>CM056831.1:11269855-11869855 GCA_029853015.1 Chelidonichthys spinosus
GTTACCATTTCTCTTCTCAATTGAACAGGGAAAAACTAAAATGACATTTTACATCAAAAAGATGAAGTTGGGAAGGAAAATAACTCTTGACATTAAGCTGGACAATTTAATACTTTCAAATGACCCAGACTTTTTATCCTTCTCAAATGCTGCTTCTCTCTATCATACATATTAGTAAACTGCATATCTTTGGGTTTTGCTGGTATTTGACATTACCTTGAGCCATGGGAAATGAAATTGACAAAAACATGAATTGCTAAATGTTACATTCTGGGGAGTAATCTCACCCCGGTGTCCACTAAACGGGAGCAAGTGCTGATAATCTCACTGTTTATTTCAATAACAAGAGCGAATTAACTGAAGAGAGGGTGAAATAAGCACCAGAAGAGATGGCAAACGCTGCTGGAAAAATATAATGGGACGAGTGATAGCAGGCTATGGAAACAACGGCAGCAAATCGCGACATTGTAAGAAATATATCCACCATGGCACTTTCTCTCCTCGTGCAAATAAAGGCCTCGGGAGGTGAGGAGACGTGCAAGATGCCTAAAAATAAACCTCATGTTACAAAATGACTTGGCTGTGAGTGATTGGAGACTCATTAGCTCACCCTGACATCCTTGCTAACGGCGGTGATTTCAGAAGCTCAGTGTTTTTGTGGTTGGAGTTGTGTTTGCTGCATTAGCTGCCCGGCGTGCAGCTGAAACCTCACACCGGCACACTCACGGACGCCGTCTCAATATTTCATGGCCGCGGTGCGCCGATATCGACTGCTCGGAGGATGTCTAGCCCCGGTGCTCTCTACATTATTCAATCCCATCTCTCGGTGCTGGGCTCATTTGTGTTGACAAAGGGACTAGATGGAAGGCTGTGATTCGGTCCGCAGCGCTCGGATTAAAGTATTTTTATCCCCACTGTGGATTCTGCGGCGCCGGAATGACATCGCTCCTCCATTTCCACGTTGAATCATTTATATATGCGACACGGGGGGGATACTGACCTCAACTTAATGTGTCTCCTTGCACACATCATTTACACATCAACGTTCATGCTGATTATCAGCAGACCACATACAGAACGATGTGCATTTGGGAGAAGAATGTGCACTTTGAGATATTTAAATGCTATATTTGTCCCAGAAGCCTCTTGGGTTGATCTCGCCGTGACAAGCGTCACCTCAGAAACCTCCTCCAATTCTGAAACCCCACCTTTTCTCAGTTTAAGATGACACTTAGGATTTTTAGTATTGTAAATTCTATCGTAGTGTTGTCACGATACCAACATTTTGGTACCGGTACCGGTACCAACATGTGTTTCGGTACTGTTCGGTACTTTTCGATACTTTTTCAAATAAAAAGTGAACGCAAAAAATGTCATTACTGACTTTATTTTAATAGAAAATCTTACAACAATAACATATTAATCAGCAAATAAAATAAAATACCACAAAGACAAGCTTTTCTAATGCACACAATTTTAAAAATGTTAAAATATAAATACAATAATATAATATAAAATATAATAATATAAATAAACCAGCTCTTTTTTTTTCTTCCAGAGCTACTTTTGTTAAGAGTGAAGGGCGGTGGCGCTTGCTTTTAGCACTGAATGTGGCTTTTTTCCTGAGTAAATGACCTGTCGTTCCCTGAGCTCAGTGTGTGCAGGTCTGGGTTCTTGTCCTTTTAAGTGTTTGGCTAGTCGGAGGTGTTTCCGCCGTAAGTCATGCATGTTTTAAACACCGTTTACACAGTGGTGCATCGGCGTTAACTGCCTCGCTTTGCGCATTTGTTTTTAGCTAAAGTACGGCCATATCGCACTTCGCGGCGCTGGTTTGTCCGCAAGTTGCGGCGTGATGACGGTTGCAGCAGCCATTCTCCTCTCCGTGCTTCTCTCTCTCTCGCGCGCTCTCTCCAAGCTTTCCTCCTGCTCCGTTTGTTGTTCCAGTCCACGCTGCTTGCTAACTTGCTAGCGGTTTCCTCCGGCTTGCTTGCGTTTTCCTTCTATCTCCCCAAGCTGCGGCTCGCTCCTCGTCCTCTCAGCTGTAGTTACAACGCGGTGACGTCACGCGGCGAGTTCGCCGCGCTATTGCGGGCGCTGCCGGCGGCGCTGCAAGTACCGGTCCCGTCCAATTGCAATATAGTACCGTTTTAAATGCCTCAGTACCCCGGTACCAAATTAGTACCGGTATACCGTGCAACCCTATTCTATCGTTAATGCAATTAGGAAAAAAAATCCCATTGTATACAAGGATAGAAATGTAGCTAATTTATCCCAACTTAAGGTTTTCCCAAGTTAGGAATCGTAAATTAGGATAGCCTTGGAAGGTATTTTTCCCTAAAATCATCCCACAAAGCAGTAATTGGAGCGTCCACTCTGTGTCCTGGTCCAGGATGCCGTCACTTCCAATCTAAAAGCACTGTATGAAACTCTAAAAGGTCAGAGAAAGCAGAGGCAAAGGTAGAACCTGCAGAGTCGCTCTCGGAATGAAGATACTCTGATGCAGATAGAAGTGTCTGCTCTTTCAGAAGAGGAGAAGCCAGCGGCGGCCTTACCTCCGCCACGGGAACTCCCTCTGGAGGGCGACAGTGCAGAACGATCATCCCGTTGATTGGCACCTCCTTCCCCTGGGGGTCCTGCTCAAAGTTTTTCCTCAGGTCTGCATGGGGAGATAAGAGGCAGCTGTCAGGTGTCAAGTATTATAGCCTTCAAAACCCTCCAAAACCGGTATCGGACAGAGAGGATCCTGTGGGCCTGTGTTACTTAACCTGCTGACAAGGTAGTTTGGAGGACAAGGATGGATGGCTCTGATCATCCCGGGCATTCGTGTGCATACAATAGTGACGGATCCTATTCTTACCCTTCTGAAAACGGCCTTTGATAACTTTCAGCGTAAATGGGCTTGATGTTTGGGATCAGGAGAGATTCCCTGAGAGGGATCCAAATACAGACGGGAGACTCAATAATAGCGTGTCTGTTGAGCTGACAGGTAGGTAAGTGCAAACACTAAGATATGCAAATCCCAGCAGGTAAATATTTTGATCTCACATAATAATTTGTGAACTCAAATTACTTTCTTCAAAAAGGACGAGAAAAGACGTATTTGCTCTCTTGATGTTTCGAAAAAAAAGTCTGTGATTTTTCTCAACTTTCTCTCCGGGGGGGGGGGGGATCTATCTATCTATCTATCTATCTATCTATCTATCTATCTATCTATCTATCTATCTATCTATCTATCTATAGATAGATAGATAGATAGGTAGGTAGGTGAACAGTTGTACTCACAGGCGATGCGGACGGTAGCCTTGCGACTCTTGGAGGTGCCCAGGTGGCTCCAGGCCACACAGAGACACCAGTAGTCCTCGGGGCCGTGGAAGTCCTCCACCTGCTGGCGGGAGACGTTGATCATCACCTCACGCACCTTCAGCCCTGGAACGACAGCGAAGAGGAGAGAGTTAGACTCTGCTGCCAGACCGGCATCCAGCAGCTTTAAAGACGTATCAGGGTTTCAGTTTGGATTCGGTTAAAAATTAGTTGATGACTTTTGGTTTCACACTGGACTGAATGAAAGTCCTGCATGTATTTTAAACACATTTCATGCCATACCATTTCAGGTATTTCCACAAAATCAGGATGGAATCTCAGTGTGTCCACTGGTTGCATCTCTTTAGAGCTGTGCCAACAGGAAGGCAAAAAATATGCCTCTGGGCCTCTGGTTGGGATTATAGATGTGGGCGTACCTGTCAGGTTCAGTTGGTTCAGGTCTTAAAGATGCATTTTCAGACATATGCAGGACTATAGTTATTGGAGAAAAACTGCAGTAGGAAAGCCCTGTATCCTAAATAAGGGTCCTTACAGAATCCTTAATCAATACCACGATACGTCTACAAGCTCGCATCAGCGATCAATGGGTATTACAGGATTAGCTATGCATGAATTCTTCTAAAAAAGGGTGACACACTTCCTTTATCCGTCCTTTCTCCCCCTCGCCGCCGAGCTCGGAGAGCATCACTAAGGGAATTGGCAGGAACACGGTCCCTCAGGGGCCTCGACTTTATGTTGTGAGCGCTCGACGCCGCTAACAAGAGGGGAGCTAAATCAGCTGGAGCCGATTTAGCATTAATAATTTGAACTACACTGAACCACTTCAAACAGCATATGTAGGCACGCTGTGCAAGCAACACAAGGACAATATACCACATTATGTAACACGAAGAGGCAATGCCCTTATTCTATTGAATGCATTAAAGGAGAGGAAGTACTATTATTATTATACTTATATTATTACTATTATTATACTATCTGAAAATCCTCTGAGGCAACACGGCCCTCTACCACCCCGTCATAAAGCTTCAAACGGATGTGCAGCCACTTTTAATCCCAGTTCTGGGCTTAAGGACTGTCAAATGTGTTTTCTCATGGAGCCTTCTGCAGCCTGCAGGCCTTAAACCCACGGCTGGATTTAAGGCAAAGGGACTTGCAATATGCTGGGGACTGCAAAAGACCCAAAGCCCTCCAACCCCCTGACTCTTCTTGCTCTCGTGCATCCGCTCTCTCTGGTAAATAACTCTTTAATCCGCCACGCTCGTACTGAAGTCAAACAGTCTCACACTGCGGCTGCACAGCTTGCAGAGCACTGAGCAGACTTCCCAATGAACACCAATTAAACCGGAGTGAGCGGCAGCGCGGGGGCCGCAGCAAAAGACGCACGCCGGCGTTCACGGTGAAATTAAGAAATGGAGAGCATTTCACGGCGGGCGCTCTCTCCACTGTGCCGGGTGTAAGTGACAACAACAGAAGGGTGGGATTATTCCCTTTATTTGTCACGGCAAACACGGCCGACAAGTTGCAAAGAGCCGAAGCAAATTAGGCCGTTCATCATCGATGTGACGCACTACGGTGTCTGTGGTGACCGGCGAGGTTTGTGTTATGATTGTCAGGCATGGAGACAAAAAAAATAAAAAAATAAGCCATGTTTCATAAGAGGAATTAACAAAGCAGCAGCTCTAACCCTAACCCCTGTGGAGAGCGAGACACAAACATAATTCCTAATTTCTCAGGCGGTGGCAGAGCACTTGGAAGGAGACAGTCGAGAAAAACGACTTTTCACGATTCCCTAAAAAGTGTGTGAGCCTGTGTTTTTGGGGAGAGAGAGAGCGATAGAGAGAGAGGTGGCAGTAAGCTTTCCTGACAGAGCGACACATTTCCCGGAGTGCAAACCGGCGTTGACAGGTGGTTTTCCCGCCGAGACGGAGACGGGTGCTGCCACCGTGTCATCCGCCAGGCGTATTTGTTTATAGGCAGGATGCTGTTGACGGGGCTCGTTAGAGTAAAACCACTTGATCTCCTCCACAATCCCCGACTTGCCCTTTGCAGTTCCCCGAGTCATTTGATAAATCCGTCCAGAACGGCTGAATCACTCCGAGGACGTCTGGCAACAGGGGCTGAAATAAGAACTGGGTTTTTGGCTGTTCTGATTCCAGCAGAGAGGGAGCCACAGCTCGTGTATTAAACTTGGATGCGGATGACAAGAAAGTCATTAAAACGCTGCATTAGGATCATTTCTGCTTAAAAGTTTCTACTTTTTGGAGTTTGGAAGGAAACTTTTTTGTTCCGTGCCATCTTTCTCTTTCAGCACTTATCCCCCCTGGTTCCCTTCTGTTAACCATCCAATAAGAAGGTAAAATGGGAATGTGGTGCAGTCCCATTGATCAATATTAGACTTTTCAGAAAATGGCAATATGTACCCAATGTACTGGCAAACACAGAGGACTGGTCCGTTGGCTCCAGAGCAGAGGGGGAAGTGAAAGCTCGAGATTAACCCTCACTTGAAAGGCCCTGCCCTCATTTCTCAGGTGATGTTTCATTTAATAATCTCTTTAATGTCAATTAAGGTAACTCTCCTTTGTTTTTACCGCCGTCATCTGTCATCTGAAATGTCATCATTTGGCATGTAAGTGGTGTGACGCCTCATTGCCACTGCATCGGCTCACCACGACTCACTTTTGGTGCTTTTCTCCATTTCATTTCCCGCTGCAGGTGTCCCCTTGCGTGGGCGGGATTCTCAGCTGATCACCATCTAGCGATGCCGTGTGAAACTGCATTGATGTAGCTGAATACTTTTTATTAGCAATCGCAGAGGAACGTTGGCATTCGTCCATGGCGTGACCTTGTTTTGCAGGCTGCCATTTTGTAAAATCTAGTTTGAGTTGTTTAAACAAATTATAACTGATTTGAAATGATTTGCTAAATAGCTGCAGTGTCATACTCGACAACTCTCAAAAAAAATACAGTTTTTCATGCATTTTCTTGCTCTATTGTTTTCCAATTTCCTAATGTATGTTTTATAACTCAAACACAAAAGAATTGTCTTTTCAATGTAACACTTTTTTGTGTGTTTTGTATTGATTTGATGGCTACCGGCACAATAGAGATCCTGCCAGCGTAGTAATATGTGAGGAAATAGAAGAGACACTTTTGTAAAGGAGTTAATAGTTGATCGGGAATCGCAAATCTTGCAGCACATTCTGTCAGAGAAACTTGGCTGAATGGATTCATTCACATAACGAAAGGAGACAAAACCTCGCCGGAAAATGGCAGCGTTGGTTGTTTGCTCAAACACTTAAAGTGACCTACATTTGAAGAAGAAGCAGCCTTGTGCAGTCGTGCAAATAATGAGCGTCGTCTCTCAGTAGAGAAGCAGAAGTACCTCAACGTTTTCTCCATTTAAGTCATCTTAGTTGCCTAATCTGGCACGGCAATGAGACGATGTGCGTCTGAGTCCATATCGTATGTAGGTCATTCACACCTTAAAGGGCTGCAGGGACGACTCATGAGTCAGCATGTTTGTACTTTAAGTCCCTCGTCTCAAAGGGCTTTTTTTCCTTTTTTGCTTAGATGCCTAAAATAAGACATTTTAACACAATAACCCAATCATCACCAATGATTCCCCTGAGAGAGACCTGATACTTTTTCATGCATATCTTATGTAAAATACATTTTTATCCAAAAATGCAGAGAAGCTGCTTTTCAGCCCTGAGTCATGTCTGCAGGTTTTCTTGCAGCCAGTAGCAGCTTGTTGCATGAGACCCAAAATCTGTGCTGGAGTGTAAATCACTCACTGCTGCTTGTGAGGCCTAACGGCTGTGAGCACACAATGGGAACCGAAGGCTGCTCAGATGAGCATTTTAACATTTTAATCAACTCAGAGCTTCTCCCATCTGGATTCTAGCAGCTGGACAGTAAGAGGACACAGTGGTTTAGTTGGTCTTTTAGTAAATTCATCAAAATGAAACTGTGGATTCGGCCTCCTCCATGAACCGATGCACTCAGAAACACACAGAGAGAGTCCTAAAACCAGGAAATGAGTCAGCATGTTTTGCACTTCCGGTTCCCTCATCTTGAAGTGTTTCCTGAGTGGGTTTTTAAACAAGATGCCTGAAATACGGTACGTGGTTGACACAAATACAGGTAATATATTTCAGAAAATACCCCACATGTGAATTTTGCTCAACAAGACATGTAAAGATCACGCTTGTTTGTTTGTCACAGTGCTTATTTTTCGAGAATAATCCAAAATGAAATGGTAAAAAAAAAACATTGTCTTTTTTGTTGTTGCTGAGGGAACCAGTTCAACGCCAACTTCATCATAATTTGTATTTTCGTATTTTTATTATCGTATTGCTTTTATTATTTGTACTATCCTCTACTGCTGTAACCCTCTACATTTCCCCACTGTGGGACTAATAAAGGATTATTTTATCTCATCTAATATGTCGTCCCTACAGCATTCTATTCCACTTGCACAACGTTTTACCATCTAAAACAATCGCTACTATAACTAATTGTCCAGTTTGCATCTGAGAGGCGGGACTTAGCAAAGTCCTACATGTAGGATCCATCAATTCTTCTATATCATCCATCTCTCACCCCCATAAGTGTGTGTATGTTAATGAACATGGTTGGTGAGGAGTTCAAACTGTTACCTTCCAATGTCTTGGAAGCTAAGTTTTTGTGAAATCGCTGCGAACCTCCAGCCGACTGCGAGTGAACAACGACGATGGCGGCGGCGGTTGAGTTAGAGGACCTGACAGCTACTGGCCATCGATCAGAGCCCTTTTTCTACTCGATAAACCTTTCTGACTGAGTTTAGATAAAAAGACTGATAGGAACAGATGCTGTTCTTTTGATTCACCCTCCACTGCTAAAGAGCTTCTTCTCATGTGGTTGTATCCGTCAGGGAATTTATGACACAAAGCTGTGATTTGAGAGCAGCCATGATAAAAAAAGAAAAAAGAAATGGACGCTCCCTCCACTGCATCCAGCAAATCACTCTCTGGTTCTCTGCTCGATGTGCTCTGTTCGGCATGTTTCTGAGATAAACACCAGCTTCCTGTTCATGGCTTTCAGGAGGTGTGGAGCTCCATTACTGATGCTACAACATGCAAGGGAGAGGTGCTCTTATCTCCACCGCCCTGGAAGCCTTCATGCTAATAAAGCCAATACAACTCAAATCACACCGGCTTTGTTTATCAAGAGCTTAACACGATGCCAGAGGTTACATCATGTATCTCTAAAGATATTCTACAATTTAAACAGCAGCAATCCAATTACATTCTATTTAACTATGAGTCATATTTCTATTTTATTACTGCTGCTATTGCTGGCTTTTACTATCATTATCGTTTTATCCACTATTATATCTAAAAATCTTTATACAGTCTCCTCATCTATTGTAGGTTTGCAGGTGGAAAACAAAAAGGTGCACCGCGTTGCTCCATTTGTTGCTAAATCAGGCCATCAGATGAACACAAACATTATCTTAGCATGACCGCAGCCTACGTAATAATTAATAGAACATTTTAAATTAATGAAAACGACACACCTGAGGTCTCAAGTGCCTGAGTAACCCCCCCTGCTGTTTTCTGTTCACATCATGGTAACTACGGTTGGTAAATTCATAAACGGTAGCTGCAGGTATCCTGCTGCAGCCAGCCGGCCTGCTGTTCATCTTCACATCGTGCTAACTAGTTGATAAAGTCATATAGCTCCGGGGTTCCAGCAAAAAAAAAAAAAAAAAAAAAAATGCCAATGGCTGATTTGAACTATTCAGGGCCCTTGTGCAAGAGAGGAAAAACAAGTGCTACAGTAACAAGCTACTAGTCATTTTCAATGGAGACGGGACCAGAAGCTGTGAACTGACACCTGATGTGTCATTGTGTGATGGGGAGGACGCGCTACACACCTGAGCTGGTCTCAACTTTTCTCAGCACTCCATTGATGCCGAAATGCATCAACCAATCATGTTTTTGTTTCTATCTAGATCATTTCCGCCAGGTCCCAATAAACTGTACCACTTCCTTCCTGCTTTGATGCCAGGCTAGCTAGCTAGTTAGCTACAGGACCAAATAGTGATGAGAAAGCTACCTCAGCATATTGCCGTTTATAAACGTCTCCTCTCAGTAGTGGACATTTGGAGGTCATGTTGTGGCTGTTTTAGGAGTCAGACTTAAAGTGCATTTAATGAAGTGAGTATGCTTTTTTGTCAGTGTAGAAAAATAAGAACTGTGTTACTTTTTAAATAAGTGAAAGGTTTCAGAAATTAAAGTCGGAAGTCATGTCATACTTTTTGGAATAAATGCTCTTCCTGGTGAATATATGCTTTTCATCTTTTAATCATTATCTGTATATATTTTTTTGCACAAATGTTGAATCAGAGGCCAGCTTGTACTGGTGAATGAAGTTAAAATGATGGTGTTGATACTCAAAACTTGGCCCACCCATACACTGCACAGTAAATCCCTGCTGAGCCACCTTTTCATTAAATAGATGCTTTAAAATAATTATGTACAATTTTGTTTAAATTATAAATTAATTCTGATAATTGCAATTGCTGCATTGCAGGACATGCAAATTACCTCAAACATGTTGCCGTTGATATAAATGGAAATCTTGCAGGGCTCTCATGTTCATGGCTAATCCAGTGTTCCCATTAATTACCTGCAGTCCAGGACGGTCCGCCACAGTGTTATAATGAACCAAAGCTATTTTTGCCTTTTTCAACAAGTGGGAAACCGTGCAGTCTGCCCAGGGGACGCCACACGGCAGGTCGGAGACAGCAGCTCAGTGCGGGAGGGTCCCCTCGTGGCCCTCACCTCACACACTTCAGCCATGACGGTGAGCCGTAACCGGCTCTATGTCGGTTCAATTGGCCCCGGGGTGAAGGTGCCTCGCATCTCTGGGGACCGATGTTGGCAACCTTCTTGAAACACGGAGGCGTCTCGTTAACCCACGCGTTTTTTCCCCATGCCATAATCATTCGTATCCATATAACCAAGTTGTTAACACGATCACAACGTTCTATATACTTCTATCTTCATTTTTGTATCACTGTATATTTCACCAGATTGATGCATTTAACAGAAAATGCACAACATTACAATGTTTTTTCCAAAGTCATGCCACCCTAATTTAAATCAGAATGAGCTGAGGAAGGGTGGTTTTTTAACATCCAATCACATTCATCTCCACCATTTTACCTCGACTCTGCATAGCAGACCCACTAACAACACCCCCCCCCCCCACAAAATAAATAAATAAGTAAATACCACTTCTATGTATTTACCTATAGTTTTTGATCATAGCACTGTTGTTCTTAAGGTATGTTTGATGAACAGCTATTACTTCACTCAGACGAGGACCAAACACTTGTTTCTATTTTTTAGACTACTTTACTTTATCGGCAATGATATGTAGTGGTTTCTTTCTTTTGACAAATGTACTTGTAAGTACCTGTAATTGTAAGTCGCTTTGGACAAAAGTGTCTGCTAAATGCCCTCAATGTAAATGTTAACCATAATAAGAACAGATGCCAGGTTCACTGGAAGCTCTTTACCTTATGCTAAATCCAACAGCATAGTGCAAAAAATATGATTCTACAACACATTTTCAGCTCAGATTTTTCTTTTCCTGCAGAAAAACATCCATTATCTTATTTTTTGCCTACTATACGTCATCAGAAGGAAATATCTTGCATCTGCCAAATAACAACCATAGTAAGGATTGTTTCATCTGCCTTGCCCATGTGCTCGTGTGCCTCCTACCTACGCATTAAGAGCCGCGGCAGATGTCTTCAAGTAAAGCAGAGGACATTACACTTTAGTTCTCAGAACAACATTAGCACATTAGCGTCATCCTCCATCAGGGTCTCATTATGTCCGCTCAAGCTCGCCGTTCAGCGCCGGCTTCCACACTGGGGCTGTTCGGAAAATTCTCCCCTGCTTTTTCAGTAACCGGAGCACTTAAAGTGCCGAGGCTTTGTTACGAAATGAATCCCAAAATTAGCCACCATTTCACTCTGCCCACATTCATATTGCATACCAGCAAAACTGGCTGGTGCACAAGAGCCCATGTCACACAAAAACAGCACACACACATATATATGCATGGGCAGAGAGCCATTAGAGTCTATCTTATCTTCTACCTATCTTTCGGCGAGGGGGATATTTGATAGCACATGATTTCTTGTTCCTCCCAGGGAAGACAAACTTCTATCTCCCGACTCCATTAGGCCCCATGCCTACTTCTTAGCACTGTAACCAGAGACAGTCCCAACCCACAGCCAGGTGCCCTTTTGAAATGATACCCAAGTTCAAGCCTGCAAAATCTGAAATCAAGCCCAATAAACCCAAAACAAACCACTAACAACCAACACACAATGTGATCAGATGTGACACTAAACAACAGCAATTAAAACTACAGTGGCTTGTAAACAAAGGAGTTATTTTTTATTCCACTATCTGCGTCTGGATGTGGAGCTACATGCAGATTGATACACCATTATGGCCCACATGAGTGAAAAGCCATCACTTCAGTAATTCCTCTGCTGCTGGATTCAGCGGTGGTATAGTGCAGCGAATGTGGGGAAGGGAGGCGGCGCTCACTTTATGTCCCCACATTCATCCCCTTTTTTCTGTTTCTGCTTCAGGTGGCATCTCTAAAACGTGTTTTACTACACCATATCGATCACATTAAATCCAATCATTAGGACTTCGCTCCTTTTGTGTTTTAGAGCATGAATTTGTCTAAATTACACCTGAATTAGCTTCATTTTCTCTACAAGTACAAGTCATTTTGTTGCAGATCGACCAAATGAGCAGGGGGGGAAATGGTGAATCTACGGGTAATGTGGTTCTGGGGCAGTATGAGGCATATGGTGCAGGGCTGCAACAATAGGAGGAGATGAACCTTGGAACCCATCACCGCTACACTGCCAGTACGTACTGTTCTTTGTAATCTGTCGAGATGAGAATGCAAAAAACATTTTAAAAGCTGCAGTCTCTGAATAGAGCATGCATATAACATTTCGCAAGTGCATCGCTTCCTGTCCTGACCAATCAAATCAGTCCATAACACTGTCACTGAAGAGAAGCAGTAAACCAGTCTAAACTAGAATATCTACTGGGAAAAAGTCAAAGGAGATGTGATACTCCCACACCGATGCGACTCCATGCAGATGGTGGAATGAAGGGGTATTTCCAGGAGGAAGGTATCGATCCTGGCGACGATCCACTTGCCTGGTGATGTGATAACCAAGCACAATGTTTATTTCTGTCTAAATTATCCATCCATCCATACATTCCATCGTATACCGCTTATCCTGTATTCAGGGTCTCGGGGGGGCTGGAGCCGATCCCAGCTGACATTGGGCGAAGGCAGGGTACACCTTGGACAGGTTGTCTATCGCAGGGCTGACATGTAGAGTCTGTCTAAGTTATCCAGAACGTAAATGAGTAAATATTGCATTCAATCGACATGGACACGCATCATCACGACATGCTATGCAGAAATAATCTGTTTCAATCATGTACATTTTTAACTCCTTTAACACTTCAGCTCAACAATTTGTAATAAGTAATGCAAAGTGACCAAACTAGAAGGGCAGATTGTAGGTTGCGATGTTGAAAAAAAGTGAAACTACATTTGTGGATCTGCCCCATGGTTCTGATCCAGTCATTAATGGGGGTTTGCGTTATTACAGCAAACTGCACGGTGGCGCTGTTCTGCCACCATCGTTTGGTCATTTCTATAGTTGAACATTTTTTTGCGAAGGAAGGTTCACAACCGAGTAAAATGACCCGCAAATATCTAAGGGGCAGCCAAGATAAGAGTCGGTCAAATTCTCTAAATGCTAAGGAAAAGTGTTTCAGAGCTTCCTTTCATATCTTCTTTTGTGTAAGCTTTTTTGAGCACTCCAAATGTCTTCATGTATTCTTCTTTTCCTTGACATCATGACATTTTGCATCCAGGTTAAGTGGTTTTTAAAAGACATAGGACGTCATTCTTTGGACTATTCAACTGTAGTTAGTGCTGCAGTCCAACTGAGTAACACCTATGTTTGGAGTCTCTGCAGGGAGTTAATTGTGTGGGCACTCGGGGTTTGCTGGGGTTGTGCCGTGTCACTGATTCGTTTGTGATTTTCATGGTCAGAATGTGGAGGAGCAGCTTAGTGGTGTAGAGTACGCCAGTTAGGGGTTATAAGGGTTGCATCACTTCCTCTTGTGTATGATGTGGTTCTGCTGGCTACAAGAGGCAGGAGTATTTTGCACTTCATGAGGAAGCAGTGTGTTAGCACCTCTACCTTTGGATTGCACCCTTTGGGGTTAGGAAGGTTTTTTTTATTTGTTGTATGGCAAAAGCATGACGATACTTACTCTGCCTCTGATTGGCTTACCCTTATTTTCTTACCCAAATCATAACCCATATCAGTCCTCAGGCCTAAACCTAACCAACCCAATTAATGAAGTGCTAGCCAATCAACGACAGGTCATGATTAAAAAAAAAGTACCCCCCCAGCATGCATCCCAATGATGCGGGCAGACCTAGAACTTGCTTGAAGGATGATCCCGTATGACTCATGATCTTGAGGCGACACCAGCCCTGTCCCCACAAGTTCTGGTCTATCCCTACAGTATGGAGTCCACACCATCAACTATCATATAAGGGCAAAAAAACAGATAAAAAAAGATTGAACCTTCCTGTCCTGAATATCATCATACTTGGGTAAGTGTCACCAAGCACCGTCCCAAGAGTCGAAGTTGGATGTAAAAACACTAGCACACGCATCCATTCTCCTGTGATGGCTCAGGTATTATAGCTGAATCCGCTGACTCGTCAACAGCGACAAAGATTTCCTTCCTCTCGTAAAAAAAGAAAATCTTTACAGCCTTACCTTTACAGCCTAGTTCTCAGCCCTGGCAGCCAACATGAGGTAAGACTAAATAAAAATCATATCTAGGAAAACTAGGAGTCTCCAGGAGTCTATAGTGGTGGAAAGAGGGTGTGTGTATGTGTGTGTGTGTGGGTGTGTGTGTGTGTGTGTACACGAGGTGCATTGTCCGGGCCACATTCGGTTAACAACCCCATTAACTGGCTCACAAAGCAACCCCGGGGCAAAGATAACATCAATCCCAGCTTTAGAGGCCATTATATTTCAGCCTGAGATATACGCACCGTGCTGGGAAACGAGGTGAGGCTGCGGCAGTGGAGTAGCTAGAAGGGTGGTAAGGTGTCACCGCCAACCCCACCACCCCCCCGACCACCCGGCAACCCCATCCTGACCGCAGGCGCACACACACACACACACACACACACACACACACACACACACACAGGTTACAATGCTCCAACAAGCCCCCACTAGGCTACTTGGCAGGTGAGGACTGAGGCTGTTTATCTGCTTCAGTCAGCCCTTCGCACTCCACACACACACACACACACACACACACACACACCAACAAATGCACTAACTCCACATATTCTACGACATGCAAAGACACACTATAAATGCAATACAAACACACATACGTGCACCAACAGACATGCATAAATAGGTACAAACCCACACCTCAGCGCACGCACACGCACACACACACAAACTCATACACACACTCGCCCAAACATCCTTGTATCAGGCACCCACCCACACACACACACACACACTCGCCCAAACATCCTTGTATCAGGCACACAAACACACACACACACACACCTCTACACACAGATACGCTCTCATTATGTACGTATGCCCATGTGCGATACCGATACAGGCAGTGTAAATTACGGACTACAAACACACCCAGATGGGTGAACTACACACACAATGCACATAAAATCTCACACAAACACATGACAATATGTACACACGGATATATACTTACACGCCCCACACACACACACACACACACACACACACACACACTTGCGATACAGCTTCTGCAGCGTATTGAAGGCAAAGCTTTGTCCACTCGCTGCTCACCAATGATAACATTCACATTCCACAGATGCTGGAGAGAAAGGTCAATTATTTTTTTTTCTCCCGCCCTTTTTTCCCCTCCTGCTTGGTGGGTGACTATCGAACACTGGGATTCTGCACGGCTGCATGTTTGTGTGCGAATGCTTAACAGCCAGATTCCACCAAGTAAAGTAAAGGGAGACTTAACTGCCTCAATTAAAATCACATAAAGAAGAATGTTTGAGTCCTGACAGCATTAACATGTCTCTTCTTCAAATATCGAGACTACAGATGATGATGAGATGGATGCCATTTTCCCTCTCACGCGCCCGGCTTTAGGGGGCTGGTGAGTGACAGCCCCACCTATCTGGGACATATGGGTGGGAGGGAACAGCTTTACACCCAGCACCCAGAGGACCAGCCTGCTCTCCCTGAAGGTGCTCCACTGAGCGTCTCCCATATTGGGTGACACGTGTGAGAGTTTTCCTGGCGACTGTGGGAGGAAACGCAGCAGGTTTCTTCACAATAGGATAAAGGACAGTTTACTTCAGGGGATGGAGTTGAGAAAAACCCACCTACACCCAGCTCACTAATCTCCTGAGGCTGGAGTTCTTGGTTTACGTTCCAGTGAGTAGCATCAAACGGACGTTTGAAGGTGAGCGTAGGATGCCGGTGTGGTTGTAGCTTTGCTGCATGTCAATCAGCAACTGGAGGTCCTAAATTAATTTACAAATATATATTATAAATCCATTTTATTCAATAGATCAGCAGTGACATAATTTTTCTAACCATTATCACTATCTCTTCGTCAGTGCTTTTGCAAATATCTGTGGACCTTCTACAGGAAATATGCTTAAATTTCCAAGGTTATAATGTTTCAACCCAATTTTTTTGAGTCATAGTTTATTCCATAAGAACTGGTGATGGACAGATGATTAACTTGTTCCACAGAGAGTAAATGTGTGGAAATCTCCTGAATGCTCCAGTATTGTCCAGGTCCTTCACAGCAGCAACTGTAGATTGAAGCAGACAATATACTGTTTCTATATTCTCCTGCAGGTTTTCATTCTTGGACACTTGATCCCTCCACTGAATGACAGACTAATGAAATTTTTCAGCTGCAGCTCCTTATATCATGGTGAGGCAGATTTCATTACAGGCTTTACAGACTGACACCCCAAACACAGTTGAGTCAAATCCTAATCCCATATTAGTCTAAGCCTTGGTAATATTCTTTTCATATAGGTGCCTTGATATTTCTCAGGCTCTTGTGTCACAGATAGATATCAGCACAGTTATTAGCAGAGTCAAAGGCATGAATGACAGCTGTGCCAACTTAACAGACAGATTCACTCGACTAATAATGCCTCCAAACAGCCCTTTGATGAAGTGACTGGTATCATACGCACCATAAACACTCTGAATATGATTTTAATGAAAGCATCTGTCACTGTTTTTATTCGACTGTGAAGCAAATGATTCAGAAACTGCTGAAAAGTCAGAAACTTCCCAAATGTCAAAAAAAACATCAACCAGGAAATCTTGTGAAAATCTGTTCCTCAGAAACGGTGATCTTTTGGTTGTTGTTAGCAAGTCTGTTGGCAGTGTAAAAACATAAAGAAGATGTGTATTCATTTTTTTATAGTCCCACATCACCTTATGGCCAAATATATACAGTGGAGACTTGCTCTGCCCATGCTGTGGGGCCCCGGGGCCACCAACAACCAAACAGTAGCCTGTAAAATAATAGCACCTGATTTATGTCACTTATTTTATAAACAAACAATTTCATGAAACAAATTGTATTTACTTCTGCTGGTTTTTCATTTGGCTTCCTCCCACTAGATTGTACATAGGTGTGAATTCTTGCCTTTATTAATCCAAATTTGATATGTGATGGACATATTTTTAAAGATCCTTCACAATGTTCAGAAGCATTATTAAATGGACAATGCATGTCCATCACGATGTATATGAGGTCTTCACTGATGTAAAACGTCTCGCTTCAATCCTGAATATAGTCTTTTGTGGGAAAATGGATCTGATTTTGCCATTGCCGGTCAGCTTTTGTAATTCAATACGCCTTCGTTAGCATGGAAATAAGTGGATGAAGCCTTTTACGATAACAAGAAGGAATTTAATCAGAATATTCTCAAAAATGGCATTGGTTCATTGAGCAGGGCTGCACACGGACCATGAGAATAAAAGGAAGTTATCTTGATTCTTATTTCTTGCTGCCTTATTAAGATTCTATAATGTCTTTAACTGATCTGATGAGAACTGAGTAAGGGAGTCCAACCAAACCTGGACTCCAATGTGCCAAGGTTGGAAGAGAAAAGTCCCGTCTTTAACTATCTTAAAATGTTGTGTGTTGTCATTTTCCCTCCCCCCAGAATGCCTTGGGGTGTGAGCTTCTCGCCTGTATTCTCGTAGGTGTTTGCGAGCAGAAAAATATCGATTAATTGCCATTTGCATTGGAGCTGCGTGACATTTTTTTCCAGTGAGGCTGCTCTGGGTGGAAGAGACAGAATCGTTTTTCTTCTATGATGGAAGAAAAGTGCTGAGTCTAGATAGAAGGTGTTGACAGATTCACACTAACCCGGGAGTTACATGCCCATTAAGCATTAAAATTTCCTTTAAAAAAAAAAATTGGTTGCACAAAACTACCTTAATTATTTTCCTTAAAATGGTCACTTAAGTATTTAAGGTCCACTTATCTTGGTCGTATACTTAAAGAATCTCTTGAAATTAGTTAAACCTTTGCACTAAATACCACTAACAACCAAGTAAGAGAAATAAACTTAAGTCACCTCTGACTCTGTCTCAACCAAACAATGTATTTATGTAACTAAAATAAAAGCTTTAAAGGGATTAGGTGCAACACGTTCAAGTAATTACCTCAACTAAGGGGTTTAGGTTTCCCTGAACTTTACAATCACAAGCCAACATGTATATGTTCTTTAATTTGCCTGGTGACATTCAAATGAACTTGCTAATCAGCAGTAACAGCTGCTGACAATGTTTATATATAAATTATAGAATAACTAGAATAATCTATAAAAAAATGCAATCAATATCCGAGCACTTGGAGGGATCGCCCATCCTCCGGTGTTGTACAGCACACATAGCAGATATAAATGGTGTCTGCTGCTGCGGGAACTCAAGGGCATTGTCAGCTTTATCAGGCCGTAGTGATTCATCAGGCTAGTTGGTAAATAAGAGATGCTATCAGCTGCTCCTGGTGGCATTGAGGGCCCATGTCCTAATCAATAGCGTTCCAATTCTTCACTGATCTCCTCCTCTGATTAGCTGAACCAATCCAACACACAATGTTGCTGTCTATTACCGAGTCAGGACAAAGCCTTCCCGTTAAGACCGCCCTTATCTCTGTTTTTTTTTGCATTTAGCACTGATAGAAGGCGGGTGTGCGGCGGGTGCTATGGCGAGGACATCCTCAGGCTCCACTAATCGCTAATCCAGCCAGGCGGTTGAGCGTGGTGAAGTTGTTGAGAGGTTACCAGTCGGTGCACAGAGACAAAGGGAGGCGAGGTAAAACAGCTCATCATTTTCCAGACTCCTTTAAAATGGAAGCGAGACGAGTGGGCACAGAGAAGTGGGGGATGGGATAAGGAGGGGCACGTGGGCCACCATTCAGTCGGTGAGGAGACGTGATGGCAGCCGGCACTTACCGACGTGGGAACGCTCGCGAACAAGCCGAGTCTAATTTGAGTTAATGAATGCGGAATATGCTTCAAATTTCCCCTTCAAAAACGATCACAACTGAAGGCAGAGGAAATGAATCTGCATGAATCTGCATTAACTAGTCCCCATTCTGAATCACTTGTCTTTTAAGGTATATCCAGCATGTCCGAGACGTGGTGAAAGCAACCATTATTAACCAGGAAAGTCTCTTCAAAGAGAAACTGATCGGAATTATTTAAAAGATATGACAGTAACCTGAAAATCCCTGTCGATCCTAAATCCCACTTTATTGTGCAAAGAACACTTTACCCATAGTTTAGATGTGTCCATTCCATTGGTAGTCATCCATCCAAGGTGGTATACGTTACAACACCTTTAAATATATAATATAAAGGAGGTGCAAGTAGATCCTGAAAATGTTCACAATCGACCCTTAAATAAGTCTCCACCCCTCAAATGCAGAGTGGCCAATCACAGCATAGCAACTCAGTCAGCACTCTTTACTCTACATCTCGACATTCACCCAATCAGTGTCTGATTGGGTGAATGTCGACATGTAGAGTAAAGAGCTTTGAGTGGTCGGAGAACTTCTATTATTGGGCAGCTAGATCCCCATGAGGACACATTAGGCGGCTATAATTTCTGATTAGTCATTTAATATGTAGCTGTGTAAATAAGCAGGATAATGTATAGTGAGGTTATTTTGCAATAATGAGCAGCTTTTTGTACTTTTTTATTGAAAAATGGGAATTAATTCACACTTTGCAAAATAGCCTAGTGGGCCAGATCCTTTTGGTTCTGGCTCTTGGAGTACATGTGACACCCCTGACGGTGAAGTGTAAGAAAATAATAATATCCATATGAATTGCGCTCCTTCATATAACTCACTCACTGAAGCTACAATATGCTTCTGCATGGTGGAAGTCCCGCCTCCCTCCCCTCAGCTGGTGGGGTTTGCGCCCCAGCTCCTGTCTCTGAAAAACGCTCCATCCATCTTCAATCCAGCCAGAGGTTTAAGCGAACACTTGTTGCCGTGGTTTCACAGCATTTGGTGGTGGTGTCGCCATGCCTGTGGTCATTTAAAGAATAAAGTGCCAGCTGAGGCTAGCTTCTGTTTCAACACTTTTATTTATTTTTCTGAAAAATGATATTTAGGTCCTAACCAAAATAGGTGTATAACTTCATTTAAACATGCATATTGTATTCAACACAGGAAAAAGCGTCCAACAGTGTCCCTTAATTGTGGTTCAGTGCTTTTTTTTTTTATTCTGCCTGAGCTAGGCTACATTTACATGCACCGATAATCCAGTCCTAATGACATTAAAGCTCCTTCTTCCAACAATAGGCCTTTTTCATGGCAATCATATTGTCATAGCAGCAGAACCACAAGTGTAACTAATAACATTAACAATGCGGCAGATCCATTACCTACAGTAAGCCGCGACCGCATGCACCGCACCACAGCCTCGGAAGCGGTTAAACGTGAAGTTGAATTAAGTCTTGATTAATGCTGTTAATTAGATTATTAATGTGCTTTACCTGCCGGCACACGTTGAACATCTCTGCTACTGTACATGTGCGTGTCGCCATCTACGGACAATTTAGAGGCTAAGCGCTATCTGGTGGAGCCATTTACAGTGCAGCACTGTGTCTTTTCCTCCAATGTTGGAAGAATGCATTGTTTAATTACAGCGTTTTGCACAAAGATAAGCACATATGTACCACAGTAGCATCTCGACCGGGACAGTCTGAGGTTGAACGCCAGAGGGAAACTGTGATGCTGCTGCGGAGGCGTCTCAGCCATTAATCATACTATCTTCTGTTACATTGACACAAGAATATTAATAGAACCGTCCTCATGTTAACAACTCAGAGTAATGCCTTATTATTAGACATATTCGAGTGATTAAGCATATGTGCTTTTATTTTGCTCATTACCATTCTTGCTACTGTCAGAAGAACTAGAGACAGCTATCGGATGTGTATAAAAAATGGCCTTCTTCAGAACTAGCTAAAATATAATTTAGTTATATAATTCATATACCATTTGACCAATTTTTGTCTGGATATGACCTAATTTAAATATGTGCAAAAGGGCACGGTTGCGCTGAGAAGCTGTAGCCTGACAGCACAGTTAAGGGCGCATTAAAGCAGTTTGTTTCTGTCCCATTTGTGTAGGTCTGGTGGCTAATTGCCCCTTATATGTGGAAGGAAAATGGGGTCTCTCATAGTAATAAATCCACAGAGAATTCTCACCAAATTGACCTGCAGCTTCCCTCAGATCTAGAAGCATTTTAGCATCTTTCAGTTCATTGTTTCGGTTTTTGGTATAGCATAATTTATGACATGCAGAAGCAAGGACACGTTCTAAAATGAATGCTAAAGTTTGTTAATATTCGCTAACATGAGCCACCATGTCATCATGGATGACAGCCAAGGCTGCAAAACTCTTGAGTATTATGGATTGAGGTGTCTTACTTCTTATGGATTGAACGGCAATAATGCGTTTTTTGTTATTTTTAAATATTTTTTGTTATTTTTAAATAAGCGGCGATCTGTTAAGACAGCAGCTGGATGTTGCAGCCTTGAGCAGGTTTGCGTAGACTTCCTCACTCTTATCTGTCTCATCCACTGATTGGCGTCCCTCCTGCTGAACGCCGGCTGCTTCATGTGGCATTGGAAGTGAGCTGACGGATACCTCCAAGTGAACTTCCCCTTTGTCTTCGGCGCAGAATGGAAAACAAAAAGTTCCAAATTTCAGGTTTTTTTTTGCCATTATCAAGTGAACGACAATTTCACAGCACAGCAATCACACCGTAATGAACTTCCAGAAGCAATTAAAGGCTGTTTCCTGCGGAGGGGGCCTTCATGAATACAAGAAAAAAGGCTTTCTCGCTGCCTCTAATGACAGAGCATTCCAGCCGAGGTGTCACACCAGCTTTGTTTTTTGCCAGAAATCCCCTCACTCAGGTCCTCTAATCAACACGCTGCCACCAGACAAAAAAAAATATGATGGGACTTAATTGGCACGGCCCCGGCACCACTTCCCCTCGCACTGTATTGACCGGTGACGTCATCGTAGCAGCATTCAAGCATCGCTTTATCCAGGCGGTCTGGCCCGGGGGTCCACATACATCTCCTCAGTGATTAGTCATGGTTCAAACATAGAATCACTTAACTCCTCTACTCACTTTAATTCCTTGACATGAAAACAGAAATAAACAGAGTGCAACTGGGACTTAAACCCAATGGGGGGAAAGAAATAATTATATAACAAGCAAGTGCAATTTAGACTTTAAGCCATGATTAAAAGCACAAGAGAGTTTAGAAGCAAGCCAGGCTCATTGAGGCTTTAATATAACCCCTTTCATTTTCCCAGTATAATATTTAATATAACTAATAAGAGGAACAATAGGCCCATAAAGCAGTGGTCTGCTGCGATGGATACGGAGAGAGAAAGTCAGGCTCAAGCCACGCTGCCTTGTTATGTACGGCTCTATTAATACAGCCAAATAACATTTAAAGGGCTACTCCAGTGATTTAGTTTTAAACTATAAAGTTGTGGAACTCATCTATTTACTTTGTGCCAAGCACCAAAACCACAGGATCCTACATTTACCATAACTTGGTAGCATGAATTAAGTGTATATAAGTGGACATAATCACTGTGAGGTCACCTATTGGATTGTAGACAACCTTTTTTAAGTCTCCAGTTTGGCATTTTGGCCATTGATAACTTGGTTTTTGCTGTTTGTTGTGTGTTTTTGGAACCAGATGTGACACAAGAGGGCGGAGCTAAGCACAACCAAACGCTTAATATGACATTTTTATATGAAGCCAAAATGGAACAGGAACAACTTCCGGTCCAAATAAAGCTGTGGTAGTGACCTGTCCATCACAACGTAGCCATGCCCCCAAACAATAATCTACTTCATCATCCATTTAAAATGTACAAAATGGACATCAAGCTATATTGAAGAAGAAACTAGTGATTGTAACCATAAACTAATGCTTACAATGTTTACTGAGGAGATGAATCTCATGAGTTTCGGGGCACTTCTGCATTCTTTGCTCAGAGTTGAGGACTAACTAAACTCTCTTGATGTATAAATTGTTGGAAAGCCCTTTAAAATATTGATTTCCTATCAAAATGCTGCACGTTGTTGTGGAGAAGGCTTTCCCCTCCAATTTTAAAATCTGACTTAAAGGTTAAAGCACCATGTCAGAAATATTTTTCACAGATGCATTTTTTCTGTTAAAGTTTGAATAATTTCGGGGTATTTCACACGGATTATTCCCGTCTGTGCTGTTTCGACTGTGCTCTCTTCACTGGTTTGAAGTGTTGTGAATAAAATGACAGTTGCTGGGTTTTCTTTCGGTGGAATTGGTGGTAAAAGTAAAAATACATAACTCAATTCTGACTAATCTAGTCGTAGGTTTGGCTGACGTGGGCTTCTGACTTGCCCAAACCAGTAGTATTAATTTGCCGTTAAGTGTCAGTATGCATTTTTTCTATTTCCACTGTCTCTCCACTCTAGACACACTAATGAAATTCTTCCACTGTAATCTCTTTAAAGCAGGACAACCAAACACCGATTCACTGGTAATGAACTCTAACTGTACCAGCCCTTCAAATGATTATATTAATTCAAATATGTTATTAAAGAGCTGAAATACTCAAACGTGAAATAAACTTGCAGTTTTACGACCATTTGTTAGCTGAGAGGAACTCAGTTTGAGATAAAAATCAATCTTCTACATTTCTAGTGACGACCTTGTGGAAACTACCTGAATGTGTGCTGATGTGATACAGTATTGCCCTCCATCTAGTGACGCAAGGAGATTAAAATAAGCATCCTGCACATATTGCTTGACTCAGCTACCGAATCTGACTGCCTTTGTTGGCTTTTAGTCTTACACCATCTGAAGTATTGATGGTCGGGACCTGAAAGCCCCTTTAAGCAGAGTGGAGTACCACAGTGATGAACACTGAAATGAAATTGTCTTTCCTGTGTTTTCAGACGTTCGTATCCAGAATAAAAGCCTGTGGACTTTGTACACTTTCCAAGAATACTCGGCAGATGCTTTCTCCAAATGTTATTGCATCGTGCTGCTGAATTAAATCCTCTCCTCTCACCTTGTTGTTGAAAGTAAGTGAACAGCGAAAACAATGCTCGCACTCTAATAATCATTTCTCACTAGAGAAGGAATAGAAAACAGTGGATTCGAGTGAAGGATTAAACTGAGATATGGAGAGCAACTATGTTCCACCACATCTTGTTGAATTCAACAACATTCATTTAAAACCATTTCTAGGTCTCAGGTGTCCGTTTCCACTCATTCCAGGCATAATGTCAAAATAAACTTCCAACGTAGGTTTATGGTTTCTAAGGACTGTGTTCCAATTCTCAAACATTCTTTCTGCTTTTAGTCCAGACTACATCTCCCTTACAAACATGGCACCTTGGACTTTGATCCCCTCACACGTACATCTGTTGTGCTGAGGATTGTGAGTCACAATAGCCAGAAAAAGAATGCCGACTTGCAAAATGTGCCCTGACGAAGAAGAACATCCTGGTATTTTTCTGCATTTTCCTTTTCGTTGCATAAGCAGAGCGCCCCCTCCCCTTCAGGCAAACCCTGCGCAGGATTAGCCTACTCATACTTATGAATCATACCAAATAATCAGATGGCTGCAAAACATGACATGTTGGCAACAGCATGAAGAAGGACTCAGAGTTTGGTCTCACCAGTGTTGAGGTCCTTGTACTCGTGGGAGAAGTGCTCGTTCTGGTGAACCCACTCCCCGTTGCATTTGAAAAAGATCTGCAAGGCGGGCGCGGCTCGACACCGCAGCTTGATGGGGTTGCTCTTGACGATGTAGGCGTCCTCCGGCTCCTGGATGAAGTGCGGCAAGGTGCCCTGCACCGAGGGCACGGCGTCGGGCTGAGCATCGCCGACGGCACCTGCAAAAAGAAAAAAAACAACACCTCGGTTACTCATTCTGGATCTCAGACATGAACGACGGTGATCCCTTTCAAATCGATACACAATGCAGCAGCAGAAAACACTTTCAACCGCATAACGGCGACGACTTGCAGATTTAAAACGATTGCTCAGTGGGGAAATGGTTGAATTCAAAAGCTATAGAAAAGGCAAAGTATACTGAGACCACAATTCGTCCCCCCGTTGGAGCAGAAACTGTTCTCCTCAGAGCAATTTGCAGATGAATGAAATTAGAGTGGACCGAGTGGAGAGGAATTAAGAAGGACTGATTATCCGAACTGTCGTGTTATCTCAGCCACAAGGCCTGGATTTAGTCAACAACAGGAAAAGACCACTCTTAGATAGTGAGAGCTTGAATTGTATTTCCAGGTGTGAAGGTAGGTCTCGACCTCACATGGCGTCCTGCGCCGGCCTCCTAAAGCACGGAGAGCCTCGCGGGCGAGGAAGATAGGGGGAACAGGATGTTTGCGCTACCTCCATTCGCGGGATCCTTCTCAGAAATTACACCTCAGTCCCATCAAGGCAGCTCCAGCTAAGCTATTCAGTGCCGTAAAAAAGCCCATGAAAGCTATTATGCCCCACCATCAAATCCAATTCTGTCCCCCTGAAATTGAATCGGCCCTCTCACCACCTCGCTCAATCAATGTTGTCCTTGTTAAATGGGTAAATGAATGGATGCGGGTGTAAAGAGAGGCCACACATAAAACAAACAGGCGGCGAGGAGAACGGATGGATATAATATGCTGACATTACCTACAGCGGGACGGGTAGATGTCTCTATTACATCGCTCCTTTGGCTATTCAAAAAAAATCATTATAGCCGGATTTCTTTGTGTTCAACTTTTCCTGGAAAATGAAAAAAAGGAGGAAGGCACTGACAGAGCTGCTGCAGATGGATTCTGATCAAATCTTCCATGGAGACGGCACGGTGAGTTACATGATATGTTAATATCTATAAAGATGAGACATTTGCTAACAAAAGTTTGAGCCGTACAAGCAATACAATTATGGATAAAGTCATAAAAATGCATTATTGTGTTTGTATGTAAAATTTAATCCCTGATGCTCCATGGTCAGTGACATCATCGTTCAGACAGACCCACAATGGTGCAATTCATGGTACCTTTATGGTAACATGTGTATGAAAGGCTACTTTATGGAAACATCTACTTTGGGTATTTTTTTTTATCTACCAGCAAGCATGTAACATTACAATTAATCTTTATAAGTCATTTTAAAATGTTTTATAGTGTGTTATGATTATTGTTATAAAGCATTATGAATATTTACGAGTACATATATTAGACTCTAGTACAAGCAGATTATAATGCATTACAACTGTGTATAATTAATTATATGTGTGTGCATTATAGACTTGGCCTTTGTAGAAAGTGCAACCATACTCTCCATTAGGTGAGTTACATGTCAAAGTACAAGTTGCATGCAGAAATATCTTCGCTGTAAAAGCAGGTAAGCGACATTGTGTGTGATAAGTGGAGTAAATCGGGGGGAGAAAATAAAATAAGAAACTTACAGGATATGACTGGTATGAGAAAGAGTGCAGCAATTTTTACATAATCACAGAATCACAGGCCGAAAAACAGTCCAATAAACAGACAGAGATTTTATTTATTTTTTCCCTCCTGATAAACGACTGCAGATGAGAAGGACACAACTGAATTATTATTATCTGCAGAGGAACTCGGGCAAGTGCACATATCTGATTTTCTAATGTCTGCTTCCTCGTTGTCTTTAATACATTTATTCATGTTATACAAAGAAAACAAACAAACAAAGACAAAAGGATGTGCTGTGAAGAAATCAATGCAGCGTGATATCGTGGTGGTTTGCTGTATATATATATATATATATATATATATATTTTTTTTTTTTTTTTATTTATATATATCTCACCACATGTGGAGGCAAACCATCATGCCAGCTACCACAAGCTATTTCTCACAAACACTGATTGTCTCCATTTCATCTCGTTGCTGTATAAATCATACACCCTGCATGAAATGGAGTTTCTTTTTTCTCTTATTTACAAGGAACAGTTTATTATGACACCTAATCTTTCTCATCTCGAGGCAAACTGTTGGATCATCAGAAGAACGTTAGAAATTCGGCGGACGTATCTGTGGGAGAGCTGTTTTCTCCTCAGCTCACCGTGTTGCTGTGACACTGGCAAACTTTTGGAGGCGCTTTGTTCCAAAGATGCAAAGTTTCTCTTCCCGAGCGCATATTAGCATGAAAAGCAGACAGCTCTTACACAAGCTGCCTGTCATTCATCACATTTTAAAAGCAGATATTAAGACATGAGGACTTGTCAGTTCCAGCTCCAGCATCGCCACTTTTCAAAATAAACCTTCAACTTTTACTTTGAAGGTTTACTTACACGAAAAAAGTAATTGCATAGGTTTAGTAAAAGAGCAATATTTGGGTTAAAATAAGTAGCTTTTTTTGTCTGTTACAGAACTGACATTATCTTTGACATAGTTACATGTTCCAGTAATGTTTGTGAAAGATTAATTCTTCAGAAACAAGTAGTGAGATTCCAATGTGAAGTCCAGCAACATCACCATCCGGTAACTTCAGGAGAGAGAGACATGAAGGAGGTGAGGGATGAAAGTTGCTTTGTGTCATTTTAATATTCATATTTTACAGGACTGGCAAATGTCGAGACACATATCGTCGTTGTTGAGAACGGCCGCTCGGCAGCTAAAGTCACAACGCTAGCTAGCTACGCTCCTCAGCAAACAAATCTGTCCATATTCACGATGCTAACACAAGAGCTGTTATAGCTTATTATATTCATTATTTACATACTTTCTCCCAGATTACAATTGTAGTGTGTGAATTGAAGCAAAAAAGAAACGCGACAAAATTACTTGGTTACGTTAAAGCAACAAAACCACCAAACCCCGACCTCCTTGTTGTGCGGATTTCTGCAGACTTTGATGAGAAATATAATTGTGACAGGCCTCAAAAACAACCCTAATTGAAAATGCAGTTCCGTTATACGAGTACATTATAGAAGAGCAGCATCATCTGTAAAATTGCAACATCCCTTCTGTATATGGCGTCTATATACTGTATGCAACAATATAACCCAAAACAACAGTTGTTTTCAAGCATTTTGTCAACTCTTTACGATAATATTTTCATTTAAATCATCCAAAAAGCTTTAGATTCATATGTTAATTTCTGCTGTTATTCAAAAGACCCTAAAACCTCAGAGGATTACTGTACGGCGGTCCCTCCAATAACCAGTCTGATAGACTACTTTATTATATAAACAACTATTTTGTATTGTCTTTGTTAATTACCGATGTCGGAACGAGAAGCCAGTGAATGCAGTGCCGACTACACTATCAAGAAAAACAGCATTTACTGCTTTCCCAAATTTATATGGACGCCTGCTAATTAAACTGAATTTGTTCAACCAGAAAGAAACCGTGCTTAAACATAATATAAAGCACTAATGCGTTTAATGGTCAAATTCTCCTCCATCAAAAACCTTCCTCCCCACTGAGCATCCTTCCTCTAATCAGCTAATTGCTGCTGTGACAAAATAACTTGACGCTGCTGAAGCAAAGATGAGCCTCTTTTTTCCCCTCTTCTCCACAACAACTAATGATGCTCCGTGTCCTTTTCTCTGAATGCTTTAACATTCAGCACATTCAGAAAAAGGTAGGAGTTAATTGGAACAAGGTGACAATCCACGCTCCATAAACCCGCCGCAGCGTCGGTCGCTCCGCTCTTGACGGATGCTCATAAATATTCGCCTTAATGAGGTAAATGACTGCGACGCCAATAAGTCACTTATTTCCTCATTACGCCGCTTAATTTTAACGCCACCTGAATGCTCCCTCACACCGTCGCCTGCCAGTTAGGGGGGTTTCCACCTGACTAAACCAGGGCTTCAGCACGTCGTGGACCTGCAGCTGATGAACACCCGCAAAGCCGATGATGTGGCGCTGCTGCTTTTCAGCTGGCTGACGAAGCCCGGGAGCCGGGGGAGAGCGTGTTGAACAAAACCAGATTCAAATCAACAATCTCTGTGACACGCTGGGGCAACGGGCGCCACGCCACCCGCTTAGACACGCAACAGAGGAGTGAGACAGTGTAGGCTTTAATGACGGGGCGGGAAGCTCGACGAGACGCCAGACTTTTGTAATATTGACTTGTGAAAGCTGTTCCTCAGGAAACAAGCTCTGCTAGTGGCCCCCAAGGGCCGCGATCTTCATAACGTCCCACAATACAGAAAACAAAACAATGACAATACGGCTTTCACCGCCATGCTGATGGCTATTGTCCCGGGCTGCTCTCATGTTGATGTGGGAACGCTGATCTTAGACCGGGTCCTGCACTGATAACAAGACTGGAGAAATGTCTGTGATATCGGTGTCAACAACGATAGGCTCGTTGGAGATGAGCCAGGCCTGCGCATGCATGCTGATCCCGACTTACTCTGACGTCATGAACACGTGGGCAACGATAGTCTCACGAGATCAGGGCGGCCGCATTTTTTTAGAGCCTGGCGTGATGGGAAACGCCTGGCTCTCGCCCCATCTAAGAGCTGATTGGCTCTTAGTTTTGACAACAAACTGCAACTTTAGTAAAGAATGCAAATTTCCTGTGTAAGTCTAATATTTAACGCTAGGTGGTCTCATGTTGTGCAATAAAAGTTCATGTCATGTGGTTGATAACATTAATAATAATCATAATAAATCACGACAATACAAGAGCTTATTAAACCTTATTAGACCTTATTAAAATTAGAAATTAGCCTCGAGTGTGCTTTAAGAGGCAGACATAAAAAAAAGAAAAACGCTTCACATTTAATACAGTATAACTGTCAAACTTTACTAATGTGTACTAGATTCAACAACTAGAACAGCAGATACAAAACTATACCGTATACTGTTTTTATATACATACATTATGTTCATACATTTAGTGGCATTATATATCTTTTTATATATTTTATACTTATTTGACTCTCTTTCCTTCTCTTTCTCTTATAAAGCAACAGCAGCTGTGCATTTTCCCGAGGGATGACTGAAGTATTCTGATTTCCACAGATATTTATGAACAAATGTAAACAAATGCGAATGTGGACGCAAACTACAGCTAGCCTACAGATGGCATCTAACAGGATGTAACTTTTTATATGACTTCCTGTCAAATCTTCGAAGGCCGATGGAAATTATCCAACTGGAGGGCAGCTTTTAGGCTCCGCCCCCTGCTGCCGCCTGCTCCCGTCTACTTTCCATGTGAGGCCCAGTTCATCTCGACGAGCTTAATGAGTCACGTATCTATTTCCTCCCTCCTTTCCCAGTTGTTGCTGCACTCTTATTGGATGCTGCTCTAAGGTGGTCATGTACAACGTTAAACGGTTCTGAAAACAGTCAATGTGGTCAAGCGAGCGCCTCAGAACTCAGAAATATGTTTCATTCAGTGCAGTTGGTGCAAAAAAAGGCTTCAGGTGGTTTTAGTTACCAACATTGTCTTATTAATGAAACGTCTTCATAACAGAAAGGGCGTTTTGAGCAGACATTCATGGTCCCCAGAGTATTGTTGGGTGATACGGCCTGAACATTTTGAACATAATTCTGTCGCATGAAATGTGTTTTACAACTGCACAGAAAGCTGATAACAGTTTTGTTGTTTTAAAGTACCACGAGGGGATTTGGCAAGAGCTCAGCTGAATGTAATTCTGAAACTATTCCAATATAAAAAGGCAAAATGATGTCAAACACGGTCCCCGATGTATTATCTGGCTCCGGTTCATCCTAAATCCACAACTCCATTCTCGTCCACGAGATCCGACAGCTCGCCTCAGCATCAATCCGCTGCAAACTCCACTAAAATGGACACTGGAAGCCGAAGGGTTTTCCTGGAAGATCAAGCTGACAGCACCCGGTGCTTTTCTTCCTCGCTGGGCTTCCCGACCGAGTTGGGCATTACTATTTCACACGGCCGCTCTCCAGCCAAAGTCCTTTAAAACCACACATTCTTCCTCTCACGTCCGCGGGATCACCGGGGACTTCTCATGGATTTTTTTTTTTTTTAGTGAGTATCGGCTTTACATGGTGAGCAGCCCTCTCAGCTTTGCAGCAGGAGGCCCTCCTCATTTGAAAGGCAGAAAGTCGGGAGGTGTCAGACTAATCCTCAACACTAAAGGAGAGAGATTGGCCTTACAAAAAAAGAAAAAAAATATGCAGGGAAAGGCTCTGCACGGGACTGGGAGACAGCTGAGTGAACTCCAGGATGTAGGTGAGAAGACTCAGAAAAACACACAATCCATGTGTGAATCGTGGGTGAATTCACCGATCGAATAAACTCTAAAAGAAATCAGATTCAAGACTGGAAGGACGAGTGGTAGTGCATGCTGAGCTGCGTATCCATCCCAAGTACTGCCGAAACATAGCTCCTATTTCCCAGTGGCCTAAAATGCCTAATACCCCTCCTTCAGGTTTGATATACATGTATGAAATTTGGTAGGCAGGCGGAACGTGTAGAGGCACACAAAAACCGACACGTCCGACATTTTTTATTAAAGGTGTCAATTTTCTTTTCCTTTTACAAACTCCTCAGACAAATTTCAACAGATCTACTTTTCTGAAGACCTTTTAGTTGAACGACCTTGCCATGACACGACTAGAAACGGGAAACTAGCGTTTGATTTGACAGGAAATCATTGAAAAATTCTTAATATATTTAGCTTGTTCTTTTATTAATATATAGTGTTCTTTGATTTTGATCAATTTTAAAAAGAAAAATGACCAACAACTGCAAACTCAAGCATGTACACAATTCCACACAAACCTACGTTGCCAAACTCAAATACACACACACACACACACACACACACACACACACACACGCACACCGCGACACACATTGATAGAGGCATCCATAAGCAGGATGTACACTGTCACATCTTAATGTACACCTCCCTCCCCACATCAGAGCCAAGCAGCCGCTTCGTCTTAGTAATTCAGAAGAAAATAAACTCTTAGAGCAAACAAGAGATTTCTCTCTCTTACGCTAGGTGGTCTGTCAAACACCGGCCCCCCCGGGGGGGATTAGACCCTTTGTGGGTGATGACTCAATGAGTGCAGCCCTCGCTGCATGAAAGAGTAGCTGGTTACATTGTTTATATATAATATATACTCGCTTTTGTAGCATGACATTGTCAAGTAATATTCCCACTTCGCCTGCACGCTCCTCAGCAAAGCCTCTTACGTGGCCTGTAATCAATTTTGAAAGGTTGCATGGTATGAAAAGCAATTACCCGGCACATGTGTCCACTGTCAGGCGGCCGGCGGTGCTGCAGTTTGAGAGGTGGCCTCCCCGGTGATTACAGAGCATAGATCTGGAGCTGTGTTGGTTATAGGTTGTTTCTGTTAGATCCTCCCGCTACACCAGAGGCCCCGGCAGCCTTACAGGCCTGATTGACTGAGACAGCCTCTGACAGTTATTGACAGGCTGCTGCACTTCCCAGAAAGGGCAACAGAGAGAGAAAGAGAGAGAGAGAGAGAGTCAGATGCAGAGAGATTTGGAAGCAAAGCCCCACGTGAGCTGCTCACATATCCCGTTTCTTCTCCGTCGCCAAGTGGGGCGCTTTCCTCGATTTTATGTGAAAGTGTTTCTGATGGACCGATGGTCGATATGGGCTGTTATTAAATATCAAATATCTTCCACTCATAATATCCCCCGCTGAGGCTCTCCTGACCCGACACAAGAACAATAAAAAGTGTGCAAATTGTATTCTCCTCATAAGTTGACTGCAACCTTTTCAGACGATTAAAAGCCTCTGCTGATCAGAAAGTGATTGATATCTACGGCGGTGTGTTTGGAATGCATAAATGTCAGCTTCACTGCCTTTATTAAAATGGTGTGCTGGAAATCCTGCTTTAAGTGCAAAGTGGTCTAAACAGTGGCTACACATGAATGATGCCACGTAAATGCTGGTAAAAACAGGCAGAAAGGCCAAAAGTGAGAATCTGTTTTCAAGGTTCAAATGTTAATTTATATTTATCATTCTTTATATCACGATTTGCAAAACATTTTAGAGATGACATGATTAGTTAATTAATCAATTAGTCAAAACACAGAAAATAAATATGCGACTATGTGATTAATTATTTATAATACATTCTGTAGCGCCATCGATATGACACCGAGTTAAACCACTCAAGAAGGACCAGGACCACAGGGGACGTGTTATTGAAGATTTAATTTCCTTCTTCAGATGGTGAAAACTGCAACAATACATTAGAGTGCATTAAGAACGTGAGCGGATGTGATCGCTAAAATAAAGTGCATAAACTTCGCATCTCTCCTAACTAATACAAAATATAATTACTTAAACATCATATAAACACTTTACAAAACTTACGGCATTGCCTTGTTTGATACTTCAAGGTGGATGGGGACAGATTTGACGCAGTACCGTCGCACCAGTCATAGCGTATGTCCTGTTTACCGTGAGGAACCCGGAACCGGAAGTGGTGCGGGAACCGGAAGTAGTAGTACTTCGCTATATTTTTTAACCCAAAGCGCAAATAAACTTGACGTATTTATATAAAACAACTCTTAATGAAATTACAAATGTTTTTAGCCTTGTACCATATTCTAAAACACATTGAAGTTATTTATTAAAGAAAACACTCGCCTTAAGGGCCACACAGCATTGGAAAGTGCGCACAATAATAGTGTCCCATAGACAACAGCTCCACCTTGTGGCGAACACATGTACCACACCACAAACACTCCCTTTGCATTATGACATGAAATTATGAACAGTTCAAAAAACAATTGCCTTAAGGCAACACACTCCCCGCCTGGCCTCGTAGGCCACTATAGTTAACTAAACCTTAAAAGAAGTGTCCATTGGCAGAAGAAGAATGACTTCAGTGACTGGTCGCATAAAAGTCTTTACACTACCTTGATCATTTACTTTGACCTCAATCTTTCTCACGTGATTGTCCTTTCCAGGAAAGGTGGCAATGACCCTAGCCATGGGCCAGCTGTTGCGTGGAGCCTGCTTGTCTTTCAGCAGAACTAGGTCACCAACTTCAAGATTCCTTCGAGAAACAGTCCATTTTTGTCTTTTTTGTAGTGACGGCAGGTACTCTCGCCTCCAGCGTGTCCAAAACTGGTTAGCAAGAGCCTGAACTTGTCTCCATTGCTTGGTGTAAAGGTCTTGGTCCATGAAATTTCCAGGAGGTGGAAGAAGGCAAGACTTCTGGGTGAGCAACATTGATGGAGATAGAATGAAGGGATTGTCGGGGTCGGAAGAAACTGGAAGGAGCGGCCGTGCATTTATGATTGCGGTGACTTCGGCCATGAGTGTGCACAACACGTCGTGAGTGAGTTGCACCTTGCTTTGGAGCAGCATAGAGTCCAATATTCTCCGAGCAACACCAATCATTCGCTCCCAGGAGCCTCCCATATGAGAGGCGTGAGGTGGGTTGAATTCCCAGCTGCAGCCTTGGTCCTTTAGATAGTTTTCGAGTGTCTTGTCCATGCTTAACTCCTTAGAAGCTCCGATGAAGTTTGTGCCACGATCCGATAATAGTTTTTTGGCGGGTCCTCTTAGTGAGAAGAAGCGTCTCAGGGCATTGACGCAGCTGGACGTGTCCAAAGAATCGATCACCTCAACATGAACAGCTCTTGAGCTCATACAGCTAAACATGATTGCCCAGCGCTTGCTTTGTGCATGTCCACCTCTAGTACGTCTACTAGAGACAGTCCATGGCCCGAAAACATCAAGGCCGACGTAACTAAAGGGAGGACATGTTTTCAGTCTTTCTGGTGGAAGATCTGCCATGCGTTGTTCTTCCTGTTTTCCGCGTAGTTTGCGACAGGTGATGTATTTGTGGATTACTGAGTTCACGAGTCCTTTGCCACCTATTATCCACAGTCCTGCTGCCCTTATTGCCCCATCCGTCAGATGACGGCCTTGGTGGTGGACCTGCTCAAGGTAGTGACGAGTGAGCAGGAGTGAGACGTGACTGTCTTTAGGGAGAACAATTGGGCTCTTTTCAAAGTTCTCGAGCTCTGAGTGTTTGAGACGGCCTCCAATTGAAATGAGGTCGTCCTGAAGGACTGGGCTGAGTCTCAGCAAGGGGCTCTGTTTTGAAATTGGCTTGCCAGCTTTGAGGGCAGACAGTTCTTTTTCGAAGGCGGCCTGTTGAGCTTTTTGAAGAATGATGTGCTTAGCTTTGGTCATTTCATCTTGTGTTCGAGGTAAGTTGCATTTGTGCCAGCCTTTGCATACACTGTTTGGATTTGTGCCGTTGAAAGACTTTGCGATGTGAACGAGGAATGCTACTGCTCTGACTAAGGACTTGAAGGTGGAGAAGCGTTCAAAGCGTTTGCAGGTGAGTACTTGGAGGTGAGTAGCGCAGGTTTTAACTTGTGGTCTGATTTCACAGTCTTTGTCTGGTTCAATCAACTTAAACGTTTTGCTTTCTTGCTTTGTTTCTGCAGGTGGACAACGAATGAAGGTAGGTCCAGTGAACCAAGTCGTCTTTGTTAGTTGAGTTGGTGTGAGTGAGCGGGATGCATGATCCGCTGGGTTTTCCTCGGTGCGCACGTAGTGCCACTGTTCCGGTTTTGAAGACTGGCGAATGCGCTGCACTCTGTTGTTTGGCATTGGTTGGCGAGGCTCTTTAAAGGGTAGAGGGGCGACCCAGCTATTGTCGTCGTCTCTGTACATGGCTTTGTCCATTATCTCTAAAAAGAGAGTGTCCTCTATGGAGGGAGCTAGCTTATTGTCATTTTCAGTGCGATTGAAAACTGTTTGTCCCAGCGTTAGTTCAGGTGCCTTGCTGGGCCTGGCTGTGTGTGACATTTCCTTTATTTGTAGGAAGCTATCGCATTTCCCAAAAACTGTTGGACGGCCATTTTCAAGTATCACTGTTTTGTATGAGCTGACTGTTTCCTTGTGGACGTTACCTACGCACACCTCCCCGATTACTACCCACCCTAAATCTAGGCGTTGAGCGAAGGGTGCATGATGAGGGCCATTGACTTGCTCCCTGACTTTGTGTGCACGCAAAACATCTCGTCCTAGCAGCAGGAGTATCTCTGCTTTAGGGTCCAACTCGGGGATGTCCCTTGCAATGGACTTGAGATGTGGCTGGTGCAGTACAGCGTTTGGAGTTGGGATTTCACTTCTGTTGTTGGGAATGTCCTCACATTCGATGAGAAGTGGCAGTGGGATTACTACTGACCCATCTAATGACTCTATCTGAAAGCCTTCAGCCGTTTTGCCCCATGTTTCAACTAGCCCAGAGCAAGTTCTCAGGTGGTAAGAGACAGGTTCGGTTTTAATGTTAAAAAGTTCAAAGAACTCTGGCCTAGCTAAGGAACGATTGCTCTGGTCGTCAAGAATAACGTAGGCTTTTACAGCACTGTTTTGGTCACCTCTACGATACACCTGTGTGAGACATATTTTAGAACATGATCGACCCCACTGACCTGGTCCGCACACTGCTGTGCAGGTTGTAGTTACTGCTGCGCTGTCTGAACTTTCTCCCTCCCCGCCATCCTCTTTAGCAGGAGAAGGAGCTCTGTCTGTTTGTGGTGGAGGACCAGGATGCATGACGGCGTTGTGGTATGTACTACCGCATTCAGAGCACTTTACTGTAGATTTACAGTCCTTAGCAAGATGAGTGTCTGACGAACAGCACTTAAAACATATTCCTTTCTCCTTGAGAAAGGCCTTTCTTTCGTCCAGTAGCTTGTTCCTGAATGTCCTGCATTTCTTTAGTGGGTGGGGTTTGTTGTGCAGCGGGCAGTTCTTGTCAAGGTCGTTGTTGGGGGGTGTAATGTTAGTCTTGTGCACTGCGATTGGTTTAGCTGAGTGAGAGTTCCTTTGGTAGGGCCTTTCAGGTTTCGAGTGCGTTTGACTGTTGTACTGGTTGAAACTTGGATCGTTACGTTTCTTGGCCTCTTTACATATGAATTTGCAGAAGTAGCTGAAAGGAGGAAAACAACCATCATGTTCATCTTTGTATTGTGAGCCATGAGACATCCATTTCTCTTGGAGCCCGTATGGAAGTTTGTCCACAACTGGTCCGATTCCACGTGAAGTGTCTAGATAAAGCAGGCCGGGGAGATACCCGTCCTCCTTTGCACCGTGGATCTCTTGCAGCAAATCTCCTAGTTCCTGTAGCTTTACATTGTCCTTTGTCGTTAGTTTGGGAAAACCGTCCAGTCTCTCAAAGAGTGATTTTTCGATCATTTCAGGAGCTGCATAACACTCCGAAAGCCTCTCCCATGCTTTCTTCAGAGCAGTTTCGGGGTTGTTGACATGTACAGAGCGAATGCGTTTCACCTGATTGCTTGACTCTTTTCCCAGCCATTTTGTCATGAGGTCGAGTTCTTGAGTTGGTGTGAGAGCGACCTCTGCTGTTGCACCATTGAATGAAGAGAACCATGCCCTAAAATTCTCTGGCCTGTCATCATACTGGTAGAGACCTGAAGTGATGAGGTCTCGGCGTGCCATGTATTGTGCAAATGGCTCAGCTGAATGCGACGTGCTTGCCAGTGTATTGTGGTGAGGCGTGAATGGGGTGGAGAATGGACTGAGAGCTGTCTTTGTTTGTTCAACTTCTCTCGGGGTCTCGGATGCTCTATGAGTGGGCAAAGGTGTGTGATTGTCATCAGACTTTGGCTTACTGCTTTTGGGCTGTGGCTTTGGAACTGAACCTTGTGATCCATCCCACGTCACTAATGTTTCACCTGAGTGACCATTGTTGTCATTAGCGGGGGGAAGCAGTGAGGAGCCTTGAGGTTCAGAAAGCCTAATCTGACACTGTACATATTCCTGTGTTCTTTCTCTTTTTACTTCGTCCGATACTGATTTTCTGCTCCCACACTCTGCCTCTTCTTCTAGCACTGCTGCTTCAGCTACTGCAATGTCTGCTTCTCTGTGCAACATCAGCACTTCAAGCTCTGCATCAATTTTCGTTTTTTCCACTTTTAGCTGTGCTTCCTTAGTTGCATATGAAGCCCTCACCTTCGCTGCCTCTGCTTTGGCTCGAGCACGGGCGACGCTGCTCAGTGAGGAAGATGTGACGACCGTTGAAGCTTTCTCCGACTTGTTGCTGGCTGCCATCGTGTCCATGAAGCATCGAAAGTTGCCTTTTCACTGTAGCGCCATCGATATGACACCGAGTTAAACCACTCAAGAAGGACCAGGACCACAGGGGACGTGTTATTGAAGATTTAATTTCCTTCTTCAGATGGTGAAAACTGCAACAATACATTAGAGTGCATTAAGAACGTGAGCGGATGTGATCGCTAAAATAAAGTGCATAAACTTCGCATCTCTCCTAACTAATACAAAATATAATTACTTAAACATCATATAAACACTTTACAAAACTTACGGCATTGCCTTGTTTGATACTTCAAGGTGGATGGGGACAGATTTGACGCAGTACCGTCGCACCAGTCATAGCGTATGTCCTGTTTACCGTGAGGAACCCGGAACCGGAAGTGGTGCGGGAACCGGAAGTAGTAGTACTTCGCTATATTTTTTAACCCAAAGCGCAAATAAACTTGACGTATTTATATAAAACAACTCTTAATGAAATTACAAATGTTTTTAGCCTTGTACCATATTCTAAAACACATTGAAGTTATTTATTAAAGAAAACACTCGCCTTAAGGGCCACACAGCATTGGAAAGTGCGCACAATAATAGTGTCCCATAGACAACAGCTCCACCTTGTGGCGAACACATGTACCACACCACAAACACTCCCTTTGCATTATGACATGAAATTATGAACAGTTCAAAAAACAATTGCCTTAAGGCAACACACATTCATTTAAATCTAACAACATATTTACCACAGCTGTGAAAGATCAGAAGATGCTTTTTACTTCAAAACAGCGGTGTGTATTTAGCAGCTTCAACATTGATAAATGTCCTCGAGTGATGTCACTTGAGTCGGCGTCGGATGAGTCTACTATTTTCACAGACTTCACACAGCTACTTCTCCAGACACATAAGGTGTTTTACAAAGGTTTTGCATGTGCGGTGGTCCTCCACTTGCAAACTAACTGCAGCCTGACTGACTGCACTCAAAAAATATGTATTAGAACACGCACTCACTTTCAACACAATTGAGATATATGAGCGCAGACCTTTTAATGGTGGAACGCGTGCAATTTCCCTGAAAGCTCGTGTGGCAATGAGGCCATTATTGGTCAACCGTCACTTGCTGGAAATGTCAACACTCAACCAGCCACAACATCGTTACAGCAACAGAGGGGCCTGGACCTGCATCTGAACATATTCACCCCATCAACACCTCCCTGTTTTATTCCAGCTCAGAATTGTTTTCCGTGTTGACACATTCGCAGGTGAAATCCTGTGAAACCCTGAAAGATCAGAGACTGTTATGAGCTTGAGCTATGAGCTTGAGACAAAGAGAGAAAATGTAGAGAAAAAGGGCATCAGAGGCTCATTTAGGTGTTGATTAACCATTAGATAAAAAAAACTACCTTACCCAACCCCTTAAGGATGCATAAATTATGTGCAAGTGTTCAATATTAAATACAGAAAAAATATATATTATGAAATAAATAATGCTGGGATCGGCTCCAGCACCCCCATGCCTTTAACAGGATAAGCAGTGATTCATAATGGATGGAAGGAGCTCTAAAACTCTCTGAATTCTCCTCGACATCTTTCCTTGAACTCATGTTTTCCCATCGAGGGCAAGAAGAAGTGGAAATGAAAAGACATCAAGGTTTCCTACTTTAACAGATCCAGCAGCTGGAATCTGGAAACCAAAAGGCGTCCAGTTGGGAGGGGATTGGAACTGTGTTGGCATTTCCCCCCAATATTACTTTCATTTATTGTCAAGTTTTATTTCATAATGTAACAGGGTTATATCAGGTTATCAATTTGTATTGTAATTGAGCTTGACCCCACCCACACATTTTCTACTGCACCTAGTAAAATACACTTCTGTTTCAACGTGGCATCATGACTTTTCGTAAATATACACGCCACTGCCTGTTACGTGTTATCTGTACGCAATTTGAGCTATCCGCGTGTATGTGTACGTTCTGAGCGAAACAACCCATCACATCCGCGTGTTTGTTAGCGGCCTCTAGTGAAACGACCCATCACATCCACGTGTATATAAACGCCCTTTAATGTTAGGGTTAGGGTTAGGGTTCGGCGTTGATAAACACGCGCAAAGGCGATTGTGTGTAGTGATAACACGCCATAATGGCATACGAGTTGCCGATTCATGAGATCACTCTGTCTGTTTATACTTTTAGTTTTAATGTTGTCCAACATTAAAAAAAAAAAAAACATGTCAGCACTTTATTGATTAAAAAAAAATCAATATCTGGGTTCCAAAGAAAAACGTATTTTGCAACCAAATTGTGGCTTCATGTCGCTAATTATAGGAAAACAATGAAATTCTCAAAAGCTGTAAATGCAGTACCATTCAGTCTGTCATGTTCCTTCATTCCACTGCCTCCCCAATAAGAAGAAAAATGGAACATTCTCTATTAACATTCTATTAATGAGGAATGGCTTGTTAGCATTGTTAGCATCCCTGGTGGTGCTACCAAGAAGCTGGGGCTCTCCAGCATTTCATGTGGGTCTCCTGCATAAACATGAGCTGCTCTAATCCTCACAATACTGCTGAATCAATCCAACCTTTATTCAACGCCGAGCCACTGTAGAGGTCTTGTTGCCGGAAATACTGATGACAGCCATTTACATACTACTCCAAAACCCATCCCAGACTGTCTCGCAGCCCAGCTAACCTCGCTTTTACGTGTCACGGCCTCATCTGATTAAGAATCAATCCCAGGGCATAAAATCGGGAGCAGACAGGCGTGGATGGATGACTTGTCAGGTCGTCAGCGAGGAGCCGGAGCTTTAAAGAGCATGTCTGTTATGTTGTTTTATAAAACAAATCCAAGTGGTTTTAAGCTTTAATGCCCCTTGTTTGATGATCCGTGGTGTTTGAAGAGAAATGTATTTGCTCCTCGTAATCTCTTTGTAAGATGATAATCAAAGACCTGCAAGTAGATTTTAATGCCGGCTGGGAAAACAAAGCATTAGTGCGGTGAGACACGTTTATGATGCGTTTGTACTGCAGGGTTTGGGAATAATCAGTGACTGTGAGGTTAAAGTGCTGACACTGCTTTAACTTGAGTGTTGTTTCATCCACATCAGATAAACAGCACAGACAGGCCCCTAAATCTAGACAGAAAGAAAGTCAAGATAAACTTTAAAAACATTTCATTTCAGTCAGAGACTTAGTATGTTCCCTGGAAATACTTGGTGCTGCAGATTCCTTTCCTATTTTGTATCTGTAATGCAATTGTATCTGTTGATTTCTTCAAGTCATCAACAGTATTTTTTTCAAGCAACACTAAAACAAATATCAAAGAAATGTCCCTTTAATTTAATAATAAAAGACAGTTTTAATTTCTCGAGTATTTTTTTCTCTTTATCTCGATATAACAAAGCTCATTGTGTCAATATGGTAATCAACTTGTGATCTCCAAATAATGGAATTAAAAAAATATTTTTCTGGTGGTATTTCATTCACATAAAATGATCATAAAAGAGCATTCACAAAAAAAATACATATGATTGTTTTCTTCTTAGAGTTGGATGAAAATATAGATGTATCCAGTGAGGAGCTGAAGCCTGGAGGTAAAAGCGTAGCTTAGCTTATTTTAGCATAAATACTGGAAACAAGGGGAAGCAGCACGTCTGCAAACCTCTAAAGTTCACTAATTCAGAAAGCAACAGAGAAATAAAAAGGGTAGTACACCTAATTCTTTATGTTCCTGGTCCTCAGTGTTCGGGCAAACTATTATGTCTTTAGAAGCATGCGGACTGTCCAGTTAGAGAGTAAGTCAAAATAGACATGAATGAAATATCACAGAGACACTGAGACAGTTGTACCTTGTTTGAAGGTCTGCAGCTCCTTCAGAAGGGAACATGTCTGAATGGCTTTGATCACTCTTTCAGTGATGTCAAAGGCCTCAAGTGTTATCTGGGCCGTCTCCTGGTACATTTAAATTGAAAGGCCAAAAACGAATTACTGCCCGACAAAGCTCCAATTCCAACTCATTTTTGGGGGGGGGGGGGGTGCCGGAGCTGGTCAAACACAGGACTCACTCTGCCTCCGTCTGCCTTCCAACGCTAACCATCCAGGTCACTTCTCTCTCTCCTGATGTGAGCAGAGTGCACGTTGGCTCGGCGGCCGTGAGCCAAATTGAATCTCAAAAGACGAGAGGCATGCGGGTTGAGGCTGATTTATTTACAAGCTGGCTGATGAGGATCGCGGAGGGGCCCACACTGGGATTCGGGGGGAAATGGCCTCTAAACCTGAGCCGGGGCGGCTCTGATAAATCTTATTTAACACTCAACGCTTTATAATGCGGAGGAAAAAACTCAAGGTGTTCCCACCGCAGTCACACGGCCGCAGATACAGATGGAGCGCCAACTTTCTACGCATTAATGCATAAACCCTCAGGCTTTGCTGAATCTGTGTTTTTAGTTTTCACCGGGGAACCGCGTGATTTGAGTATGCTGTTTTGTACTTTTTTTTTTTTTTTCCAGGGTCGTTGGACCTACGTAAGCATTCATGTTCACAGGGTAGAAGTAGACAAACAGAGTCTATCAGAGAACAATTTCATGTGATTCAAGAAAACCCTGCAGTCTCATGTGCACACAACGGAATCAAACCCATGACCCCGCGTGGTCTCACTCCCTGATGCATAAGGAACCCTATAGCGTCTATGTTCAACTCACTCCAACATGACCCCATCCGTGTCATAGATTCTCAGAGCAGTTTGAAGCACGAAGGCTGAAAGGTCACTGAAAGGTCGCTACGGTTGGCGAGGGGTCAAACTAATACACTACTTTTACTTTTTTTTTGTCCAACAGAATGTCTTTCAGTCATTCATTGTTCGACCATTTTGCTCCAGGCTGACCCTTCTCAACAACTACAGGGCGGATTGGGATCACACTTGTACAGATATTCATGGTCTCCAGAGGACTAATCCAGACCCTGACTCTTATTCAAGCATCACCAGCAGGTTCAACTTTTTAAATATCCTGTGAAATACCTCAACATCTACAAAAGGAATAGATTTTGGACATTCATGGTGCCCAGAGGATGAATCCTCCTGACGTTGGTGATCCTCTGACAGCGCCACCATGAGGTTGATAATGTTTGGTATAAACAATCATGTTCCCCTCAGGTTGAAAGAATTACTTTCATGGTCCTCTGAGTTTAGATCTAGACCCATCATCAGGTCAGAATTTCAGCTGAAAGCACCATTGTGCTCTATTTTAATTACTTTGAGTACCATGAAAAGCACTCTAGCAATAAAATGTATTATTATCGGGAGTCAAATCAGAGGAAGCAGATAACTTCTGCCTCGAACTCGGCAAGCCGAAGGAAAAAAATCTCAATTTGCTCTTAAAGCCAATCTGCCAATCTCCCCGCGATAGAGCATCTCGTCTTTCAGCTGTCAGGTCCATCCCATTGATTTATGAATATATCATTTAGTAATTGATTGGGTGGTTTGCTGGAGGCCCTTGTTAATATTTCACTTGACCTCTCACCGAATTGGAGTTTATCATCTCTGGCAGATGACTCGGCGGTGTGAAGGAATGCGAGATGTGAAATGAAAGCGCTTCATCTCATTAAAAATGCAACGCAGCACCTGCCGGAGGTGAGGCGTAATGAGCGGAAGCAGGCACCTGGGTCCTCCACGGGTTCGATTCCTACAGACCACTTCACCTCTTTGGTCTGGGAAGCCTCATGTTTCCCCCCAAGCTTCATCACCAGGGCCCAGGCACATATCTGTCCTGTAGAATATAATTAAGATCCAATTGGCTTTGAATGCAAATTAATCCGATTTCCGGTGGCCTTTATACGAACAAAAGGACATTTCTGTGTGTGCAGTGTACCGTGTATGTAGTAGTTAGTTGCATGCACACTGACATTGTGCAATAAGTGAAGTGTGATGATATAATATGTAGTCTGTCCACGTACATAAATGACGTTACCATGCAATATGTAGGAGGACTTATCATGTAATATATATGCTGTGTGCTTCCAAATGTGGATAATTCAATCTTCATTACCATCCATTATGAGCGGCATCACATTATAATTTGGGGAAAATGAGATCATATCATGAGGCAGGAAGAGGATGGAGAACTGATAGGCCTGTTTTGAAGCCCCCCTCTCCCAAGCGGGGACAGGATGGTTACGAGCGGGTAGATATCATCTCCTCTGATACCGATTGTGCAGCTGACTCCCTCTGCAGAGGCACAGGCCTGGAAGCATCGTTGAGATTGATTTAGTGAACGGGGCCCAATCTTTGGACACTTTGCCGCTATTGACTCTGGTTTCAAATCAGAGAATTCGAACTGAACTCAGTTGGAGATTTAATTAAAACTCAAAAGAGGGAATGACTGACATTGCGGACAGGATAGTTGCGAGAAATCAATTGCACAATGATGCAAATGAGTTTGAAATCCTCCCCCCGCCTTCTGCTTCCATTACTTATTTATATTTTTCTCTCCTCCACGGCACCTTTCAATCGTTATTCCACAGTTAAGAAGAGAAGCAAAGGTTTTTAAGCTCATTACTAAAATGTGTGGCATCACGATCGGATTGCCACTCAAATCAAAAAGAAGCCTGTCAAAGATCCAATTAATGCTAATATTAAATGTGCATCTCTAAAAGGGAAAATCCACCTAAAATACCTAAAAAGAAACTGGTAAGGCATCGTGTGTCTCTGGGTGCAGTTTGTTGCTCGCTGGTGTGTTTTTCTTATTTTCTTTTTTAATGGATAACCAGCTAAATGTAAATGAGATGTCAAGATGTTTCCAGCAGAGCTCCAGCGCTGTTTGACAGCACGACATAATTCAGCCATCTGAACATCAACAGCAAACGTCAAGTTCTGATCTCAGTCCCTCAGGATGAAAGCAGCGGGTTCTATCTGGAGTTGCCATTTTGCACCAATGTGAAAAAAAAAAAAAAAAAAAAAAAGAAATACAAAAAAAAGGAGAAATCTCTCCTCGACAGCTGTGTGTTGGGGAGGGGGAGCATTGCTATTCCTCACTCTTCCAATTACTTTCTCCACATCGTAAACCACTAACTGGACTCCAAGTAGGCGAGGCAGGCTGAGGAAGAAGTGAGCGAACCAAAAAAATGGCCGTCGCCTGGCAACACCAGCCCACAATTTTCGCTTAGCTTATTGTAGTCGGGTGAGGCTGAATAGGCATATTGCTTGGGAAAGTGAGTAATTTCTAACTGGGCTGCACGGAGAGAGGATGGATGATTGACACACTACTTCTCATTGGATGAAGGCACATCTCCAGTTTCTGCTTTTGTGTGTCAAACAAAACAAAAAAAAAAAAACATGGCAGCTGTTCCGGAGCAAAGTATCCTCACACAGTGGTTTGTATGATATCTTCTGTGTCAAGATACTATGTAAAAACAGCATTGCCATGACGACGCTGGTGGCTTCTGCCCGGACGTCAAAATATCCCAATTAGAGAAGACAACGTTGGTCGGATGCTTCTCATCTTCAAGGTCCGACAGATAACGACTCCACGTTATTCATGCCAGTGCGATCGAGCCAAAATACGACTACAATCCAGTGAGCTTCCTGCTGGTGGCACATCGCTCACTAAACGGTCATTAAACACATAAGTACGGGGGGGGGGGGACTCTAGTCCAGTGAAAAGGGGCCAGCCTTGACCCACGTCACCTTCCCAGCAGCTAATCATGCGTAATCATTGATAATTGGCAGCCGGCAGCATGTACAAAAGGGCTAGTGATTAACACTAATTAAGAATGGAAAACGGGCCGCGTTGTCATGTGTGTCTGACCTTGCCTGTTCTCCCACACTCAAATATGCCGTTTTTCAAACAAGGCAGCCGGGCTGCAGCCGGCCTGCTTAAGCAACGCTCTGGCATTAATACATGGAGTCAGAAAGAAAGGCTGACGGGGGGGATGATGTCTCCACTCTTGAAGAGGAGTGACGAGTCAGCACAGAAGTGAATGACAGAAAGGCAGTCTGGGAGAGCAGGCAGCCTTTTTGTTTTGCCACGGCTGTCAAAAACATGGAGATGAGAAACGCAGTTTGCTTGCTTTATTGATACTGACCCTACAATCAGGACTGCATCACATAAAACATCCAAAGTGCCAACGCAGGTATAAAACGCATCATTCATTATTTGTGAGCACCGCTCCATCTAATGATTCCTTCTAACTAATATCTACAACAACAAACTGCCACTATCTCATGAGTGGATCAGGAGCTGAGTTATTATTGTGAGGATCCTTTTAAGTGGCATGTATGAAGTGATGTAGTCACAACGTGCCCAATGGCCAATGCTGACATGTTGATTTTCACTGATATATATGTATAGTATCAATCATAGCAAACCAGGCGCAACCAAAGCAAAGAAAATAAATACATTTCTGCACCTGTCAAGCACTAGGAATAAAAACATTTGGGTGCACACACATTTAGCATATTATTTTGAATGTTAATGTTTACTTTTTTTATTATTTATTGGGGACTACGGATGTAATTAGCAGCTTTGCTATAATCCGGCATGTTTACAGAGATGTTTTTCAATGTTCATTAATGTGCACTGTCCCTATCCAAAAATAAAGCATTTTATTATTTATTATTATACTATTCAATGCATAATATGCATTATTTAATTAAGGTAAACTGAGCAAAGTGTATGTAATCTACATAATTCAGTGTATTCATACTGTACGTAGTGTACTTAGCGTGTGCAGTGGTAATGATAAGACTCATTATTTATATTATTTATATATAATATATATCGTATTTAAATGGATCCCAAATGTAACTAGCAGTGTGTCTGTACTAAAATCACCTGGAAGGGCAATAGGCTCAAACTACCGTCTGCAAAAGCTTACTTTTAAATCAACAATTTATGCGCAGAAAGTTAGCACCATTAATCGGAGAACTTTTTTGACTAAAATTTCCAACAGCTGGCTATCAAGTTAAAAATGAGATGTTGCGGTGCACAGGTTCCTGGATCACGTGTTGAAGAGATGGATTGAACATGATCACTATCCGTCTGTCTGTCCGTCTATCTGTCTATCTATCTGCAATGCAGATTTCTCGACTATGGGTGTGATCTTGTACTTCTTTCCCCCCCTCCCTTCTTCTCTATTCTCTTTGTTCAAAGCTGCTCCTGTCAGCCAGGAAACACTGAACTTCCCTCCTGCAAAATTTCCATCTTGAAGTTGTCATCTTTGACCTTCACGCCAGGTCAGCTTACTACTTAATGTCATGAAGAGTGGCAGCCGTGCTGTGATGAACAATCTGTGTCTGAAACTGTCTATTAAAGCAGTTTAAGAGGTGAGTGGAATTCCTCTACCATGACAGACAAAGATATTCTCACGATGGGGCTTTAAATATATATATATAATAAAACTACGCTTCTCATGTAGGTGTGGACAGCTTTTTACTCACGTTCTCTGACAGTTAGCAAGAGCCAGGAGAGGATCCCAATTATTCAACATTACCTCTTCACTGGCGGCCTCATTATCGTCCCCAGAGAAGCTGCTCCACACCCAGATACAGCATGACGGATTAAATGCTATCAAATGCTGTATATAGTGGACTGGTATCCTAAACATGCATTACAATCGATGTAGGTGCAATTTGCATGCAGTGATTTCATTCAAGACTTCCACATTCGCTAGTATCAACAATCTAGCAAATTCCGAAAGTGGCTGAAAACGAGCCTTTTGGTGGAAAGTCTACTCCAAGTTGTTGTTGGCAACGTGGCGCCGGTTTGAAGCAGCCACGGATACATTGTTATTTATGCAGAGCGAGACCACAGACACCACAAGCGGAGCGCTGTGTGACCCACATTTGGGCAGACTTGAAAGCGCTGCTCATTGCCAAGTTTAACGGAGGGCAAAAGTACACAGAGGGCGCGGCTGTTTCATCTCGCCGGCTCGTCCTGCAGCTGGTCTACGAGGTCGTTTCTACTTAGGACAGGAAATGAACAGTGTTTTCTCCACAAGCTTGGGGGTTATTTTTGGGTTACTTTTATTTTGCTTACATCGTGGTTGCTTAAATGGTCACTGCCATGGTATGCGGTTGTATACAGGACACTGGAATACACACTGGTATCAGCTTTGTGGAAGATTTTACATTAAAATGACCCAAATATGATTCTCATTAACTAAACTCTTGTGGTGGATCAGCTTTGGTGGAGATTTACTTACTCTGCCGAGATTTTAGAATACTGTTTTTTCATCTTGAGAACATTTTTGTTAATCAGTTAAAAGAAATGTTTTGTAAAATTCCAAGATTCTACAAGTGAACATAGTAAACATATTGAATCATTTATGTCACCCTGAAACTTCTTGAATTGATCACTTTGAGACAATCATTTTTTACAGATATCTTTAATTATGCAAATTCTACATTATTTAACGCTAACTTTTGGTGAATTTAGGAGAAATCTATAGACACAATTAGACAAAGTGCCATTTAATTCCCACTAGTCTGAAAGAAGCAAAAACGTATTGTTTCACCAATATTTGTTTTAAATGTTAAATTGATTGGTTTCTTTACATACAACAAACATTCGGACTAATGATTATAAATATAAATGTTTCCATTCATATTACATTTAGAAAGGGTGATAGTAGAACGCAATATAGAAAATGAACAGGATACAAAACATCTGACAGAAAAGCAAAACTTATTTCCCGGCATGTAAATGATACATATATTGCTTCTGCAAAGTTATGAAAGTACACTCCATCAGGTCTTTGATTCCAAAGAGGTCAGCAAGTCGCCTAAACAAGCGTTCTGAGCTGTCGACGGTGCAGCGGACTCCATTTTCCCTCCCCGCACATTGGAGGCAGACGTCGGCTGGGAATTAATTACACACTCATAGATTCACAGTTCTGACTGCAACACAATGAGTTCAACACAAGCAAACACTGGTCAGCACTCATTCCCGCGGATGAATAAAACAACAGCAGTCATTATCTCCGCCTCTCATCTCTTCCTTTGTCTCAGCTGCTCCACTTTGGCCCAGCATTTTTGCTGACAGCCTTTATTGTGCAGTTCAATATCCGAGAAAAGAACGCATCCGATTTCCTCGCTCAACGATCCCGCTGGCACACGGCGTTCAACTATCATTTAACTCACTGCCGCACTAATGAATAAATACATAATGCATCATTGTGATATAAGGCATTTCCCCTCTGAATGGCCCAGATTGATATAAATTGGTTTGGATAAAACCTATAAAATCAGTCTTTGCCAGGTTTTGTCTCCACAAATTAACTTAAATGCTTGTTGACGATCAAACAAGAAAGCTAGAGTGATAATATACCATTGTTGCACTCAGAACGCTTATAGTTCTGCATTCAATTGGCGCTCTCCTCAGCTGGAACACATGAGGCCTAATTACAGAAAGGCTAAATGAATATCATTACACCCTTCCTAATTTCAATCTGCCTGACTCGCTGGTAACAGCGATTTCAGAGTATTCACCTGAATTAACAATATAATACCTCTTACAAGGCATTTTATAATTACGTCCCTTCAAACTGCATAACAGGTTACCAGTTGCATTACTACAATGTAAAGAACAATTTCATACAAATATGGGAAAAAGCACACACACCGTTATCCCAAAAACATTCCGAAGGCACATTGCCCCAAAAATAATAACCTAATCTAATTTCTCACACCTAAACCTAAACAATCGAACCAACAAAGGCAACAAGTAGTAAGAGGCACAGTAGAGGGTCACACCTTCACCAGTCAGGGGAAAAAAGAAAATTGGGAAGGTCTGAAAGATGTCATCCTGCATTATAATTAGCCATGTGCTTCTGTTGGTAGGTGCAGGAAGAGTGTGTATTTTCAGAACAGTGGGCTTAAGCAAGGTACTCAGAAGAGATGGAAAGATTCGAACCAGGCGGCAACCTCCTGGTCTGAGACGTGAAGCCATGAAGAAGTGCCTTAAACTTGCATCAGCCAGCAGGGGGCAGCCTTTAGTTGCATAAGGAAGTCTGATCGTAAAGATGTCTATGACAAAGTGACCCTTCTTCTAATTTCATTTTTTACCTCAGTAACACGAGTTAATGATAATAATAATGATTAAATAATGATCAATTATGGTCCCATTTGGAGTAAAATATGATAGCGGGTGTGCGTTAGGGCGTGGCTACCTCGTGATTGACAGGTTGCTACAAACGGGCAACGTCACAGTGACTACATCCATCTCTTATATGTGATTCAGACAAGCAAAATGGTCTGAAAGCGCTGTAAAATGACTTTTCCAGAAACCAACAACTTTTACCAGCAAACGAAGAGCGCTAACATGATTGGCTGTTGATTCAACAATTTCACAATTATGGCAATATTCATATTATGATAATCATCACCCCTTATCTTTAAGCACGCTTCCATCTGCGAATGAGTGTTGCTTGGCAACTGTTTTAAATATTGTTGAAGAACTGCATTGCTGGGCAGCAGCATGATTATTTGTAATCTATAAATGATTGCACTTTTTTTGTGTGGCTGTGTTATTTTATGAAAGGTAAATGTACACATAGCAACTGTTTTAAAAAGCAATAAGCCACCTGAGGCTGTGATCTACAGTTAAACGGTCACGGCCTCTGGTGGCTCATTGCTTAATGATGTGACTTTAACAAGCTACTGGGATTCGGGAACAAAGTGTGGAGTCACATCGTTGGGGAAATGAACATTTTGTGAAGGAGAACATCGCCGTGAGTGTGTGAATTCCCAACTTGTGAAACGTGTGCATGGGGGTTTAGTTTGAAGCTTATCTTTAGTCAGTAGCTTATCTCAGCAGTTCCACCTGTGAAGGATGCTAGCGGTGATGCTAGCGTTGGTATTTTACTGTGCATGATGTCTGTCCTGTTAGAAGCACAGCATGTGTAAATATGCAGCGGAGTGAACCACCTGTTAAGTCATTTGTAAACCCCTTCCTTCTGCCATCTCCAGTGCTGCTCATACAGTGAGTGATATCAGGCCGACAACGAATCAGTGTCTGCTCGGACTCAGCAGACGTCGTCTCGAGCTTCAGCCTGTGCAGCTGCAGAGCATGTGGAGACAAAGAGGCGCGGTGTCTCTGGCCTCCCGTTGGATCTGCAGCGTTCTGTTTAGCGTTCAGCGACTCATTTGCATAGTTCAAATGGGCAGTTTTTGTGGTGTTTTTTGGTGCAAAATGAAGATGGGAGAGTATGGAAGGATCGAACTTAACTTGGTTTCTTGCGCTGCTCATGAAAGGGCTATAGTGTGCACAAACAGTACAAACAGTTAGTCCAGGCGCTGCTGGCTGATGCATCTGAATGTCTGTGTGAATATATTCTGCTGGCTGCTCAATTGAATTCTTCACTGGATTTTGATATTTGAACCCATTAATGCCACGCTCTCGAATATTCCAGTAGGATGAAATGTCCAAATTCTAGTCTTAGCACACTTCTCACAAAGACAAGAATCACACATAAATACAATTTCAGTTTCTTCTGTGTCTGTCATTTAAAATGCCTGTGCTGATGGTCAGTGATACTTTTAATTAGGACCCACTGCAATCATGAACTCAAGGAATAGTTCCGTCTATTAAAAGGTCTATAGGCAAAATTGAGTTTTTTAACTGGTATGCCCCAGGACCCCGATACATTTTTATTTTTAAAAAGAAAACAAGTATGTGAATTATTTTATGACTTTGATCAATAAAGTTGTGAATAAATTGGAATTACAGATTAACTGGGGAAACAACACACGGAGGTTTCATGCATACAGCAGGTCAGTTAACAAGAAAAGTGTACGACTATTAGCACAATATCTGCATGTCCTGCCAGGAAAGTGCGGAAGGTGTGGAATCGGAGATGCTTGTGTTTTCACAGCAGGGCCTCTGATCCTTACACTGAAGGAGCGTTGCTCCCAACAGACACGCTTTCTGCACAAACAGCAATGCTGGAGAACTCAAGCCTGATTGCGGAGGACAGGCCGGTCCCCTATCGCCAGCCGAGTGTTCAGGATTCGGCATATGCGGCGGCACCCCTGCCAGTGACGCCGGTCAGCTGGGCTCTGATTGGCGGCAAGCAGCCAACACGGCTAGCTAGTAGCAGTGGAGGTTCTAGACCAATTTTACTGAGGGGGCCTGGCTGGGGCCAGATGTTTTGGCAGTGGGGCACATTCAACCCGGGCGTATTATTAGTTACTGATAAATACTGTACTATTCTTTGTTCGGAGGGGGGGCCACAGGGGGGTCCAGACTCAGTGCTGCCCCCCCCCCCCAGAACCGCCACTGGCTAGTAGCACACCTGATGACAGCGAGGATTTAAAGTGTAATGGCATTAGGGTTGTGGAGCAGACAGCTGGTTAGAGAAGGCCGAGCTGAGCCTAGAGTGCATTATGAAGTGTAATGAATGTCACCCGACACATCAGGCGTCAGTTATCGAGGCGGGCCCTGATTTGGTTCTAAACGCGGAGCACCGAAGAGGAGCTCCTTTGGCCTAACTGACATCTGCCTCATTAACTCAGAGAAACAGGCGGAGAGGGCCGGCGACTGTCCTCGCCTCCGGGCCTCCGCAGGAGATCACCGGGGCAACGGGACACACATTCTCTCATTCTCGGAGCTCACTCCTTACCTATTATTGATGAGGTGGAGGGCGAACAAAATATGAATGGGAGACATCCGGAGTGACATTTGGAGGTGATTAGATTACTCCTGTGCACCATAGCCGGGGTGTTTTGGCAGGGCAGTTCGTTCATTAGTTAACACTGAATGGCGTCCTCAAATCTCCCCGCATAAAGAGGTAAATAAAGCATTCATGGGTATCATTGTCTTGGGCAGCCGGAGCAAACACTATTGATTTTTTTCTGGAGTGTTCTGAAATAATGGTCACAGATGTGTCAAGACATTCATCAAACAGTCTCTATGAGCCAAATCTTCAATGCAGTAAAAAGCCAATATGCTGCTCTATTTTCTCAGAGTAATCGGAAATCTGCTGCAATGCTAGTGGTGACAGTTTAGCTACTTGGTACAATAAACTGTCAACCAATCACACACAAACAGAACAAACCAATAAGCACCAGCATATTTCCTTTCACAGCTCCGGTTTTCACAGACAGACTGGACCTGTAATTTCAGATCAGATCCAGTATGAATTCATACGGAGCTCTTTAAGCTGAAGAATACTGCGCTGCCAGATTGATACGTCCTCCATAGTCTGTCGCAAACCAACAAGCCTTAGAGGTGCATGTCTACTCTTTCAATAAGACATAATGCTTTGGCCACTATAAAGCAGATTCTCCTTGGGCACCGCCAGCTGTCTCACAATATATTCTCTGTCGGCTCTGTACCGCTGATTATTAAGCCGATATATCATGGCAACTGTGAAAACAAGAAGAGAGGGGTGAGCGCGGGGGGTTTATTGGAGGGAGTATAACAGGTCTGCTGACAGGTGACCGGATGATTTGACCTTAGCTGACCACAAAAGAACACACACGGGAAACAGACAGGGGCTGCGATAATAGGGTGATCTACGCGTTGCCTCTGAAGCGCACACCCCTGATCAAATAACCAACCATCAACACGGTAACGGAGGAAGGTGATGGGTGCATAATAGGGCTGTCAACAAATATTCTAAATTTGAATATATATTCGAATAGTTGTTAAAAAAAAAAAGCTTCATGCACTGGTTTGATTATTTGCTTTTTCATGCCAAGGAAAAGTTTCATGCACAGCACAGCTCACTCAGAGTGTTCAATGTTGGTTCTATACTGTCAAACTTCAATTAATGTTAATATTTGTTTCAATCACTGAATGAAGCCTGCCATATTTGGGACGAGAATCGCGACCTTAAATTGCTTGCACAAAACTCTTGATCAGCACTCAGCATTTGTTTATTGTTGTCGTTCATTTAAACCGCTATGAGCAGAGAGCGTGAGGGTGAGGGAGAGAGAGAGAGAGAGAGAGAGAGTGTGTGTGCGAGCGAGATGCCAAGGTCTGCAGTCTTGGCCATTAGTTAATTTACTTATTTTTGTGTAATCTGTTGTTAAATATGTTTAACCTAAATAAATTACCTATACAAGTAGTTATGTCTCATTGTATTCATTTGTTCTGTTATTCATGTGCCTAATGCACAACCAGAAATACAAATATGTTCAAATATGTGTTTTTTTAAAGGGAATATTCAAACGTCATTTTTGAGCAATTTTGACAGCCCTAGTGCACAATTAGATTGTGTAATGCTTGGAGTTCTGAGATGTTAGGATGAATGACAAACATATTGGAAAATAAGTTTTATCTTAAAAGTCTTGGACAGGCAGATTGTTTTGCTGAACCACTCAGACTTCAGCTGGAGTGAGATTATGTCAGCAGCAATATCCAGGAAAGCTTACTCACCTGATGACGACACGTGTAAAGAGTGTAGCAGAAAGAGAAGAGGAAAAAAAAGACGTTAACATTAGCCATATATCAGCATACCAGAGAGAAATTACTCCCAATTCAGATGCATGTCACAGGATCTCACTGAGGTTCTGAGCCACTGCAAAGCTGTATCCATTGCTAAACGTTAGCATTCTTGCGATATAATATAATAAGCAACCCGTTGATTGCCCCTGTTGCTTGAATTTGCCTCTCCGTAACATATGTGCCGTCAGCACTCGGCCGCGGTGTGACGAGGCCTCCGGAGGTCTACGAACGCTGCCTCTCTGCTCCGGTCCCAATTAGAAAGACTCACCTGCTCGGCAGAAGTCCTCCATCTGTCAGACCCGTGAGCTACCGATGTCATATCACTCTTCACAAACAGCCACCGCCTAACAGCCTCATGTTTCGAACAGCCATCACAAGCTGGCTGGAAAATGTTCACCGCACTGTGACAGGCTGCTGCTGCACTTGCTCCTTCAAGGAAGACCATTCAGAATAGATGCAAGACAACTCTTGAGTGCAAACTGAGGGATTGAGAGGGAGTGAGGTTTGTGGAAATACTTTGGAGGAGCTTTAATATACCAAAAACCACATCAGCATCCTAGTCAGCCCCAACCTGTTCTTTCCCCTTTTAAAAATGACGCTTATTGAATATACTGGCTGGTCAGGACATTGACTAACAGCTCACCCACCTTCAAATTCACAGAAGTTTCACTGTGGCATTGAGGCCAGCTCAGTCTGAATGTGCGGGATCTGGGTGGGTCGTGACCTAGCGGTGGGAGCTGGCTCCCGAGGGTCCCGCAGGACAGTCCTGCCCGGTGACACATTGATGTATGAGCTCCAGTTTTTTTCGCTCCCTCTCCCCCTCAGCACAGAGAAGCAGGTGTGCTGATCAGTGCCACTTGATCTGTCAGTCGGATGGATAAAAATAACCTTGGAGATTGAGCTGGGTAAAAGGACTCGCCCAACTCTTCGGTGGAAACTACATTGACTTTTAAAGCACCTAGAACGTTCTGGACCAGGGAAAAATCAGCAGAAAGTCTCCTTTCAAGGTCAAACATCTTCCATCCGGCATTTCATTTATCTGGAGAAGGATCGTCTTACAATTAGGTGTCTGTTTGGAAAGGAAGAAGTGCCTTCTGTAGCAACACTATATAAGTCTGTGGTGCACCGACAAGGTTATTATCTGAAAATAACATCTAGTGCCCCACTCAATTTTCATTGCTGTATCATAAAAGATATAACAATATGATACAATAAATGGGGACGGACTAGCATTTGCCCAATTTGCTCGATGCCATCAATATATAAGTAAAGCTGGAAGATAAAAGAATGTTGAAAATCCCCACGATGAATTCTCCCACAATAGCAAAGACAAATTGATGAAATTTATTTGTATTGAAATCGCTTTTCTTCGACCTCCAAAAACAGCCACTACGTATCCTCAGTCCTAGCTACTGTGGTGGTGGATACAGTTTCAGCCATCACGTCCAATAACATTAAGTTCGTCTGTAGTCTAGTAGAGTAACCCATTGGATATTCATATTAATATAATTATTCATAAAAAGATATATTTATCGCACACATTTTTGTTCAATAGAAAAAAAAAATGTTTTAGCCCCATTGTTTATGTGTACATAAAATCATGCTACTATCAGGATATGTACAGGAGTTCTTTGCTGCCGGGTATTTTAACTCCCTGGTCATCGACTGTCAGATTTCCTGTATCCTCTCCCACTGTAGCTCTGAAGAAAAGTGCACAACTTTGAGGTTTCTCTGAAGCTCCTGATCAAGAGAGATTGAGGGCAAAGACTCGATGGGAGTGAAGCTGCAGCGTCAGCAGCTTTCATTGCGGGGAGGCTGAGGAGGCGGCGCTCGTTGTTTCAACAGCAGGCGGCGATTACACCACACGGATGCTCCGAGTAATTAAATGTGCTCTGTTCCTCCTTCCTGTTCCTTTCTTTCTTTTAAATCTGCAGGTAGGTTTAAGATAAGGGCAGAGACCTTCTCCTGCAAACGTAGCAGACACACTGTGCGTCACTGAATGGGTCTTCCCACGTAAACACCTTGTAAAGCATGTTTAATTCACACGGAGATACAGGCTCTACCGGTGGTTAGCTCGTATGTCGGGCTCATAAAGCTCGTTACAGCAGAGATCTGGCAGTCTTAAACAGATACATGAGAGCAGCGGTCACCGCAGTCACTCGTCTGACACTAAATCCAGCATTAAGCGTCTCAAACTTAAAGTGCTGACTCAGCGACTCCCCGGAGCACCCGTTCCTAACTCGAAAAGGCCGACCTGATCCCAGATCAGCTCAGAGAAAAGACAAACACGCCTCATAGTCCATCTAAGAGGGAGATTAACTAGCATTAGCGAACGACACTGAAAAGTGCGGAGGAGACGGTTGTCGGGTTTTTGTGTTTGAGAAGAATATGCAAAAAGAAAAAAAGGCCGGGGTGTCGGGAACGAAATGTCTGGGTTTCTGCAAGGATTAAAAACCATCCAGTTACCTCAGGCAAGAGGTCCCAGCATTGAGAAAGAAGGATTAATTATGTGCATATGTAACGGAAAGAAAAAAAAGAGTCAAGATATAATTTCAAGAAAGAAAAGCTTAGCCGAGAGGAGCTGCATGAATTGGCAGAATGAATGCTGTGTGTTCGTCCCCCGACGGTGCTTCAGCATTTATATTGAGTGCAATGTTTCCGTCCCTCTAATGTGCTCGTATAAGGAAAGAAGTCTTTGTGTCGAATATATTGTTTGTTTCAACACAAGAATATACAGAGGGGGGGGATGCTGGTAGGGGACCATTTGCACAGAAATAGGAATTAACTGGGAGTTAATAAGTCGACAGTGGAACAGCCTGGGGTGCTACAAAGCAGGCCAACAGCTACCCCTCCCCTCCATTCAACAATACAGGACAAGTGGGACTGAAGATGGCACCAAAATGGAGAGCACTTAATCTCCGGAGTGTTCTGAATGAAGCCGAGGCCTCGTTCATTGCCTCCTTGGCAAGAAGTAAAGTAAATCATGGCCAAAAGCTTTTGCTTCGCGTTCGGGGGGGAAGTCAACATGTTGGCCCCGTGTGACGGGCCCTCTTTTAAGGAGGGAAGTGTCTGAGGACGCATTATCGAAATGACTGATAAATGGGAAAGACGCCTGCTGTCGTTTAATTGCTGCCTCTCCTTTTGGGAGCTGGTGGACCACGGAGCTGGACGGCCATCAGTGTAAAGCAGAATCAGAGAGGGAGGACGTTGTCATGGTGACTCGGCAAAGCTTTGAAACCCGGTCCGGCTCCTCGATTCCAACACCTAAGTGATTTATAGGCGTCATTCCGACTTCCATGCCTCACCAAGGGCGTTTCTGTCGGCCGAGGGATTCAGCGCAGAGAGATCCAGGCAGCCCGAACGCTTCTGATGGAAAACAGAGTGATGTAGCGACGGAGACCGACCCTCCGTGGAGACGGTGTTTGAATTGAAAACGATAACAGATGAGATATTGATTCGGCGCTGATTACAGACGCACGGATGAATGTCAAAATATTGTCACCGTCTCATTCCTCATTATATTATCACCGCGGGGGGACGGAGAGGACGGCCAGCGTGGCAGATTAATTCCACTGGGAGCAATCCCAAGCTACTGTATTCATGTCAAGGTTAGCTAAAGTGACTTTACGGTACATGACAGACTCGCTACGAGATTCAATTAAGTGGGACGTCTTCACACGAACGTGGTAGAACGGGTAGGAGTGTGGTCCCAACGTGTCCGGGTGAGAGGAAACCCTTATAATGTACATGCAGCATGAAATACATTAGAGCGTCAACTTAACAGCAGTTGTCATATCACAATGCCAATATTATATTCAAATGACATCAAATCTGCAGCTATTATACATCTGTAGCTGTCATTTCGACGTATAATATATGATTTATTTCGCCGGAGTTCCTGCTTCAATCATTGTGCTGTTGTTGCTATGCTACTTTCTGTTTACGAAACCAAAAGGGATGGAGAACAATAAGTCCGGACGCCTCGAGAGAGATATGCAACGCAACTAGCAGTCCACGCTTAATGCAGAAGCACAAAAACAGGTCATTTATTGTGAGACAATAGGAACGGTTCTGACCAATTACCAGGAAGAAAAGCTGAAAATATGAGACAAAAAACAATGACGGCATGAAACAGCATGAATATAGCTGTGAGGGAGATGTGAGCGTTGGTGGAAGCACATCAGAAACAATGAAAAACGGGTTTGAACCAGCGGTGCCGACCTCGTTTTAGTTCACGGGCCACATGCAGACCATTATAATATCAAGTCGGACCAGTTAAACCGTTGCATAATAACTCCTAAAAAACACGTTTTTCCTCCCCTTTCTTCAGTAAGTGAATGTTATTAATGAGCTCTTCATTTACAAATGATGAATAGCCAGAGATGTTTTTCCACATTGTCTTCTACTCGATGTCAATCTAGTGTTTAATAATTTACAGATGACAGTGGACAGATGACTCTGTACTTAACCGATTGCCAATATTTTTTCACAGTATTCAATATAGTATTCAATATATTTAAATATGAGCACAATAAGTTCAGAAGTGCATTCTGGTCTCCCATTTTACACAAAGTGGGCCAATGGCTGTTTAATTTGCTCCCCGGACCTGGCACCCGTTCACCTTCACAAGTGCATCAATATTAGGTATAAAAATCCTGAGCAGTCGCTAATTTCATAATCTCATTTAAGTGTGTGCGAGCGGCTGGAATGCAGTTTTATTTTATTGATGTTCATCACAGAGAAAAAGCTTGTTCACAAGGGTAAGTGGTGCCAAACGTGCACAAAACTGGTAAAAAATACTGAAAATAAATATTCCAAAAAAGTGTCCAAGCCCACAGAGGGATAGAATGTCCTTCTGAGTGACATTGCAAGTGAATATTCTCAAAATGGAGGTCCATGGGCAGGTCAGAGGTCTCGACGAGCAAAGAAAAACGTGAAACTGTTGCTGAAACTCCGGTAGCAGAGAAAAGGATCAGAGTTACCGTTCTGCAGCTGCGTTGACTGGAAAGTTAGCTTCAACTGGATGCCATCAACAGTCACAAATTTGTTTGAGCTTTGCATCATTTTGGCCAGATTATCCATCCGGCCTGTAATATCCATCATAAATACTCGGCCCTGCAGACATTCTGCATTCTGTAACTGTCACTGATGTTCCCTTTATCTCTATAAATTGTCCAATTTCCTCTTGTAATTCAAAGACGTGCCTCAGCACAGCTCCTCGGCTCGGACCAGGACACAAAGCTTCCTGAATATACAATACATACATGGAGAGAATAAACGCAAGTTATTCACAAATGAATATAGTCAGAAGAGCAATGTAGGTGCTCTCGTTACTGCCACCAAAATGCAACAAATGACTCAATGACTCCAGGAAGATCCGACATTCCTTCCACATGTCTTGTGAGGCTGATGTTGGTAAAAGCCTGTGAAGCGATGAGGTAGCTAACTTTCACAGCTGCATGGCCGAAACCAGACCTCCGTTTCCTCGTTCCCGCCAACATCTCATTCTTCTCTGATCTCGGTGTTGTCCCGAGTGTGATAGCGCTGACGGATATTATATTCTTTAGGTGCTGAAAAGGAGCTGTGAACACATCAAGCACAGTAGCTTCTCATTTACCTGTGCACCAAAGTACTACATTGTTTATTATATAAGCTGTCAATATCCACGAACCGAAAGGCAACCGGTGAGGAACATGATCAGTCGTCACAGTCTTGCGGCTTCAATAATATGATAATGGAAACTCATTTTCTCTCCTGTAATATGAAGGAAGAGGAGATTCCTGGCCTCATTAGTTATTCATTGCCTCTTACGTCCAAACATCTGGTCAGTGACCACCGATGATCCTGCTGCTCCGTATCACCCCAACCTCCAAAACCCGTTCAGGCTGAAGTCCAGGAGCCTGCGGGGGTTCCTCCTCCAGCGGCCCGGCAAGCTTTAGCTGATCAGCGCCTATTCAAGACAGTCGGACCTCCCGCCTCTAGCTTATGTAGTGGAAATCAGAGGAACCGCACACCGGAAATACCCTTCAATCTGTATGATAATTCGGAGACACTCATCTGGGATTTGGTGCAACTAGTCCAGTTCAGCGGCTAGGAAAATGTCAGAACGGCTGGTGATTTAATCGACATGATACAGCCAGGGTAATAACGTACGTATGGTGCATAAAGGGAACTGTGAACACTTGGTGGAATAAATGAATGAAAATCAGGGTCTTTTCTTATCAGCACGCGGGAGCCTCCATGTTGGAAGCCGGGAGGTTTGAGGGAGACTCGGCCTTGAGACTTTCACTAATCTAAGATTAACAGCATGAAAAACAATGGCAGCATTGCTGACAGAGCATCCATGACAAACACACACATTACTGTACCTTTACATGGCAAATGTGTGTGTGTGGATATTACGTATGTATAAATGTATGCATCTTTGTCGTATGTATATTCTTTGAATTTCCAGCACTACATCACTGCATCCCCACACAGTCAGCATTAGATTTTATTCATGACTTTCATTATGCATAATCTGGAAACCACTTCCACTCCCCGTGCAGCAGATCGCAGTTATGAACGGCTCTTTCCCCGTCACCGTTTCAGCTCGAGTTCCCCAAAACCTTCCTCTGCATCCCCCCCCGTGCTCTATCATATCCGTCCCGGCCCACATAAAGCACATCCAACGGTAATTAAGGTCAGACAATTAAGACTCAGCGGGCCGCCGTCCCGGTGCCTTAATAAATACAGACAATTATCTGAAATTAATATGATAGATGCCTATTGTCTTCCACCGCTGTGCTCAGTCACATCTTGGCAGGGCCTTGGGTGTTTATTACCAAGTATGCATCCACCGTATTATTTTGAATAATGACCCTCTCCATGCGGATCGTCGCCGTTTCATCAAAGAGAGTGGTATTATTAGTTGGAGGTGCGATATCCCCATCTAAACACACTCCACCAAGGCAAGGCTCGGATGCTAGTGCTCGGTAATGACAATTCATAAATAATCCTCAACCAGGTTCCAAACTGCTTTTATGACTTACATGTTGAATAGTGGAAAATAAGGCCTTTCTTTGACACCTAACAATTTTTTCTCCAGAACACTGTGTGGCTTTTTTTTCCAAGCATCTTAAATCTCAAAAGGGAAAGCACCTCCACAAATGCATTTATACAATCCAGGTTCAGATTTTTGTCAAGCAATTTGCACAACAGAGTCCACTGTTTTTCCAGCAGCTTTAGCTTTTGACACCTGTTGTCACCACCTGGCACCCAATAACAATCTGAAGCGCCAATCCTTGACGACGGCAACACGAGGTACTGAGCGGACGCACAGCTGCAGCTGGCTCCGTCATATAATGAGCGCTGTCAAGGACTTGCAGTGGTGAACTTTGGCGCCCTGATCTGTGGCGGGTCAACGTCGAGTTCATATAAATAATTCAGCTCGCGGCTCAACTCCCTTCACTGTTATGAAACAAATCTTGTTAGGAAGTGCTGCCAACACGGTCTCCATCTCACTGCCTGACTTAATTTGTCTCTTTTCCTGCTCAGACTAGAAATGGAGTGGATGGGGGGGGGGGGTCGGGGGGGTTAGTGGGGGAAGGGCAGGAAAAGATTAGCTCAGTTCATCTACATGAAGGGTTTGTTTGGCAGCAGGGACAGGAAGCTGGAATCTGGTGTGTGATCTGAAGAGCTGAACCCCCTCCTCCCCCTCCTCCCAGGGCTGAAATAGATGAGTTTGTGAAAAGCTCTCCATCCTCGCAGTATGACTCTTACGCAGCCTTTCCTCTGGTTTATTGTGAAACAACCTGGAGCTGTCAGCGGCTCAGATGCAGCGAGAGGAGGGCAAAGAAGTGGAACGGCGTACTGGATGGGCTGCTCTGATAAGATCCAGGGAGACTCCTTCCCCTCCCCCTCGCTCTGCATCCTCCACAGCTGGCGGCGAGCGACAGTCACCTTTCCCCGTCAATGACAGTTGCTAAAAACAGCGGCGGGGGGATTCGGAGGCATTATATTTGACTTCTTTCAAATTAGCACCATTTTGTCGCCGGTTGTCGCCTTCTCCCTGCGCCACTCATCAAGGTGGCCGCAATCAGTCAATTTTGCCGGGAGTAATTACCAACCCGGGAATACTGAGCACACAGAGAACTTCTGTAAAAGAGACGCACAAACCGAACGCTCAGTATTTCATTAAGAGTTTCTCACAAACCTCGCGCCTACTTGCCACGAGTTTCTTCAAAAACCTCTCTGGCCTTGATCAAACCGGTCCAGGTTTAAATGCATCCATCCACTGGCTAAAAGGCGCCAGTGGTACCTTTAATATTAGCCGCAGGCCAATTGTCCCAGTGTGATACTTTTTAATGAAACCATCCAGGAGGCCAATTGGGGAGAAGACTGATATTTGTTTGTAGGCACCTTTATCAAACTCTGGTGTAGAAGACTGATTTTGTTTGTCTGCACCTGTGTTCCTTATTACTGTTGAAGGTCCCGATCAGAAGTGTTTAATGAGTGTAATTACGGATGAAGGATGCCACGACTCAAATGTTCTTTTATTATTACTTAACATAGCGGTGCCGATATTAACAAGGATTCACCGAAACCTGGGGGTGTTTGAAAGTGCCCATTTTTGAACAAAAAACCTTATAACCTCCGGGGTGGGAAATGCTGTACTTTCTCAGAGAGAAAAAAACTTTGAATGTCCTCCAGTCAAACTGATCGCTCTTAATAACGGCGGCGTAACAAATTCTTCTGCGTTCACGATAATCCTCTCGCCACCGCACCCGTGGAAGAAATTCTGTATCCACTGGACAGAACGGAGCCCTGATGAATACCACTATATATCGATTTACGCTGGAGAAGAGAAGAAACACTGGGTGGCACCTGGCAACGGACCATATTGGTTCAGTTCTGGTTCAGCATGCCAGAAAATGGGACAGGGACCACAAACAAATACAAACAACTGCTATTGCTTTAGAGACTGCGGCTGACCAGCTCGGCAAACTCGATACAGCGATAACTTCTGGTTCAGAGCACAACACGACAAGGCTGTGGTCTTGCTGGAAAGGCAGCATCGAGATTGGCATTGTCATGGCAGTCGGGTGGAAATAATCAAACTGGGATTTGCATTGTGCCAAAAAGCGATGCCTGACGGGGCTAACCAACCAGCACTGGCCTATTGTCAGTACTGCACGGCACCCGTTTGTCTAATCCATACCACCTTGCAACGCTCCATTCCGAGCATGTACACATGTCCAGATTCTATTTTGCTCATTTAGGCGGTCGTTAGCCTCATGACAATTAGCCATGGCTGATGAAGCCTCGGAGGTAGGACGGAGAAATCGTCCCGGAGCCCCGTCAGCTCGTTTGCGTCGGATCATTAGACAAATTGCGAGGGGGCAACGCACTTCGCGGTTGGACCAGGGTCGACTCCAGCGGCTGATAGCCTTTCCGAACTCTGCAAATAGGGATTTTTCCCCCCCAATGTTAATGATTATGCCGTGCAGCAATTCTCGCTAAATAAAAAGCCATTAGGACAGCAGGCAATGCTTGGCTGATGACTCCCTTCAGTTATTGAGGACAATGACTTGTTTGAAAGGTTCCTTCCTCGGTTGTTGAACTACATGAAGTCATCGGATAATGTCAGAGTTCGGTCGAATGGCCGTCACTGATTTGAAGCTTTTACATCGAGGAGGATAGTCAGTGACATCATTAAATCAGAGTTGACGACAGGAATTATATCACTGCTCAATTACATTACCGGAGACGTGCCTGCGAATTACCTTTTACTGCAGTAAAATGCATCAAGTCGAATAGAGAATGGGAGATGCGAGTGTCTGGGAAATTTTGGTAAAAACCTAATGACCTGTGATGCTTCCATTGCTCATGCAGACCCTGAGAAATACTCTTCGTGTACCCCGCAGCAATACAGGCTTGTATGGGCTTGATGGATGGCGGCTTTTCATTGGCAATCCATCATGTCATGTCAACACATTGCAGGGGGAAGAAAATATGTTTACGTTGAGAGTGCTGTGTGTAATGGAGTTGTTCTACGGTGGGACAGCGTTTTTTGTCTGTTGGGGAACGCGGCGGTAGACCATAATGAGCTCGCCATCTCTAGAACCTCAGGACCTTGTTCCGCCATTCCCCTTTTACCCCCCCTCCCCACTGACCCGCGCTTCCACCTGCACCTGGCGATATGAAGCCGCGGCTCCTGAGAACATATCGACTGGCCAATCTGAGAAAAAAAAAGGCAGAATTTCAAACAGGTTCCTGAAAACCGAAGGGTAAAATCATCCATCACGCTGGGCTGCTTTAGATGCAGACATGAAAAAAGAAAAAAAGCTACCTTATGGATTGATCTTTGTGATCATATAATGGATTTGGCCAGTGCCAGACTGACAGTCGTAATGGGTTTCTACACCGGCTGGCTATCGGAAGTCTGTCAGTTGCAGCGGCTCTCCATGGAGCGCTCTGTACGTTTGCCGGAGGCTCCTCATACCTGCTCTTGGGGGACCGTATAGTAAATTGACTTCAGAAGCACTCAAGAAACAACAAAAAGAAACATCAGCAACTCCTGTAGGCGCAAAAATACTACAACTTGACATCTTTTTTTCTCTGTAAATCTTGTCTACCTTGCAAAGATGACGGTCTGTAGGTTTTTCCGCTTTACACAATATTTGCAGGCAGCACTACACTCCCCAAACTCCCTGCAGAAAATGACCGCATTTAATTATTTACTCCCAATTTGATAAAGAGTGTTCACCGAGCCAACAGCAGAACTAACGGCTGGCTGTTTTTGCATTACGATGAAATAGTTACACGTGAATCTAATTAAACAAACGGAGCACATGACGGAATAATGTGAACAGCGTTCTTGAGATGGGATAATTTCCCCCCGTTTTGCAAATCCGATGACTGATTTTTCGGTTAAATGAATGTCTGATGCAATTGTCCCGTTCCATTGACGTTAACCTATCATTTGCAGCACTTAATCTAGCCGAGGTTTCAATTAACTTGTCAAATAACCCCAGTGACATTATGCATCATGTGATTGTTTTTCCTTTTCTTTCTTCTCCTAAAAAATATTCACATAAAATTGTGTTTTAAACCACAAGGCGTGGGCACACTATGCAGAAATCAACACAATTTCATGCCAATGTTTTGGGTGTCTTATTCTTTCACTTGCAACTGTGCATCACTTTTCAGTCAAAAAGCACATTTAACATTCAATAAACTGGTACCCTGTTTAGTGTCACTAGAGTTGCTCACTTTATCATGCACATGTTTAAACTAGTAAACAACGGAGCAAACAGCTAATGTTTCACAAACATTCGCTTTCAAGCTCTATTCAGTAAAACAGAGGTTTGGCGGCTAAAGTTAAATCATAACGATGTTAAATGATGTGTTCAAATGCAATCTTCTGTTTGAAGGAGATGTTTTTACAGCAAAATAAAATAGATATGAGAGGAAATTATGACCTTACAGACATAAAACAAATATATATACATATATAATATATACAGTATATATATATATATATATGCATCCCATTTGTCTTGGATGCATCAGCGTCATGCATACGCAGGTTCAGTTTATCGGAACAAACGGTGTCAGAACATCTCTAGGCGTCACACCGTAGTGGTAATTACACAAGACATGTTCCCGCTGCAAATAATTGCATCGCTCGTGTGTATAATCACGCATCAATCATACGGAGCGCATGCACCTCGGATTCCCAGTGCACCTGATTACGGCACGCCAAGGCCCAGCAGACAGCTCCGGCAAGTCCAGCTGGCCTCACACTGGCAGGCTCCAACAAAGAGCATCGCCTCCTTCCATAGCGGCTCACATCCTCCTCCGTCAGCCTATCAGGTTGACCTTGCGGAGGGGAACATCACTCGCCTGGAGATGGATAGCATCCCAGCGAAGTCTGTGAACGTTCTCACTAGACGAGACCTTCCTTATCAACAGCGGATGTCAAGGCTGCAGCCAGCGGACACATTGGGTTGGTGGAGGTAAAAAGAAGGTGCGCAATAAGGTCTTGGCCTGAGGAATAAAAATGCGGTGAGCTAAATAAATAAGAGGTGCTGGGATATTAATATTGCCAGGAGTCAGTGGTACAGCACAGCAGAGCCACAATTAGATTCACTCATCTGCTTTGCCTTGGCTCTGTCGGGGCACAGAGCAATCATGAGCACCTACTGAGACCAACTGGGAGGCTAACAAAGTTGCCTCGGATGCCTCAGACCGCATTTGAAAAGCTGCTGTTTGAGCCAAAGATCTGCTGGAGGATGAATCCGAGTTGTGTTGTGTTAATACGAGATGGCCACTGCTGCAAACCAGCAGTCAAACCTTCATGCAGATGCAAGCTGCCTTGATTTAACATGTTTTTTTTACTAAATCAGAACATGTACCTCCACGGTCCCATATGACTGAGCTCAAATCAGTTTGAAAGTTATGTTTCATGTCAACACATTATGGATGAATGGTTAAATAGGACATATTAAAACAACACTCCAGTCGGTTTTAATCAGAATCAACACAGATGCTTTCAGACTGTAAAGGGGGGTGAAGGTGCAATGGGGGGCTGAGACGGAGGGATATAAAACAATATGATATGAGAGGAAAAAAAGTACAGGTGCATTACATTTTCTTCTGTATCATAGTTTTCTGTAAATGGTTACATCGCAAAAAGGAACTGCTAAATGCTTTTTAAGCATACTTCTAATGGTGCAACTAAACAAATACACTAAATGACATGGCTCAAGCTGCAGCCCACAGCGAAATCACAATTCATAATGCATCATACTTCCTGTTTACATCCTCCAAAGTAATATGGAAGACAAAAAAAAGTAATAATTATAGGAGAGTATGTGCGGATATGATTTAACTCATGATTGGATGATACTGAATAGGCCATTTTGTGCAGTTGTTCAATGTGACTTTCAAAAACACACAATCTATTGAGATCGTGGGACATTCAAACTCAGTTTGAAACCAAGGACAAGAATAATTGGCTGGGGAAAATACCAATAATAGGGCAATGTTTTTGGATGTTTTTTTTGCCAAACCAATGTCGAGTCTTTAAAATGATAAGGATGTTTCGAAAACATAATTTTTTTCCAGGTAAGAATAGATTCTAAATGTATCAAGGACATCCCTCACGACGACTTCTTTGAGCAACAACAGGTTGTTTCCTCATCTTGAAATCAGCAGGGGACGCTTTTGTACATTTTAGAACAAGGACAAAGAAGAACTTGACAAAAAACTTAAGTTGTCTGCGAGGCGTAAAGTTTTGGTGTTGTCATCGTTGTGCTACATCTATACACACACACACACACACACACACACACATATATATACACACTCACATACATATATATATATATATATATATATATACATATATATATATATATACACACAGCAAAGCTGAGGCTATGTGATATTCCAATATGAAAACACTGTAACAGTGACAGTACACAGCCTGATTAATCTGCTGGAGGGTCCTCAGGCAAACAATAGCTGCCGGGACCGTGAGTGACGACCCCCCAGGTGAATAGGGTAAAAAAAAAAGCATTTAACTGCTAAACTGATGGAACTTCCACAGTTTATTACTTACATCAAGCCAGTTATTATTTAAGGTTTTCTGAAATGTTGGTTGAATGGTTGGTTGATGGTTAAAATGTGCATTTGAGGCAGTCTCTTATTAAATATGTGCTAATTTGCAAACATTTCCAGAGCAGAAATCTGAATTTCTATACTGTCAAGACCTGTAAGATCCTGAAATATTGCAAATGTTTTTTGGAATCAAATGAATGAAGGAGATTGGAAAGGTTGATGTATGCAAGTGCTTCTTAATGGGATATTTCTAGCTCAGAACATAAGAAAAATGGCTTTAAAGATATGCATCATAAAATGCAAAACATTTTGCAAGATTACTTAATTAAGTTCTGAAATGTTATGTTTGAACATGAGGCATCATCTAATAATGTTTAAAACAAGGTGAATTTTGAGAGACATGGAGGATTGGGTATGAGAGAGAAAATAACCCAGAATCCTTGGACCGGGATCCGTCCCCTTTGGGTCCCAGCAGCTGATGTTTGCCCGAGGGCCCCTGAGCAGGTTCACTCAGCCGTGTCCATATTCATGCAATTTGCAAGTAATTTGATCGATTCGGAGGAAAAGGGCTTGCCATAGACAGCCTGCGTAGTATTGATGAATGAATCCATGTTCATCATATCAGAGCTGAATGACCAGCTGGTGTTGGCCTGACATATTGGCAAACGCATCAGTTCAGCTCAGAGCTGGATTTGGAGTCAGAAAAACGGCACTTCATCAACATATAATCAGTACGAGTCCGACTGTCAGCATTGTAATTTGATGAAATGCTGACACCGGAGCCCGGAGGACTCCCAAAAATCCAATAGATTCCTGAAGGAGGCGGCCGACTGTTGAACTGAACAACGAGAATCTTTGGTCCAAAAGCAGTGACTGAAGGATGAATCTTCAGTGGGCGTGCTGTTGAAGTGGCGGCATTAGAGTAATCATCTTCCAACGCAGGACCTTCTGGAGCCTTTGACACCTCCTCTCCTCATTATCCCCTCACTGATGTTCTCCGGTGGTGGTCCTCAGGGTCCGCATCCTCTCCGCTAAATTGGGAAACCTGGGATTTCTCTGAACCTTTGATGTTTAATTTAAAGAGGAAGTGACATCCCAGTGGAGAATATTATGATAATCTTGAAAATGTTAATTAAGCCCAAAGGGTTAATTTCTCCTTTATCAACTCTTTACTTTTTAATCTGTCTCTCAGTTAAAGCGCATATAGCCGAGAATGCACAGAAATATGCGTTTTTCGAAAACACTACTTCTCTCTTTTTTTTTTTAGCTAAAAGGTTTTCTTTATCCTCCTTCTTTTAAGTGTAATTGGTACAATCCCACAGCCAAGAAGCTCCATCGTGGAGCCACAAAAAAATTACATAATCTTCTTCAATGCGTCACATAAATTCAACAACATATTGCGCCACGTCCTCCAGTACACTGATGAGTGGATTGTTTGTGGTACAAATCACTAGATTGAAAAAAGAGAAGGTCAAGTATCATCTTTGAAAAAAAAAATGATTACTAACACAAACATCAACCAGCGAGATGCAGCAAACTGTACAGATATGAATGATGATTACTTTCACACCGAGGGTTCAAAAAATGAAGACGACTCTTCTCGGCGGCAAACCAGCATGTTCCTCCGAAGACGACACCTCGAGGGCGAAAACCAGCTCGTGGCTCGTTTGGAAAAAAAACAATGAGTGGAGGTATCGTCCCCTACAGACTCGTTCATTCACCTGCACATTCACCACAAAGCCGGTCTCTCCCTTTCTGCTATTTCATTAGTGTTAAATCCCCCTCAGGGATGCGGGGGGGTTTGAAGCACTGGGTCCCTTTTTTGAGATGCCGAAAAGAATGAGCGGCTCTCACTACTCACGCTGAGTGATGAGCAATGTCCCGACATGGCAGCTAACGGTTATGTATCGTCCTCCCTCCTGTGTGTGACACATTGAAATGATAGGCGTTACGGCGGCCAAGTGATGGATTCTGCAGTGCAGAGGAGGCTTACGTGCAAAGGTTGAATTGCAGAGTAGGAATTCATCTCAAGGTTGGTGAAGAAGTAAAATTAAAGGGGTGTGGAGGCTGACTGTTTCAAGGTTATGGTCACATTAAATCATTTCCCCCAAGGTTTTATTTTTAATCTGCGTTAAATGCCACCATCTACAAAGGCAGAATTTAAATCATCATAATTCAAAATAGCAGGTTCTTTGAATTTAAAGCTACTTTGCTGCTGTATCTTTATGAAAAATCAAAGGCCTGTTAACTTCATATATTCCTACATGGAAAACAGGATTATAAACCCTGCATTTTGTATATTTTAAAGTTAAACGCATCACTCTGGTGCACTTTGAGAGCTAAATAAGAGGCTCACTGGGGGCCCCGATGAACTAAGGTTTGGGTGAAGTGGTTCTGTGAAGCTTAGAGATGCACTGATTGCAATTTTCTTGACGCTAACAAATTGTTCAAAAGTCTGCCTGCAGATTCAAACTTATGATTTTCTATCGAACTAAAATTGACAGGGAGTTTTTGTTTTAATAAAACCACCCCAAAATAACTTCAAGTCAGTGTAATCTGTCTAAACTTTTGAAATGGTATCCTTTTACTTTATTTTCATCTACAGCTGTTATTTGCAGAAAACACGCAATTTAATGGTATTTTGCTTCATTTAAATTGAATTACCTATCAAAAGCCACTTAGAGTCAGTATTAGAAAGTTAAATGTCACAGGTCATAATCCCCTTCTATCAATAGCGTAATGATTTACCTCTGCCCAGTACTCATTTTTACCAAGTAGATTTTGAATGCACCATAACGACAGTCAAGGCAATCTCCGGTGGCTGTTCAAATCCGTGCTGTCAGCAGATGAGCTGGTCGCTCCGATTAATCTGAGCTGCATCGTTGGATTACAAGGTAACATGTATGAATTAAATGAGTTGTTCCTCCGGGGAATCAGTTTGGAATTTCAGTTGGGACAGCATGGGATGTCGCAGAAATGTCTGTTGTGTTTTTGACGTTATGTTATGAAACCATCATGCGGTGAAGTAAATTTGACAACATCACACCTCCTTCGATGTGACTTTTGCACGTGTGCATACCGCAACGTCGATGTATGAAAACTCCAAGTCAGGTGTGAGACGAGCCGACGTACGGTACGTTGCTAATATCCTTTCTTATGGGAGGCTGTCACGGGGATATAAAGTACAAAGAGAATTCAATAGATAGATTTGTGCAGCAATAAAAGAGAAGGTCAACTGCATTATAATACCAAATTATTTCACACAGTCAATGAAAACAAAATTCACAGTTTTATTGGATTGAAATGACACAGCAGTGCTACAACGCATGCAGGAAAAAAAAAGGTATATTAAGGGGCTGATATGAGGAGAAACAAAAGGTGCAACGAGAGCATATGTGGAGAGGAAGGGTCTGAGCTGGACGATCACCGATGCACCTACCGGAGCTGGGAGAACACCCAGCTGAATCCAGGCATGCACCGGCTGCTCTCAACCATTAAAAATGATGACTGAAAGATTCAAAAAGCCCCTTATTCCAACACTATAATATGGTTAAGCGGACATAATTTGAACCTGTCAATTTCTATAGAGGCACGCAGCTGCACTCTGACAGAGAAGGTAACATTGCACAGCTTGGAGTTCGGCCCCCCATGACCTTCTCTCTGCAGCACTCAGCGGTAACTGGCACTGTAATTCTGGAGGGGGAATGGAGAAGTCCAAGAAGAGCTCTGCACATGCTGCTGCTTCGGTGCCACTTCACTTGGCACTTTGGAACCTAATTGCTTGACTTGGCCCCTGTTTTTTTGTAGACCGGTCCTCAGATCCAAGGAGAACATCAATTAAGACCTCATCAGCGAGGAGATTATGTTCATTTCCAGACCTGCAGGCACAGGGATTTTAACCCAACTGTAATGCAAAGATGCTGCGTTAATTTTGCCAACCCCAGCGTCGGGGATTGGAACCCTTTCCTTTGTGCACACAGATCCCTATCCCGTCTAATTGTTTTTCCCCGATTCTTTAGATGCCGAGCCAGGAACAGTGTTGCTTCACACAGAGAAGACAGCTGATGGAGTTAATTAGGAGTAACTGTTCCTGGATTAGTGATAAAAGCTAAAGGAACCATTTAGGCAAACTGCATAAGCCAATATTCAGAGTGCAGTCCATTAACAGAGCGATCCAACATGGTGGCGCTTTCATAGCTCACGTGGCGGTTTATCTTGACAATTAAACTCCTTCCATTGTCTTAAGAATTGCTATCTAGAGGAGCCATATTATAATGAGTTGTCTGCCCACGGTACAACATCCCCCGTTAATTATATGTTTTATTAATTTCCACAGTGAGAAAAGAGATCGTTTTCTATGAGCGCTTTGTCATCATCAACTTAATTAATGCCAGAATCAGACAATGTAACAAGTTTTGTTCTCACGGCACTTAATTGGACATTTGGATTGGAGTTTTAGGCATCCAAACATTTCTCAGAGGGAGAATTTATCTCTTTGCCTTAGTTAAACTGAAATGGGCATTGGGGTTGTATTTAAGAGAAAACAAAAGTCTCCCATAAGGTTTTAGCACTGAGGCTGTCTGCATATTATTCAGCATGGTCAACGTCTATGACATCTACTGATACGCTCTTAGGATGCAATTTCGTTGTTGCAATGGCTGTAGTCACAAAAAATGTGGACAGAGTCAAACTACTCAAACTAATCCACAAAGGATGGATTGCTCTTCACTTTCGACCATGATCCGACCGGTCCGTCCGTTTCACAAGAAAGCGTTTATGATATTACATGCCCATAAAGTTTCACAGCCAAGTGCCAATTTTCCCTTTTTTCAAATTAAAATTATCCATGTGGAAAAAATATAGATGGTGCCTTTGCACCAAGAACACATTATACAGAACAATGGGGAGAAAAAGAAAAAGAACATTTTCAGACCTGGAGCTACAGGTGTGGAGGTGTCGAAACTTCAGGCAAAGAATTTAAGACTCGAGCCAGATGGAGAGAAATCGTATTACTCTGTCAGTGCTGTTACCAGCAACTCTCCGAAGACACTCATAATTTCACAGTAACTGATCTTTGTGAATTGGACTGGTTCTTGCAACGAGGCTCATTTGCTCAGAAAGGGCTAAATGCCGACATGTTATCTCATTTAAATACATGTATACAGCACAGGAGCACCAGGACCCCATTTGATTTGCTTGAAGGCTTCCAGAATTGTATAATCAAAAACTTGTAAACCAACTGAATCTCAACCCACATGAGTCCACAGTAAACTATTTATATCCAACATCAACATCCAGTGCCAAATCAGGGTATATATTAATATAACATGTAGCGTAGCTGAAAGCAAGCAATGCATTAGCTGTTGATGCCAAAGTATTCAAACATGTTCACCACCATGATCTATCCATAACTTTGATAAAGCTTCGTCTTCAATGACGGACAGGATTGCACTCAGCTTTATAACAGCAGTGTGTTTTAAGCCGTTTCATCCATTGGGTTTTTTTTTTTTTTACCCCCTCTGATGCCCACTAAGGCAATTATCACGTAATCCAAACAGCTCTGCCTCAAAGTCAACCGAACCCATTTAGAATTAGTCTTCAAATGGTCAAAGGATGTCACGAACAGATCCCAGAGCATGTATGTGCTTGTTTTCTATTTACAAAAAAGCCAGCACTAAAACGGCATGCGTAAACTAATTTGGTCCAAATATTCTTTTACATTCAGCGTGCCGTCTGCAGAGAGCAGTGGGAGCTGTGAGCGACCACAGCCCACTTCACCCGGCTGCAAAACACCATTACACAAACACTGCTCTCATCATTCAGATCCCGCCCCTTGGCCCGAGTGATGACAGGCATTTCACCAGAGTTACTACTGAGCAACCGGGGGGGGATTACAGTCAACCGGACAGCAACCGCACTCTCTCCGCAACATCTTCCATCCTTTACAAAGCATTTTTAAAAAAATGGTACCACCAAACTTCTTAAATAACGGTTCTAAATCATTTAATCAAGTTCAAATTTTAGATATATGCAGAGGACACAGTGGTAAATCTATGTCATTTCTCACATAGATATTTCAAGATCATTTAAAGTCTACAGGTCGAGATACTCTGCTACATCTCCTTATCGTGGCCTCTGTCTGTCGACCCGGCAAGAGAAACAGGAACTTAATAAAGGAGCCAATGCACAGGGGGAATATTAGACTAATGAAAAGCTCTTTTCTGCCTTGGCCGCCGGCCCATCTCCTGTGCTTCCTTGCGTCTACGACTTCACAGCATGGAGCGATGAAATGGGATTCCTTTGGCAAAGCAATAAAGTAGTCCCCCCCGCCATGATCGTGAGTCATGCACTCTAGCAAAAAAGCAGTGGCAAACAATGATGACTCAAAAGGAAGTGCAAAGTGAAGCTTTGTAAATCCTTATTGAATCACTCAGTTGTAAGTACATCGTTTCGAATTAGGGCAGCACGTTCCAGTAGCACCCTGGCTGCGACCAAAATGGCGCCAGGCGTGACCAGCAGGTCCTGGAAGATCACGACTTTGAAAGGTTGGAAGTAGTAGTTCTGCAAATGAGCAAAAAGCAGACCCCCCTGCTGAGCTATGAGCCAAAGCCGTCCCTCACTGTAGCCTGTGGCAGCTGGGACACGGTAACAAGTATCCCTGCCTTGCAGATAAGAGAAGATTAAATGTGACTATGCAAAATGTACTTTTTCCCCCGAATGGTTTTTCGACATAAATGTCTCCCCAGGGGAGCACCGAGGTAGGAGAAGAGGTAATCGTGTCTCTTTCTGCTGCTCCGTCTACCAGAATAGGTTTGAAACCAGCCAGTCGGATGTGATGCAGGATCAGACCTGCTATGGGGTTCACGTACTCTAGAACCACCACAGACCGCCAACCGAATCCACCTCTCTGCCCGCCATTAAAATGTCCCCGCCATCCCGGAGCTGGGAACACGGCACTCAGGTGTCATTTTTGCACATGACCAAACAATACAAACACAGTCATGTTTTCACACACATCTGCTACAAATGAACACTCGACAACCTAATGTCCTTGCAGAATTGCACTGTAGGTGGCGCCGTGCTACAAATAAGCCCTCCATATTAAAGGTGCTCTGTTTAAGGCAACAAGACGGGGACTTAGACGTAGCTCAGTAATCGAAAAACAAGTATGAAGAATGTGAAGAGGTCGTGTCACAATGCAGCCGTCCAATCTGCACGCTAATATGTGCAACTTCAGTAGCAAATAAACACTGGTGATGCTTGGGCCCTGTGTTTTATGAATTTAAGCCATCACATAGTGCCTCATCAAAATTCAACAACTCAAGAGAAAATATGAGGAATTTATTGAAGAAACCTTTTAGTAGTTTAGTAGCTCTAGTTGAACTCAAGATTATGAATAATAAAAAAAAACACCCGCATCCATTTCGAGTTTATTTCAGGAGGAGCAAGAGCTAATAGATGACAAGTATCCGTCCCACTGGCAGATTTGATAGGAGCGACGAGGGCTAATTTGCAGTAATAGTTTAAATACCCGTCCTCTACAGGATACATTTAAGATATTTAAAACCCAAATTGAAATTTATAAAAAGCATAAAAAATGCTTTTTTCCCTGCAAATGAATTCAGTCCAAATCATCCAAGTCTCACAGGACGAAGGTAAAGCGAGCCGTTTTTCTGACATGTCATGAATAAAAAAAGGGGCCTGTGGGCTCCTAACAGCCTGTGGCCCGCTGCAAAAACAGAAAGCTCAGCGCTCGTTTTCCCCCCAATGCTCCGGTAATAGGCCAGTGGAAATAAATGTAATCACTGCACTTTGTTCTCCCCAGTGATATCATTTCTTCTTATTACTTTTCACCCCCTTCGCCTCTCAGGCCACCGTCAGAATCTCATTTGATCGTATTTACATTCACTCTGGCTTTCGAACCACAGTGATGCTAAAAAGCAATTACTACTTCAAGATGCCGCCTGCCAAAGGAGAGCCACACAAGATGTCCTTGCCGAGCTGCAGGGGGAAAAGGATTCCTGCCCGGTCCGCGGCTGACATTTAAACTCTCCCGTCTTCTCCCGTGAGCACAGTGTCGCTACATTTAGAAGCAAAGAGCTGCACGGCACAAATGTGGTCTTTAAAAAAGGAGGCCTTTGACCAGGGACAAGCCCAACAAAGTAACATTTATCAGAGTTTAATACCGGAGGCAGTCGGAGAACAGAGGGATCTGTAATTTATCAAATTACAACGTCGTGTGAGATCTCAGCGGCCGTCTGGACCTTCATGAGCCTCGTGGGCTGAAAGTCAAACGTGTAAATGGTGACCGAAGGAGAAGGAGGAAAAAGTAGAGATCTGCAGCCGGCCGGATACTAATGAAAGGTTCCACAGTTTGCTAATCATGAAGGCGAGACAGTCGGTTGTAAAGGTGGCTCTCGAGGGATTTCTCTGGTGTGAGATTGACCTCCGATGATGTCATAGTGATGTAATCAGGGGTGTCTTGCAATGAGATGGACACTTGCATTTGGGGGGGGATTTTGCAAGTGAGGGAAACTCTAATAAAAGCTGCTACTCAGTTGCATTGTGGGAAACGTAGGATTTCAGCGTTGTTGCATTGACTCGTTTGTATGAGTCGGCAGTCTTCGCCTTAGAGTCGGTCCAAAAATACAAATGAGCTCATTTTCATAGACTTTGTCACACCTATTGCTTTTCCTTCTGTATCATGGCATTTTAGCTTGATATATTGTCCCAGAAGTAATTGCAATAAACAATATAACTGCCATTTAAAAAAAAAAAAGATTCATTCCTCTGATAATATAATAGCATATTAATGCAACTGCACCCTTTCAAAGTCCAATAACATTTTTAATTCTTTATATAAACAATATTCAGTCATTGGCATGTGAAAAATATTAAAACTCAATTTGTAAAATGAATTACCGGGCCACGGTCATCCTTTCTCTGCATCCATTCTGCGTAATAGCTTTTGTGTCTCGTTCTGAAATCTTAAAAATAAGATAAAACACAGAAATAGTTATCTGGGAATGGACTGAAACCGCTCAAAGACATAAGCATTCATCTCGACAAGGGGAAGGTAGGCAAACAAAAGACACTAATGAAGTGCATTATGGGATGTGTAGACTCCAGTCCGGGGTTCACCCATGCCGTGGACTGAAAGTGGATTTGTTTTTGTCCAACTTTATGGAAGCAGACAAGTAAATCACTAGAGTGTCTCTTTAAATCCTTTGCTGTGAGGCAGCTGCTCGGTTTCAATCCATAAACAAAAGGACGTCGAGGTGAAAGAAGACCAGTGAATTTGTGTCCTTTTGTTCTCAACAGCAAATGACTCAACGCTGAAGCAAATCCTAAAAAAAACACGTTAATGTTGCACTTTGCAACAGCTGGATGATGAAGTCGACGCCCACATGAAGTACTCATCTATAAAAAAAAGAAAAAAAAAACTTAATTTCATTCCCCTTATTGCAACGTCCATACCATTAAATGTAAACTCCAGAGCAACCCTGTTCCCCATTGATCGTGTTGCTTTTGCAAATGGAGATTCAATTACAGCGTTCCAAGTGAGCGCGAAGGAAACGGCATTGAACCATCGATAGCAGAGCGGCTCGGGGGAGACGGACGCCGAGGAGAATATGAGAGACGGCCATGCCTCCTTTGTGGCGCACGCTTTGTTAACTGACCCGGGGTCAGTGCTGCGTGATAAAAGGCGCACTAAGGTTTCCACCAGTCGGTCAAACGTGAACCAACATTTCTCATCCATCCTTTGATATTTGGTCGAGGATACGAACCCTCCTGATGAGTCATCTCGTCTTCATCATCACTCGAAGAGGTTCTTTACATCAACGCTGCCTTTACAGTCTGCACAGCACTTTAGGATGTTTCTGAAGCGGAGGCTTCAATTTTATGTAATCATCATTACGCCTCTTAATTCACAACTGGCTATATTCATTTTTTTGTTTCTTTTTAACTTGAGCCTTTTCCCTCCTGTCGGAGATGCGCTCCTCCGTCCCCGTCCTCCCCTGTGGTGGATCGAGGTGGAACTAAATGTGGAATATTACGGACGTGGCTTAAGTGCATCGAATGTCTAAAATAAAAAAAGGAAATGTGTCTGCAATTACTATTCTGCTTTCCAAACAGCTCTGCAGACGACTCATGATAGGTAGTGATGGACTGCTTCAATCATGTGCATCTATGGAGTTACCGAATCGTGCTGTCATGCCGAACATTATCAAGAAAATCAGTTGTGACATTTTGTCAACAGTGGCTTTATTTCCTGACATTTCACCTCCACCTGTCCGGCTTAGTTTGAACTCCTGAATAACCACCTGGGGTACATATTTCCACCACAATACAACCGCCATGGATTTATCGGCTCCAAATCGATGACTTCACATTCATTTGTCCGTATTCAAGATTCACATTGACAAATAGAAGTGCCTGTGAGTCACCTGGAAACATCCAACGTCTCTCCAGGGATGTCGATTGGACGATCCCAGCCTCAGTAATGACAAACAAACGTATTGATAGAGATCAAAGTAGTCAAAGTTTCGCTCCTGTGAATATTTACTTCAATTTTCCCACCAGGCCCCCGTTATAAACAGTGTTATAAACAAAAGGCAACCTGTTGTTGTGAAGCCTTTTTCTCTGTGTTAACCACTGAGTAACTTCTGAGAAAAAAAATACCTAAATACAATGATGGTGAAAAAAACACTTTCAACTGCATCTCACAGTCTCCGTCAGTAAATGGAGTTTGGAGGTTTATTAGCAAATATTGGGAAATGTAGGAACGTATTTTCATTGATTTTTAAACAAATCGCCGTGTTTCTCCGAGATGAAAACTTTAAATTTCAAATTCTAATTTGTACATTTTCAGCCATTCTACCGAGGTAGCTGTGTCTTTTGTAAATGCCTTCATACAGCGGTTGTGTGAGGAATCAGCGACAGGAAAATATGTATTTAGTATTCATTCGGGCAGCAATTTGAATTTGCACCACCTTTTCAATGAAGGCAGTGTGTCTGAGGTAAACTGTTGTATAAGCTAAACCAGGGATGCCAGGGTTAACCCGCGGGCCGGACCCGGCCCGACTGTACGTCACATCCGGCCCGCGGGTGATGAGGGGAGAATATTTTTTATTTTTTAATATTATTATTTTATCTATTTAAAAAAAAAAAAAAAAAAAAAAAAAAAATAAATATATATATATAATATATATATATATATATATATATATATATATATATATATATATATACACATACCGTAAATCCTCTAATACTGGCCTGTATTTTATTACCGGCGCCTGTCAATCATCCTCCTTTGTAATGTATGTAATTTAGGCCTCATTGTTAGGCCATTTTGGTGCCAATGCAATTTCTTTTTGATGTGTAGGCCTTCATGAATAATTTCAAATAGCCTACCTATCCATGTGTTGAGTCAATGTTTGGCCTTTTCAGTCCGAAAGTGTAATCCGGCCCCCTGAGGTCTCACTTGAAAACAATCTGGCCCCCTGTCCAATTTCACCCTGGCATCCCTGAGCTAAACCATTGTAAACTATTTTTCAGTTTCCTTTTTGGGAAAATGTTTGGAGTGTTTATGTCTCGGGCTTTTAGTGTGAAAGAGAAGAATTCAAGGAGTCGATGTGCTATGTTGCTACCTTTGTCAGGTTTGAAAGCAGTAACGTGAAGTTTGCTCACAGACAGCACGCCATCGTAGCATCCAGACTGCGTCAAAGGAGACCAGAGGACGTCGCTGAAAAACACTTGCAGAAAAGAAGCATGGCCGCCACCTTGACCGAAGGGTCACGGCCGATCATCCAATGAGCTGAGAGATGTCTTCAGACAGCATTCGTCTGGATGGAACGTCTCGTCGCAGGAAGAAAAACGCTAAACCGAGCCGACACATGAGATGGATCAGGCAGGAAGCAGCTCCGGGCCGGTGATACAGCGGCATGACACGCTGTTGCGTAACCGCCGTTAACTCAAACCAACACTAATGCAGCTTATAAAGACAAACATGAGATGGGCAACAGAAGAACCATTTTTCCCGGGACGCGGCGTGGGCGAACGAGGCCCCACGAGGTTGAGATGAAAACGCGTCGGTTTTGCATGGGAGGGCTGAGTAATCCGCAGCGGCGCTGACCCTGAGGAACTCTGAGATTGTATCAAAGCCAAAAACGAGTTTCAAAAGAGAATTTTCAAGCATAAAAAAGAGAGCCAGTAGGAGGACACCCGAGGCACACGAGGAGCTAAAGAGCTACACGTCCGCTACGCAGCCGTCAAGTCAAAGCAAAGCAGCGTACAATCCAATATTCTTACACTAAATGCTTTAGCAGGTCACAAACGGAGCTGCTCTGTTAGAACAGTTAGAAACCACCGTTTCCCCATCAAACTGATTAAAACATTCAACTGTGATTCAACTCAAAGACGAACGCATTAGTCACTGATGAATTTGGTAAAATAAAGAAAACACCCTTCCAGGCGTTTCATCACCTTCCAGCTGAAAAAAAAAGAAATACATCCCCGGGCCGAACAGCAGCAGCTGTCTGCTGTCATCGAAACACGGCCACCTCATTTTCCCGTCCGCAGGTCTGTCTTGAAATATGCCGAAACTCACGCCAGACGTCTCTGCCACGCTGACAGCTTTTAAATGTAATTTCACATTACGCTCCGTTCACAGCGGCTGCGGCTGTCGAGAGGCCGCTTGTGATCATTCGTCAATCCGGGTTTGATGCTTGAGCTGAGTAATGTTATGTGGGGACTGTTGGCTATCGAGCGAACACGCTGTCAAATACAGATATAAAACGGGGGCAGGCGAGAAGGTGCCTTTGAGGAGGCTTTCTAAAAAAAAAAAGGTTAAAGAAATGCATGTTGCCTTAATTTAACCCTCAATTTATCTAATTTTTTCAACAAATTTACATTCACTTTGACATTTTGGGGACATTTTGGTAGAAAAAAGCCACTTTAATCTCTGTGCATAATGAATCAGGGGAAACAAGCTCAAAGCGTCCTTCTCCACATTGTGGAGTGATTTGTACACGGCTAGATATTGATATTACATCAACATGAAACGGTCACCTGCTGCCTGTTTCCTGGGCAGCAGTCCAGGAAGTTTCACTGATCTGAAAACAACGTAGGGAGAGTCGTCAAGGGTGATAATATGTTCAGAAGGTCAGCGAAGATGCAGCCTACAGGAAGTGGAACACAGCTATTTCCTGGGGGCGCTGCAGAGACCGGAGGTGATCTTCCACGACAGGCAGATGTTCATATTATCGAAAAGATAAATCCTAACGACGACGTCGGGGATCCTCTCAACATCACTTTTTAAGACTTCAGCAGGCATTCTCCTGGGCCGCCTGATGTATGGCCTCTCACACGCCGACCCGGGTGGTTCGGTGCTGCTGCCGTGCCCACGTCCGAGGCCTCGGGTCGTCTGTTGATCCATGGTGCAGCAGCCGGCCTATCAGGACAGAACAGCGCTGAAGGACACGTCGTGATGGATGGACTGCCGAGCGCCGGTCTGGGCTCCCCCTATCCCGTCCTGCCTGGAGGACCTCACGGTCCCGCTGGTGGCGACGCGTTAGTCAGTGGACCGCGCTGTTGGAGACCGCCGGTCTCTCACACACAGTAACGCACACACGCTGCAGAAAAGGCCCGGGGAATGTTCAAATGGTTCCATCCGAGTCATATGGGGAATTTTTAAAAATGGTAAACTTATGTAACCGTCGTCATTCTGAAGCCCCTGTATGTGGAGCAATAACTTCGTTCTCTACCTAATTTTGATAGCATAGTAGAAAATGGTTAGGGATTGATTTTAGACACAGGTTTCGCCAAAACTTACAATGCAAAGTTGGAATACGAGCAGGTGCACACTGTTCGGCTCGAGTCAGCCATCATTTAGCCTAGGTGTAAAATAATGTGGTAGAAATGTATTGAACAGACTGTCTCGAATAGCTCTTTTATGTTTTATTTGTAGGTTACCATGGCTACCAGATGGAGTGCACTCGGTACGGTTGATTTACATAATCTAGAAATAGCATCCAGATAGTTTCTTCCTCCCGTTGACCAATCAAAGAGTTGGTAGAATCCCAGGGCGTGGTTGCCTACAGCCCCCAGCACGGCTAATAAAAGCTACTGGTCGACTGAGCAACATACAGAATGATGACACTCCTTCACTGTTGAATATGTGCGATTCACTTAGAATCTCCAGTCATTCAAAAGGCCATTAACTTGAGATGGGCCAACACAGATTTCAGTCATGACCCCATACATCAAGTCGACGTGTTTCCCGATAACAATATTGAATTCTCTCCGACTTCATAAGAGGCGAGGCCTCACCTATCACTCCACTCTGATGCTGCTCTGAGGAGCTGGAACCCAGATGCTATCAAATATAGCTGCGATGCAATGGAAAAGAATATTTACACTGTGTGGGTTTCCTAATTACAACACACACACACACACACACACACACACACACACACACACACACACACACACACACACACACACACACACACACACACACACACACACACACACACACACACACACACACACACACACACACACGCGCACGCAGCCCCAAGGCCTGATGGCTGCTCGGAGGTTTGCTAAAGAGGACGCCATCATAAAGCAGCCTTGTGAAGAGCTGATCTATACAGATGATTATAGCATCTGTAATCACAGATATGAAGAAGTTCATAGAGCAAACCCATGTAGTGGCGGCATTTCCTCTACAGCAGAGCATTAGAGCTACTTTTCCACATCAAAAAAACAAAAACACATGTTCTACTTATGCTGGTGCTCGAGTGTAATCGCTTCGCCGCGCAAGTGTGATTAATTACAGTTTGCAGCAATAAATATGTGTTCATTTAGAGCACATGTACGAATCTTCAAAGATTACGGAAATTAAGATGATGTTCAATTAACGGCTATGAATATTTAGGCAGTTTTGTACAGCGCAGTTGTGTGTGTGTGTGTACAAAAACAAGCAGCATCGCCTGCACAGAAGTAGAAAACTGCTTTTTTCTCTATTTAGTTGTCATTTCCTATCCACATCTCATCTATTTTTTAGGATGCATGAATATTCCATGATATCATTAATATAATATATTGTGCTTATTCTGTCTGTTGTTTTGACCCTTTCACTTCGTATTACCGGCCTTGTGTTCACTTAACAACGCAGACTACATTCAGATCGGATCATCGCCAAAAATATGTGCTAAATACTTAAAATGAATACATTTCGAATGAATACTGATGAGTAAACTGTATCATAGACACAAAAACGCTCTCTTTATCAAAGATAAATGTATTTCATGTCATCATTATACAACATAGTGTATTCTCCGCCTACCGCATTTAAATCCCAAATGTTTTTCATCCTCATGGGGAAGAGATATAAATACAAAACGAAACAAAACATGATCGCAGCAGAAGAAGATGAAGAAGAAAAAAAAGCTTTGTCCACGTGCAGCAGTGAGATTGCAATATTTAAAAGGAAACCTTCTTGGCTGGAGTGGAGAAGGGGGCGGTGGAATGAAGACATGTGGCTCTAAAACAACAGCTGATTGAATCTCCTGACCCAGATGGATGACGGCGAGCTGCTGCGTTACATGATTCGGCGCCGTGACTGAGCCGTCCCGATTGCCGTCGCCTCAGATTAAGTAAACTGGAAGCGGGGCAGATTAGGCCATCGTGACTCAAGCATTTTCAGTGGGATTCGTACTAACAGCCTTCATGGCACCACCCAGTCTCTTGGAAATGGCAAAGTTGAGGGGGAGGGAGCCGAAGAGACAAACAAAATCCTTCATTTTTTTTAAATTTATAAATAAAAAGTTATTAATAAGAAAACAAAAAATCTTCTTGTGTCAATTTTCAGACTTTGGGTCTTCATGGCGCTTCTGCACACAAAGTCATTGCAAATATGCCAATTTGTGCCAAAATTACACGTTAAAATACAGAAACTTCCGATGATGGAAACCTATATGCTGCAGGAACTTGCTATTCCAGCATTGCCCACAACAACCTAAATATGCTGAAATGTTTTTAAGTTTTACATTTAGTTTTACTAAATGTAGCATTCTAGCTCCACACTTCCGTGACTTTTTTCACACATAATTCTCAAAACATTTTGTAGGCAACGACCTACAGCATCAGTCTCGTCAACGCTCACCGACATTTGTGGTTTTCTGTCACCATGTCAATTTTCTGGCTCAAACACAGGAAGTTGACGTCACCAGATGATCTCCACGCACAAAAAGGTTTCGGAAACAGGCGCCAGAAAGCGCTGAGGCCTTAGTGGCATGAATCTGCATGAACACACGGCGGCCAGTCGCTGGGAAAAACGGATTGTGTGAGTAGCGTAGCCGCAGAGAGCTGCAGGACTGATTGCCGACTCCATTAAGCTTCTTAGGCAGCGCGTTTGACGAATTCACTCGTTGAAATGCGAAGGTAATAGTCTTGACATAGCGAAGACATAACTCAGCGGCTGTACCTGCAAAGTCCTCCAATGACAGCAATCCCGTTCAGGAGCCAGTCCGATATGAGAGAGGACTTTGCTTTTATTACCATCATCATTACTGTATATCATTTCTGAATGTACGGCCATTTGGTTTCATTTAAATGTAAATCTGGGCACTGAGCTGCGCACGTTGTCACCCACGGCAGCCCGACTATGATGATTCATTCTGGGATCGGCACAGGGAATGTAAGAGTCCCTTTGCTTTCTCGGAGGGGAAATAACAGATTTGACCTTTGTCTGTTTTCATGAAAAGCCGTGTACGCAGCAAAATAAGGAAGAAACCTTGAGATTTGTTTTTTCTTCTACACAACAAAAGGTAGCCACATTTTTGTCTTGCATCTTTTCTACTCTTTTTTTTTCACCCCACCCTGAAGAGCAAGAACAGAGAGGGACGATCTGCAGTACAAGGTCAAGGGTGACGTAAGCCTGGATGGGGGGGGGGGATTGATGAGTCCACATGTCAGATGAGGAAAGACACAGCAGGGCTAGAAGACGCTGTTTACTGCTAATGGTTATCAGGTGGAGATGACCACCAGGGATCCGACTCCTCCCAGCAAGGCAAATGTTAGCGTCCTCTTTACCCTCATCACATAACATATTCTGATAATCATACACAGCAAACCTACAGCGGAGCATGTGGGATTACTGTCAATGAACCGAGCGGCATCGACACTCCTCAATCAAATATCAGATAATCCCCTTCCTCATTATTTTTCCTACTCTACACACACACACGCACTCGCTTGCTCTCTTGCCAAATCACACATCACGTAAATTAATCAAGTCCCAAATAAATATGCCTGTGTGTCAAGTGAAATCAACAAGAGCCTCATCAGCAGCCAGGTTATAAGGGATATTACACATCAGTGCGTTCGGCTCGCCTCCTTGCATCCTTAAGCGGGGCTTCATTAGACGATACCGCTACGTGGCGATGGCAGGTACCTGATACCTGGGAGGAAGTCGCCTCTGATGTCACAGGTCGGGCAGCTGATGTCACGACCAGCGCTGTGAAACACGGTTAAAAAGGCCTTTAAAAGGTCCGTACCGCCCTATGGAGCCCTCCTTCGTGATCAACGGTGCGAGTCTCGTTTCCAGCCGGCGGCGCCCCCGAACATCACCATTGATCTCAGATTCCTTCTAGTGCGAGCGAGCACTTTGAAGTCCCACTGCAGCCAGAGTGCTTCGTTTGCTACCGTTTGGGTTTGAGTCAACCTTGTGTGTGGAAGTGACATGTGACAATTACTATCGCTGAAATGTTGTTACAGAATAATGGACAGCACTGTTCGTTGTATACGGAGTGTGTGTGTGTGTGTGTGTCATCTGTCATACTGACAGTGTGGACATCGGTTTTCTTATCCTGCTTTCAGTCCAAATTCCATTTTTCATCATTGCAGAAATCTAGTGGCGTAGAAATGGCGCATGAGTGGCTGGAGGCGGCACCATGTCACTTCCTGCAGACATGATGGAAGCATTCAGGGTGCACAAGGTGCCATTTTTGGTGTCCAACTTAGGAGTCAAACGAGAAATCTGAGGGGGTCGCAAGAAAGATGGAGAAAGAAAATCAACATGTCTTAACTTTTCTCAGTGGAGGCAAATTAAAAGATGAATTCACAATGAGAAAGCTCATCCTTTTCGGGTTTTATCGCAACAAATAAAGTTTACATTTGCGAATGCACACCTCCCACCTCGCTGGCAAGAGAAATGCTGAATGCTCACATAAAGATACTACATATTCATGCCCTTGGCAGATGTCCTCCAAAACATTGTGTGCCTCTTTATGAATTAAAGGCTGAACTCCACAAGTTCACTTCTGACAACGTAGACCAGGGAACCGAAGGCTGAATTCCACACACAGAGGAGATCTCAGCGCCGGTCTAATAAAGCTAAATAGTAAATGACCAATACATTCTCTAATCTTGGTTTTTCTTGTATAGTTCTGGGTAGGTTAGTCGAGATCACCCTAAATGTGTCATGAGATAACCATGATGACTTCAACAGGGTTTTGGCTTGAGACCTTCTTATACGAAGCAATGTACTACTATGGACGGGGTCTGGTGGCATTGGCGAGAGCATTGCAAACAGGAGGTGTGGCTTTGAAAGATGTGGCCATTTTCCAGAGAGGGAGGGTTCAATGAAAGGGGGACTCAAAGTCAGGATCTCGTTGCCTCTTTGGCTTCACTTTGTTTTGTTTTTTTAAACCTGTCTCTTATAAGTCCCTCAACTTTATGGTGGCGCAATAATAAATAGCTGGAGAACTCCATAAAACGTCTCGTTGCTCATAAATCTACTGTACGCAACCTGTGATAACGGGGCTTGAAAGAAGATGGTCACAGGCCAGAAAAATGGCACAACTTCCCCACAATACTACAACACGCAAACCTAAAGGCAGCGGACGGATCCAAGACGCTCCGCTAAGATGAAAAAGAATAAGAGTGTCGCTGTGCTGGATTTATATGTTCAGCGACTGAGAAGTTGTGACCTCCATCTATTTCTGAACTCAGTTCAGCTCCATTTGGCCGCCGAGCAGCGAGTTCAGAACATGTGGGCAGTAGAATAAAAGAAAGACAACATTTTCAAGAGATAGGAGCAGGAAAAACCAACACATGCTTCTGTTGAAACATTTGATTAAAAACGGGGGAGTATCAACGCAGTGGCTGAAGCTCGGTGAAACCTCAGCCACAGAAAAGTCTATGTGTTAGAACTGAAAATTGCTTTTTCCCCCCTTATATGGGTTCTACAACTGTTTTTGTTCTCCATTTAAATAATAAATAATGATCTTGTGAAGAGATCCCACCAGCCACAATACAGAATCATAGGGTCGTCAAGTGAGAGGGCCAATGGTCCCATCCAGCCCCCCGGTTGCCCTTGCTCGGACCACACCCACCTTTCGAACTCAGCCATCAGCCACCAATTTCGTGACGGCATCTTGCACAGCTGTGAAACCAATGGCGACAGGTGGACAAACGTCCCCAAGCAGCTTCCGTCGTAGCTCCAGGTCCGACACACTCGGACTCACAAAGCGGAAACACTACCAGGAGTCGCTGTGGCAGCTGGTAAATTAGCCAAATCAAACTGGGGCAGATTCCCAATCCTCAACAGGCTTCCCACCCGGCACAGCCACCTCAATTCAAGTGGATTTTAACCCACAAAATGTGCACAACCCGTTTTCTGTTAATCCAACAGGGAAAAAAACAATTTATCAAAATGTCTACCCAGAAACCCTCCCGTTTTTCTGCTTTAAAAAGGTATCCTATTCATGATATCAGGGAGTGGATGGTCCTAAAATGAATCAGCACAGCAACTCCCAGAGAGAGAAAATAAAAATGCATTGACATGCCTGTTGCACAGGCGCGCCATGATGGATTCATTAAGGACTGCCAGGACTGAGCAACAATGGGACAATACACATAGATTTGGAGAAGGGGGAAAGGAGGGAGGGGGGTGAAAAAAAAAAGATAAACAGTGCGGGAACTTGACGGTTCGAGATGTGGCTGGAAGGATCAATACGAGGAGCTCTGCTGCGCATCGGGGTAAGAGAGAGAGCTCAAACTGTGATAATAAGTCCCGGTGATGAATATCAAAAAAACACACGTTGAATATTGAATGAGCACAGCGGTGCGTTTGCGAAAGCTTTACAAATACGCAAACATCTTTACAAACACGATAGAAAACGTGACAAGTGGTGCGTAACCATCGGGGATGGCACAAGAACAAGTACCGGGGGGGGGTAAACGACGTGACACCCGAAGTAGACCCGGCTCTTACCTTTGGAGATCACCGACACCGTGCAGTAAACGAGCAGCAGGAGCCCCGCCACGGTGAGGTAACGTCCTTTTGTCAGCGCGCCCATACCGACGCGTAGCTCTCCGCGGGTCCGCCGTACGGGAGACGGTGCCCCGGAGCTCCGGCGGCTCCGCTCGCCTCCTCCGAGCTGGACGAGTCCGGCTGCGCAAGTTCCTGCTGTAAACCAGGGAAGGAGACAACGTGGCGCTGTGCTCGGAGACGGAGGAGAAGAAGTGAACGGCTTGCGAGCTGGACTGTTGAGCGGGAGGGGAAAAGCATCTTCACTTGACTTTTGCAGCGCGCGTGTGCGCAGCAGGAGAGACGTGCGCTCCGAGTTTACCTCCCTTTTTCAGGCATCATCATCCCGGAGCACGCCTCGCGCTAACCAATGGGAGAGCGAGAGGGGGGTCGAGGGGGGCAGGTCTGATCACTTAAACATGTCTTCTAGATGTAAATGCAGCATGGCTTCCGAACGCAGTTAGGTTCAGGGACCAGTAGGAAAAACAATAATACATATTAAATGTGGCAACGCTGTAGGCTATAGCAGTGAAATGTCCAAACCTGGGGGATAAGTTTCAGTTCAGTTCAGTTTATTTATTTCGAACCCCATGGCAAGTAATCATATTAACAATGATACCAATAAAACATAAAATACAAAATGTATTTTTAAATCAGATGCTTAGGGGACACATATCCACTTAAAACTCTGTTACACTAATAAAAACAACCTGTGTTAATAACTAAAAATCCTCATTATGCAAGCAGCCCTGCTGCAAACCCCGATTATCAACTGGGCTGCAACTATGCAACTGCACTCAACCATTTTGTGGTCATTTCATTAATTGAAATTTAGTGTGGTCATGCCGCCTGCACCGCTGAGTGTAAAAGAGTTTAACCAATCCTGGAGACTGAGGTACCCGCTTACCCCGGGGGCACAGATGTGTGAGTGCCAACGCCACGAATCGCCTCAGAGTTGTAGGGCTAAAGTTGCACATCAAAAATGTCACCTTGCAGTGTTGTTCGGAGCCAGAATCCATATTGCATATATTTGAGATGACAAATATGATTCAAGGCTCTAGCGAGCTGCAGTATCAGGCAACGTGTTTCAGAGATTGAGAGCGAATGGGACCAGAAAAATGTAAATATGAATTACATCTGTTCAACCTTTATTTTGACAGGGGGCTGCACTGAGTCTATCTCTGATACAGCTTCAGGAAATATATTTACAGGGAAACAAAACTCCAAAATAACAAGGAGCAATGGAACAGGGCTGGTAGAGACAGGGACTGATGAATGGGGAACTGGAACAGGTGAGCTGGAGGTCTGGGGAGTCTGGGGAGGTCTAACAAGGGACAGGTGCAACTAATCAGGGGAGACAAACAAAAACACACAAATACAGGAAGTAAAACAAGTAATACCAGGTGAGTGACTTTCAAAATAAAACAAAGTTAAATACATGGTATTTAAAGTGCTACAGCTAATTCAAGCATAAGCTCTGTTATGTCTCTGGAGAATGTGTAACAGGAAATTACGCATTTGGTTGGAAAACTATTAATAGCAAGACAATAAAAAGAAGGGAGAAAATCCCTTATGAATAATGTGGTAAATCAGTGCCCCTAAATCAGGAACAATGGCTCGTAATGGTTGAATAATCTTCGAAAAGGTGCACAAATGAAATATAGAGCATTGCCACCACAATGCTCTCAACAAGGCGACGGCTGAGCCGGCGGCTTGCAGCTACAGTGCAACCAACGCTAACAGGGCGAATGCAGTGATGGGCTGTGGCCACTTGGGCACGCTCACTCTGAGGTCACCTCAGGGGTTAATCTGGCCCTGCCGAAGTGTTCTCGAGCAAGAATCCTCCATGAACCCCGAGCCGGGCCCTGACTTCACAGTCACCGCTGACTAGAGGAAGCAATTTAAAAATGGAGCGAAGCCTGCGAGCAAGTTCAGGCAACCCTTGCTGCACTTTTATACTCATGCGACATGCCTCACACTCCAATAATCTTCTTCCATTCACATCCTCCTAACTCGGCGGTCTACTTGAGCCACGCTATTTCCCGTCTCCCCCCTTCAGCTGTCTGTGCCTCTCCTGCCACGTCAGTATTCCTGTTTCTTGCTTCAACCCCGCCACTTCCCAGGCATCCACCTGCAGGCTCACTCATCACCACCCATCCTCTCTATGTAATCATATAGTGATGAGGCCGGAGCATAGATGCCATACTCTAACTGCTGCTCCAATCACACTGATCATATTGTCTAATTATCATAAGGATGTACCTTATATTAAATATCTACTTTTGTTCTCCTCTTTTTCTATCCATCCCTTTGCCTCGGAGCTGAGGATTATACGTTGCACTTCTGGGGGAGGACAAAAGATACACTATATTGCCAAAAGTATTAGCTCACATGTCTTGACTCGCATATGAACTTAAATGACATCCCATTCTTAATCCATAGGGGTCCACCCTTTGCAGCTATAACAGCTTCAACTCTTCTGGGATGGCTTTCCACAAGGTTTAGGAGTGTGTTTATGGGAATTTTTTACCATTCTTCCAGAAGTTTATTTGTGCGGTCACACACTGATGTTGGACGGGAAGGCCTGACTCTCAGTCTCCACTCTAAATTCATCCCAAAGGTCTTGAATCAGGTTGAGGTCAGGACTCTGTGCAGGCCAGTCAAGTTTATCCATGTCTTTATGGACCTTGCTTTGTGCACTGGTGCACAGTCATGTTGGAACAGGAAGGGGCCATCCCCAAACTGGTCCCACAAAGTTGGGAGCATGGAATTGTCCAACATCTCTTGGTATGCTGAAGCATTCAGAGTTCCTTTCACTGGAACTAAGGGGCCAAGCCCAGCTCCTGAAAAACAACCTCACACCATAATCCCCCCTCCACCAAACTTTACACGTGGCACAATGTAGTCAGACAAGTACCGTTGTCCTGGCAACCACCAAACCCAGACTCGTCCATCAGATAGCCAGATGGAGAAGCGTGATTGGTCACTCCAGAGAACGTCTCCACTGCTCTAGAGTCCAGTGGCGACGTGCTTTACACCACTGCATGGGAGACTTTGCATTGCACTTGCTGATGAATGGCTTGGATGCAGTTGATCGCCATAGAAACCCATTCCATGAAGCTCTCTGTCACTGTTCTTGAGCTAATCTGAAGGCCACATGAAGTTTGGAGACCTGTAGCGATTGACTCAGAAGTTGGCGACCTCTGTACATTACGTCATTTTGCAGTTGCTGTTGTTCCCAATCACTTCCACTTTGTTATAATCCCATTGACACTTGACTGTGGAATATTTAGGAGCGAGGACATTTCACGACTGGATTTGTTAGACAGGTGGCATCCTATCACAGTACCACGCTAGAATTCACTGAACTCCTGAGAGTGACCCATTCTTTCACAAATGTTTGTAGAAACAGTCTGCATAGGTGCTTGCTTTAATACACCTGTGGCCATGGAAGTGATTGGAACACCTGATTTCAATTATTTGAATTGGTGAGTGAATATTTTTGGCAATACTGTGTATTTGCAGTGTGCGTTGCAGGCCTCTTGTCACACATGACCAGAACCATTTATGCTGCTCATGATTTATGCTATGTTTGATCTGCGATTGAAAATGTGTCTACATTAATGACACAATTGAAAATTGCAAGAGAGAGAGAGAACTGTGTGGGACATTTCTTGTGTGGCAATATTACAGTTCCGAAAACAAAAAGTCATGCTAGGATGCATCTGCTTGCTCTGTAGAATCTACAATGCATTTGTTTCATATTTATCTAAAGAAAGGCTGAAAGCCCTCTTTTTTCTTTTCTTTTAATACCCAGCATTATACATGTCATTCATTTATAAAAAATGTACTTTCTTCGATCTTCTGTCCGACTTGCCAGTAGCGCTGATGCTGATGCTGATGCTGATGCATGGAATATATCAGGCGAGCTTGGCTTGCATCGAGCAGCGCTCAGGGTGTTTTGTTAGGAAGTTCTTGACCTGATTCCGTGTTGCAGATTTTCTGCGTTTCACTCTCGTCTGACACAAATGTGATGTTCTTTAATCAGCGTGCAGTATGCTGTACGGAATGGCTTTCAATTTGCATTTATGGATATGAAGACAATTAGATTCCAATGCAAGCAACCCTTCGAGCGGTTGCTAATATTTGAATTAATGTTTCCATGACAATAATTATATCATTCATTCATTTATCAGCAAATATGTTATAATTATGGCAGCTTGTCTGATCCACTTCCTCTCACTGATTGGTAGAAATCCAAGATTTAAACAACTTAAAAAAAATAAACACTTTTCCTGTTGGAGAAGTCTCTAAAAATATATAATTTATTTCTTGCTCTGTATATTTGACTTTTCTTTAATATCTCTAATGTGTCATTTTTATAATATAAAAAATGTTTTTTTAACTTTGAAATGTTAGCATGCCCAGCTAACTAGCTCCCAATGTTGGAAAACAAGGTCAACAGTGACTAAGCTTTCATGAAGCACAGTTGAAAGACACAACACATTTAAGGGAAACCACATTTTATTAAACAAATTATCCTTGAGAACTTCAAATTACCACCTCTGCTTTTGCTGACCCTGTTTTTTGTGTTTTTTATGACATCCTGTCCTGGACAGGGCACTTGTGACCGGGCTACAATGGATGTGAAAGGTACAATTAAGTACACTTGAAACACTTGAAATTATCTATTGTATGTTTTCATTTGAATGACTGGGAGAGCAGTCAGTATGAGAGCCTCCATCCATGCAGATACAACAAATGGAGCTTTGTTTTGGTGAGAGCTGAAAGAACGGCGCACGGTTCAGTACTCGACTGGAGAGCAGCGGTGGGGAATGTGCAGATCAGTTTGGATTCCAGTGTAGTTTCACTGCTGTGAGACTAACCCGCCACCTGGTGAGACTAGTTTGCATAAGTTTTATATTTTGCACATCAGTAAAAATGTAGTACAGCATTTGGTCAAGTTTAAATTGGGATTTTTGTTAAATACAGTATATGTTGAATATTCCTGATCACAGCATGATATAATGAATGTATCTAGTATTGTGTATTATGTGCGTATCAAAGCCTGATGAATCTTATTCCTCTGTGCCATAGAGCTTCATTGTTTCCCCCCCAAAAATAAAAACAAACACCCTTCTCACCTTGCATGGCAGCTGGATGAATTGAGGGATCAAAAGATCACTCAAAATCCATCTTGTCAGGCTTCAATGGTGCATTGTGTCCAGAAAACCAGTGGTCGGACCATTCTGCATCCCGCAAAGAGCTGCTGGCAGCGCTGCCATGGTTTAGGTGTGTTTGAGGTGACTATTCTTTCAAAAGCCAAAGAACATCAGTTTTTATCAGAGTTCAGATTTCTGCAAAAGCAAGAAAGTACCAAAGGCTTCTCATATTAGAACATTTTAGAATTAGACTGTTCAACCATTTTGTTTGACGGATGGTTCATCCAATCAACTGCCATCAGGGGCCAGGTTATATCATAAAATAAAAACTTGCACTGGATGTTACTTCCTTACCAGGACGACTAATAAAAAATAAAATAAACATCTGAAAATAGTCCCTAACAATTATACTGTTCACTCCAATGTGAGAAAATAAAAGCAGTTTTCCAGAGGAAATGTTAAAGTCCATGTAGGTAGGTCTCTGAACAATAACCAAACCATAATCATGTTCATGGGAAGAGACACAAGCATCTGTCCAGAGCGAAACCTCGCTCACAATGAAGCACTGAAACTTAAACCGTCACAAACTAAACAGGCTTGTTCGTCCAACTCCTCCGTCAATGGAAGGTTCTGCCTCTGCAGCCCACAGAGACTCTGAACTAGAAACAATAAAAGAGATATTAGGCTACGATAAAATATAATTATACAAGCAATATCGGGATTCCCGCCAGGTGAACTGCTGCTGGCATTATTAAAAACATTCACGTAATCCGCGATATGAAACGCAGACAATATGGCTAAATTGAATTTACCCTGATAATTGATACACTCTTGGTAAAGTGCAAGATGATTCCCTGGGCGTGCAGAGAGTCGACGGTCTGTTTCTGGAGCCGGGTGTAAAGGATGAGGACTCGCAGCACGAAGTGTTTGTTTTTTTTAACACGGCTAAGAATGTTTTTTCACATGAGACACAGACCAAGGTCTCCAGGGGGAAAGTCCTGTGCAAGTTCGACCCATCCATCCACCCGGGTCGCTGCCACAAATGTAAATAACCTGCGGAATAGACGACCATAAGGATATCTGTTTCTTTTTTTAATCAGTGGGGATGGAGTGAGCTATGTGTAAAAGTTATCTCTGTAAATGCATATGTATCTCAACATTCTTCAGATATGGTGGAAAAAATCCAACGGGATTTATGAGCCAATAAAAGTCTCCTCTCTGCTGCCCATGCACTGCACACAAAGTGTGGTATAGTGCTGTATGTAGAGCCGCCATGTTTTACTGTGGCCCCGAATGCATGACACATTCTTTATAATGCATCATCGCTCTGCATCTCTTTATTACCAGTTTAATTATTATAATTCTGATGCAACATTTCCACACTTAACACTCACAGCTGCATCAACAAATTGCTCAGATGGAGGCTGTGATGTGGTCTCTCTTCTGTCTGCCTCCACCTCCAGCGCTCCTTCCTGTATTGATCAAAAAGGACGTATCGCTTGTTTCCCTTTGTACTACCATTTCCCAATTTTATGGTCATTTACCGATACATGGCGCAATACAGAAAGGTCATCTCGACAAATATCATCCATCCAAATTCATTACACGACGGTGTGACTGAATGGAGTCTGGTTCCCCTCGAAAGGGGGTTTCGATGTTTCTGACAAAAGCTTTGGCTTTGAATGTCAAAACCACAGTTTTTTTTTAGTTGCATCATTTAATCCTCGCCACTTCTCTGGCCGGCCTCCGCTCATCTGAGACTGATCCTCCGTTAGAGTCTCTCACCCCGAGTGCATGTTGAAAATACAGAGGTGATTGTCTTCTAAACTGTCAGCTAACTTTCTATCTTAGCTATCTTTAGTGAATGTCCTACTCCTACACTGTGGGTCAAAGATGAGGGCCGGTTTAGATTCAACCATATTGTTCAACCATAAAACTCTCAATGAATCATGGGTCATTTAAAAGTCAAATTGTAACCAGATTTAAAGATGGAGAAGTCATTTAGTCACAAATGATCTCACGTTTGTCATTGAGTTTCATGACAATGTGATGGGCGTCTGTGTGTGTGTGTGTGTGTGTGTGTGTGTGTGTGCGCGTCGGGGCTCTGTTGTTGGTTTGTATCTATTCACCTGTTGAGTTGTGTGCATTCTCATCTATAGAAGGGCATTTCAAATCCTTATATGAACATATGGTGTAAACAGAAAGCAAGTGTATACAGTGTTAAAATAAGCCATTATGGAGAGCTAAAAGTACCTCACTAAAACACATTATGTGTATCACGTTGAAATGTTAAATATTGTTTATATGCACATGTGCACAGTAAGCTGGGCCTGGTTGTGAAAATATCGTTTGACAGCGCTACTAGTGGTCAAACCTGCACAGGTTACCCTTTACATCTATATCTGAGTATAAATCAATGGACTTATAATACTAAATACTTATAATATTAATTTCGTCCATAGCCGGCCTTGTGGCTCAATGACTGCAGTTCACTTTTGCTTCACCTCCCTTGAGTCAATGAGGGATTATATTCAACTGCTGAAGAATATTTCATATTGACTTCTTCTTAATTAGCAACTCAATAATAGCAAATATCTCAGACTCACAGATTCGACCCTATTGTCATCAGTGCATCTGTGTCTCGAATATGGAACCAAGGTAGCTCATAATCACTAGGTGGTGCTATAAGAAATCCCTATTAGAAGACCCTGAGTTTCACAGCTAGTAAAGATAGTGGGCCTCCTTTATAGAGATAAATGATTCCCTAAAGAGACCAGCACCTCTAGTTCTCCATACTATACTGGTGACACTATTTACTGCTGTGCTGTTTACACTGACAGTAAACTGTAGTTAATACAGAGAGCTTGGCATGTAGAATAAACATATCTGCACTGCATTAATACCAGTTACTTAAAAATCACTGCTTTAATTGTCTGTGTGTATTGTACCTTTTTTTTTTAAATGCGGTGGGGCTGTATTATCAGAAAAAGGGCGTTTGGTGATTTTGTCCCTGTGTGAAAGACGATGACATTGTAATAAAGAGGATATTGTTTGTATTAACCTTGTGGTAAATCACCAAACAATAAAACTATAATCAACTGTTAAAAGACATTACTAACAACCCGAGCCACAGCTACTGGAAATTGTGCTGATAGGAATGAACAAAAACCACCACTAACACTATTTCCTGTATTTTGGCCAGTGGCCAGCACACAAATAAGCCCCATGAGTCTGAGGAGAGTATAGTTTTACCAACAAAAAAACAAAACAATCTTTTATATTCATTAAAGGTCTTACTGAGCATGCAGCACCCTGGGTAAGAAGTAAATGAGATAATAGAGCAAGGGTAAGAGTTTAGAAAGAACAATAGTGAAACACCTGAATGTTTTAATTATAACAAATGGTGGAATAAAATAATAAGCACTAAAATTATTCTCAACGTTTATTGTTTAAAAAGACAGCCCCTAAAATGATTTGTGACCCCTCAGTTAGACGTTTGCAACCCCCTAGTTTAGTTTAGCTTTGACAGCTATACTGAGGCATTGTTCAATGTTCTCTACTTTAGATTTCTGATACATCCATGACTTTTCCCCTGATCATAAACTCATGTGTACCCACACTTAGACGCACACAAACACACAGATCTATTCTGGAGAAAATTACATCACTGGTACAGGCGATGCAATGTAAAAACATCTACCAGTCTACATTTTTTTTATAAATATTCAATTTTATTTTATTCTCCACAACCTTCTGGCGACCTGCAGAAATTTTATCACGACCCGCAGACTGAAAATCACTGACACAAAAGGACCATGTTTGATCCTCTCGTTGCTTTGGATCAGTGTGTAACCCTCTGCCTGTACTTTTCATTTGTCTGTTTTCAGGATGATTTTGGGCATCTGCCTCTGGGCGGTTGGTGTTTGTGGCTCCTAGACGCAGAGCGCCGGGTGTGAGGGCCAGACTGGAAAAAGTGTCGAGACCAGGTGCTGAAATGTAATCACCCATCCAAGAGGGAGCTACAAAAAGGGTGGACCTGGCACCACAAACTGGCATAGCTGATTCCAATAAGGAGATTGTGTATTTGGGGTCGACTTTCACCTGCTGAGCTGCAGAAGAAGGGTCAACTTTGAATGACAAATCAAACATTCTGTCACATTCTGTCTTTACAAATATGCAAATTTGATATTAATTGAAATAGAGTACATCATATAAGAATGTAGTAAAATTGAGTACATTTATTTATCTCAGAAGATACCTGGAGGATATTGTTTTGTTACGTTGTTATGTAATGTTACGTCATTTTGTTACGTTGTTATGTGTCCTAGTTTTGTTACATTGTTATGTTACTTTGTTTTCTTACATTGTTTAGTTACGTTATGTTACATTGTTTTATTACATTGTTATGTTACGTTGTTATGTTACATTGTTTTGTTACGTTGTTATGTTATGTTGTGATGTTACGTTGTTTTGTTACGTTGTTACGTGTCCTAGTTTTGTTATATTGTTATGTTACTTTGTTTTATTACATTGTTATGTTACGTTGTTATGTTACGTTGTTTTGTGATGTTGTTTTGTTACGTTGTTATGTTACATTTTTGTTACGTTGTAATGTTATGTTCTTTCGTTTCATTATGTTACATTTTTATGTTACGTTATGTTGTTTTGTTGCGTTGTCATGTTACGTTGTTTTGTTATGTTGTGCTACATTATTATGTTACGTTGTTTTGTTACTTTGTCATGTTACATTATTTTAACACAAATGATGGGCTTACTTCTAATATTTACCAAATAGTGACACGAGGCTGATATGAATCATTTTGAAACATTGTTTGCTAAGAAAAGTTGACATTCAACGTATTCCAGTTTGCACAAACATACAATGCCAAGCTAAGACTGTATTTAACCAAATTATGAATCAAGATCTATTGATAGCAGCGAAATTATGATTTATTCCTCCACTACAGACATTTCATGTTATAAATTACCTCTCTTATATGCCAAATGTAAATCTGCTCCCTGCACGTACACAACAAAACAGTAATTTAAATCACACACACACACACACACACACACACATATATATATATATATACCAAAAGGAACATCGTTCAGCACAGCACATCAAAAAAAGACAACCATATTACCTTGTATGCATCACCTAACAATTATCACTGTGAGGTGCACTCTATTTGCAGAATAGTGCTACTCTTGCCATGTAGCGCTAGTGTGCTCTTCCGAGTAGAGGATGAATGACACTACTTACTGTATTCTTATTACTGCTCGCTGCCTTTCTGGTGGAGGGGGGGGGGGAGTAATGCCATTTATCATGCTAGACATGCAGCTGGGTTTTTAGCAAACACATTTTCTCCTTCTGGGAGTTCATGTTGCACATCTTTGATGTATTTTATTGGACATCTTTATTTATATATTTAGTTTTGTGGCGAGCCTGGAAAAGCTCTCTGCACCGGAGTCGCCGTCCTTGTCACTCTAGTGTCAGAAAGTATCGAGTGACTGGTAATGTGGAACATCCTGTGGGAATGAACCTTAATTTCTTCAAGGGAACATGCTAAAAATCCATAAACAAACGGGCAGAGAGAGTGTTTGATAGCTGGACTACCTGAAGGCTGCCTTGTCTATTGGAAGATTACTGTAGGTAGCCCCGGGAGGTCGCGTAACAGACATAGGGACTATTGCATGCATGCAGATGTGACGCTCGCTACGCTTATGGGTTCTCAATGAGTGGTGGACGGAGCAAGTCCTAGGTACCTAACACCAAAATGTGTCACTCCACTCAAGCTGTTTAGGGCATTTAGCAGAGCATTTGGGCTTTTTGGCTGTCACACACATTCAATTCATTCATTTAATCATTCATTCAATTTTGTTTTATTTCTAAACAAAAAGAGAATTGAATGACATTTAGATATTTAAAATGATCTCTTGGTATGCTTTGGTGAGGTTTTCACAGGTGAGCATATTTTTTTGATGTAGTTCAGCTGACTTTTGTACTGAAAGGGCATACCCCAAATCATTTGTAATTACAGTATGTCCCTTTAATTACCTCGTCTGCGACAATGTTGGCAAGCCATTAGTTCATTTATGTTATATTAAGAATCATAATCTCCTATGTAATGTAACTAGTAACTAATGATATCAAATAAATGTAGTGCACTGTTCTGAAAAATTGCAAAATATGCAAATAAAAACACCACAAAAACAGAATCCATTTCGCCCCAAAACATGCGATTGACGTTTTTTTAATTTTTTTTTATTTTAGGAAGATATCCACTTTCATCTTTTCATTTCCACCTTACCTTTTCTGCCCACGAGACACATAGCAAAGCTAAACAATATTTTTTATAAATTTAATAAATTTCATTATATATAATGAAAGAGGCAGACTGAGAAAAATGATGTGGCGCTCCACTGAGAGCTGCTGCACACGTCCAAGGACCGAGGACTCATAGATTCCTGTCTGCTTCGGCTCACTCAGTCTCTAAAACAACTCGGCCTCGTTCCACTCTCCATGGCCTTTGAACTACAGGTGATCATCCTCGAGGTCTGAAGGACCGGTCGGAGCATTTTTCTTCCTTAGAGGTACGACAACCCACCGTGGATAGGAAAAAAAAACGAGAAGAAGGAGGGATTTCATCTATCATGATCAGGACTGCCGCTCTGACTGGCACCATGTGGAGGCGAAGGCGTGACATGGAGTTTTCCAGCACGGAGGCGGTGCACGGTGTTCATTTGGAGGATGTTTTGACTGTTTAGATGGAGATTTAATCACATTGGTGAAAAGGAAAAAGCATTGGATTTCTGTTGATGCTTTTTGAGAAGTTGGTCTTTAAGTGTAACTGGGCTGACAACAATGAGAGTTTAATTTAATTTCTGTTAGTGGTGACTGCAGACCAGTAATACTGAAAGGCCTGTGAGGCGCATACTGATTTGTTTCTTAGTCTTAATGGCACCAATAATCATAGAATGACTCATAAATGTTGATATATATATACACTGTTGCCCATAAAGTTTGAATATAGTGTTTTCAGACACAATCCTCGGTTTATTCCTATTTAAATGCATCAGTAATCACTTTTGACCAGGTGCAATGATTACATTATGTGTCCCAATTACCCAGGTGAAAATGAATTAACACATAACATTTGTTTGGCGCCATAAAATACAAGACATTTTCAAATTATTCCAAGTTTATTCACGACCCTGCATATATTGTATAATAAGTCAGTTGGAAATACTAGCATTCACATAAACACAGAAACAACGTGAGCATAATAAGCTTTTGACATCAAAAAGACCTTAAGATGAAACCAGTGTAAAGTATTGACTCTATATGACAAAATTGCATCGGCACAAAAGTCCTTTTCACATAAAGTATACAGCACTTCCAATGAGCTATAACATCTTAACAAGACCTTGATCCTCCTTGACAGTTGGCCTGACACTCAAGTGTCAGATTAAAAGAAAAAGTGGGTAATGTGTCTCGCTAACAGACACAAACGACGTCTCGCTGTCAGCCAAGAACACACACAACCAATTTGTTTGTCTGATGTTGGAAACCGAAATGGACCGGGCTCGACAGGATTTTAGTGGATTAACAACGACAGACGCCACTTTAACTCCTCTCTTCCACGAGTCGGAATAAACAATTAGGTGGCAGTGCTGCTTGTGCTTGTCAAATGCTCCCTCGTTCCAGGTGTCTTTGCTCCTGTTTATTTTACGACACATTCAGCAAGTTCATCCCAGGCAAATCAACACAACAGTAAGGATAGACGTTATAGGATACAAGAATAATCCCTCTCTGAAGGTCTTTATACAGTCCAGGCCTGAGATCAAAGAGCAGCAGCTGCTGAACTTGAACATTGTTTCTGGAGTCTTTTAACACATCTCTGTTACAGCACTTGAACTCATCCTTCAAGGAGCTTGGTTGATTCCAGCAGTAATTTTGAAGAGATAAGAAAACCTTGAATTTTGCCTTTAAAATGAGCTCTGCCAAGAAATAAGGGCACATAAGGCCCCGATGATGTGTATCTTTAATATTTCTACTGCATACTGGCAGTATCCTAATAACATGAAAAATAAGAAGAGGTGTTTGGAATGACTAATGGAAGACAGGAGCTGAAAACAATCTTTAAACATTTATAAAGCCTCTTTCTTCTTTTCATGAATGCGCCCTCCTGCCCACTGAGGGATCGACGCCGTGGGCAAAACGCTTGTAAACGCTGCTTGGCAGCAGCAAGGTGGCGCTGAACCGGGGGCGTCATAGAAGAAATGGAGACATCACGGTGGTTAATGAGCTCCATGTGCAGTTTGGCACAAGCAAGATACTTACAGCTGGAAGTTACGGCCGATACGTGGCTTCATAAAGGTATTGGATTAAGATCCGGATCAAATAAAAAGTGCTGTGGAAGCAAACGGGAACGGATCGGAGTCAGTTGGGACACTTCAGGCATCGAGGAACGATGGGATGTGGGTTTATCTCCCACCACAGATCAATGTTCGTGTGTCCGTGCAAAACTATTAGTCAAACGGTGGGAAATATCAGGTTGTACAAAAGAACATCGTGTTCAGAGACAGTCTCTCTTTCTGCACGCTTACACACGTTTATTTTTCATGACATGACAAACAATCAGCGATGCAGAATTCTGTCACAAGGAACAAACGGGTCACACTAATTTAAGGTATTTACTTGTAATCAATTGGAGGTGTGTCTTCCATGCATTGACTTTAGACCAGGTTTTTCTTGGTCAATGATCCTGCCTCAAGAAAGCGATGCACTCCAGCACCCCATTTTAATACCAATACGCCCTTTGGTGCAGAGATGGGACGCAGGTACATCCGTTAGTTAACCGGCCGCCATGAAACTCTAACTGACCTAGACGTGGTTCATCTAATGCCATACCCTTCCTCTGGTTATAGTCATCAATGAGGACTTAAATCCCATTTGACAGAAAAGTAGTAATTACTTATTGACTGAGAAGAAACACCTCCGGGGTTACCACATGCAACACATTGTCACACTCCTCAAACGTATCTCACGCTGCTACAGTGAGTGCTTTACATTGAGTTTTTTTTTTTCATTGAGCAGGTGTCAAGTGTGAACAGACCTGATGAAAAGCTCTCTGTGACTAAGTACCTCCACAACCACGAAGCAATTCTCCCGTCCGGCACTTTCATTGTCCGCTCTAATAGAGCCGAATCACAGTTGGTGCTCTAGCTCACTTCTCTTCCACTCATTTATAACCTGCCTGGGTAGAAACGTGCCTCACGCATGTTTGTATGCCTCTGTAGAGAGAATTTATGAGGACAACCATCGAATGGATACTCTGCATTTCGAGACCAAGATGAACAAATTCAATTAATTTGATTTTTAGCTCGGTTGGACGTCAACTGAAAGGGCTTTGTGTGAAATATGGCGACAGCCTAGCTGCGAGAGTACAAAGCAGGAAAAAAAACTATATTGCAGTGTTTTCCTGCAAGCAGGAGCACATTCACAAAAAAAAAAAACATCACAGAGAATATTTCTTTTTCCTCCACTGTAGACTTTTATGAGATAAATAAGAAGTCGGTTTCCCTATTACCCGATGCTGCCGTGCTGTTAAAGCAACCATTTACCACAAGTCACTTATTCATGGCCGCTCAGACACAAAGCGCCCAACTGCTAGATGAGCGAAGGATTTCAGAAACGCTGCTGTTGTTGTTTTTTCTAAAAAAAATTTCTCAATTTGCTGATTCTTTAACAGGAAGGACTCATAACAACACACTTTCAAGCTTTGTAGTACCTTGAGTAGTTCTGTATACTAAAACAATAATTCAATGAAAGACTTTATCCATGAAGTGCCTTTCTGAAATAAAAAAATAATTCCAATGAAAATGCAAAAATTCTAAATTAAATGTTGTTTCCAGGCAAGCAGGAGGAAAAAGGAGATTACATACAGGGTAAAAGAATAATTTAAGTTTGTAAGAGAAGATGAGATGTAAACAGAAACCAGTACACAGTAAATTAAACTTATTTAGCAAAGGTCATGATCTCAGGTTCATCATGTAGAAGCCAAAAGAAGAAAAGGTTGACCAGTTTGGAGTTAAAAGTTAATAAATACAACAAGGAAAATATCTGAGGATAAAAATTAGATAGATAGCTTCAATGATGGGAGTATGGTAAATGATAATATGTACAGTTTATAAAGTCACAGCAGACCAAGTGAGACGAGCAGCTTACATCAGGTGCATTCTGTCTTGCGTGGGCAACTAAGCCGTTCTCCCCCCGAAGCAACAAAGTCAAATTAAAGTCACAGAGTGCAGCGATGCAGCAATCGGGACGACAGTAAGAAAGCTCATATCTACAAGATGAAGGCGGTCACAGACAGTTTGGAGCCCAAGGCTGAACATCGGCTGCAGCAGCTACATGGACGAGCAGTGTACAGTGTGCAATGATAGATCTTTTTGGGTTTAGTGCAAACCGTTGCAGAGCTGCAATTACTGACTGCCTGTTCATTGACTGTAACTTCGATCTCACGCTCACCCCTAAACGAAGGGATGAAACAACAAATTGTATCATCTGTAACTTGTAGCTGTCCTCCACAGTGAGACACAGAGGGGCTTTTCTGACGTAACGGCCCTCTCTGCAGTTGTTTTTTGGTTTAAAGATGTGAAATGTTGTCGTCATGGTTACAATAATAACCACAATACAGCAGCTTGGTCAGAGGCCACATGCTTCAAAATACCAAGCTCTAGCATAGGTTTTGCACGTTTGTTAAAAATGTACGTACTGAGGTTTGAAAAAGCATGTGGTTTGGGTTGAAATAAGTGTTTGTTGTGTAGTTTAGGAGCCTAGTATGATACGCAAAGTAACTAAGTACGGAGCGTAATGTTGTGTAACACGAACATCGTCCTCCTGGTTGAAAGTCCTGTGTTTTTCACGCGACCATCCACCCGTCTGTTCCGTGCTGACTTTCTCTCTCTCTTACGTCACCTTGACTTCCTGCTTCACTCGCTCCTTAACTACCGCAATGTAGAGCGTCATAGTGTGACACGTAGGGGGCCACGCTGCCGTATTTGAAGACTTGGGAATGAGAAACAGAAATAACAACCACTGACTGTCAGTTGGAACAGAGGTCCATTGTTTCAGTCCAGTGTTTTGCGGTCATGTTTCCGGGGATGAAAGTCTCCAAAGTTACTGTTGAAGGAAATGTCTGTGCAGAATGCTCAAATATCTCTGTTTCTATCTGCAGATATGATTTGACAGCAGAATCTAGGCTTCACAAATTGTGGTTTCTTTTTGCCTTTGCCACGATGCATCCCCGACTGAACCGCTCTGCCTGAATAATGTGGCACCGTATCTGTGGCGTATCAGAAAACCTTCATATGTGTGGTTTCGGAAGACAAAGTTTTGGTGTTCAGGCATGAAAAAAACAAGCAGCACTGAAGGATCGTCGACAACGAACATAAACACAGAACATGATGACGTTGGCGCCTTTTGTTCCTCACATGAATATACAGAAAATAACAGGGGCCAACGTAATGGCCCTGCTGAATACCTGAATAAACACATTGTCCCTGGGACTGAAGAAGCCTCGTCTTCCAAGGTCACATGCTGCTGCCGATGTTTTGACTCCACTAGGCATTTATTAACCAAGGCCAAGAAGATTGTGAGCCATTCAACGGGCTTCGTGGAAATATGTCAGTCATGTTTCCATTCTAATGCTGCGAGTCAACTTCATCCCATCATCAGTCCTTCCTCTTCTTTTGGTGTTTACTCAGAGGAAGAGCTAGCTGTAGTGGAGAGACCGCAGTGATGGAGGGGATTAGCTTGTATTTACGCTCCCAGATGTTTGTCTGGAAGTGAGTAATCACCAATGAGCGCACTCCAAGATGCTGATCCTGAGAGCCCGAGACGGGGAATGGGGGCTCGGCGTTCAGTAAAAAGGAAAAACAAAACCCAGGGAGTCTTTGAAGGGATTAGAGTCGAGAGACAAACACCGGGGAAGAAAAAGAGCAGCGGCTTTATCTTCTGCGTTTCCCTGAGACCACAGAGCTTTGTACACCTGGTAATGTGTTTATACAAAAAACACATCTTTGGCAAGTCGTTATAGGCCTTCCATCACTTCTCCTACAGTCTACATTAGATTAAAAGCTCTTCTGTGGATGGTATTTTTGGTATCAAAAATCACGTATCAGGGCATGAACACAGGAGGAACACAGGAGCTTAATAAATAATTACACACGTAAATGCCAAAGCCTGTGTGGGTTAAGGCCATCTCGCTCTGATCCAAACCACATCCCCGACGCTCGCCAGTTCGTTCTACGGAGAAGAAAAAGAAAAAAAACGGGCTGATGTAGACTTCATGCTGGGGATGGTCTACTCTGCCGGGCCCCCCAGCTGTCTCCCCTCGGTGGATCTGAGCCCCCCCAGCTGGGGTGACCACCAGGCTGCTGTTATCAAAGCCATCTGATGTCTGGCTCAGTCGGGACTACAGAGGGTCTACGTGTTCTTTTGTGAATATGTCCCTTCAGTCGTCATTCAAATGAGATGCGTGCGCAGCATGCCAATTATTTCCATTCATCTCGCCGGTGTGATACATAAAGCTTTAAAGCTGCTTCACTTGACACAAATTCATGTTTTGCATGCTTTTGACCAAAATTCCAGGGAAAGACTGCAGCAGTCCTGCGGCGTTTTAAGTTTCGGATCGCTGCTTCCAGAGTCTGCAGAGGAACGAGGAAGCGGTGACGAGTAGGAGCAGCGGTAACGTACGGGTACATCAGCTGGTCTATTATATAACAACAAGATTTTTACTTGTGGCAATTCAGCAAGACTTCATTCAAATATAACAGACGTGTGGCCACATGCATCTAATTCAAAAAATGCAAAACCTAGATTGAATCAAACAATCCCTCCCATCCCCAAGTTTTAAGATACTTAGTCCGGCTCGTAATAAAACGGCAGATAAAGAGCTCAGATCCTGATACCACATTGTAAAAATATTCTGTTATAAGTGGACGTGCTTCAATCTAAAAAAAAAACTTTGCAATGTCCCGATTCGCTAGATATATTTGATTATATTATTCTATCTTAAATATTGTATTATTAATGCCTCAACATTTATCAAAAGCAGCACCTTCATGTCGTATCAGGTCTTGGTGGAGCTAAAATTAACTAATTCACATGTAATTATAGTTTCATGTATGCATCACATTTAAATTGTCGTATAAGTCATGTTAAATACGTCAAACTTTGAAGTAATAAGAGGAACATGTGCTGTGTGGATATTGTGACCAACAGATGTCTTTCTCCTCAGTGCTAGTGAACCCAAACTGTTATATGCTGCGGATCTCGGCACATTTACGGCCGAATAACAGCAATTCACCCACTCATAACAGCATGGATTGGGTTGTGGATATGATGACACACAAATACCTCCCCCATGCCAGGAGAGTCACTCTCATAGGAAGGAGGACAGTCTGGCTACGACACAAGCAGCCGCACAGCAACTCTCCCTCCATCACCCCCGACATTGTATCCTCAACTCGTCCTTCACCAGCGATAAAAGTTCTGTTGGTTCCTGTCCAGCGCAGATTCACCATCAATGGCTGCTTACGGGCTGGTTGGCCTCTGACGACATGCTAGGATAAACTTGGAAGTTAAAATTAAATGACCATTCATTTGGAGTCATGTCTCTTTAGAGGTGTTACTTGTTAGATGTCGCCACATGCTCCGAAGCTTTAGGGGGGCTACATTTCACTTCTACATTTCAATCTCCTGGACTAAAAACCTCTAATCCAGATCAAAATCCTCCGGATAAGATTAAATCTCCATATTTGGTATTTCAAAACCAGATTAAATGATCCTGATCCCACAAAATTGGGATACGGATTTGGTCAACCATCCTACCCAGAATCCAGATTTGGATATTTCAAAACACTAAAGTGTCGTTGGCTAATCCTTATTTTATTCAATGCTTGCATAATAGTAACATATGCCAAAACAATACCATTATAAATTGGACAATTAACCGTTTAATAACAATATTTCATCAGCGCTGCGACCTGAAGCAGGCTGGACGGTGAATGAGACGCTCTAGTGAAGCATTATTTTACTTAAAGAAGTAACATGCTGACAAAACAGTTTGGGGTTTGAATTTGTATCCAGTGAGAAATAACCCAAAGAGAAAAACAATCAAAATACAATGATCATTAGACCACAGTGATCACCATCCCCAGCAAATGGAATGACTAATATGCAAACTGATTTCAACTTCCCAACTTTTTTGCATGTCTGTGTTAATGAAATTTGAAAAAGATGAAAACCAAAGACTGCAAATCCAGATGATCTAATCTTGATCTTGAGCTATCTGGAGTTATCCTATTTGAAGGTTCTTTGAGAAACCAGGACAAAACCTACAAGATCAGTTTCATCTTGGATAGCAAGAAAAAGAGGTTAGGAAATCTGGATAACTCTGATCTGGATTAAACGTTTTGAAATACTGGGCCCTGGTGGCGGAGGAAAACTGCGATTTTGGATTTAATCCAACACAATATGAGGCATCTATGACACAACGTCACGACTGTAAACTCTTCACATTTAATGCTTTAAACAAACACAATTGGGTATTTCTTTGAATTTACATACTGAACCTTTACGTTTGGATGCTGGAAGATAAATAGTGCAACTGGGGACCAACAAAGTGAAATCCCTCTCATCTGAGCTTGTGTTGCTGCATAGAATGTACATAAATAAGACACACAAGGACGCGGAGTCCTCAGGTGTATTGACCCATAGAAATGAACAACAAGGCTTCACACCTCGCTGTCTATTGACCGTTTGCTTTACCTTCGCCGTCCATACGCCAGGAAATCGTTGCTTCTCTGTATCAGGGGGCCAAGCACGCCTGCGGTGTTCCTCACATCAACATAAGCCTAAGAGGCGTCTGTCTTTGCTCCAAAGGAACAATATGCGGAAACTAAAGCAACCACTTAAAGTATCATCAGTCAAAGTGCATTAAAAGGAGGAAATCTGCAACCTGCCCCAAGGCCTCGATCTCGACTTTCACCCTCACACCTTTTTTTGCTGGAAAGGCGAGATGTCCTCGCTCTGCTAATTGAGGCTGGCACTGTATCGAGACACCGGCAGTATTTCCCCCATCTGGAATTAGTACAATCGTAAATGAGACACAGTATCTGCCCACACCTACTGAACAGCGGCGTCCCGGAGACAAAGTTAATTTGCAGGAGTCGGTACCCAGCAACGGCCAGGTGCACGGAACCACAGGACGATCATTACGCCGAGGCTCATTTCCTCCTCCCAACAGCTGGTCAACCGATGCTATCGCCCCCCGACACACGAGAGGTGGTTCGGCACATGCTGGGCCGAATCAAATAAGCCGTCGCAACGCTTTCAATAGCAAACCCAATTCCAAACTGTAAATTGACAGAGAGTAATCCCGCCAATTCCCGGGGAAAGATTAATGCGACCGTTCCGTGGCATACTAAGTCCACGCTGTTATTTACGAAACTGCGAGCGGCCCCAGAAAATTACTGCACAACCATGAGGCGGAAATCAGGTTACTTTCTGCATGAGGACTATATTCAATCACTGACCTTTAGAGCTCAGAACGGGAAGGGCTGCACTATCTTCTCATTCAAATGAAGCAGTTATGGAGAGCTCTGCATAAATGATGGATGACATCTGCACCGACGCTCCGCTACAACAGGAGGCGACGCATCGTTCTTCTTTTACTGAGAGAGGATGTCTCCAATGTTAATCATCAGTCGTATCTTTTATGAAATGTGATAATGTATGAACTGAAAATAATTGCATTATGCGTTTTGATTTTACACCATTGCCGCTCCTGTAAAGTCTTTTAATGTGTGACTTTTGAGGTTGATACCTCATAAGCAGTAGGGGAAATTTACCCCTGAATGTCCTGTTTATACATAAATAAATGCATTTCTTACTCCACAACTTGCTTTCGCTCTTTGGATCATTGTCCATGGAAGCGTCGCCTCAGCACGAGTCGATTTAACCGATTTGCCATTGCCATTTAAATGTTTTTACAAAGAGATTTTTAGATTTTTAATAGTAACAATTTACAGAAACATTATGTGCAATCAGTCTACCTTCTCTTACAATCTCACTCTCATCCTCTCAAACACACATGCTGAGTCCAAAAGTCCATTTATTTTAACGAAAAAGCATCGACATTTTTATAATTCCCATATTATGTAATTATGTTATTATCTCAGAAAATATTCTGCTTCAGTTCATGGGCTATTTGTTGGCATTTATCCTTTCAATAACAACATTTTTCTTGTGGCCATAAACTGTCTCCCAGCAACTGTAATAAAGGGGCAGTCGAGCGGGGGCCTAAGAGCACCATAAATTACATTCCTGGAACCCAAAAGCATAACATTGTCATTGTTTTAGGGCAATAACATCATCAATATGAGCTTTGATTGTAAAAAACAAAGACATCTAATAGAGACCTATCCTTAATGATAAATACGCTTATAGGGGCACAGAGAGACAGCAAGCTGGTTTGTAATTAAGGATTTAAACTCCACTCATCACTGGTGCTGATTAACGGGGCTCATCATGCTGCTCCACCACAAACAGCTCTACATGCACAGTATGGCCATTCATAACATCTTAGTTCTGAAAGAAGTTACTTCAAATCACCTTAATATCAGCAGAGGAAAGCATATATTGTTTATGCACGATCTTATTGCCACTGGACACAAGTCCTTTATGTTGCTCTTTTAAGCTGTTAAGTTGAAATGTCAGTTTGCACCACATATCCTTTATTTTAAAAATGTCTTTCAACATTTCACACTCATTATGTTTAAATATATCTAGGTTGAGTCTCTATAAGTGGGATAGGGGAACTAAATGGTGGCCCTGTCTTCATTTGAGTTTGACTGCTATTAGTTATTTGATCACTTTTTATATGAAAAATGGGTTAAATGATTTTATTTAACGTGAAAGTCGCTGTGAGACGACATGCTCGTTTCATTCTGCAGAGCGCTGAAGCCGCTTACGCTGCCGAATGGAGAGCTGCTCGTTTGTTGATTCATATTGAACGTGTCACATTCACAAATTACGTTGCAGGGAAACAAATGAATCAAGGCTGATACGATTCCCGAGCACAATTAAAAATCCTCTCTGCAGCAAGGCTTCGTTTAACCCTGCCGCCCACAACATTCACTGGGAACGGATTTGCAGTTCCGTCAATCAACACACAGACAGAATTTAACAACGAATCCACGTTTGAATTGGCAGCAGGAGAGTTTTCCTTAGGTGTTAGCGGTTAGCGACCAGTGGACAGCACCTGCTTCGCTAAATAACGAAGCCAAGGCCAAGAAGTGAAGTCTAGTGAGAAGTTGCATCTATCTTTCTGCATCTGAGACATGAAACAGTGTAAGGCAAACCCCCATTAGCCCAGCTGGAGGACTGGGGCGGCGGTCAGTGAGACACCCCGTCTGTGTGGAAGGACTGTGGCAGCGGTCAGTGAGACACACTGTCTGTGTGGAAGGACTGTGGCAGCGGTCAGTGAGACACCCTGTCTGTGTGGAAGGACTGTGGCAGCGGTCAGTGAGACACCCCGTCTGTGTGGACAATGGTTTGGCAGCACGCCAAGGCTGCTAATGAAGTCGTCCCATACAATGTTAAATACAGAAGCCCTCTGTAAAGGTGAGGGGCGGCCGGCCGATAACTCTGAGAACAAGGTCAACGTGCTCGACATGATCCCTCTTCATCCCACGCTGCTGGAGATCATCTCATGCATCTTTAATCCCGTTGTACTTCGGACCGAGGAGATAGATTGGAAACAGCGAGGAGAGGCCGGTACATTTACATGCCTGTCATCCATCGCTGTTTGCTTTAAGTTCAAGCTGCTGCATCATCACAGACAGAACGGCTAATCGCTTCTATAAACCATTAACCGATTGCACTTCTCTGCCATTCTGAGGAGGTTATAATGCACGAGCCGTTTCCATTAAAGCACACATTGGATTTTTGCACAGAGCCATTCATCATGTAAAACTACGATATGTTATTGTTTTTTAATGACTCTTGGATAATTGTATTCCCTTATATGTATCATAAATGCGTGGTGCTCAATTTGTTGCCAAACACAAAAGGACTTTTGCACAAGTATTAACCGGCTGGTTCTGCAGCGACACCTGAACTACATTTATATAACTACAAATCACAGAAATCATATTGTACCATTTCATGTAGGGTGATGACATCATAAACGGCAGACATTCAAAGTCATTTAAAACGATTAATAGAAGCTGCATGAATAATGCATTCAGTACAGCCTTATGTAAAGTAGCACTTATCCCCTATGCATGGGTACATATGCGTCTCCAGTCCATTGATATCCATCTGTCGCTCTTATTATTCTGTACATCATTGGTTTCTTCCAGCAATATTGCCAGTAACAGGGTTTTCAATACGACCCAACTCAAGGAAACATCGTGCTACAGGTTAGCACGTTAGCATCGACGTTGTGAGCCTGTGCTAGCATACTGACGTGAGGATTTCCACCAGCGTGGCTGCAGACCCCTCAGCCTTGTTTACACATGACCTCATTGCTTTGTCACCCGGACGCCTCCGGACAACTCCCAGAGGAGGAAACTGAACTTAACGCAGACAATTAAATGTGGGTGTTTGACCGAATTAACATAAACGGGTACATTATCATCGCTGAGATAAAAAAAAAAAAAAAAAAAACATTAATTTGCAGATGGTTGTACTCATTTAATTGCTGCCACAGTTTCTGCTGACTGAATCCAAGGCAGTGATTCGGGGAGGAATGCAATCAATCCCCCAGCGGTAGACAGATCTGAAAGCAGTGCACATCACTGACACATGAAATATGCATAATTTCAAAAGAAGAGCCAGAGAAAAGACACAATTCCACGAAGACAAGGGGGGAAAAGAAGCAGACTGCAGTAGCTGAGAGACAGCACAGCCAGCTGAGTTGAAGGCAGAAAGTGCAGCTAGAAACTTATTTTCTTTGTGATCGGTGTTGGTTTTGACCGGCTGCTGTAGGAACACGATGCACAAACAAAATGGCCTCTGCGCGTTTAGCTTTATTCTTCATTGAAGGTAAATTATTTTCTCTGCAGATCATCTAGATGAGATTTGCAGTTTGGTACTGAAACCGTTCTGCCATCAACGTCCGCTGCTAGTAAAAAAAACACGTAACGTGGCATTACGTCATCTTCTACTGGCCGTCACCCTGAGGAATACACGCAGTTAGCTGCATCTTTTAACACCGCTAAAACGTTTTAGAGTGCAGTCATTCTCTCGCGTATGCTGTTTGATGGTGGAGCTTTCATTCAAAGTGCCTGATAGTGCCGTGAGGAGGCATATATTTTCTGTATGTGGGCCCGGGGGGAATCCACGCGTAACCCCCCGGCTTTGTTAAAGCAATGCTCCCCCCTCAGAGCTACACGGCTACGATGGTTCACGCCGGCACTGTTTAAAAGGGTGTCTAACAACATATCCTCATCGTCATTACATAGTCTGAAAGAAGTATTTACAATGTTATAATATGTGTTATTTTGTCACCGTCATTTATATTCCTTTGCTGTGGAGTTTGAGAGTTTCTAAATCTGTATTTCTTTGCTTTAGCATTAGCGTATCCAGTAGTTGCTGTACACATTGCACAGCATTCTTTTACAGATCTAGTGTTTATTATTAGTAATGTAGTTTATAATCTGATCGTTCATCTTTCTTGTTGTTTTCTTTCTTTGTGTTTCTCTCGTTTCACTCATATTCAAACTGTTTATGAGGGTCCAGCCCGTTACAGCATCTGTACGCTAGCCGGACCCCTGCATGCATTTCGGCTTTATTGTGTACATACACTAAAGGAGAGCAGTACATGTGGTTATACATGTTTTTAGCCTCAGCGTGCAGGAATTATTATTATTTTTTTTGTAGAAGTGGATCCCAATCAATTCACTATTTGGACTAAATCGGAAAAAGTGGAAATAAAGACAGGAGGAGGAGCATTGCTCTTTCAGTTTCAGGAGATACATAATAAAGAACAAATGGTTTGAACTTGTGAGTGCTTAGTAAAACAAAGAATATGAAGTATCTGGTCAGTTCAACGGTCAGTTGAACAACAACAACACATTCTAGTTGGGACTTAACTCTACCCAGATGTTGCATGAGCGAAGGTTAAGGAATGTTTAGGTTAGGAGGAAGATGAGAAGAGCCCTAGATGTAAATTAAGCTTAGCTGTCTGATGAGGCCCTGAGACATAAATTAGTTATGTCTCTCTTTGTGTGTGCGTTACACACCAGCTATAGGAAACATCCCATATAAGGGAGTAACTAAGTATCATTTTGCTGCCTAAATGGCTGAGCAAAGCATGACCTTATAAGTACAAAATATGGCTTTAGGATGGAACGCCTGGCAACCTCACTCTTCTATTGGAGAGGACGGGGATGAATTTAGTCAGGTGTCAGGATGAGTGAGAAGAAGGCCGATCAGGAAGTAGAGGGCTTTAAAAGACCGACATGTGGTAGGGAGAGTTGTATTTCCTTAGATCCGAGAGCAAGAAAGGACTTCCCAGGTGGAACAGGTGCAGAAACTCAAGGGAGGACTCTGCCAGGGATTCGGAACAACCGCGTGTTGCCACGCACGGTTTCGGACGCAGGCTTGATATCTGTTTAAATAAAGATCATTCTCATTCCACCTGCCTGACTCCGAAAATTCATTTATCACCAATCTTCACATCAACATCTTTAGGGAACCTGCCTAAGAAACTGCAAAAACAAATAAAGACAGGCTCTGAAGAAATGCCAAACTATTTCATCTTTTGTCCTCGTTAGTGTATAATTTTCTCTCTTGATGACTTCACTTAACGGCCGCCGATGTGAGCCGACGTGCTGCGTGATTATTGCTTCGGTGTAAACTGGAATCGTTGATGTACGGCCCTCTTTAAATATCACCGTCTCATTACATCGCCACGGCAACTGCAGTGCAGCAATATCTTTAATCAGTTGCTCATCGCAGGACAAAATTGAACGGCAAATTGTTAAAGTACGGCAGGAATGCACTCGGACAGAGACGTGGAGACAGATCGGTGCACTACAGGATTAGTTGGGGAAACTTCCCTCCTGTTTTCCAGAAAGTAGTCAGACAGCCATGACTCGAGTTCAAGCATCAGCTGTGAACATTGCCAGCCAGCGAGTGTTTGATTTCCCTCCTCTGCAGCGGATTCTGCCGTGGCCACGCGCCTCTCGCTTACTTCAAACATACTCCAGCGATGCCTTGAAAGAGCTCTCCCCAGAGCTCGTTTTATTAACTTGACAAATCTGCCGCCGTTCTACTGCATCATCACCCTTGATAATCTCTGGCAGCGCGGGGGATCCGGGTAGGAACGCCATTTCCATGCGAGGCCTCTAATGGTATTAAATGATTCGTAACTCGGTTATCAATAGTAATGTCCCTCAGGAGGAGAGTTGGTTGCTGGCAGATGCTGCCGGAGGTTTGATACTGGAGAGGAACGTGAAAGTGCAAAAGTGCATATTCACAGAGCAAAATATTGAGATTAGGGTGCTTGTGTTTTTGTTTTTTTTGGGGTCATACATCACAGAGCGTGATTAACCTGCTATGCACCCGGGGGCAAAAACAATCAGTCAGTAGCCCCCCATGCTTAAATACTACTGGCCCAGGTGTGCTGCACATTAGCTAGTTGGTGATCATTTGATTAAAGCCATCCTGTGGAGTTGTCTTGTCATTTTAACACACAGGCAAATTCACAAAAGATGGATTGAAGTGATGGAACCACGATTTGCTCATCATTTGCAACTGCTTTTTTTTTTTTACGTCCTTTGGCAGTTATCCACGTGGCGAAGCAGTAGTGTGCTTGGGGCTAATGTGCCGCATGCGAGAGTCCACCAACCTCAGGAGCCTGTTGGGATGCATGTCGAGGCGGTTCGGACAGGGATCGGGTCTTCTCTTTTGTAATAGACTGTTTGGGTCGCCCTCTGGCTCATTTGACTTTAATGAGGAAACTTAAATGAATAAATATGGAGCACAACTACCGGGTCATTGTATACCCCTGCATCATATCCACATAAAGGTGGAATCCTGCTGCATCGTTAGTTTTCAAAAACGTTCTGTTATCAAAAACATATTGTACTTGATTGCTCTTTCCCTTGATGAAGAACCCATAAAAGTGATGATGTTCATGAATTCTTACTTGAGGACTAACTTCTCTGTTGGATATTAAAGATCCATCTTGATAGAAGTGAACACAAACACCCAGAGCAAGACCCCCAGGACCAGGATTTCATTTCCAACTTTGTTTAAGAAAAACATTTTTATGAATGTGAAGCAATTTCAGCTGCCGTATTTTTGTAGTTTAAAAAAAAAGTAATTTCCAGAGGTTTGTGCTCCTTTATTGCGTGCAGATCAATAAAAAAATGAACCGGTGCAGCTCCGGTGGTGCGAAGGCAGCCACTGTTTACTGGAACACGCTGAGAACTATTCACAAATATTAGGTGTGAAAAGCGTCTATGTCATGAATATAGAGCAGGCCTTGAGGCCGGGCGTTTAATAATAGGGCAAATAATGGAGGGGAGAATGAGGGACCTTGAAAAAAATGGGTTTGCGTTAGTGGAACATCATTTTGCCTCCCGCAGCCTCGTCTGAGAAGGTGACCCTCGGACACGCAGTCAGGACACTTTACCACACAGATTATCATGTTCATGTGCAGATTATCATGTTCATATGCTGTTTCAATTCATCAAACATACACATTACAGTATTAACATGATTCCCTCTCTGATGATCACTTCAAACGTTTAACAGGCAACAACTGAGCCTTAGAAAAAAAATATGTATATTCATTTTTTGCACGCAAACATAATACATGTAACCTTCCCTCATGAATAATGCAAAAGAGGGGAAAAATGCACTTTCATCCCATTTTCACTTAATTCAATTCCAGCTTTGCATTGTTTGTCTTCATCACGTCTCCTTAAAAAAACAATAATAAAGTTTGCCGTTTTCCGGTTAAAACAACAAAAAGCAGCACAAAACAGATTTTCCACTCTGATTTACATAATCCATTTGACACCTTCTGCCCCCCCCCCCCCCCCCCTTTCTCCTGCTCCCCACCACCAGTGATGCTTATGAATCCATAAGGCATCCCCGGTCCTACGGAGCGTGTATTAAATCAAGTAGTTGTTAACCAAATCAGTGCTTTTCCGTGTATTGCCGAGCGTCGGAGACGGTGGAGGTGATGGGGAAGCGCTGAGCGTCCCGTGCCCAGAGAGGACGTGCTGATGATATGCTAATGCTCTCCTCACATGTCTGTCAACGGCTGCACGAGTGTTCCTTCGCCGAGAAACTAATCTGAGTTTTATTGGCCTGCCAGAAGGAATTTATACATTACTATTAGATTACCGGAGCTGGCAGCTGTACAGTGCGTCGGACTAATGTACTCTGTCACAGATTGTGTGCATAATGAACTTGCGAGGACAGTAGCCAAGGCAAGTCCGGGAACGGCCTGCCGGTGTAATAACACCACGAGAGGCCTGCTTCTAGTCAACAAGCGGGGAGGAGAGCATCTGTCTCGACGGCCTCGGTGCAGCGACGAGTCATCCTTTCAAGACGATCCTCCGATGCAGCATTTCAGTCTGCAGTCGGTGGAATCCTGCCACCGATTCATACAAACTGTCCTGATGAAGCGTAATTGAATGGGGGTGGGGGAGGGGGGTCTGTGGGTGCTGGCAATTCACTCTGAGGGATATGGGAGGGCACAACCACAACATGTTCATCTTCAGCTTGATTTATTCACCAATATCTCTCCAAACTTAAAAAAAAAAAAAAACTCTGGCTGCTCCGATTAGAAAGGGTCAGAGTTAATAGAACTGTTGATACACTCATAGGTCTCCTTCAATTATTATTACGCGCTCATAGCAATATGCTTTATGAGCAGGAGCAAGTGCTATATTGATTTACTTTGTAAATTACTAAAAATATTGGCAAAATTGCCCATTAGATGGCGCTCTGAGGGCTCACCATTGACCTCAAGTGGTTGAGAACAGCTGGTTTTCATAATGCAAAATGGTGGATTCTTATATGTAAATACAAGATTGTTTTTGAATGAATTCAGGTTTACCAAACCGCCACCCTCGATACAAGCCTGAACAAAGTAGTCCCTTTTTAAATGCCTCTGTGGTGTCTACAACTCCCCCTCCGGCAGGCAAACCTTTGATACCGTGGCCGCCCTAAAGGCATATCACAGAAACACATGAACCAAACATAAGTGCAATGGAGGGAGCGAGAAAACCCCACAGAATGCATATCCTTCCGTGAGGGCATTGAGGGGAATAAAAGGGCGTGCATGGGCATTATCGGCCCGCTGCCCAGAGATGTTGTCAGCATGTTGTATCAGCAAGACCGTTCAATGAATCACGCGTTGTGCAGCCGCTTAGGTGATAAATACACAAGCATGAGGTCTAACATACAAGATAGGACTCATTGTTGGTAGGGCCCGGCCCTGTATTTCATAGCCTGGGCAGTCCCGATGATGGATGGCCCGGTGCTCGGTAATATTTCTTCCACAATCTCCGCTCAGACGGTACGTTTGAAAGTGCAGGAAGCAGTCCGCTGTGGAGGTAAAGGAAAGGTAAAGGGACGAGGAGGAAGTGTGGAGTGACCCCGTCATTAGCCGGGAGAGAAATTAGATTATTCATGAATCACTTGGGTGGAGAGCTAAAATGGTTCTGCTTGGTTTCAGACTGAATAACAAAATTAATCAGGCCTTTTCAATCCGTCTTGTTCCAGCGATCGCATGATCCCTTTCGACAGCCACCTGAAATCTCCCCGAAAAACCCCTAATGACTTATTTCTTTATCTGCATGTTTCTGTGTATGTGTGTGTGTGTGTGTGTGTGGTAATCCAATTTCAAGACACTTGTAGGCAACACAAATTGAGCCACATAGTTCAAAATGTATTCATGTGTACACTTGTTGTTTCCTGGCAACCTTCCCATGAGAATACGTCTCCTTCAGCAGCGCTACCCTTCGTGACTGCGCGGCATTTGCCTTTAGTCGACGAACACTGAAGGCAATATGACGGATGCTAAAAGGGGCGCGAGAATAAATAATGAAGGATAAAAGCAGAACCTGAGGGAGGGCTTTAACAGCTTGTCCAATTATCATGCCGCTTCTAAACAACGTCTGACACACCGGATCTAATCACTCGACGTGAACAGCCGCACAAAAGGGGGGAACGACACGCCTGCACAGACTCCATCACCTGTGATTGCCCCCGAAAGCAGACGGTGAACACACTCGCCGGCGCTCTCTGTCGCTGTCACTGGAAATGACTCGCCTCGCGTTTTGACGTCGAGGACACGACGGCAGCACTCAGGAGCAGACGTTTCTCCACGCACGCCTTGTCTTTTGCTTCTTCCCATTTATTCCACGTGTTTCTCTCTCGCTGGCTGTCGCCACTCTCACACTGCATACACAATATGAATAAATCACAAACCCCTGAAGTGTTCCTACATATGAGCCAAGGTTCAACAAATATGGATTGTTGTGATACTGCATCTATAGCCTAAATCAGAGATCTTCAACCCCTAGGGGGTCCCCAGAGTTACTGCAGGGGGTCCTCGAAATGTTTTTTTCCCAAAACTTTCCGTGAATACATCCTATATTAAGAAAATATAAAGCTCCCTGTTTGTTTAATATTATGTTGTGAAATATGTAATGTTGTGTGTGAGAAATTCCAAGATAGAATTCAAATATGAATCTGTCAACAATTATTATTTTAATGGCTTAGCACTGTATATATACATCATTACAAAGTGCTGTTTTACATAGCACTATAGGCTGCACTACACAGTATAATAGGCCCGGTTTAATAAGGAAGTCAATTTTATACAATGTGTAATCTGGGGTCCCTCCACCGGATCACTATAAGCCTTTGGGGTCCTTGGCTGAAAAACATTGAAGACCTCTGGCCTAAATGTTTCTCAACTTAATATCAGCAAATATTTCAGCGTTTTCTTCTTATGGTGTAAAATTGTCTGAAACAATGATTTGGACCATCATGCAGCGTTCATGTGAAGAGAGGATAGTGATGCGAACTGCACCATCATCCCTGTTGAAAGATCATCACCGATGTGCAAAGAAAAAGAAACTGTCATTTCGGGTTTCACTTTTCATGTCACTGTGATCCACCTGCATCCGAGTCGCACGACTAATGAACTGAAAAAAAATCCTTTGAGGTGTAAACCAGAAGTTATTATAACAGTAGAGACTTGTTCTGTTTGTTATCTGATATTTCTCCAGATGAGCCTTTTGCTGGCTGATATATACAGTATATATAACTACAGCTAGGAGTATTCTTCACTTGCAGTGACAACGACAAAATAGCTACATATGTGCACAGAATTTGTTGAGATAATCTTGTTTTTCTGTGCGTGTGTGTGTGTGTGTGCGTGTGTGTGTGGGTGTGTGTGTGTGTGTGAAGTGTCATGTTTGCCACTGATACATGAAGGGAGCCGACATCACCAGATACATCTGTGACCTTCTCGTCACCTCCTACAGCGTTGGCTCCCTCTGTCTCTAAACCTCCACTGATCCTGAACACGACTAAAAGCGGTCTTGAGTTTTTTATTTATTTTAAAAGTTAAGAAGGCCGCCTTCAGTATTTGGAGCCCGAATAAAAGTCAGGTTTATACAAGCCTCTGGAGCAAAATTTCACATGGCAAAAAACAGAGATTTAACGTTGCAATAAAAGGAACCAAACATTTTGTTCAGAACTTTATGAAAAAAAAGTATTATGGAGTAGAAAATGTTCCCTCTTTTAATCAGTCACATTGTATCACAAGCATACACAGCATCCCTGATAAGTTTAAAGAGCTATTCAAAATATGTTTTGTATTTTCCAGAAAGAAATCTGACTGCCATTATTTAAACTGTTATAAATTCCTGCCTCTAATACAACATATTCATCCTCCCCCTAAGAAGTTTAAGCCATAAAGCCACTGTGTTGCAGAGGAACTTATGAACACCTATGAATAAGCTGTTTGTAAGTGTGAGGAGAGAGTCCCGCTGTTCCCCCGCGGTACACTGTTAGGCCTCCATGCCATTTTACAGATGTCCCCTCTCCCTCAGTGCAGCTGCTCAGGCTTTAAAGAAGCAATTAAAACAAGACATTCTCCTGGAACTTCGCTGGCTTCTCTCCTCGAATGCTGCTGGAGATAAGCTGCTCTAACAGCGAGCCTATTTTTCTCCCTCTCAAGGTGGATGAGAAGCACGGGAAGGAGGGCGAAATAACACCCTCTTCCTCTAAAGCTGGCGATCAACTACAGCAACCGAATCGCAGCAAAATCAAGGGTGTTATTCACTAATCACACATTGATCTTTGGCAATATACGGACAAACAATGATCATTTAAATAAACTACAAGGGAACAGTTTTTCCACAATGTGAACTGAAACACAACCTCTCTGTAGAGGCAATCAGAGTGCCAACATGTCTGCTTTATTTGTAATAAATAGCAGAATTCATCCCTTTCCAGGGAAAAATAAAATGATCATAAAGCAGGACTCAGTAACAGTTGCCATGTCTCCGTTTGGAGAATCTGGAGCAACCAATTCAATATTCAACATATAAAATAAACAGGTAGGGCAACTACATACCTACAAAGATCAGGAGCTGGAAAAGGCATGAATGTCGTTTGATTCCAGTTTATTTTGGAGACAATTGTGAAGCAAATGAAGTCGGTGAAAATCACAAACGAATGTACAGATTGATTAAATGAACAAAAGAACCAGATAGAGAGTCAACACACTTAAGAGGGAGAGAATGGATGAACAAGCAACCAGTGATTTATTCATTTCGGAGGGATCAACAGCTGCACAACTGGTATTTTGTAAATATATGGTTTCTTTAGATTGACTAATTCAAAAGTTGGAAAAATGACTCTGGAAGACAACGTTTGTGGCTTTAACGGATACGGTAAAGCACGAGGATGTAAGTTCCAGCTAAACGCTGTTAAATATTAATGAGTGTCGTGGGTTTTTGTATTCTCACATATTTCCCCTCGTTAAAACCACAAAGGTTTGAATTTCAAACAGCAGGTGGTGGAAGCTGATTTACATTATCATATGGATCGTGAACCCGAGGTAAATTATTTAAAGAAGGAAAGATGCTGAATGAGACTTTATTCACAGAAGCTTGACTGTATGTGTGACATCATTTTGCTTTAACTTGTAAAAAAAACAATTTAATGTAACTTCCTCTTAAAATATTATTATAATCAATATTTAATGGTACTTTTTCATGTTTTACTGACTTCAGATATAATGTTATGGCATCGTGGGTTTTGGACAGGATAAAGTCAAAAATGTATTTCAGTGTTTTCAGGAGATGAAAGGCACAAAATGGGTTTTGTGTTTCTTCAAATGGTTGACTTGAAAATGGAAATTGGTTCTCTTTCCACCATTAACGTCTCATAGAGGTGACTTAAATGTTGACTTTGGCACCAACCTGACGACTTCTGTGTTTTCCAAATATAAAAGGCACCGTGCTGCAGTGTCCTGCCGAGGCCATTACCACGGGTCGCCCAGCTGGTGGAGGCGGCTGAGAAATAGCTCAGGGACCTGCCCATCTATCACAAACTGCCCCCCCTCCCCTCCCTTTTTCACAGAGAATCCATCACTTTAGATTTGGCCCGGAGTCGCTCTCTCGTCCAGGTAATTTTTAGACGGGGAGGGAAACGGAGCCGGGCTCAGGACGCCAGGCTTCACTCATAAACGTGACCTCAAAAGGCAAAGCGAGCAGCGAGCGGATGAACAGATTTACTTCCTTCGATGGACTCCGATGTGAGCTGGATAAAAGGTGTGTTATTCATAAATACACCACGCCTGGTAGTTTTTATTACCGTTGCCGTATTAAACCCTAATATCGATCCCTCTCTGTGACTCTCTCTCTTCCCCCACACCTTCCACTTTGGGTCTGAGATATATAAACCCCCTAACCTCGCTATCTGCTCCATCTGGACAGGTCAGAGATTGCCAATCTTGCTCAACGAGTGTTTTCCCACAGGCTTTGTAGTGAGACAACGGAGACCTTTACATGTGAGTTGTCCGTGTCACCAACGGCTGACAATTCAAACGCAAGACTTTTTCCTTAACTGGTCTCCATCTGTACTTCCAAATCAAGGTAACAAGGAGAAAATTGAAAAAGAGACGGATGGCGAGGATCTTTGAAGGGTTACATTTATCAACAGACCTGGGTGGCGTTCAGATGGAGAACCTACAGATGGTACCACAAGGTTTCAGCCCAAATGAACCACGGTTAGAAGCTCGTTTCTATTTTTATATTTGTGGTTTTGTGGTAATTTGAGGTTGCAGTGGCTTGAAAACATAACAATATATTTTAATCCTCTCTCGGTCCATGTGTTGGTGCGAAAATACTATGGTATGATTTTCCATTAACAATTAATGTTCTCTTTAATGTCTTAAAGGCAAGACATTACATGGTTTTTCATGCACTAGTTAATTTTGAGATATTTTGCTATTTTTGTGTCTCCTTTCAGTTTGGTGTAAAGAAAACATCGGTAATAAACATTATGGGTTTGATTTTATGACACGTCTATTAGCATATTAGCAATTTTGCCCATACAAACATAAAATTTAACAAAAATGTATGTTAGTGATCAAATTGGGAAACGTCATGGTGATATGCTAATTATTACTGTTTATATTAATACCAACACCAAATGCAGATGGAACCAAAGATCCTGGTCTGCTACAGATTTCTGCCTAATATTCTGTTAAGGCGTTTTTTCTCTCGCCACCGTAACGCTTTGCTCTTGAAAGAGTTCAACATCGGTTCATTTGATAAATCTTCCTTTCCAACGACGTTAGTACTTTACGTACCTGTAAATAATCTGGAAAAAAAGTGCCTAATCATTGATTTATCTGCTGCTCATAATGACCGAGCTAAAAGCATCAATAGCCTCATTACTTTGGCAGCCTTCTCCCTGTTTTCTGCCCCTGTTGACGAGGCCATTAGGTCTATTAAGAAAGCAGGTCACATGGCTGAAGCAGGCGCTAACACACTGATGCATTTGCACCTTTTATGGCATCTATCCTGTTAAAAGGAGTTAGCCTCACCATGCACCCGCAGCAGCCACTACTTTGTCAGAAGCACTTATTCTCAATCATTGTCAACTGTGCATTGTGTAGACCTACATATGACTGGTCATTTTAATTGGAGGGGGGGGGGGGGTCATTATCATGCTCTATTATGTTGTATGTCACATATGTCATTGCAACAATTGGGGTTGATGCCATTTGATATGCAATGTTTTGTGGTGAATTTAGAAAAATATTACCACTCAAAAAAGCCTCAGTACACATTAAGACACCAAAACCTTGTGAAACAACATAAAATGGTATTCTGTAAGAATTGTATATTTTGGTGGTGAACACTGTTGTGTCAGGTAAGCCATATATATATATATATATGTGATGCAATGCCCTAGAAGTAGTGTGTGGTTGTTAGAGGAGAGGGAGGTGATGCCAAGCTGATCAGGTGGGAAGCTCTCACAGAGGTTACATTGAATTAGGTAAAAAAAAAAAATCCAGAGTGCTCCACTTGATAACGGCCCTCCGCCGCAGCAGCCCTTAACACTAATCACATTCACGCCGAACCTCAATAAGTAGTGATGAGGGGAACTCAGCCGAACGCGTCGAGGGTCAACGAGCGTCTTAACTCTTTCACAGTCATTGGATGTCGGCGGCCAATCAGATTGCCACGCTTCCTTGATTCCATACCAATGTAATTTTGTTCCACAACCAATCGCTTTGCCGGTGAGTGCAAAATCAATGGGAAGTTGATTACAGCTATTCAATGCTTCCCAGTGCAGTGCAACAGCTTTCATTTAAAAGGCTACAGGAATAAGCATCGCCCCAACAAGAGCAGGATTGCACGCATCGTTGGGGCCCCGAGCTTGGAAGCAAATGTATTGATGTTTCAAAGTTTATTTCCATTACAGCTATCTAATTAGCACCGTCATGGAAGGCAATACTTTTTTTTTTTTTTGTATAAAACTGGTTTTGCGATGGACCTAGAGGCCACAACACTGCCTCCTACTAGTCTTAACCTCGGAAACAAAGTTTAAAGACAGTTTGGAAAGGAGAAGACAGAACAGAACAGCAAGAGAACCAGAGAATTTGGAAATCATTATCCTTCCTCAATTCCGGATGTATTCACAGCCGCGTGTTCATTATGAGTTTGTTTACCATATTAAGGCATACAGATGGAAACTGAGCCCTTTGGAGATTTCCTAATGCCTCATAACTGACAGTGATAAAGCAATTTACTGCCTAAAAATGCCATCAAACACATGTTCAGCCGCCACATACTGTTAAATATGAAGTCAGAAAAGTCTGATGTTATAATTCAGAGGGCGAAAAAAGAAACAAAAAAATGGAATAAATCACAGTGTAAACACGAGGGGGCTTCGGATGCTCTCTGTATTGTTGAGGAGGAAAATTACGTCTCGTACACCTCTCCAGGTCTGCATCATCATCTTTGTGGATCCCACATCAGGGATTAGGTTCAGCGTTTATTAGATGGATTTCTCACCATGCCTGCAGGCAAATACAAAGGAACAAACAATCATAACCCGAGCCTGCTGGATACATATCAAACCAGCACATGACAAATAAGCCTGTCAGAGTCCTTTCCTAATCTTTGCGGTTCAAAAGATAGAGTTACCTTTCATAGTCCTTATTGAGTGATGAATAATGAATTGCATGTCGACAGTTTTAAAAACAGGATTCTAAGCAGGAACAGGTTTTTTTCCTTCTGCGACACAATCAGTGATGGCTGATGCTATTTCAGCTGTGCATGATTTGAAACGTGACCACAACAGATCATTATCCAAATCGCTAATCCATGATAGCACATTAGCAATACAAAAGCGCTATCGTAGCACGGTCAGATTCCCTTTAGGAAACCTTATGCATGTGAGCAAAACATGTGTGCTCAGACGTACAGGTCAAAGGTCACGTCTGCTGATTAAATCCAGCAAACATCCCACTGCGTCTTGCATCCATTATTGAAATCATCCCCTGTTATGCTGAAACGAGAACTCTGCAGCCTCGTGACTGTTTATTGTCGGTGGATATAAACACGCAGTTAAACGCCAGCTAACAATCATGTGGCGTTCCACGGAAAATAAAAGATGACTGTTCCTAATGATTCAATAAATGATCCGCTGTAAAGCGAGTGTGTGGCGACTCATTTAATTGGCCACAGGGACATTATCACAATTAGTTAGCAGCTGACGTCTTCATTGTCAACTCCGGGCTTATTAAATATCTCCGTTATTGGGCGGCACGACCGAAAACGAGCTGAACGCTGCTTTCTCAAACGAAAACGTGGAAACATTTACATATCGGAGACTTTATTGGTTTGTGATGGTTCAGATGCTCCCGCAAATGAAGGGATGGAGAAGGAAAGGCAGAGCTAACGAGGAGAGACGGCGGAGGAGGAGGAGGAGGAAGGAGCTTTGAAAGGATGGAGAGTTACGACGAGGCAGTTAAAGAAGTTCTCTTTAGAGATACGAGAGACTCCTCGAGCAACAGATAAGAGCAACAGAGCGAGTGGGGAGGAAGGTCTACTATATTTAGACAGATAGGATGGCTTTCAATGGATTTCACGATGGATGGGGAAAAAAGACAAAAAGTCACACGGTAGAAATTAAAAGTTGAAGCCAGAAGAAGTCAAACTTTCTGGGCTGAATCGATAATTCTCAGAGAATTATGATGGTGATATCTGGCAGGTCTTTTTTTTTTAAGTGGTTTTGAAAATGGCTCACGTCTGGCCATTTAGCGTCCTCTCATTTGATGCGATGCTCTCACCTGTCACTCCTCATGCCTCCGCCTGCGACAACACATCATGAGGAGCACCTGCAGACGCCGGCGTGAGCGGCGTGACCTCTGCCACTCGCCGCAGATTGCCTTGCAAAGTGTCACATTTGCAAAGGCTGAAGGAAGGCGGGTGACTCGGTGGGGGCGACCCATTCATTAGAAAGTGACTTGCCCCCTCCGCGATGAGCTCACGTCTCTTTTTGCTTTTGTTACCCGGCCCGTCGACGGCCGTGCGCTTCACCGTGTGCTCAGCTGGCCCGCGTGAGCCGACGTGAAATTAACAATCAAAAAGAGATCAGCGCGGGTGATATCCCTCTGCCGGGGCCCTTTTCTCTGCGAATGTCAGCCCGGTAATTCCTTTGCATACATCAAGTGATCCGAGCTGTGTAAGTGTCCGTCGCAGCCGACGACTGATACATCATCTGTGGCAGATGGAGCGCTTCGTACGGAGGCTAGCTTTTGTTCGGATATGAAAGAGGGAGATGAATAGGACATCTGAAGCTTTTGTCATTTGTGTGTGTGTGTGTGTGTGTGTGTGTGTGTAGAGGTGAAATGAACACATGTTGATGTTTTTACCCTGATGTACACCTTTGCAACAGGTTTTCAGAGCCAGGGTCTCTTCATTTTGCCAATTTGCGGTGCTCCGTACATCACGTAGTAATGATTCTGATTACAGGTGTTTGCACACATAAAGTTCAAGTTAACCCTGTCAACTTGATCGCTGGCTTTTCACTTGAGTGAAAAAAAAATTGCACTCTGGAGTGCCATGATTCTGCATTTGTAAAAGCGACATTTGATAGTTTTTACAATCTTAAAATGCGCCTCGATGAAAACCTGACGGACGGCAGGCAGGTGTGACTTTGCTGCACTTTTCTTCCACGGACCAGCCTCTGTTCACGAAGACATCACTCATGATCTGATGGAGATATCTGTCTCTGGATTCACATTTCTCTTACTCAAGCCCCCCCCCCCGATATCCAGCAAGGTCATGGAGTTGGAGCAGGACCATCACGTCACGTTTGGCTCGTGAAACATTAAAAAGAAAACTGGCGAGTCAGGGGAAATTGCATCGAGTGTTTCAGGGGGAAATGGCATTGAAATTTATAAGCGTGAAAACGAGGAAGGGTGGACCGCGGTACGAGAGAGAGAGAGAGAGAGAGAGAGAGAGAGAGAGGAACTTTAATGCTGCAGAGATGAAAGAAAACAAGTGTATTTTTGAGATGATATATATTTTTTTAAGATTGTTATTTCCAAGCAGGGTGAAATGAATGTTGATATTCAGGTCGTTCCTCAATGTAGACAGAATTTCTACACTTGAAAGCCCACTTGAAAACACTTAATGCTCGTGCCAGTATACATCAATGGAAAGGTTTGTCTGCTCGCTATTAATACACAAGAAGGGCTGCATTAACATCTGAGGCAAACCAACTGATGCAACATACAGGAGGAAATCAAGCGAGAGCAGAGAGTCTGTACTGATGAAGGAATCGAAGAATAGGTTCAGACCTGAATCATTTTCCCAGTCAGGAACATATTTTTCCAGTTATTATGACACCATTAGAAAGCAGCACAAATGATACTGAAAAATAATGTGAGTACAAACAACAAAACAAAGCTAGCAAACATCATGACCTTGATGGACATAACGAAGCGTATGTTGACCTAAATAAAGAATATGTTAGTGGTACGGATCATAAAGTTCCCAGCTAATTTCACAATAAAATCAATTATTTAAATGGAACTGGTGCGTTCAGTGAATTGTTTGTAGGAGCAGAATTATGAAGGAAAATACGTTGCAAAATGCGAGAGCTTGTAGACTCGATGTAAGATGATTTGGATCTCAAATATGAACTTCATACATTCATGTTCTGAATGTGAAGTCACAGAAAAGTTCAGATATTTTGTGCTACAAGTTCTCAAATTTAAGTTTGTCCAGTTTTTTCATGTCGTGACACAGTTGAATTTTGACTTTGCATAAGTTATTTATTATTATTAATAATATTATTAAGATGTCCTGGTGACAATGGCATTCCAACAGAACTGGACAACAGAGCAGCGAACTATTTTACATGGTCATAGTCAAACGGGTAACATTGAAAATTGAAGCAAACCTTTGAATGAGTTTAAACACGAGGATGCATGCTATGTGTTACAATATATTTCAAGGTGACAGTCATTGTCATTCTGAAGAGCACTTGTAGGTTTTAGTATGCATGTTAATATGTCCCTTTCCCTTTACAACTTACAGTAAAATGTCTTAAAAGTTACATGGTCATAGTCAAGGTCATCATCGGAGCTGACTTCAGATTGGATACATTCATGGTCGGGAACATAGATGAGAAATCCATTGTGCTTCTCAGCAAACATTATGAAAATTACTTTAGCTTTTAAATAAATAAATTATACCCATGGCCTCTGGTATTATGGAAAAAATGCAAGTCAGAGGAATAATACATTCATAACACAGTGGACAAAGTGTGGTGCCACAATAACCAAATTAATCCAAAAGTCACACGCAAGTGAACTGATTTAAAGGGCCAGTGTGTAGCATTTTGTTTGATCTATTAGAAGAAATAATGCAATGTATTCATAACTTTGTTTTCATTTGAGTTTAATCACCTGAAAATAAGAAGCATTATGTTATGCAACTTCTCTGCTCATGTTTTATGTACACATGTACACATAAAATAAACATTGTCTTTCTCTCTGACAATGATAACTAACACTAAATGGAATTAATATATAGAAAGAGCATTAAATAGTATAGATACATTCCATGGAATTTTGCTTGAGAAATACCAGCCACGTAAAGCATCCACATGGGGCTTGATAGAATATAAATCTTAAGAATAGTTCAGATCATAACTGCATTATATTTCAAGAATAACTAAAGAGTCGTGATTTATCGTCCCGTCTCCTTTAACCCGACTCGTCTACTTGAACTCCTCCTTCAGAAAGCGATTCCCTGCGTTTCCCCGGAGACTTAACTGCAATTGTTGCATCTTGCTGGGTTTTATTTGTAGGTGGAGGAAGCAATAACAACCACATTAGTGTCAGGAAACAGTGAGGGAGCTGAAGAAGCGTCTCCAGTTGAAAAACACAGAACTTGTTACCCGTTTTCCTTTCCTCTGTGCTTCACAGCATCCTGCTCTATTGTGGAGAAATAGGATGTTTTTGGTGGGTTTTTTTCTCCCCCGGTGCGACTGTTGAATACTCAGATGTAGAACAACGCGTCTAAAAAAAGAGGACTTTGTTTTGGCTCTTTGATTCCGAGGGGTGTTTATCATTCTGTGCTACGCGGATGGTGCATCGCCTGCTATTAAACGTAGCAGGTGGAAATATCTCAGCATGATATCTCATTGTCAACTTTGGTGGTGACAAATACACGTCAAAGAGGGACTTGGAAAAAAAATACAAGGTGCGTTTGGAGCCTCCATTTTAGGGCTTTCTATTCCTTTAAACGCCGCTGGCGGACCTGGAAGTCTAAACTGCATGATGTTGTTAACTTGGATTTAATTCAAACTTTCAGATCAGTCAGAACTTTGGCTGGAGAGAGAGAGACAGAGAGAGAGAGACGGAGAGAGAGAGAGAGAGAGGCCGATAGGAGACCTTGGCCTTTTTCCCTTTGTGGGAAGTCATTGCAGCGCAGTAAGCAGCTGTAGATCGACTGGTTGAATGCATCCATCTCCTTTTTTTTCCTCCTACCTTTGACACAATGGGACTGATTGAAAAGACAAAACTGATAGCCACTGCAATTCTCTGCACTCGAACAGTGAGAAGAATTTCTGCTACCGCAGCCGACATGCTTTGATATGATTGTACTCCTGCTTGCGCACACACACAAGCACACACACACACACACACACACACACACACACACACACGGCAAGACAATCTCCAGTGGACCTCCAGCAGGTGAGTCCATTCATTTGGCCAAACAAATAGCCCTGAAACACCATAGTCATATTGTGCTGGTGTAATAGCTCAGCAAGAAAATTATGTTTATAAAATAATGACTTCATGTAGAAAATTAGGTTTTCGAAGCATATAATGGTCAGTGTTTGGAGTTTGTTTTTGATGAGGTGTAGACATTTGGTGAATGTATTTTGGATACTGTATTTTATTTTGGCTTTCCTGAGTCTGCGTGGATATTCCTACAGCGAAGCTGCACCTCAGAGAGAAGAGTGAACGTTTGCTGGCCTGTGACTGCTGGTTACACCTACATTTCAACATCCCGATGCCCTTTCTTGCCTGCGTAGCCTTGAAAGCGTTGCATATGAAACACAATGCTCTGCTCGTGTTGTGAACCTGCCAGGTTTTCAACTTAGAAAAAATAACAAAATATGAAAGGCAGCACCCCAGCCACCTATAGATTGGACAAATAGCCGATGTAGAGTCCAAGGGGAGAATATTTTCTGCGGCTTTCTTCCCTGAATGTGTAATGGCCGAACACCATGAATGCAACATGAGCACAGCCGCAGAGTCCCAGAAAGAATAATGGCAGCCCCATTTACAAGTTTCATGTTGTTAGGCCTGAGATAAACTATTTCACTTTATGTAGTGCTTTGGTCATTAATCTTTGTGAATTGCACAGACAGTGCCTTCCCCCTCCATTTTATTTATCATAGCTTCACACAGGAGCCTCGTTCACCCCACCAAGCAATAACCTTAAGCACAGCGGTGCTCCACTCCCTGCCTTCAGCCACACCGCTGCTTTTAAAGTGACACCTTTTTCTCATTGTAACTGTGTGGATATACTCTCTGAGAGGAGCTATAATGGGCCCGATGATAGACCGTCGACAGCCAGAGTAAAACTTGTAGAGGGCAGCACACAGCCACGTGGACACGCAGAAACAACCACAAAGAAACTCACAGAACCACAAAGGGATGCAAAATGATTGGAAAGAAATGCAAAAGAACTACAAAGGGATGCAAAATGACTACAAAGAAACACAGAAGACCCACAAAGAAATGCAAAAGTACCACATGGATAATCACAAAGGGAACATGTCGTCATGTTCAGATGAAAATCAGATTTCTACTCCCCAGATCTGAGCTGTGACGCATGGATCCCTCTCAGAATTCAAAACGCGAGGGTTTATCTCCACGCCGTTAATGTAGGATGCAACACTTAACAGCCGCCAGCCTTTACTTACTCTCTGCGGGCCTTTGCGGGGAATCCAAATTGCGATATTGACTTTGTGGTATTATGAAAGACTACATTAAGCCGAGGCGGGGATGTGACATTGCAGACGAACAAGCTGACGATGCTGAGATCATTTGGCGCCACCGTAGATCAACTGTGCAGCTCAAACGCAGACAAGATCCATCACATCACCGGCTTTGTATCTGTTCTTGAACATGGCACGTTTTCTAACTAAGAGAGCGATGTGTTGTTTTCATTTAGCGGTAACGTCAGCGACAGTTGTTGTTTCCCCAAATGCATTTTAAGAGAATGACATTTAGCGGATTTACATTTTTTGGAGATATGAATCTTCGTCCTACATAACGCCGAGACCCGACACTAAACCATTAGCTGGATGGCATTGTGATGACAGAACAATCCGTGTTAACCTCACACAGAGTTGTGTAGGAGAAGTTCTGTAGTGCAAATGAATGACTGGGCAATCTAGCGTAGATTGTTACTGCCATTTTTGATTCATGGATGGATTTGTATGGATGGGAATTTAAAGAGGACGTGCTTGACCTTGTGTAATCTGATCTACTGGCAGTCTTGCCTTCCATGCAGTGGTAGGACTTCACTTCGTCTTCTTTTTCCAGCCTGGAGTCGTTGTTGGTTTAAAAATAGAATGAAGTACCGGTATCATCTATTGTATTAATCTGCAGCCCGTTCCAAATGCTGGATTTGCCTTCTTCTCTGGATCTGGTCCGTCTGCCACCATGACACAGGGACATTCTGATTCCTGCCTAGCAACACGATGCACTCGAGTGCTCAAACAGGTTTCTCCCCATGAGGTGGCTATCAAACAGAAGCACTATGGTGTGACTCTATCCAAGCTTCAGGTCATTAAAGAGCAGAGGAAACGTTGTTAATGGACATCATAGAGACATTTACCTCATCTGTTGCTCCGAAAACACAGGATCCAAACCAAAGTTCTGCTTGGATTAAGAAAATGAATGCAGCTATTCATGGATGCATGAATGGCATCTTACCAAACATCCAGGAAACTGTTGGCTGGAACAGAGGTGTTCACTACCTTGGACCTCATCAGCAGCTACTGGCAAGTCTAACGGGATAAAGACAGCCGAGGAGAACTGCTTTAACCTGTTGCTTTGGTCAGTTCACAGAAATGCTGTTTGGACTTTAGAACTTGTCCTTGGGGACCTATGGGGGGGAATGTACTTTTTTAATTTGGATGACATCTTGACAGCTTGTATGCTGACTCCATGAGGGATACCTCTAGGAAATCTCCAATTTACAGATGTCAACATTGAAAGAGCCCAGCAGGAGGATTATTTTATTGAGAGCCTGTAAGACACAATCATGGAAACAGGAGAATTAACTGCAAATACTCCTACTAACTTTACTGTTATGGAGCATACAGTGTTCAACCACACAAAACCCTTTACCAGGTGTACATGTTTAATGTAATGTGTGTAAAACTGCCTCATAGTAATCAGATACAAAAACATGTATTTGTGTCGAAAATATATTTATTAAACCAAAGAGGAAACACTGCGAACGTTGACCCCAGCTGCTTGCGGCAGAAACGGTAACAACCGTGGTGGTGAAGGTTGAGGTGAGAGGAACATCTGTGAGGTCCTTTTACGTGAGCCAGCAGGCAGATCTGTGTTGGAGGAGGAGCAGCAGCTGGCAGGAGAGGTGTCCTGCCAGCTGAAAGCCAATGTTCACCCGAGTGCTGGAAGACATCTCTGCCTGATTGACAAAACCTTTGAACCAAGGTCAGCTAGCGTGGGTGCATGCGTGTGTGTGTTTGTGTATATGTATGTGTGTGTGTGTGGGGTGTTTCAGGAGAGCTGCATGGGCGGTGGTAATTTCCATACTACTGTTGAGTCTAAGCACTACAGACACGTTCTGCTATTGGAAATCACCTTGGGAACAGTCAACATGTAAAAAAAATCATACTGCTTCAACCCGGCAAACATTTGATGGATGGTGATGTGGCCGAGTCCCAACCTTCAGGTTTACATAGCATATCGGCTCAACATCAATCCTAACAAGCATGGGAATATATTAGTACGGCCACAACCACATGAGAACAAGGAATTCATGTTGGCACAGCAGGCACTGATGTGTCAACTTCAATGTCCAAACTGTGTTGCTGCACAGCTACACACAATAACAGATCAAGTCAGTTTTTTTAATCAACATGAATGCCTTCAACTGGCAACCAGGGCTCGGTGTAGCCCCCCCCGCCAAAAGCAAAACATCAAACAGCTCTCATGATCAATTATTCACACCTTCTCCCCCCCCTGTATCCAGGTGTGTTTTCCATTCACCATTTGCTTTTGCCGGGTTCAAATGAGACAATGAGACAATCAATTTCACAGCCCTACATGTTTTATAATTCTAATAAAAATCTCGCCACTCGTCAACTTGGAGTGGAATATTTAAGAGTTCAATTTATACGACTGTGAGTGCACCAAGGGGGGGGGGGGAGTGGTGGGAAGCCAGGAGGGAGCAGTTGGTAGAAAGGTCAGATATCAGCTACTCAGACCACGCCAAATGTCAGCGAGACGATCTGATCATTGTGACCCCGGGGTTGAAGAGAAAAATCAAAAAGACTCGATGTGCAGGATCTGGTGCTAAAATGTCAGACAAATACATGCCGGGACGAAGTGAGATGTCAGTCAGAGATCAGCGTGGGTATTCAGAGAACACACGCCTGGTCTGCTGCGGCACACTGCAGCAAACAGATATAATTAATCTTCCTTTTTTGAAATAATAATATAAATTCACTGAGCTGATGAAGTACAACTGGGGTATTTAGAAAACAGCCACCTCATTAAAATTGCAGTAAAACTGATGCTAACTGTTCATCTCAATGTCACAGTTTGTGATGACACAATGCATGATATTCTTGCCATTTTTCTTTTTTTTCCAGAAACCAATTAAAACCTGTGCTGAGGAGAATCAGAGGTGGATACATAATTTGAAAAATCCCATTAGAACAGATGCTGAGGACTCAGCTGTGTTTTTAAAAGCCAAAAGGGTCAAAGAAAAAAAACTGAATAGGCTTCATAGGTAGAAATAAATAGACTGGGGAACGTTGTCTCTGATGGGAAATGAGCTTTAATAAAAAGCTTCCCTCACAGTGGGGCAGACAGAATACAGAATATGCCAGTATCACCGGCCGGCGGGTGCAGAGCTTTGCTGAAACAATCAGCTCAGAGGCAAAGGCACTAAAACAACCCAACCTTGCCACAAACGTGGCTCCACTCGCTCCAGGTTGGATGATGCAATCACGAAACATGAATACCCCGGTGCAGAAAAGCAATTACCCTGCAGCCTAGACAAAAGGGGGCCAAGGCGGCGTCACCTCCGGGGCCAGAGTGGCAGCGAGGGGCCGCTGCTTACGTGTGCCACGGGACGATTTAATACTCTTTGCGCACTGCAGTTCTGTTTAATCACACAGAAACAGGAGCAACATCAAGGTGTAGACTCTCCAGTGTTTCTTGTAATATCCCACGTTTGTCACGTCAATGTCCAGTTCAGGAAAGCTTTTACGTCTGTTGCTTTAATCACCTGCCGTCAGAGAGGATTTTTTTAATGAGCTGTTTTTCTGCATTTTTATTTGATAACAAACATGGCTGAAGAGACACAATGTAGGGCCATGTACTTAAGCTCAGATCAGCTGACTAAATTGTCGGTGGTAAGTGGAGTCTATAGCAGCTCTGTGAGGTTGTGCCATGAGCTAAATGCTAATAGCATGCTAGCATGCGTGCAGTGACAATGCTAAGATGCTTATGTTTAGCAGGTAATATTATATCATATCACTATCGTCAGTCAGCATGGATGGGTGAAACAAACACAGGACTTTCACCCAGGAGACTGCTCTTCGTGTCATTGTTTCAATGATGTCATACTAAACTAGACCAACTTGATTTGTTGACTAAACATAACAAAGTCATTTTATTGTGTTTTGTTTTTTTAATTTACAACATGAGAGTTTATAACTGCAACTGGAATCAGCGATCACCCGAGTGCTCAGGAAACATCTGTATCTTTTCCCAGGACATTTCACAATTTCATCCATAGAGACAGCAAAGTAAGAAAAGACCAGACTAGATAATAAATATCACAGCTATCTGCATCATTTACACCAAAGCAAACAATGTTTCAGGACTTTTTGTTGTTAAAGTAAAAAAAAAACAGTATTTTGAAATATCCTTACACCGTTTTCCTCTAGCCTCCTGAGACAGAGCAGTTCATTTTCGTCCACTCTAGTGGAAATTAAGTTTTTGCTTACGTCTATTATAATATACATGTCACTCTATTAAGTGCTGTTGTTCCTTAAAGAAGACAACTGGGGCTTTCAAATGACACCACATGTTGGGCCAGCCTTGCCAACGGGCCTGTGCCTGTCTTTTCAAAATGGCTGCCATCACAACAAGCACATTTTATGAAAAAAAAAAAAAAGAATGCAAGCATGATATTCATAATTAAATGTTTTAATGCTATATTCTAATTGTTTCAAGTAACTAAACATCTCAGGAATATTCAAGTGAGTTTTCACAGCTGAGCTTATTTATTTTCATTTGAAAAACAATTAATTTATAAGTGTACTCTGTACTGGACAGGACTTTGTAATCATACATTTTTTAATGTTTTATATATTTTCTTTGCAATATGTTTTTTTCCACCTCAACACTTAATTTAGTAAAAAAAAAATCATTATTACATTTTTTTTCCCCCCTGGGTCTCAGGAGGCTAGACCCACCATACCCGCTGAATTTGAAAATGTAATCTCAGAGTTTGACCCTCGGCCACAGGAAGTACAGAGAGAGAGTCAGTTCAGAACCTCTTCACTAAAAACGATTGTAAATCTTACACTTAATTAAAAGGCTTAATTTACTATGCTTATCTTAGGTAATCATGTTAACCAATAGGGGTGCTAAAAACTCATTAGGGGTATGGATTTTAATTAGCAACCTTGTAGATGCAACATAAAATACCCACCTCGAAGAGAATGGGAATATTCAGGCCATGCAGTGGTTTGGAAAGATAATCATTACCTAACAAAGTGTGTTCGTTTCCTTTCGAATATTTTAAGAGTACCTCGTAGTTAAATATACTGTCGTGTTTAGTCTGACCTTACATCCTAAACACACTGTTGTCGGCCTTCTTCTCCCTGATGTGGTTTTGTTGGTGAATATAAGATGTAGTGGAAGTAGAAGGATATGAAATAAAACGGAGATCATTTAAAACAAGATGAATGTTTGATGTCATTCTGAGTCTGAGTCAAAGATTATGCTCGGATTTGTAATTTCTTTTTTTTGTCCCCAACTCAGCACAACCTCTGCTATCGAGTGGTATCACCAAATAAGATTTACATTACTGTAAAAAAGAAATACGGTAATAATCGTAGAAGAAACCCACAAAAGTTCATCGTTGTAACCTGAGAACTGACTAAGGTAACGTAGGGTTCATAAAGAAATGGATTTTATTTCTGTTCACTCTAACTCAGGTAATTACAGTCCAGACCTGCCGGTTATTAACACCCTCTCAACACATTTTGCCGTTGTAATTTAGCGGAAGGAAACGAGCAGGCGAAGAGTGTGAAGGCGTTTCACTTTTCCCCGTAGTACGTTTTAAAAAAGGGCGATACCAAAAGGTTGCAGAGAAGCGTGGAATCCAGGAGGAAGCTGGATGATGAAAGTGTTGCTGGCGGAGTGAGCTGCATGTGATCAGGACCAGCAAACCTTCCAGTTAGCTCAGAGGAGGAAGCAGCAGTCCATCCATTACTCTGCTGAGTACCTGGATAGAATCACACGCAGCAATAATCAATTGTTGGAGTGCAACTGTGCTGTGGACGGCAGAAAATCAGCCGATGATACGAGGTAGCGCCGAGGTCGGCCGGGATCAGGTGGTCTGAGCCCACGGGAGCAGGAAAGTAAACTGACCGGATGTTTTGGAAATGAAATCCTAGTGGATGAGATTAAACTGTTCCTCAGCGCTCCAAAAGGAAACAATGTTTAGACCAGACTCATTTCCATATTTTTACTGTTTTTAATTATTTGATCAATTCAGCAATAAATGACAGCCAAGACACTTCCTGCTTTAAAACTAAATGCCTCTGAAAGTAAAGTACCATCAGAAATGAGTAAACATATTGGAAGAAAGGATTGGCTCCATTTGTCATCACATCCAGTATAAAAGAATATATTGCAAGCACACCCAAAGCAAATTATGGCTGATAGAGTATAATTTGTATGACGATGATACTTTCAGGACTGAAAACATTACTAATTACAGACTCTGAGATTATTATAACAATAATAATAATTACAACTTACTGGATATGATATTTGCATCACAATTTGAGCCTGAAGTCCATAGTTCTCATAAAGAATGACCATTTCCATAACAATGTCCTACTGTGATGAAATGATATATTATTTGTATTTGTCACAATTAAGTCAATTAAGGCTTGGAAATATTGTTGATTATAGATGCAAGGTTAATTGAATAAGTTCTTGTGTGTATTTGGTGAATAGCAGCTGATAACAGATGGTTTGAGGAACTTGTTCACTGAAGGGAAATGTAACTCAACACTGAAGGAGTAAGAGAGAGGGATTTGTCTTTTAAGAGATTAAGGTGGTGAATTTAACTCTAATCTTACCAGTTTTATACAGAAGGATTATAGCATATGTGAAAACAGTTGTATAAAATATTCATGTCTCTATGGGGAGCTGTGTGAGGTCTAGAAAATGCCATAAAGTGTGTCTTTCGCATCATTTGGCCATTAGGTCGAAATTTTCATGCATGAAGTGAAGAATTTCAAAATCTGATGGATTGTCCCAAAATTTGGTACAGTCATTCGTGGTTTCCAGATGATATCCTAATCCTGTTGATGATCCTTTGGTGATGTCTTGGCTTTCAACATTATAGTTTTTGACAAGAAAATTTAATAATAAACATGGTTGTTTGAAAGAGATGTTTACACAGCAAATAAACAATAGATATAAAGGGGAATTATGACCTGACTGTAACTTCCCAACAGCTCTAAGCAGCTTAGATGATGGAACAATACAACCATCGGACCATTGACCATTGGACAGGCCTGATACCAACGGCTCAAAAAACAAAAAACATTATCATCAATGACAACTTAAAAACAGAGTTCTAACTAAAAGATGAGGAGAAAAAAAAAGGTCCAACCAAACAGAACGGTGTAATTCTTTATTCCTATTAGCTTTGTTCGGGTTGACTGGAGCTGTTTGGTTGGTTTAGTTTCATTTGTGTTGCCAATGATTTGCCAACATGAGCAAAAGGACCTGAAAAAAAGAAAGAAGGACATCTCACATTTTAGTGTCAGGAGAGGAGTTTCTGGACCGTGAAACAAACAACATGTAAACAGCAGCTTCATTATTATTCTTCACCTTATTGCTGATTCTGTGATCAGCAAATCTGACTTCAAGAAAACTGCTTTGGAAATGTGGATTTTTTTTTGGCAAAATCAGCAGGAAATAATGATTATTTGGATCCATCTTTCATACGTCTGTTGGTTCAGCTGGGTTTGGATATTTGGCGGCGGTTCAGCCAGACGTCTAAACCCTGCAGGATGTAGACAAAACATCACCGATGGGCCGGTGGTCACGGTGCTCAGGTTGTGTTGAGCCATTTATTCTGCTCGCCTCTGTATGAAGGCTGTATGATGCCGCTCACAGCTGAGGTGGATTAAGAAATGAAGAGTTTTACTTATTCCTTTGTCTGACTGCGTTCCCACTATAGTGCCACACTTTAAAGAAATGCAAAAACATTCCCCCGTCTGCATTTTTACATGACAAAACCAAGTGAATTTCTTTAGGGAAATGATTGTTTCATTCGTGGTGAAAACCATGTTTACCCTCCTGTTAGTTCAGCTCATTTTATTCTACTTGTTTACGGTTCCTTCCCTGATGTACTGGAGTCGTTCTGGCACGTCGAGGCGGCGACATCATCACGTCGCCCCGTTCACAGAGGCACCTTGGGAGAAAAGGTTGTTAAGAGCTCCGTTCAGCGTCGCTCCAATCTCTGCGTGGGAATCGGTAATCAGGAGGTGGCAGACCATCAGACATGGATCGCAGTGTCAGATAGGATTCAAGATAGCATTGCTTTGATTGATTTGTCCGTGGGTGCGGCTGACGGACGGCGATGTGACAGCGAGGATGTAATGACCTCTTGAACAAGAGGCGAAACTATCAGATGCATTGGTTTTTAAATGTGTTGATAAGCTTTGTGGCTGCTGTCATACGACTTGTTTTACTGCACAATGATGAACACTTTCTGAGACGGTGGGAACAAGTGCGGGACGGCCGTAACCGCCTGATGGCTGTTGTTCCCGCAGTCTCAGTAAAGCGTACCATCCTGGGGTTTGACTTGTGATGAACAGACGGGATAGGCGAAGCAAGCGGATTCATCCAACGCCCGTTGTGTCGTGGGAGCACACAAAAGAATATTTGGGACAACTCCGGGCAATAAAAGGTTTAGATTAAAATATTAATCCCCTCGCCTCGGGGACAGCGAGGGAGAGGATGCACTGCGTCGCGTTCATACTGTGTGTGGTGTCATCGCTCCATTTGGCGGCGGGGAGAGATTGCGAGGAGACCTGGTTAATGGAGCGTTGGACGGATATGAAGCAGCAGCCGGAGTGGCTCGACCTCTGGGAAGCGTTCTTGTTGAGGGTGAGCTGCCCTGGTTCTGAACTGCATGTCGGCCTGTTATTACCGGGCACATTTCTTTTCTGTTTTTGTCCACTTCCTGTTTTAGTTTGACTCACCCTCTTGTCTTGTGCCAGATCCCTGTGTGAATGTCTGCAGCCCCAACACTCATGTACTTAAACTGTGCCTCAACCTTATTTTTTATTTATATTGCCTTCTCCAACTGATCACCATTTTCCCTGAACCCTTATTTAAAACACCTGGAGCACTGCACCTTCATGTCAGATGCCTGATATGACGAGGGGTGCTGCTTTCCGTACTCTAGTGAAACCCTGGTGTGAACAGTCTGCTGGTAAAATCACACTTTACGTTTCCAACACAGCTGAGAAACTCACAGGGACAGGTGGCTGGACTCGGGCCTAGTGGAGTTATTTCTATGATTGCTATTAATTAGTAATGCATTATTTGGAGTTGCAACGGCAGGCTGGCACTGTTCCTGAACTCTTTGATTCAAGAGAAGAGAATAAAATTCAGTTGGAACAGCATCCAGAATCCAGAGTTAGCAGGCGATATCGAGCATCCAACGTGTGCTCAGAAGCTCCGCCCCTTTTCCTGCACCGCATTCTGTGCACGTTTATTCAACGTTTATTAATGTTGAAAGTGTCACGTGTCCAAATTGCATCATATTTTTAAAAAAAGAAGAAAAAAAAGCATGGGGTCCCCAGCAATATACATAGATTTGTTGCAAACTGTGAAGGATTCACCAAAACAACCTGAGAGACAAATCTGAACGACCTACTCATGACCTTGGCTTGAGTGAAGCTGCAATTAAAGTCAGTAAAAAGATGACCTGAAATCTGTTTGTCTTTTACTGATGGCCTGCTTCAATCCATCTTGTAAGGCTTTATTATTGTTGGCTTCGTCACTACAGCTGTGAGTCAACACATGTTGGTTAATCACAACATCTGTTCTTTAAGTGTTGCTGTATTTGCTGCTTCTCTTATTTCCTTCACCTTCGGTCACCTTGGGAGAGCAGGGGGCTTTCAGCTAAGTGTTTTATGTACTACTGATATCTGGGCATAAGACAATTAACTGTAACATTGAAATTATGCTACAGATCACTTTTCATGTTCGATGAGATCTTAGGTTCTCTGTATTTTTCGATTTCAGTGATCCTGCCGTGATGGACACCGACAACAGCGCCGTTGTCTTTTCTCTCCTCCGATGTGAATATTTAAGAAGCTCCACATATAAAATTCATAGTCTTTTTTACTGCTGTCCTTGACCTGCTCAAAGGCTTCCCTCCCATTGCACTGACAGGACCACCTCATCTCCTGCTGCAACTCATGAAGCCCAGCAAGAATGCAGTGAAAGTCATGTCAGTTATGCCCATTGATGTGGAGGGGCACTCCATATTTTATAGGCCGTACGAGACTCCCGCCGATGCTTTCCGACACAATAACAGTTCACGATAGTCAAGTTCACATTCTTCTTGTGTTGAAAAGCTTCTTTGTTCCTGAAGAAGGTTTAACACTGCAATATCATGCCGTTTTGTATCAAGTCCACCATTGCTGAGTAACGAGCGTCACGGCAACCAGACATCTTGCATCTCCCGCCTCCTTATCTCGTAGTGGCGGCTCATCCATTTTGCTCGAGAGCGCACTAAACAGGTGACAGGCAGCCCCTAAGCTTCACCGCGGCAGACGTCGAGGTTTGTGACAAGTTAACTCCGGCGGTCGTCGGCGCCGCAGAACAGAACGGAACAAGAGCGGAGCGGTTCTAGCCCATCAAGTTTAGAGGCACATTACCGAGGAACCGGCATCCAGGAAAACAGCTGCTGCAGCGGTCTCACGCTCTTTCTTCTGAGTCCCCTGTGTGACCTCTGTGACACGTCATGCAGATCCAAACGGATGCCCCCCTCCTCCCCTCTGACTTTACAGCGGGAAAATTAATGTGAATTATCTGCATTCTGAGCAGCCTGCGCAACAATACCACATGGCACCATATGGTCGACGCGCGGAGCCAAAAGAAACGACTGGGAGATGTTAACACAGTCACATTTGCTTGGACGAGTTTTATTAAAGCGAGACTTAAACCGTTCAGAGCAAAACGGATGAATCGTGAAGCAAATTAAACACAATAAAAATGGTAAAGAAAGCCCCATTCCAGTTCAAAACCACCTCCAAAATAGGAACTTCACTCTACGTTTGTTGAGCGAGGACACTATCCTCGATAAAATATCATGCGGCCATTTAGTTCTATTAATTCTTATTTTACACAGAAATGGAAAGTGACAAGCTTTTCCAATTGTCTGGCCTTTCACAACCGATTACACTTTTCTGTCTGAGAGTTTAAAATTGAGGGGGGAAAAAATCAAGCCATTTTGCATATCATGCAGCCTTCACTTCGTCATCTGAAATCTGTAAAATTAAGGCAGAGTGATGTTTACGGAAAAAAAAAAAAAAACAATCTGTTTTATGAGTGCCTCAAAATCAATTTCAAGCAACAAGGGCCAAAGCAAGCCTCCCCTGGTTTGACGACTGTAGCTTACTGCTCCCAAGTGAAGTGGTAGCTGGGTAGACACATGCAATTACCCGGCATAAAACACTCCTGACTCCCTCCTAATTATAAACCCTTGTGAATAATCACAGCCTGCTGCAATTAATGGAGCAACTCTTCAGAGAGAGCTACGGCTCGCACCGACGACACATTTTAATTTTGCAGATTTAATTTGGCCTATCCGTTTTTGAAATAAGACTTGTGAAATGTGGCTGACCTTCTGATGCCACAGCGGCAGGCCCCGGTTGCAAATCTGTCCCAGATTAGGGGTTTTTGGTCTGAAACACAGGGCAAACATGGCCGTAAACAGGGTTTAAGGATTACCGAGGTCCAGAAACTGGACTTATTGGAGAGTTCATTGGCATGCTTCCTGAATATGTGAATTTTAAGATATTTGGAGAGTTCTTTGTCAAAAACAAACCCAATTTGAGTTGCAATGTCAGATTGGTGCTGTGAAGAAAACATTGATGGCAACATTCATCCAGCATTTATGTAGATTTAGCACACAGCATACACAGACAGACAGACAGACTGATTCCCTGCAGTCAGATGTATGGTTTAGGCCTATTTGTATGGAAGTGAGGAAAAATAAATAATTTATTTTCTAAGTCTGAACTTGTTTTCTCTGCTGTGTTTGTGATTCATAACAGGTGGAAAAGGTTTTCATCAGGATAATCTTTCCAAATGCCTTGTTTTGTTTTTGTTTTTACTTTGTAATAAAAGGTTTTCCAGAATCATTTTTCTGTTTCTTTGTTTCATCTGTTAAAACAGGTGAAAAATGTACGACATAAATTTAAGAGAATAAGCTCCCATACACAACAATCACAAGATATACATCTATCATTATAAAGTTATGCATTTATAAGAAAGAAAACTCGTGGGTTTCAAATGTGTGGTGATGGAAAATAGTGCGGCAAGCAGTTTTGTTATCCGCCTTTTCTATGTTTTCAAAAATGGACAATTTTGATTTCCAAAACTCTCTGAATTAAATAATGGACCTATTTTTTATTTATTTTTAAAAGGCAAGTGAACTATTATTTTTCCGTCAGGATGATTTTATGTGTTTATACCAGCAACAGCAGGCTGAAGTGCTGAAGTCACAGTCACAGTCCTCAACAGAGTATTGTCATCGAACGTTCAGACTATATTCAGCAAAAAGTCATGAAAATATCATTATTCAGCTCTTATTCCAAACAGCCCGGTCCCACTTCCTCTCTCACTGAAAGCGTCCGCATGCTGCACTTCCACATTCCTAGGCAGGAACTGAATCCATCACGCCACGGAACATAAAGGGTCACGATTACTCAAAATGTCATTTGAACTGTGTGCGTTCTCACCTCCTTTTATCTTTGCCCACCGTCATTTGTCTTCTAATGAATGCTTTACATGGTGCACCATCCTACACAGGAAGTAGCTGCTATTTTCATATCAAAAATGGACGTTCATTATTTTAGCCAACAGGTGATGGTGAGGGTTACCAGATGAACCAAATAGACAATCCAGTTTCCTTTAATACTCTAATAACTAATATTACATTTGAAGAAGTCGATACAAACTTGCCGTAGACTCTTGCTGACCAATGCTTCTAAATATAAATGACGGATGAGTGCATCAAACCTGGCACCTTATGATATCTCCCGTACACCAGAGATCTCATCTATTTTGCAGGATTGTCACTCCCAGGGTCCAAATGGCAATAAAAACTCCAGTGACAGTATTGGATCAAAGTTGGGGGATTGTAAGGCAAAAGGCTTCTCATACGGGTCTCGGTGCCGTCAGCCAAGATGGAGGAACTGATGAGAACCGGACTCCTGGAGGCTCAATGCAAAATGTATTAACGTACTATGTCGTTATCTCATATTGGTCCCTGCAACCAGAGAGTTACAGGGCGAGAAATAGAGTTATGGCTGATGTCTTATTGCGGTGGGAAGTGTGACGTCTGACCCATGGGAGTGGGGGAGGGGCTGGAAACAAATAATAGAGCAGAGAGGCGTCGACTTCTCACAGAATCACAAAAAAAAAAAAGAAACGTTGAGATGACAGTCAACATGTGCAAAGTCAATTAGAGGGGGCTTATTTTGTTTTTTATCTCATTCTTAGGGATTTCTGAGTTACATTTACATTTAGGTCATTTAGCAGACGCTTTTGTCCAAAGCGACTTACAATAAGTACATTTGTCAAGAGAAGGAAACAAAGAAAACACAACGTATCATTGCCGATAAAGTAAGAGCTAAAAATAGAACAAGTGTTAGGTCCTTATCTGAGTAACTTACTACGTTAAGAGCGACAGTGCTATGATCAGAGTGCTACAGGTAAGGGTTTTTTTTTTGGGGGGGGGGGTTAGGGTCATGCTATGTAGAGTCGAGTTATTAGCAGTTGTCCACAGAAAGCGGTTCAGTCTTGAGAAGCCCAATCTGAACATTTCAAATCTTCCCTTTTCGAGTATAGCTACACAAATACCAATGCCCCATCAATATATAATTTAAGATCCCCTCATGGTAAATTCTATCTCAGACTCCAATGTGATGTTCTACCTTTGTTTCTCTCTGGTAACTCGACTCGCGGCGCCCTCTGAGAGAGAAGTTGCATTTAAGCCTGCACTTTAGTTTACTCTGTTTCAGATGGATGAACAGCATCTCGCCCTCACAGAGTTTCACTCATAAGGAATAGTAAAACTACCAGAGGCTCAGTGCATGGGGGGGCTTTGGGGCCACGGGATCACTCTAAAAGTATGAGCTGTGACTCGATGCATGTGGGTTTCAATGAACGAATTCAGGGAAAAGGAGGAAAATAGTAAGGAAGGAGGAAAAACATAAATTGTGCTGACAGAGAACCTGGGAGGAATTCTTGAGACTCATTCATGAAGCCTCCTATGCTGACTTTCAGGAGGGGACTGTTAACTTAAGAGAGAGTGACTTATTTATTAATTAGATGTATATAAATGCAGGAAATACCTTCACATTTTTTATCCGTATAGGCAAATAATTTATACCAAGGTTAAGGTTTACACCGAGGTCAAGAAAAGTGTAAATGCATGAGTCGCTGCAAGACATATTCGTCAAGACATAACCCTAAAAAAAGGACCAAAATGCACCTCAGCTAAATTCCGCCAGTGCTTTCCTACTCAGAGACACTTGATGGCTCAGACCCAAACTAGTCGTGTTGCGATGACAATGACATTAGGAGCGATGTAACTGTGTGTCAGTGAGTGAATGATCCAACTCACGACCCAAGCCGAGTTCCTCGGGGTCTTGCTAGCTGCCTGCCGATGAAAGTGAACAGTGCTTTGTGACTCAGGCTCACTTAAGGTGGGTCGACCTTTAAGGTGGACCAGCTGTACCACTTTGAGTCACTCCTTTGAGTTTTCTTTAACTTTTTACCCTTTTTTGATCAACGAACATCACGACTGCAAGCGATGCTCCAGTTGTCGGGAATGTACGACGATGAATTGTCAGCATCGCGTCGCACCGTCGTAGTAATAAAATACTTAAATACTTGCTCTTGGCAAGTACCCGAATGCAAGTTCTTGTCCTTTCATCCCTTAAACCCGGAACAGAAAAAGAAACCAGCGTCTTGCTATCCTCCTGCTGTGAACAAAGCTTCAGACTCGGCTTCCAGCAGCTAATGGCGACCAACACTCAAACACGACGCGTCATGTTGCTGCTCCTGAAGCTCCCGTGATCTCGCTTCCATCCCAGAAGAAAGAACCCGACGGAGGATCAGAGTGCAACTTTGCCATCTCTGTAAGGCTGGTTTGATGTTGCATATCATACACACATATCACATCATTCACATACACACAATACAGCACAGCCGCGGGGCATTCACTGTGAAACGTGAAGAAGTGGAGGAGGAGGTTTAGTGCAGGAGAGGTTTTCCTCCATCAGGTGATGGATATCGGAGGAGTGATTGAGAGCTGGAGGGACGAGAGGAGACTTCAGAGCAGCTTGAAGGTGATTTTACTTTGGCTTCCTCGTCCGTCTGTGTTTTGCTTTCAGTTCTACTGTTCGGGGATGAGCTTTGGAGACGTAGAAGCACTTTCACCGTAATGACTCTTCGCAGGCTTTGCCTCGACACAAATAAGTAGTGAAAATGGGTTGAAGAATAAAGGCTGCTTGACCTTCAATAATTCAGGTGTTGCAGATGTTTCATGGTTGTTTCTAAACTTGGACGGGACTTTCAGTCAAATTGAAGAAAAAACCTGAACAGCTGCTCCCAATAACCTAAGCTAATAAATCCATTTGTTTTAAATTGACTGGAGATAATTATAGCAATGCAACGCTGATATAGCAGTAACAATTCCTCATATTTAATTTCAATCAAGCAGTCTTGTGTATGAATTATGAATGATTCATTTCCTCCACAGCTTTTATTATCATTACAAAACTCTTTTTTTAATTGATTTAATGTTGTCAGACTGGCGAGTACGATCAGTGTAATGAACGATGCACAACAGTGTTTCCTGGATCACCACCGTTGACGGTGTTAGTTTCATATGCTACATTTTTTTGTTGTAAAACCCATATTTTGAAACTAGTGAAAAAAAAATGGGTCACAAGCCAACAATGTCTGAGTCCATCTTTCAGTACATTTGGCAGTCAGCCCCAAGCCCGTTTTATTCCTACAGAGGCCATAAATAACTAAAGACAGCTCACAAATATTGTTTCATTTCAGTAACTCAGTAGTTCCATTTAACAGCTGGGAACAAGTGTTCATAGTTTTCCTCTTTGCAGTCCTTTTTGGTAATTTTCTACTGTTTTTTTTTTTTTTTTGCCATTTTAGCTTTGGTTGACATACCTTTGCAGTCATGTTGATCCTCTGTCAGGCATATTTGCTGTTATTCCTTTGTCTCTACATGTTGTTCCTGAGGATATTTTGTCATTTTTTGCAGCCATGCTCGTTGCATTTGAATACTTTTTTGAATCAATCTGTGGTCTTTTTGTTTCACTTTCAGTGATGTTTTGCAGATGAAGCCCTATTTGGCTTCGACACAGAGGGATAATACATGTTAGGCTTTATATTCACAGATCACGTGTGTATTGGTAGGATAATTTCATGTGGTTTTGTCTTTCCATTGGAATAGCCTGCATAGACTAACACCTGCATAATCACTATAAAGTCATGGCCAAGGCAGCATTGTGTGGTGTAACACTGAAACCTGATAGAACAGGACATCATGGAAGTAGAAATCACCTAAAAGGTTTCTGAAGGGGTCTTCTGAAGACTGAAAGCATAGACACAGGAAATCACTGTAAGTGGGTCGTCCCACAATTTTCTACAATAAGAAAACGTAAAACGAAAGATTTTGTTAAGGTTGATCAGAGGTTGTCATTTTAGATTTCTATATTTATAGACCATACTATATATTTAATGCCAAGATATTACACCAAGCACCAATGTCATGTTGCGACTTTCATGAATATGCTTAATATTTTACGAAGGTTAAATTTAAGAAACCTTTTTCCTGCAGGCCACTTTTGATTGACTCTGGTATTTCCATCATAGCTGGACATGCTCTTGATTGGCTAACCTGAAAATCTTGCAAATCAGGTCAGATTGCAGTTCTGAACTGGAGAGTCTCACATTAGCATGTTTTGCCTCTGTGGAATTAAAGGTGTGACAATAAAGTTCTTTGCCATAAAATATTACACCTGAGTATGAGAACATTATAATTGAGTAATTATTATATGTTATCTTTGGGGTTAAATCACTTCCTATCCTATTACAAGCAGCAACAACAGCTACGACACATCACCCCTGTCCTCGTTTCAACTTGTCAGCTTTATCCTCACAGACTGTTTGGTTCTCCTACGATGAATTATTTATGAGACAGACATCTTGCTCTCTTTAAGGCTCTTCTCTCGACACACACACACACACACACAAACACACACACATAACACAACTCCCTGCTGGTATTTTCTCCTCCTTGTTTGGTCACATGTGCAAACCAGCACAGTGTACCTCACAGCAACACAGTTCTGCCAGAATAAGAATTCTACACGTTTAAAGTTGTAATCTTCTTCTTTCTAATCTTGCAATTTTTGAATTGCAGCTAAACCGAGTCTGGTTGTTTTCACAAAGAAGTCAGGACTTCATCACTTCAAGTCGGCCGTGTTGCTGAGGAGTTGACAGTGTGCAGCTCGTCATCCAGCAGCTCACTGTGGCGGTAGAGAAGGACCCTTGTTTTATAGATGCATTTCTGATTGAAGTGCTGTGAAGATGCTATCCTCTGGTGGGAAGCAGGTTCTGAGGTGAGCTAGGACCAGCCTCTTGATGGTGGTGGTGACTACAGGGTGGAAGTCATTCAATGTTGAAGGTCCAACTAGCTCGCTGTTTTCCTGATTAATGGAGCTGCAGCAACAAAGAGACGAGGGGCTTTTTTCACACTTTGGTGGTCTGCAGACTGTTAGTCAGTTGATTCATGAAGCATGATGTCATCCATAGCAATGGGGCCCGTCTAAGGCGACGTCGAGACTGCAGGCTATTGTGATTTGTTGAAATACAAACAACTTCCAAATGTGGTTTGGCCCTGATTTTTGCAAAAATCATTGCATGATTTTCATGTTGTTTTTTCAATGTGGATGTGCTAAGACCTGGATTTGAACTGGCCATCTGAACAAGGCCTGAGCTTGTCTCAGGAGTTCTCTCAGTTAAAGTTGCTCTCAGCAGCTTTGTGAAAAGAGGAAGAGGACATTTGAAGAGAGGGTCTTTTTGACTCCTAGTGGTGTGATAAGATCTTTTGTGAATTCTGCCCTGGGGCTTTAAAGAGGAACTAAACCCCAGAGGATTGGCTGAAGTGTCTCGAGCCTAGAAATCCAACAAATGCCTCCAAAAATGTAACAACATGCACGGCGGGTGGGATGGTGAGAAGGCATGCCTAATCGTATAATCGGCTCTTTTTCTGGGAATAGCAATTTGCTTACTTACACTGTGACACACATGCCTGGATGAAGCATTAAGGGGATTCAATATGACTAATTAAGGGGCTAGTTGGTTAGCTAGCTAGCGTGCTAATTCCATGCTCCATGGCAGAACACAAAATCCACCACATAAACTGCCAGGCTTGGTCTGTATGACTTTAACATGTAGCTGGACTTCATCGTTCAAGAAGGCCCTTCCAATTAGCATATGCTAATAGATTGCTGGTTGCTAGCGCTAATGCTAATAAGTAGCATGCTGACTTTGTTATGATTATGGTTCAGTATAATGCTGCAAAAGATCTGTTAGCCTGACCACCTGAATCCATACACTTTCAGGCGCAGACTGTGTAGAGGGAAACATTTAGCTGTGCAGCTACTGTCAGAGTAATTCTGAGCATTTCCAGAGCGTTTTCTGCATGATTGCACACAGCTGAAAACAGGGGCGCATAAAAACATGATGGCAAATGCAACAAGGCAATGATCGCAAAGTCAAATTCAGCTCTGTAAACCGAGATATATACATCCAAAGCAATATGCTTGCTGCATGGCAAACCTTAATGCTGGTGTTTGTTCCAATCTCTGTGGCTTGCAAAAGGGAATGCAAAATGTCAGGGCAAATATTCCTCAAACAACAGAATAATTACAGCACCGGGAACAGCAGGGTGGGCCAGGATTGGCCTTTCCCCCCGAAACAAAACAGCAACACAGAGATCAGTGGCTCTCCTGATGAGGTGGCGGCGCTGAAGAAACACCGCACAAACACTCCCTGAATATGTTAACGGCACTGCCTCCGCTCACAGGATGCCGCCTCGATGCTCTCGAGTGAGATGTCTTCAATATATGACTCTTTCCCCTGTTTGAACACAGATTTAATATAACCGTCTTATTAAATTACACCTTGGATGCAATTTTATATCGTGTCACTGAAGGTTTCTGATCCCCATAACTTTAGGGTGCATGAAAATAAGTTTTAGCTATATGAGGACCAGAAGCCATCCGGTGAGGCAAAATAAAGAGGATTCTTCTCTCAGTCTTATCTGCTGTGGCATTGCTGTCTTGGAATTCTGTTTAAAGTGTGATGAGCAAATTAATTGTTGCTGCCCTGGAGAAAGCTCTCATTGGCTGAGGCCTGTAATCACTGAAGCATGCAGGCGCAATGCGTCGAGATAACGCTCGGGGATCAGACGCTATCGCGAGCTCCACGGGCCACTCCAGCACGATGATAATCAAACATGTAATCAACCAGGTCTTTGGGAGATGCAATATCAAATGATCCAGATAAGTGCACTAAGCATTGTGGGAGCTGTAGAGCGAGACGAGAGGATGTGCAGATGTATGCGTACAATCTGCTGAGAAGACCCTAGGTTAGTTCCAAACTGACTTAAGGTCTTTTCAAGGATTAAAGGATTCAAGGATCATTTGTTGTCATGGTGGAACATGCAGTCGAAGCCCATTTATGCTACCCAAGAAAAATAAGACTGAAACAAAAACAGTAGTGAATTCCTGAAGTGCTTTTTTTCTTCTCCTTTTTTTTTTTTTGCAACAGCAGAAGGAAGGTGAACAGCATTAACAAAAGAAATTATCTTAAATGACCAGCAACATAACATTAAATGACATCAGGGAAATCAATGAGGGTCTTTTGTCATATTCTATTCAGTGATCCATGAATTTACAAAACAAATGAAATTCATGGGAGCTACCAGCCATACATAAATGAAAATAAATCACGCAGCAAATCTAAAAATGTTACCCATATCTCTGAGCCAACCCAATTCAAAACCAAAGTTTTGGTATTTTACAGTGCTTTTGTGGGCCTTTTTATGCCTCACACAACAATATGGGTATTAATCTTGCAAACAAGTGTCCTCTTTGACTGACAAGGGAAGATTGTGAAGACATGATAATAACAATAACATAATAATTTGATTGTCGGCATCGAGACTGAAGCGCGTGGAACTATTCAGCAACCTATCCCTAATTATGTTCTTACCAGCAATGGAAGCGTGTAAACTCACTGCGTTTCCTCGAGCCTCGGAGGAACCATTCGGCCTTTTACTCGCCATGAATCACCTAATGATAAACACATAGGCTGCATATGATTCAGTCGAGTTATGAATGATGAAAACCAATGCAATGTAATGAAGCTCAGCAGTCTTGCACAATTGGAATAACGAGCTCCAGTGTGTAGCATTGAATGTGGGAAACAACAACTAATAAATCATCGTGTGATGGTGCAAAACTTGAATTTTCAGTGGAATACATGTAGCCTAATGGAAGTATTCCTTCGATGTTGGTGTAAAAGTTTTTAAAATGAAAACTCCTTCCATGCAAATAATAGATATTTTCATTTCACTTTTCTGTTTTAAAGTCCTTTAGCATTGGCTAACACTATATGTAGCACAATGTAGAAAGTAGGCTCCATGCTAATGTAGCATCTCTGGCACGTGGCCTTTACCTGGGTGGGGAATCATGAGTTTTCTTTATATTTCACCTTAATGTAGTCATGATAAAGTCAATGAGATTTAAAATCTCTTTTCCAAGGAAGTCCTGACTAAATCTGCAGCATAAACTTTTCACACATTAAAGCACAAATAACAGACTTAAAAACACCAAAAAGCTACTCGAGTCCGTGCTGCCTAGGAAGTGCATTTTTGTGAGGTGTTTAGGGAACATCTGTAAATTGGGAAAAAACCTGAAAATAAAAAAAAAACCTGGGTTGAATTAACACTTTTATTGTTAGTTAAACTTTTCATCTCCAACCTATGTCTCTTTTAAAATGCATGTAACTACTTGTTCAAGTCCATAAAGTAACAAGTCATGGTTGCACCACATGGTTGTTAATGAAATACAATGTTTGTTATGGTTTAGCAATTTGTCTTTAATAACTGAATGAATTTGCAACATGAATCTTCCACAAGCCAAACTGGAGCACAGAGTGAAGGGCTGTATTGCATTTCAGTGTTGTTCAGCAGAGAGCAGAGAGCTGCCAATATGAGTCACAAATCACTGTCATCACTGGGGGAGCTTTTTCTTTTTGCAGCTGGATTCATCTGCCGTGCCAAGTGTCCAGGCGTTAAGACACCAATACACCAACCCTGGATAGTCAGAGGCAGATTCAGATGTAGGACATAACACTATGGGAAATATTTACTATTTTACTCTTTGGTGCAAAACAATCAAATCACATTTGTCCTTCTGTACAGAAGGTTCTTTCTGTTGTGGTTTTTTCGTTCTGGTAAAATTGAACAAATCATGCAACGTGTTTTTTTTTAAGTTGTTCATGTTCGAAGGCTCAAAATAAGGCAGGAGGGAATGGAAATGAGCACCTGTTCCATCTCTCGGAGACGGAGGAAGCTTGAACATCTGGGGAGAGCAGGTGTAAAATCTGTGGCACGGTTTTATTGGGCAATAAAGGGTGAGAGAGAGGGAACCGGATGAAGAAAGTTACAAAAATCTTCCTCTCTGGTTTTCATAACTCATTCAAAGAAGATGATCTTTTGACGTATATTGACGTCCTACCAGCAACATTACTCAAGTTCTATACCTGTAGATCAGTTAGCAACATGAAACATGTTAATATTCATTGTCAACTCAACACTTCCCTTAACCATTTCAATTTAAAAGCCTGCTGGAAATCTGTTTTTCTGAAATTTTTGCAGAACTCGGTTCCATAAGTACTGACTTATAATTGTTGATCGTTATTATTCTAATCAAACGCTTCTTCACCTTTTTATGTTGAGAATAATTGTGCATTACATTGATTTTAATAAAACATTTAGCCATTCAGGAAAACTATATAGAACGAAGGGCTGACAGCAGCAGCAGCGTGGACATTACCCTCGGGAGAGAATCAACCTGCCCGGCTGTTGAACATTAGCATACAAATACAAATTTATTTAGATATACATTAACAGGTGTTCTGCACCTTTCTTCCCGTTTCTAAAAAATATTTGATTTGGTAAACATCAACCAGCTTTGTTTAAATGCTACAAATTGTCTTCGTTGGTATCATGCCTTGATTTTAAGAAATGGTCGAGCTCTTATTTTGGAATATTTAACAGGTATCTTCCTGTCCTTGAGATTTACATGGTATTTACTTCAGTGGGATTTACAGTCACAACTTTGTTACCCGGACATTATCCAAACTGATCTTGGACAGTTATATACGGGAGGGAGTGCCTCCAGCTATAAATCGAATCACAGTGCAGAGTGAGCCAGCCTGAAGCTATGACTCAGAGGGGGCTGCAGGGTGACATATTTAAGTTAGCGGCGCACTTTTTCCCACAAGCAAAAGCCGTTGGGATGTTTTTCTTTCGGATTTTGGATTTGGAGAAAAAAACGTTTTAACGTTTATGATGCTCACGGATTTTGTTCAGCAGGATAATCTTCACAAAGGAACATCATTTCTATGATTCTTGAAAGGCAATCGTCACAAGCAAAAAGCCATTATCAGGCTATAAATAAACCAAACAAACGCCGTTTTGCCGTGATGACGTTAAGCTACTTCATTCAGCCACTTTTTAGCAACCGCCTTTTTAACACTTGTAAAAGTGCATGGACGTATTTTAGGCCATAGAACAAAACATTATAATCTCTTAAGCTTGTGTTAAGCACTGATGTTACTTCAGGCATCTAACCAGCAACCTCATTTCTTGGTTTCACCAGCTTTCTATATGAAATCAGGCCTGAAACGGTCCCTTGCACGTCACTAATCCGCCACTTATCTCACGCTACGCCTTCATCATGATACCGTCCCCATCACAGTGGACCAGATCCTCTTCTCTCCATATTGTTTTCCTCATGTGCTTCATGTGACTTCCTCTCCTGCAAACATCACCTTTCAGTGAGCCGTGCGATTAGGGAGGTGAGGCATTGGCGGTCATCTTAACGGCAGATAAAAACGATTTTAATTAAGATGTTTGTGTACAGTTTCGATTAAGCGTGTCTGGTTAATTAAAGTGCAGGGTTATTTTAAGCAGCTAATTAAATCTAGTTTCATCAGAGCCGCGATATATTTGGGGGCCGATAAGAACTGCTGATATCTTTATTTACGTTTATTGTTTACTTCATGATAATGACATTTGGAGGTTCAAATGTTCATCCAAATGCAAACAAGGTGTTCACCTTCTACAAATAGGTTTTTCAAATATTAAATCCTCCCAGACATACATGTACTGCAAATCATGGGTTGTCTCCATACAGAAACATGATTAGTAACGCTTGGTAACGCCCATATGAAAAATTAACTGATAATCCCATGATGAGAAATGGATTTAAAATTGTGCAACAACAAAATTAATAATACATATTCAAATAAACCACATTTAACTAAAATAAACAGTCAAAAACAAACATGTACACGTCATGTTTCCTCTCTTGAAATAATGTTTCACCGAATGAGTGAAGTGAAGTCAGAATATATGGAGGTGAGAAGTGTTTTATTATTTTGCCTGCAAGAAAATTTAGTGCTCCACAAAGTTATTCATGGCCACGTCAAAAAGATGTTTTATCTTTGAATGAAGGTCATTATTGGGTTGCAGAAATAAAAGGCTACATGTTGCAGAACAACCTCATATATTCTAGTGGATCTTGAGGATCACAACATCGTTACTATGTTTTTCAGTCTCTAATATAGAGTTCACAATCGGTGGGCGGGTAGGAAGTCAGCCAAGGCCAAGAGGCAGTTGAGGTCAAGGCAATAAGGATCACTGCAGGATACACAAAGATGGAAAACGCTGGCTGTTGTCTCAGTGGGGCAAAGATGATCTGGAGGATCAGGAGGAGGGGGAAACAGGCAAGCTGTGTCCCGATTCAGAGGAGGTCACCAAGAGGTCTACGCTGGCCGGGCCCTTTGAAGAACGAATCAGGCGGTCTCCAAAATGAGATGGACTGATCTGCAAAGGGTTTCCAGCGTGTTTAGAAAGATCAGAGGGAAATGGAGCCAGAGATCAGATTTTATTCTTTTTATTTTATATATTATAGTGGAGGATGGATGGATGGATAGATAGAGATACTTCATTGATCCCCTCGGGGGAATTCTGTTTTTTTTTTTTTATTATTTTTTTAGATAAATGTACGTATGTCACTGTCAACGCCATTGGAGCTAATGTGTATTTTGGGGGCGAGAGTGTATTCTGACGCAGGTAAGGAAGTCTTCATGTTGCATGAGAGGTGAAACTCTGGGCAGTAAACATCCACATAATGTGCTGCGTAAACACATCAACAGCTGTGAACACGAAAAAAGAAGCAGACGAGCATATCATAATTTTTCATCGGATCCGCAGCTGGAGATTAACAATGACGGGCAAGTTGTGAAACAGTCGCCGTTTTTAACACGTAGTTAACATGAATCGAAACAAAACTTTTTTGTTAGGTTTAGAAAAACAAATTTGTTTGGGTTCAAATAATATTGCTTATGTTTTGTAAAAATCATCTGTGAAGGATCTGCAGATCTGTGGGGGTAACAGGTTGCATGCTGCCATCCAACTCCAGAGACATTAACGCCCTAAAATATGGCAAATAAATCAGCAATCAGGCCGTCATGAATAAAGCAGAGTCAGTGAAAGGCAGGCTGGACATCCATAAAACATGCCCTGGTGAGACGTGGTCGCGGACTCGATCAGAGCTTTATTTTAATGGAGCTCCTACACTCTAATTTGAGCCCATCGGGAAGAAGAGGAGCAGGACCGTAGCAGCAAATGGCCATTTTTAGAGGAGCATTTAACAATCACCACGGCAACATATACTGTACTGATGGTGACATTATCAATGACACAAAAATGGAAGGGAAACGAGTTCCCTCCAGACGATGGAAGCTGGCAGGAAGGCGGCGGCCGGTATACGTGGGAACTCTTTACAGTCTAGTGTTAGCATACGTAGCAGCGGCAAAAAAAAAATAGATGTGTTTAGCACATGACAGCTTCCATCAATCAGGGGAAACACCGACTGTCGCCTTCTCACTCAGCCACACCTCCCCCCACCCCGATACCCGACCGGCCCCTCGCTCCCCGGGGGGATGGAGCTCGTTCCACCGCAGCACACATTTTATTCAACTACTAATAGGAAGGAATGATACATATTCCACGAATCCTCCCAAGTTGCGGTTGACTGAATGATCACGTTTTCTCATTTATTCACAATGGAGCAAATGTTCTCAGCCAAATATTCAGAAAGGAGCTCTGTAACACCACGAGTTTGCCATCCCAACGACTGCCACAGTGAATCGATCTAGACGATTGCTTCAATATCACAATTTCAAGGTGAACTTTTTTTATATACACGTCATTAATTTAATTTATCCACGCTGCATTTTGAAGGGACCTTTGTCTATTTTATCACTCTCGATTGCCAGTTGCTGAACAGTAGTTATTGAACATATTCACCCCCAGTGTAATTTGGTAATTTAGCTTCAAGTCTAAAATCTGGGAGAACCACCTGAATCTGCCCATAAATACATGGACCTGCATTTCTAGAACACCTTTCTAGTCTTCCAACCACCCAAAGTGCTGTACTCTACATGTTGACATTCACACACTGATGGCAGAGGCTTTCATCCAGGATGTGAACTAACACACATTCACAAACCAGTGGCACAACCTTCAGGAACAACTTGGGTAGAGACACAATCGACAAATAAAGAGGTTCATTGAAACAAAAGAGCAGGCAGTGGAGGCAGGAAGATGGCTGGATTGTAGAAATAATCATTGATGCAGAGAGATGACGCAAGTGCTGAGCACATGGAGAACTCAAAGACTAAGACTGGTGATGCAGCGAGGCACACAAGATACCTGACCATGTGGAAAACACACAAACAAGACCAAAACCACTGAGAAGCCCAGCACCTACTGAACAAGACAGAACTATCCAGCAGCGTGGTGGAGCAAAGTCCCGGCTTTTATGGTCAAGTTGATGAGTGGAGACAGGTGTGCCTCGTCTGCTGCAGGCCACGCCCCCTTCCACACATGCAGGAGGACGAGAGAGAGAGAGAAACCTACAACGGAAGCAAAACAGAGAGAGAGAGAGAAACCTACAACGGAAGCAAAAGCATCAGATTAAAACACACAGCTGCTTCTGACAGGTTGTGATTTTAAACAGCTCTCCCACACAGCGTATGTTCCTCTCCATCAGTCTCTGGCTCTGAATTCTCTATGAAATCATCTCTCATATGTCAAGAAATGATGATGAAATTCAAGTTTGCGTGGCGTTCGTCAGGATTCTGCCACTGACTGATCGGTTCATCCCACCGTACTTAAGTCTGTAACAAGGGTCAAAAGGATTTTTTATTATGGCTGCGATGACTCAGCACAAGACTGTGTTTTGGCCATATAAGGGAGTGTACTAAATATCAATAATATTCAGAGGGGAAGAGACACCTTGAAGAATATCTTTATACGTTTAATATACAGATTGTATAGGAAAACATCCCATAATACACCACACGTCTATATCCAAGGCCCCTGAATCCAGCGTGAGAAGCTACCCTTACGTTGCATCATTGTTGCAATAATTACAGTCAGGAGAAGGAGTCATACGGTGTAAAATGATTGAGCCATGGGAGCAGAATTACATCACTCTATTCTTGTTCGCAGTGGAAACAGCAAATTATTTTTCACCGGCAGTATAGCACAAAGCACCACCAGCACCAGCACCACCACCCACCCGGAGCTCGCTTTCCACCCCAATTACTGCCAGAGCACGTGGCGGCGCCGACATGTGAGAGCGGAGCCTTCGGGAGGTGCAGTGGCTTCACAGTGGACCAGCTGGATTAAAGTGCCAGGTTTCATCTTCAGCACATGGGGTCCACTATCAGTTGGGTCCGGAGAGCTGTTGACTGACTGTGTGGTTTTGTTGTTGTGTGTGTGTGTGTGTGTGTGTGTGTGTGCTAGCAAACACCAATCGATCCCCCCAAAATGCAACACTGCCCGTCTGCACACTCCAAGAGCACCTTGCTGAATGTCAATTCCCCCAAAAAACTCTTGTCTTTTTCAATGAATTCACAAGTCTGGAACCTGGCGTCTACAAATTGGATCAGAATCAGTGGAGGTTTTATTCCTCCTGGCGGTGCCTGGAGCCCAGTATTTCACCGCAACTCCTGTCAGTCACGGGGAGGAACAGAGGTGCGTATTTGGATGGGGGGGGGGTTGTTCCCGCTTTTAACTTGGCATGTCCGTCTTTCCCCGTGCGATATACTTTTGAAGCAGATCACCAGCCATCTCCTCCATAACTCCCAGAGTGAGGACGCTTGCCAGTCTGTTACGGTTTTTTTTTTATTGTCTCAACTCACATCTATTACCATCTGCCTCGCCACTCCAGATGAGGGTGATTTTTTTTTTTGCGGATCTTCCGAAAAATCAAGAAGGATCTGTGGTGGGTATGAAAATGAGGAGACGTTCCAATCCCGAGGGTTGTTTTTTTTTAATAGAATTAAATCAAAAATATCAGAATGGAATGCAAAATTTTGTACAATTTGTTTTGAAATGCAGAACATGAATCTCGCAGGTTACGGAGCTGTGATCTCATGTGTGGGAGGCCCCTTGGGAACAGGGTGCATATTTGCGTTGATCTGGGAGTCATTGTGTTTTTTTTTTTATCACTGGGTGACATTTCAAAAGCTATCTCCCTCAAAGTTCCAAGTTCACCTATCAGGTAATGAACCTCACCGACACAGATTGGTTGACAAGTTGTTTAAAATGTCATCTGCTCCTCCAATAACACTTTTACACATTGGGGGACTGATGCAGCATTTTTCTGGAGGCCCGCTTGGGGGCCCGCCCTGAGGCCCGTCTGGTCTAAGCATAACGGAATTATGAGTTTTTAAGATGTTTTTCAAACTAAAATGCTATAAAAGCAGAGCTGGTTTGTGTCAGTGTGTGGTCAAGAAAGAATAAGTTAATAAGTTAGGTTTTAAAATCTCTGTTCAACTTCCATGAAGCATAGAAACAATTACAGTTATTTGTTTTAATGAATAAGTGTTGTATTAGCTGAGACAGGAAAGAGTCCCATGTGCCAGATTGTGTCGACTCCTGAGGGGGTTGATTGCATCCTTCGCTAAATCTTCAGCGCGGTGCTCATGTGGAGAGAGAACCTGAGTCACCAAATTGCATCATTAAAACTATTTGTACAAAAGTATTTGAACAAATGATGCTAACTGGCTCCCTGCTCTGCTATACACCTTCCTCTAGCTGGCTTTTACAAGCATTTCCTATCATAAGTAAAACACTGGTAGGATCATTCCTGTGTTGCGGTTATCACCTTCTGAAATACCTTCTAGTACCAACGACAGGAACTGCACCTACGGGACTCGAGATGAGCATATTTGAACTGGAAAAGTCCTCCAAACTCCACAGCCCTCTGCCAGTGACTTAGTTAATGATAATTCACCTCCACCAAATTTAAAATGGACAGCTATATTTTAATAACACCATAACCTTCCCCAGAAACGAAACCAAGTCAAGATATGTGCTGTGAATGGGATTTCTGCTTGCTGGGATATTTAACGGAGCAGATAAGGTCAGCACCGGACTCGCCATCACTTCAGCTGAGGGAACAAAACTAGAAAACTAGAAACTAGTTGTAGGTTAAGGGAAAATAAATCTGATTTTTGGCTTAAAATAAGTAGGTTTGTTATGTAAGTTTCGGCGTTAATGATGTAAATAAAAAATGCACTTGTGTATTCTGTTAGATGGTGAATTTTAAGACGGGAACAGAGATTTCCATCTTTAGTCCCAACTTGGTTCTCGTTGATTGTCCTCTGGGTCTCCTTTTTCATTGAGACGGTGCATCAGCGCTCATTTTGCTACCAGAGAGGACGAGATCGTTCCTGACAGTTTGCAGATTCACTTTGACATTTGAAGTATTATCACTGATAACCTACGGAAGCATTGCGTGGTGATAGTCCACTGGTTTCCACCTCCCCTCAAACACCCAGCAGGCGACTTATCTCTGCCATTATTGAAAAAACGATTCAGAATTCATGTTGTTATATAACAAAATATTATTCTTCAATCCACATGTTGTTTAGCTCTTCAAAGCTACATTTTCACTGCTGCTAAAATCCGTTTATTCTCCCACATGCGGCTGCATTAACGGGGCAATCAAACGTTCTAAAAGGACCATCAATTACATTTATATAACCGGAATGGAAATCCAACTCATGCCACTACTTTAATGACGGTACAACAATGCGGTGAAGGATAGAGAAAGCGAAAGAGCGAGAAATGGACTGAATATTCAAAATTCAGACATTGCATGATTGAATATCATTCTGTTATTGTTGACATGTGGGCTCATCTGAGGGCGAAACAATGTTGCTGTATTCTTTAGTTTGCACAGTCATGTAGCTGTCCTGTAAATTTAAATTCTACTATTTTACTTATTCTAGCTCATTTGAAGCTTGTATTTTATTTAAAAAACAGTTTCTATATGTTCATTGTGATTCACTTTTTCCACTTTGAGCCTTGTTGTTGCAAAGTTCTTCACAAATACACTCGGCTCGCCTTTATACTTACAACATGAAGTGATTCATTCCTGTTGAGTCCAATGCTGAACTTGAGCTTATACAGTACAAGTGTAAGCGTTCATTTGTATTCTTTGAATCACAATCGCAGCTCCACAAAAGAATGAAGTCCGCGGGCGAGTGAAGGGGTTGTGCAGAGCTCAGACATGCCAGTAATAACAGCAGGACACAGAGAGGAGCCAACGCTATTGAAGTTTTTAGGCAGCTGAGATTAAAGCTGTAAAGTTGAAAGAAAAAAGACCCTTTTGGAAGAGAGTGTTGGTGTGTTTTAAGCATATGGACAAAAAGTTTTGATGACAGTAGTCGTAGTAACAAAGTAACAGCGCTTGTAGATTTTTTCATGGTGGCTGTAGTTTTGACTTTCTCACAAAGAAAAGTACAACTTAAAGGCAGAGTAGGTAATTTGGAAAAAACACAGAGACTCTGACTTTGAATGAATCACAAAGCCCCACCCTCTTTGTTCAGACAGCTGTTCAAAGCCTCGCCCCCAGAATGTCAAAAGAGTGCTCGAGATCAGCAGAGTGCCACAATCAGGAAGTTAGAATTGACTGGCAGGCTGTCCAAGTATTTTTTCCAGTCAAACTTTTTTGATTGGACGGTATTTTTACAGTCCTGCCACGGCCACAGATGACATTTTTAAAATTGTCAGAGCATTTAATTTATTCATTGCTATCAGTATGTAAGGAGGATTTCAAGTAATATAACAGACATTTTTCTGAAAATCACCTACTCAACCTTTAACTTTGCCAAAATCGATTTGTAAACGGTTAATGGACCTTCCTCATCTTTCGACCACTGAAAGCTCTGCACACTACAAGTCCACCGTCCACCCGTTCCTTCTCAATGTTGCAAGGTTGCTATGCAACGGGATCTAACCTGGTGCACATTAACACACCAAGGACACCTCGAGGAACCAGGGTCGAACGTCAGTCTTTGAACGTCAGTGTTGTTAGATAGCTCGATTGTCGAGAGTCGTTTTGCTCTCCAGGTATCCGCCTTCTATGATCTGATTATATTATATTTATTTACTATGTCGTTACAATGTGCTTTTAAAAGGCCACTCTTTGCATTCGTACTTTACACTTTGGCATCTCATCTGTGTGTGTTTTTTTCCAGGATTCACATTTCGCTCCGTCAGAGCATCCCAGAGATGGTCTCCTGGTGTTTCAGTATGTTTTCCATGTGTTGCTACAGCCATTCGGTGTTGTTGAGGTCTGATGACTCAGTGGGAAAGTCATGCAGTCGGCACTGCTGGCTCTCGTTTCGATTTCAGACAGAATTGGCAGAGGAACGGTGCATGTTTAACATCCTGCATTAAAATAAAGTCTCTTCTGCAGATAAGGTCTATCTGCACCAGATCATGTGCATAATAAAGAGGATTTTCACTTGGAGCCTGCAGCCTGACTAAGAAACAAGATTTGGGGTTTAATTCTGGCATTTTACTGCACCACCATGAACATAGTATAACTTCCTTGTTCAGAATGTTAAAAAAAAAAAAAATCATAGCAAGAACCTTTTAACATTCGTCATCTACCTTGAAAATGAATAGAATATACAGCCAACAGATGATTAAGTTGGCCAGCAGAAAAAGATTCATTACATTTATGATGTTCGTCGTGGTGAAGAGAGACGGCAGCTGGGTACCGATTAAGGCCCTGGACTCTCACGAAGGAGGGTCCGTCAGGGAACCTGAAGGCCAGACTAAATTGGTCTGCTCATCCTCAGTGAAGCAGTCCGGCCTCACAGAGACTCGTACTAATTGTAGACTCGGGTCATCCCATTAGCATGTGGAGTCAACTTCTAAATTGATCACAAGGCATAACTAATAAGGCAACTAGGGCGATTTTCACTCTGCCTCTGTTCACATTAACATCTGCTGTGGCCTTTTGATTTACAGAACATCCCGACGGCTACAGAGATTATTTATTTCTACTCAGGTCTTCTTCTTTAGTTTTGGTTTCAGACATTCCTGTCAGTAACGCCAGCTCTGAGCGTTATGAAACACAAGCATGCAGATGATAAGTCGGGGGAAGTGAAGTTACTATCCAACCTGCCCATTGTGAAGATCTTTCACAGTTTATACACTGACATCTGCTTCAACTTTGACCTGCGGCACTGTCCTAAGAAAGTCAGAGAGCAAAAACCACAGAAGCAGTGATTTAAGACATAAAGGGTTGGAAGTTTTCATGCTGCCAATGTTACGTTTTTTTTCCCATTACTGAAAAAAGAAACAGAACAGAAAGTAAATTTAAACCAAAAGTGATTAAAGTCCGATATAATAATGCTATTCAATAAATCAGCCTAATTAGCTGCGAGGAACAAAAAAACTATGAATCTGAATGAATAGTCTTTGAAAACATCTAATAAAAATATCACTAAACATCAAACTGGAATAAATCTGGAACTGAACGCACGCCATTTTTATAAAACCAGTTTGTCGTCACTCTAAAATGTGATTGTTTGCAATAGAATATCTTGTCTGATTTGGTAGTCGACATGTTGGAATAAACTCTATTTATTTGGGCGATGCACCGTTCTGTTTCTTCTGAATGTGTCTCCTGACATTGGTAATTGCCGCTCTAACAAACCATTAGTGATGGTGCGTATTCCCGGGGGAAGGTAGGAACCTGAAGATTTCATTGCATGAATATTAGATTGTTACGTGACTCGATTGTTTGGAACAGAAAATGCCTCAATTTGGTGAGTACGTTTAAGTAAAAGGTTTAATGACTTTGTTTCCGGTCTGCCAGACTTGTATCGAGGACAAAGAGGTGATACTGTTGCGTTTGATAGAAATAAACTGACTTGTCTGAATTGCTGATAAAATCCCCCGTGATGGAAAAGGCTTATCCCACATGTTCTAAAGCCTGTCGCCAGAGACAATAATGCACTGAAGGGTTTTTTGAAATTTTTATGAGTGTAGAATTGCTTTCTGAAAAGACTGGGGCAACAGTCTCAAATGTGAGCTCCATTCCAAGGGGTATTTAACAGTTAACAGATTGTTACCAGGAGTCCCAAACCGATAATCAGTCAGCACCCTGCCGTTGGAAATCTTCAGACAACGCACGGAGAACAGGCTTCGAAAAATATTACAGCTGGACAATGTGATCCATATGATAATGGATCATTTAAACCTGCAACAAGCTCAGCCACTGCTAAATTATTTTAAAAACAGGTGAAACAGGTGCATGCTGCAGAGAAAAGGAGCATTTGTTTTGAACCTCCTAACCCGGCAATTCCAGTGGGAGAAAACCATGTTGCCAATTAACTGAAGAGACAGGCAGCAGTTATGTTTCCTTCACATATGATTTTGTAGAATCGAGTTGTAATTTCTGGGCAAGGAGGTCTAAAAGGAGACGCCAGCTTTGTCTCATAACGAGCTTTTTTATGGCCCTTCAGGCCTTCTTCAGCCTTGCACGCACAGCAGACGTTTAACTAGAGGAACAACACTTTTGCTCAGCTGATATTACTCATAAAATTTGAAGAATTGATTTATTGTGTGAAAAAAAAATACAGATGTAGCAGCCTAATCACTCCAGGCAGGTTAATCCCAAAAGCCTCTCGTCTTGTGTTTTGACAGAATGAGCCAACAGCAGACGTCAGGAAACTAAAGCTGCTTTCTGTAAATATCAATCGTATGACCACAGTTCTGGTTCGCGTTGTGCAGGCGGCTCGGCGCAACGTGACCCGCGTCAGAAACGCTGCCGTTTCCTCACGAGCTCGACCTCTGCATCGCCATCGTTCTCGGCTGAGAGAGTGAATTGTATTCTGGGGAGGCGTTGGGGAACGCGATGAAAACAGGATTACATCTATGAGCGCCGGTTTAAGGGACTCGCGTGCCCTCATGCATACGCCAACCTGATCTCTGCACACAGTGCTGCTGTTCACCCTGTGAACTTCATGGTTTGCAAATTGAGATATTGTTTTGTGTCTTAGCGCCTTCTTAGCAGCAGCAGATGAGCGGATTGAATTTTCAAATCGCTATTATTTGGCACACCTTGGCCTGTGCACACAAAAGCTGTTTGAATGGAAAACACACTGCAAAAAAAAAGAGAAAAGCTTCATCCCAGAACAATCTCTACGTTGTAGCCATCCTGTCCACTCCTCTAATACCATAACACCTCACAGATATGCATCACCACACAGGAGCCTAGATGGGATGTGTTGAAGGAATGAACGTTAAATGGCTCTTTAGAATAATTATTCCCATTTCTTACAGATTTGATGTATGTATTTAGTCAAACAGCATGCTTGTTCTTTGAGTAATGGATGCATTAGGATGCCTCGGCACCGCAGCCCACGGAGATACACAGGACGTGGTCTTCTACTGTCTTGATGGTACCACGGTGATGACGTCACAGCTCCGGAGAGAGAATGATGCTTTGTGGCAGCAGCAATGGTCGTTAGAATGAAATTGAACATTCGGCTGGAGGTACACCACCGCCGCCATAATGGGGTTTTCTTCGTGGTCGTGACACCAATGATATTTCCCACCTTCACAAGAAGATCATTTGGTCGGGGGAAGGAACTAACATTTACATTTTGGATACATTCAAAGACGATGAACAAAAATTCAAATCAGCAATGACAAATAGGCAGTGTGGTGACCTGACACAGGGTCTTCATGGTTTATTTGCCTGCTTTTATAGTGGGTTTTTTTTTTTTCTGTTTAAATCGTGTTTCAACCAAGTAAAGAACTTTGTTTTGAAAAGCATTTCATATATTAGGTTTATTATTGTTATTTTAATTTTGAATTACTAAATAATGATTTGCAAATGATGCTTTTAACCATTTTCTGTTGGAAATAAAATTAAATTAATGAAATTAAATGAACCATTCGAGCCATTATAAAAGGCACACTCTATGAGGAAAGGACTTACTGGGCATAAAACCCCAATATAAGATCCCAGTAGTCGTGGAGGAGCATCATCAAAAGTTGATCCACACGAAACCCTTACATAGAAGTATAAAGCACCAAGTTAACGACTAAAGCGTGATTTAAAAAACAAATGTAATTTAAGTTGTAGCAATGAATTGACAACCATATGAATCCGTTTGCTTTTCCCTGAGAATTCGGGAGGTTTGGTGATATTGCCGCAATGCCTTCCACCTCGTTCCATTGACGGTTTGGGTCATTGAAGTATTTCAGAAGAAGAGGATGAATTTTGTCCAACCTCTGTCACGAATGGAAAATAAGAAGGGACATAAACAGGATTCAAGACTGAAAGGGAATTACTAGTGTTCGGGAGAGTCGTCCTGTCCCGAGGCGTTTCGCGTCCCATCAAAAGAAAAAGCACACTGGCGCTGCAGCACTTTTGATGTGCTCCACATTCATTTGGATTTTTGATGTATCTCGGAGGTAGGAAGGTGAGACATCCCCATGTTGGGAGGTACACACTTTGAAATGCAGGTCAGCCTTCACAGATGTTTAAACTTAGCGTTTGACTAAGAAGTGTTTCTAGTATCTGAGACTTGAAGGAACCGATACAGGGCCATCTTCTAACTAACCTTACATCTGATCCACTGCACACTCGGTGGGTATGTTGCTGGGGACCCGAGGACGTGCAGCAATCAAAGCTTTGTCGCGAGACGTATTCAATATTAATAAACTTGGAAGAAACAAGCGGACGGTGCTCTGTGAAGCAGCAGGCGTGGGACTTCAGTGGGTCATTAACTGCAGTTCACTCTTGCTGCTGCGTGGAGACCGCTGCAACAGTTCTGCCAAGACAACTTGTCTGACACTCCACTTCTACATCCCCGGGTACCAGACACAAGAACACGGCCCGCAAAAGCTCCCACCTCCCTCTACTCTTTCCTTAGAAACAGATGGAAATGGCACACAAATGTCACAATTCCAGCAGCGCCTGTATCTCCTTGGACACCATCATCAACAACATGGACGACTCATGGCAGAATCAACAGAACGACTGCAGTGTCGAGAAAAAACTGTGAAAAAGGGCAGCTATCCTCATGCTACCTTTGAGAGAATGTTCCTGCAATGAGGAAGAGCTGCCTTAAAATATACACAGTCTGGCTAAGATCTCACACAGACACATGCTAGGTGGACCTGGATCCAGGAAATGTATTTTCATGGTATGTCACTTTGCAATGAACATCCTTACAATCTTATTTTCACAAGTCGGGGGGTGGGGGGGTGCCAGGCAGCAGCGAGAACACCAACTAACCTGTTGAAATGACTGTGACACTCCTACGCACTCAAGTGAGCCGACAGTCACAGTCTGTGAGTAAGGCTTACTCCAAATGTGACATCTTTGATGGCGCGTCGCTGCAGCACCGCTGTTCTGTCTCACTCTTTAAAGAACGACGCAGGTTGGTCTCAATGTCAAGAAGCAGACCCTCAGGTGCCCACCTGCCCCACAATCATCACGTCCTCTCTAGAACTCTTACGCCTACAGATAGTCTCTGTTGATATTTTTCAACTAACCGCACGATAAAAAATGATTTATTCTAGTTGTGCTTGCCCTTAGATGAAAACATTGGATGGCAACCTGAAGCACAGTGCCGCTTGGAATAATCACGGGCCAGGGTCTTTTTAAGAGCCCACTTGAGGAAGAATCCTTTATGGTTGAAAACCGTAAACTGACTGGATATCTACGAGAGGAAAATCGTCTCCAGAAATTAGTTTCAATCAGCTGGCCATGTTTCATGCATTCTCACAACAAGCCTTGCATGTTATGGGGAATATGCAGGAAGACACAGCCGGCAGAAACAGTTCATGAGCACGTTTGAGTCCAACATTCCCTTCGTCAGAATTAATTTGCCAAAGGCGTTCCCCATAATCTATTTAGCACAACAGTTTTATTTCTTTTTGAAAGAAATTGAGAATGTTTCATCGCCATTTCCATACAGCTCTTCTCATACGATATTTCAAAAATGTGAATAACAATCTGTGAATGGAGTTCAATTTGATTCATGTATTGAACTCTAAATGTATTCAACGTTTAAATGTGGAGAGGCTGTACAACTGGAGGAAGCGTTGGAGTCTCGGCTACAGGGACATGCCTGCAAGAAAAAAAAAATCACTTCTGCAAGGCTGCAGCGAGGACACTGAAAGACAAAATGCCTCACACTAAACATACAATGTACTGAAGTTATTAGACTTTCTGACCATGTGCCTTGGTGCTTATTATGAAGCCAGAATAACAGACATTGCCATTGGCCATCTGGAGGTCAGGGTCCCTGGCAAAGGGCAGCAGTGTGGATTTGGAGGACGTTCACGAGGTCAAACTTGTTCTTCTCCTGCAGCATCAGATTGTAAATGTGAAAGAAGTCCCTTGAATAGCGATTCGATATTGAAAGAAACATTTCCGTGAATTAACAAAAAAGGTTGCTTCCTCTGTATTTACTTACAGCAGCAATGAAGACGAAGCTACTGTATGAGAACACGTAGAGCGTCTTTGCTGCAAACAAAGGAAGATCCATCTAGAGTACCTGTAATAGAAATACTGAATATGGTAAAACGTCTTTAATTCGTGTTAGAAAAGGGAGGAAATGTGTTCTCTTACGTTAGCAAGTACACCCAGTGTAGTAGAGGGTGATAGCTTCTGACAGTCGCTTAAATTAGAGAAAACCCAATTTTTGGGATAATTATTTTTAAAAAGAAGAAAGTAGATCTTTTGGGAGTAAGCTAGCATCTATGACGGTCGTTTTCACATGGCAATTTCTGCACAAAACACATTTGACAAAGCACAATCATTTAAACACAGCCAGACTACACACAGGCATCATACACTATCATAGCATTTATAATCTCTTTTATAATTTGCAACTTTTTTCTATGAATATTGCCCCCCTTCCACCGGCTTGCTGTTTACCTACAATGGCCCTAATACTCCAGCGTTCATAGATCTGTTTATATGCTGTCTGATATTTAAGCTACTTGTTGGTAGGACAAACTAAAAACATGTTTAAAACCCAAATTCCATTGTGATAAACTCAAGTCTGTTTGATGTATGAACAAAGCAATGTTGTGCTCGCAAATTAGCAACTGCATATTGCGTCAATATGTTTTTGATTCATTTTTTATGTAAATAACCTACAGTAAATGCGCTAATACATTTCAGTATGAATGTAGTTGTAAACGCCATCTGAGCACTTGCAGAATCCATTAAAAAAATGGGGATAATTGGTTAAACATTTACTGTCGAAGGTGATTTCACATCCGACACGAGTAGAAGGTCCAAAATATATTACCTCTCCATAAAAGATGCAAAGTATTTATAATTTCCTCTGCATTTAAATCTCACTAAATTAGACAAGTACGCCGTTTCTGTCAAGTGGCATACGCCGAACCACAAAGAAAATTCTCAGATTATATCAACATTAATTATATCGGGGAGATGAAAAGAGAAAACAAGGTAATTTTTCATATTTAAACAGCAGCTCCCTTGTTAGCTTGTCAGCCGTTGTGCCATTACCATTAACTCGTACGCGGGGAAAATGAAGCAGCAAACAATGAACATGACAAAATGTGAAAATTCCCCAGCCTGTCTCAAGGTCTCATTTCCCTGGCAGCTGCTGGGGAGCAGCAGAGACAGATCCTCTATCAACAGCCTTCGGGAGGGAGGGTTGCACAATCCGTTTCCCCTGCAATTTATCTGCTTTCAGTCAGTTTAAGTCGCACGGAGGCTTCATCCCTCCAGAATGTATCCAAGAGACCAAAAAATAAATAAACGCCCCGACTGTGTACTCACTTAAGTCTCAAGTATGGAGCCGTTAAGAGCAACCTGGAGTGAATTATTCCCTGAACTAATTACCCTGAGCCTTGATCGTGAGAACCCGCTGCTGCTCGGGGTCACCTGTCACCCAGACGTATCCACATGCTCCATCACCACGGCGACGATCCACGTAGCTGCTACCATCGAGTCACACGCAAGAAATCTCCAATTCTAATGACACCCGGACTCGACGGTGAGCTCTGTCATCTTACAAATTGCCAGACGTGAGGTGATAAATTTCAGTGTATTATTTTACACGGAAAGAGCCATGCCGCACGCGCACGCACACACACAAGCACACACACACATACACACACACACACACACACACACACACACACACACAAGCACACACACAGACACACGCACTGCGGGCCAGTAGATGCACAGTTTTTTTTTTTTTTTTGGGGTGGGGGGGGGATGGGGCTTATGTTATATTTTTACGTGTATTTACATTGTTACATGTAAATGAAAATGTAAATACAGTAAGAGGCCGTTGTTATGGCGATGCTTGCTAATGAGCTGGACATGGCGATAATCGCTCCTACTTCTTTGCATCGTATCACGCCATGTGTTCTTCCCTCCTCTGGTGAAAGGTGACTAAATGTGATGATTGTACACATTAATGATGTGAGCAGATGCTTGAAAGAGAAATGTATCACATTAGGGTATTACAACACCTTATAGCTGACTGGAGGTCAGAGGTTAAAAGGTCAACGTGACCTTGGGAACAACAAGGACGGAGTCCAACAGATTTTAAGGTTTGAGAGCCAGCACCGGTTCGCCTCGCTGGCTCTCAAACCTTTGAGGACCACTTTAATAACGTCAGAGCTGATTTATGATTCCAGCAGAATTTTGACTCCGGCCTATTTAAAAACGTCGAACGGCGTTTGGTCGTTGGGGCCGGCATTGAGTTAAGTCGACAGCAAACATTGAGACTTCCGAAGCAGATCGAATGCAACAAAGGGTCCATATTGGTTTACATCGAGAAAATGACACTTTGAGTGTCACTGAAGCGACAATAACTTCCCAAATTTGCACACCGACACTAGATGTGTCTCAGGATGAAGGCTGGAAGGAGGCTCACTGATGCAGAAAACAACAAAGACTTACAAATCAGACTATGATGCCTGCAGAGGTTCAACAGGGGGATGTTTGAGGAGCCAGTATCGCCGCAGGCCAGTGGTACAGGTTGACCTGCCCACAATGCAACGCTGTTACAGATGTGATTGGAGAGAAATGAAGTGCCCAGTTTCCCCAAACGATGTCAAGGTACAGATTTTCAATGATCTGGAGGTAATAATCATCCACCGATTATCCAGTATTCAGGGTTGCGTGGGGGCTGGCGCCGATCCCAGCTGTCATTGGGTGAAGGCAGGGTACACCCTGGACAGGACGCCAGTCTATCACAGGGCTGACATATAGAGACAAACAACCATTCACGCTCACATTCACACCTACGGGCAATTTAGAGTTATCAATGAACCTATCCCCATCCTGCATGTCTTTGGACTGTGGGAGGAAGCCGGAGAACCCGGAGAGAACCCACGCTTACACAGGGAGAACATGCCAACTCCACACAGAAGGAACCCGAACCAGGAATTTAACTCGTTGTGAGGCGACAGTGCTTCCAACTACACCAACATGCAGCCGCGAGGTAATAATAATAGTAATAACGTCTTCAGAGAGCAGTGATCGATATTGGATGGATGAATGAATTGAGGGAGATGATAACGTATCCTAACTGTGTATACTGCACACATGTATTTACTTATATGGTTATTGTCCTCCCGCATTGAAAAAACAGCTGGAAACGGTTACTAAAACAAATAAAATCAACTAAAATGTTAATTAGGGCAAAAGCAATCATTCACATATTTCATGTTCCTGTCTACTTCAGATGCTGAGAAACGATGGTTTCAGTGAACATCGACAATTTTGGTCACCCTGAGGTTTTTCTTCAAATAGTGCTGAGGTGTTAGACTGCTGTTTCAGAGGGCGCCTCAGGTCTTCAAGGACTAATTGCATCCACATTTCAGTCGCTTTTAGTTTCATTGACATACTTTTATCATCTCCAGGTCATTTCTGATTTTTGTAACCGTCCTGATACGATGCACATATCACTTGCAACTTTGTTTATTTACTGGGAAAAAACACATGGCATCAACACGATTATCGCGATAAGTTTAGTAAAAAAGTGTCTTGATTTTATAAGTTATCCTGCGACTGGCTCAGGAGAGGCTGCCGGTCATACATTAATTAGAAGATCGGCTGTTTCGATCGCTCAGCTCCTCCGATCCACATATTGAAGTGTCCTTGGGCAGGAGACTGAACCCCAAATTGCTCCCAAAAGGCCGGCCAGTCGGTGTGTGTGTGTGTGTGTGTGTGTGTGTGTGTGTGTGTGTGTGTGTATGAGCATTAGATTAAATGAGATGAGCTGGTTGGCACCTCGTATTGCAGCCTCTGCCATCAGCGTATGGATGTGTGCGTAGTCTGAACACCAAAATGCCCCATAGCTCATGTAGAAGGGTCTGCCACATTAACATCCACTGTCCACTGGTGCATCGTTATGGCAACGATTGAGAAGTGAAGAACCATCAAACAGGGGGATTGGGATGCACCAATGGATTTTTAGAACAGACAGTTTGGGGAATAATTGTCCTTCAGGTTCTCTTCCACATTAAAGTCACGTCATTTCAGTGATGTCACCACATTTAATGGTTAACTCGAAGGCCCAGTTTCAGCTGGGACCTGCAGGGCTAGCAGGGTGCCACCAGTACAGTCCTATCAGTCAGTACCCCCCGGCAGGTCCAGCCAGCCGTGAGCAACACTTTTTGACAGCTTCCCATTTGCAAACAAAGAAATCCATGCTGAGTTAAAGGCAGCCACAGTCATTTGAGGCTCACATGGGAAATGTGAGTCGTGTGTGGGTTGTTTGGACTGAACAAGCCCACTCCCCTCCCCTGATCTGCATAACTATCTGTAAACCAACATCATCTTGGAGAATGACTTTTTTGGAATAGCCCGAGCCAAAATGGCGGCGCGTTTCCTGATCTCCGTATTGATTTACGACCGGGGCCAACAGGTTAATTAAATGTGAACGGCGTAGCGGCGAGATAATATTGAGCAAAGAGTGGAGGCTAGTGGAGTGGCTGTTTGAGTTGCTACAACAGCAATCAATGCAGAATAACGAGGGAGTATCTGTCATCTGGCTGGCAAATGGATGGGATGGAGTGTGATGTGTGGAGGAATTAAGCAGCTGCTGTACGGCGCCGAGGCTGCGTTTGAGGTTTAATTGTGCATCGGTAATGAGTTCGTAGATTAACAGGGGGGAGAGTCTTTGACACTTTTGGGTTACCTGTTGAAATATGCCGAGGCAGATCACTTGGATTATAAAAGGACAAGAGGAGAAAAGAAAATAAGAAAGAAATCAAAACACTTCATGTATTCACAAAGAACAAGACGTCTTCAAAATTCCAAAGAAAAAGGGTGAATCCAATCCGTGCCATTAAATACTATTCTAATTTGGGCTTTATTGAGCTTACTGCATCAGCTCACCAGGTTTTTTTTCTCAAATCTGCCTCTCAGTGGGTCACAAAGTGTGAAATCTGTGTTCTCACATTTTTGAAGAATCATCTGACCGTAGGAAAGGAATTAGAGCTCTTGTATCAGAGATGATGGAGGTTTTTTTTAATCACCAGAACCAGTGATGGATTTAAAACTGCAGGCATTGCTTGCTTTCAATCAGCCTGATTATAAGTTATCAGTTTGATGATATTACGTTGCTGACTGCTGAGCCCTGTTCTCTGCATGTGGATAACCGAATTAGATTTGATTTGATTGTTGGTGATTTTGTCTGGATTCTGCAGTTCTTTGAATCTTGTTTAAAAATGTCCCTTTTAGAATACTTTTAACCATAAAACCGAGTGTTAGTCTGGACTAGTTAAGACACGTTTGAAGAATACGGCCCTGACTAGTGACCCTGCTGGATTTAGACAATAAACACTTACTGGGAGTAAACATGGCAAAAACTCTTCCGTGTGTCTTAACATCAATAAAGTCTAAAAATCCATCTTTTTCATTTCTCATAAAAATATCTGGGCTTTGAGTATTGATCAATACATAGTACATGGGATGCTGCTTTCTTAACTTTCTCAACAAAATGTAATAAGCAGATGTAGCAACACAATTGGTCAAAACTAAAGCATTATAATCTATAGAAACGTACAGCTGAATTGAATAGATTGGTCCAATTGTGACTAATAGCCTATCAAGCTCTGTGAGTCAGTATTGGCTCTGGTGCGTTCCTGAAATCAATCGCTGCTAACTGAAGCGGAGATGTTGGGTGCAGATTTCTTCGGGTTCTTCGGTTCAAATGTGCTGCTGAAGGACTAAACTGAAGTGCCTGGCTGAGGCTGAAATAGCAGATGAAAAATACATAAATAAATACGGTGGGAAAAGATACTTGATTTTTTGATTTGCCTCTCGACTGCAGAGAGTCGCCTGCCTCTCGCTCTTCAAAAGTCAAGTCACTGTTAAACATCACCCTGAGGTTGACGCTCACTGACTCTGCACACACTACTGTTAAGATTGGTTTGAAATACAAAATCTGCCTCGGAAGTGTTCCATCCGTTCTTTAAAACGCAGTGAGGAAGCTGCACTAGATCACACAGAAACTACATTAGATGACTCGGCTCTTCTCACAGGATGTTTATGCTGTTTTCCAATCACTGACTACAATGAGAGAGGTAATATACACTATATTGTCAAAAGTATGAGCTCACATGTCTTGACTGGCATATCAAATCAAATGACATCCCATTCTTAATCCATAGGGTTTAATATGACGTCGGTCCACTCTTTCCACTTTGTTATAATCCCACTGACAGTTGACTGTAGAATATTTAGGAGTGAGGACATTTCACGACTGGACTTGTCACCTGAGAGTGTCCCATTCTTTCACAAATGGCAAATATATATATATATATATATATATATATATATATATATAGATATATATATATATATAATAATATATATATATAGAGAGAGAGAGAGAGTATAGGGTATGGTGTGCGAACGACCATCTGTTTGGTCAGAATTTATGGAGAAATTTAGCTCTCTCCCTTTCTTTTTTGGCCATTGAATGTTGTTGTTCTTTGATTCTGATTTGATACCGAGGGACAAAAAAAAAAAAAAAACTAAAACTTGATGATTACTCCTATTTATACGGCTGAAAATGTTTCTCTGCAGCTGGTGGAAATATCTCAACATGACATCACGCCATCTGTTCTGGTAGTTTTGCTTGTCAATAAGAAAAATTCACTGCTAAACAACACAGAAGCAGGAAATTGAAGGTACATAGCTGGTAGGTGTTTTTTTTTTTTAAACAATGCTTAAATGTTATGGTGGGAGTTTTCTCTTTAAAGCACATCTGTCTCTGGCCCCAAGCTCTACCGGAGATCTTTGTTTCTCTATTAAATGAGAGGAATAGGACAAATGACTCCACCGTCTGAAGTAAAGGTTCAGGGTTTGAGGCATGCTGGTTATTATAACAAATCAAACACAGTTTTATTATCTTATTATCCTTAACTACTATTGGTTGCCAGTGTGGTTCTTCATCTGTGGCTTAAAGGGGACATATCACATTTTCAGGTTCCTTCTTTTATTCTGGGTTTCTTCCAGATCATGTTTGCAAGCTTAAAAAAAACACATTATTTTTCTCATGCCGCCAATAGCCGTGGCGCCTGTTTACACCATCCCCCTGAAACGCTCCATTTTAGCACCTTTCTCTCTAAGAAAAGCCCAGTTTTCTCTGATTTCCATGTCTGCTTCTATCATGTGTATCATACCATAATAAACACTTCTAAACACAAAACTTCAGAACCAGACATGTTCCAAATAATCAAGATTGCAGATTTTTCAGGATGTTTGGCCCAGGTTAATACTGCTGTTTGTATGTCTTTATCACATAACGTTACCTTACTATTCATACATAACTAATTTGAGAGAAATTAACAACAGAGCCCACTGCAGAAGAAATCATTTTTTGTTGGAATTACTGGGTTGTGATGTAGTTGAAAAAACTGCTCAGTAACTTAAATATCAGCACCTACTATGAGGACAAACAACTCAGATGTTTTCACTCAAAAAGTTTTTACTTGTCAGACAATTATTGCCATATTTATGCCGTGAAATGTTTGTGAAGGCTGCAGATTGTCTGCTTGATCGACCAATTCAAAATACTGTAGAGAATAATGTATCATTCTCATTGCCATCTGTCAACAACGTGATAAAGTCGCACTGTGAATAGAAATGTGTCACGTTGCTTACAGTCATTGTTCAGAACCCGTACACTGTTAGAAATTACCAGCATTTCACAATAAATAACAGTATTATTTTACAGTAACTTGTTGTAATTTAGTTCCCCTGTAATATCCCAATGAATACCTGTAAAAACTACAGTATCTTTGGATTTTTACAGCATCTAACTCTAATTTTACTGTAAAATCCTGCAATCAAAAAACCCCTGTTATATCACAACAAGGTCTGTAATATCACAGCAACACAATAAAAAATGCAAGGATTTCACAGCATTCAACAGTATTATTACAGTGAAATACTGTATTGAACTATACCCTGGGAAGTCACATGACATAACCGAACTTGGTTTGAACTGAAGGCGCGGCGGTTTCCCTCTTCTCATCCCGACTGAATGGAGAAGGTGAGCAGCATGCATAACTCACTTACACCCATGTTGTTGTAATATGATAATAATATTTACTGCCCGAAATTATTGAACGTTATCTCACAGCATTTGCTAATAGCAATAGTAATAATACTAGCTAGCAAACGACTGCTAGCACGATTAGCAACGATTTGCTACGTGAGATAAGAACAATAAGACGAGAGGGAAATAAGAAGGAAAACGAACGGGAAAGGAAGTAAAAAAGTTCGTGTTTAATGTCACTACGTGTACATTTCAATGTGTCATATGGTTAGACCATGTAGCCCAGGTTTGATTTGAAGCTGAACTGGTCAGTAGCGGGCCGTTGTTTCCACTCGGATGTCTTTTCGTTACTGACTGTTACTGGTATTGTTGTCGTCATGTTCGCTCGCGGGGCTCGTCTGCTCTGGGTGAGCGCGTGCGGCGGCGGTGTTTTGCTGCATATTAGCGTAACGTCGCCGTCACTATTCTCCTCTCATGAGTGGTCTTTCCGCACCGAGACAGTGGGTTACCCGTGTTAGCCGAAGCTAACAATACACCCGCATCCTCCAGTTCAGCTTCATATCAAACCGGGGCTATGTGGCCGAACATAACGCACTGAAAAGTACACGTAGCAACATTAAGCACCAACTTTTTCACTTACTTTCCCGTTCGTTTTTTACTCCAGAGCAAAAGTGGTTTTGCCGAACGGTAGCCGATCTAAGCGGGCTAATGACTAGCTAGTCTATCGGGCATGTAGCGGCTCCCTGCATCGTTAGAGATATTCCACACAGACCAGCTCCTCTCCATGCATGGATAGGCTACTATTCTGCAAAAACGCTTTTGCTCTCGATCAAGTTTCAGCTAGGGATAATATCGCAGTACACAGGTGATGCAACTCCAAAAATCTCCATTACGTTTTATGTACAGATCATTTTTTTTACAACATACTCATGATCATAATCTGCATTCAAACTGAAATTCATATTGTTGGTTGCCTTTGTGTAATTTCTCCTTTTTCTTTTTTTCTAGATCAGGCTAACTATCCTGTTCAGTGTCCGGCTTAGAGTGAGGAGAAATAGATCAGGTAGGTGACGAGTTAAAATGCACCACAATGTTCCACTGTAAATTGGTTGGATGTGAGCATGTGTATGAGAATGTGTATAACTTTGTTCAGCACACAAAACAACATACTAATGCCCCCTATTATTACTAGTGTGGGGTGACTGACTGCTACAGAAAACACACAGGACTGCAAATTCATGTTTAGGCAGCAGGGGTCCTACCTGCAGGCTGCTGGGCCTATACCACCTGACCCATCAGCTCTACCACTGGACCCATCAGCTCTACCACTGGACCCATCAGCTCTACCACCTGACCCATCAGCTCTACCACCTGACGCATCCTTTATACATTTAAAATGTAAAATGAGTGATTACATTAGAAGCCATTGATTACCTTTTATGATTTACTACCTCTGACAATGAACAATATTTATCCTTTAATGTTAAATCCATGCTATTGTGTGTTACTATGTTACAGCCATGTGCCACTACTGTGGACATTAGTACTCCAGAACGCCCCAGCACCTCCTGCTTGATCATTCAAGGTAATGTTACTTGGATCTAGTGTCGACATTTCTAACTCAGTATTTTGTTTTGATTCTAGAAATCTACATCACCACAATAAATAATAATAATGATAACAAATTACATTTGTATAGCCCTTTGTATCTGAAGCAGATCTCAAAGTGCTCATGATGTTGTATCTATTCATTTTCAGGTGACATGATGAAGCCCTCTGGATGGCTGATTTCCATCGAGGGACATGTCGTGATGGGACCACACCCTTTGTTTTTACACGGAGTAGCTGCTTTCTTCAGCAGCTATTAAGTCTTCAACCTCGAGTATCCTGCTGCTGGATCGGCGACGCTGGAGTTCATTCAAAGGTATTGTATAAAGATCTCATTTAACCTTGTAATTCACATTATAGTACAGGCTTCCAACTCAATGATTGTCTTGAGGTCTAAATTGCTGACAATGGAGGTACCTGAGGCTAGCCTGGTGAGACCATCCTGATCTCGCAAACTCATCCATAAATCTATTAAAAACTGAAACTATCTTTGCTTATTAACAGGTGCTTCCTGGGCATCAATCCTCGAAGAGGCTCAAAGACCAAGTAGCGGACAACAATGAACCCTCATGTGAGCGCCCTTTTGAGGAAACCTATTGACTTTGAGTGGCCATCATAGTGAGACAGGTAGTTCACTCGCAAGTTTCTGCACAATTTCTCTGCATTTTAAGATGGCTTTGGAAAGTTTGACTAGGAAGTTGAATTTCTTGTATTCTTGAATTTCTTGACATTTGCTTAATGTTGAAAAATATTTATTTGTAAATAAATATGCCATTGGGCTAACATTGACTTTACCTCAGAGTTGTTTGTTCTTTTACAACAATGCATTGTAATATCACAATACTGAAATCACAGTAAATTGCTGTAATCCTTACCGTGAAAGTCATGCAAAATGTATCCAATAATTTATTGTGAATTCACAGTAAAAGTACAGGGCCTTGTTGTAATGATGTACAGCAAAAGGTTGTAATTCCCCAGTAATGTACTGTAATATCACAGTACTTGCATTGCCATAGAAGCTGTAAAGTTACAGTATACAGTTGTGCTTTTACAACAATGCATTGTAATATCACAATACTGAAATCACAGTAAATTGCTGTGACTTAATTCACAGTATATTGCTGTAATCCTTACTGTGAAAGTCATGCAAAATTTATCCAATAATTTATTGTGAATTCACAGCGTAAAATTTTGCAGTGTAGTAAAGGATTACATTTTTCTTGTCCAAATGTTAAATGGACTAGTTTTTTGGTCCTCGTATGCAAGAAATCCAATACGTTTTTCATATCACTTGTTTATACAGTGTGATTACATATAAATTTGCATTTTTTTCATAGCTGATGAAAAAGAGAGATAATTTGGGCAGACATAAAACCATAGCTTTGATGTAAACTGTCCACATCATGGCCTCCATCAAAGTAAAAGGTTTCTTGTATGCTGAAGTTGTGTCAGTATGTAGCTTCATTCCCATTCCCACAAATGGAAAGGGGCCAGCTGAGGTGATTTGGGCATTTGGATCAGGGTGAAGAATCCCTTCAGAGGATTTATGACCACGTTGAAATAGCTTTGGATGATGTGATATAGTGATGTTATGAGAATGTGGTACGTGGACTTGGGCATTCTTTGGCAGGTCCAGGAATATATGTATATATAATCATAACAAAAACATAAAAACATTGGTTGCATAGATATGAATGGTGATATAACAGCAAACAAGTACACCTGAAAAACATGGCAAACGAGACGTCAAGACGGGTTGGATGGGTTGCCGAAATTGCAGCAGACGCCTGACGTGCTGAGAACATTCTACCCTGCTGGAAACTGGGAAGGAGTGTCGGTGGAGTTGGTGGAAATCAAAACAGAGCAAAAATGTATTTTGGACTTACATTCATCAGGCAGAAACACAAATAAATGCTGAAGTTGCTCCTTGTCTGATCTCTCTGCCTTATCTGTTTGCTAACAAGTTGTCATATCATCACCTTTAAAAATAAAAGAGAAAATAAAGAGAGAAAAATAAAAGAGCAGTGCTGTGCAAGTGTGAAATTCCATAATTCAATATTCAAGTTTGAATTTATTTTCCATCATTTCTCTGTTCACACACTCTTTGCGGAGGTTTGAAAGCAATACATTTTAGTCTTAATAGTTTGTCAATTTATATTTCCACTATGGAGGGAAATTACTTTGAACTTGGCTTAGAATACTTATGCTGCCATTGCTTAAATTGCTACTGCTTGAATACAGCTTTTAAAACTGCACTTACAATAATGATGATCATAACAACAATAGTAATACTGCTGTCATCACCATTACATAAGCTGTTATAAGTGCTCTGTCAAGTTCGTGGGCTTTGACAGATCAATGGGAACCCGAGTCTTTGAGCCTTCCCATCGCCCTGAGCGTCCTGTGATGAATACATGTATGACATGGGAAAACAAGTGGATGTTTCAATTGAAGCCGGATGTGTCTGATCAGGATACAGTTCTTCCAAGAGGAAATCTTTAAGATGTTCTGGCCTTCAGGTGAAAGAAGTGCAGGTTTCTTGCCAAGAAAACCCTATATGTAATTCCTAGACCTACTATGGGAAGTTTTCTAATGTATCTTCTGCCTTGTATTCTTCTGCCAATACATCCTTCGCTAAGCCTTGCCCCATGCTTCTGCTTGGCAACACTGTCAGAGCTAACAAAAAGCACTTTACTTAGGTTAAAATACGTCTGTTTTAAGTATTTGATATTGTCAATTGGTAGTAGCAATGATCACTTTGAGGGAGGGATACATTTTGTCCCAACCGGGGATAAAAATAAATCAGTAGAGGCCGGGATATAAGGACCAGAAAGGGGGAAAGCTTATAAAAAGTTAGTTCTGGGTTCTTTAGACTGTTGGTAGTGTGTTCCATTATACAGAAGCAATTTAATGATTTATCTGCTATTTGCTAGTAGACGAGGAGGCACATCGACACCATACAAAGTGAATGGAGAACAATGATTTCTCTGCTGATGTGGGTGGGATTTAATTGTCCTCTGTCTCTATGGAGCCCATGCTGTCACTACCTGCTCCAACTAAATAAATAGTATCTATTTTTTGGAAAAACAAAAAAGAAAACCCCCAAATGTAGTGGAAGGCTGGAAGAAGTCTCTACAAAATGTGTTCCGAGGGTATATCCAGGATATCAAACGATAATTGGCCAGTCTGTGTTCAAGGTGCATGACTTCAATTAAATTGAATCATAGAACGGAGGATACATTATGATGTTGAAATCTAAAGAGGGACCATAAAGTAGCAACAAGTCTGAATTATCTTTACAGTTAACGATTGAGCAGTAACGATACAAATAATTATAACTTGACGTTAAAAACAAGTGTCACAGCCCACTGGAAATGTCAAAGTTGGAGTGTTCCCCTCTTTTAAAACTCCATTATATTCCCTTTTCACGGAGGTGCTCTCACTACAGAATAAACAGACATGGCTATCAGACCACCAGGTCCCAAACGCATGCTACTACGTCCACCCACTGTTAAATTGCCTGTTTTGATTGTCAGTTCTACTTTTTCGAGGGTGCAACATTCAGCTTGTTTTGGTAAGGAAATGCAGCCATCCAGACAAAGTGAAAGATCATGGGTTTTGTCTGTGTTGTTTGTGTTTGTGGGGAATGACTATGTGTCTTACATGTCAGCTACAGTATTACATTCTAAAATTAATATTTAAGGAGTTTTTTTGTCCACCACCGGGAAGCTCCTCTACTTCAGCTGGCCGGCTGGTACCAACATCGCTGAAATCAAACAAATGTCGCTCAGCAAAGTCCAGACTCTTCTCTGTTCTGGTCCTCAGTGGTGGAACGAACTCCCGACTAATGTCAGGAGAGCAGAGTCATTTGCCATCTTCCGAAAAAGGCTCAAGACTCACCTGTTCAGACTTCACCTTGACTCTGCATAGCATGACCCACTAACACCCCTCAACCCCCCCAAAACAAACCTATACCTATAGCACTCTGATCATAGCACTATTGTTCTTAAGGTATGTTTGCTGAGCAACTACTACTTTACTCAGACGAGGACCTAACACTTGTTCTATTTTTAGCTCTTACTTTATCGGCAATTATATGTTGTGGTTTCTTTGTTTCTTTCTTTTGACAAATGTACTTATTGTAAGTCGCTTTGGACAAAAGCGTCTGCTAAACGACCTAAATGTAAATGTAAATGAAGCACCGCAACAAGCCTTAAATAGAACATGTGACATTCAGCACCTTATAAAGTTGCTACATTGCAAATGTGTTCGCTAATCAGGTGCTCTTTTACGCATCCAGCACCGACACATTCTCACTCCCAACTTGTCAAATACTGCAGCCGTCAGTGACCCTCCGCTTCAGACTATGATGCAGAATGTACCCCTGAATAAGGGGTAATTAAACTTTGACTGTGGAAGTGTTAAATACTGACGAAGAAAAGCATCCACTCTGTCTAACTTTCTCATAGATTCATTTTTTTCAGCCAGAGGAGTCGCCCCCTGCTGGTCATTAGAAACAATGACCGTTTAAGGCACTTCTGCCTTAGCTTCACTTTTCCAGAGCTGGAGGCTGCTACTGAGACCAAGTGTTGCCTGCTTCAGTATTAAATGTAAAAACAATATTGTAAACTGTTCTGATCTCTTGTGTCGAGATCTGGTGTTGTACTTTAAACTTCTTCAAACTACTTCAAACTTTAAAACTATGCTGACACTTGGGACATCATCTTTTTCCAAATCTTTCTCTGCCTTATTTTTCATTTCACAAGGAATGTTTGCAGCTCTGGTGATACTGATCCAGTGACTCAACCAGCTGGCCTGACACTTTGACAGGAAAATTCCAACCCTTTGTGGTATTGCGAGTGTTTCGGATCCAGGGCGGTTACATAGTGCTCCCTCTGGAATACAAAACCAATCCCCACATGGCAGCTTGACGAATCACCTATCAATACCCACCCTTGTTATTTGCACCCATGTGGAACATCAGACAGGAGGGATCACGGCGGGTTTAAATATTGCAAAGAAGGAGGTTATCGTCCCGCAGCCCGGGCTGGCCTCCAGTGTCCGATGACCCAAAAGAGCGGTTGTTGTGTGTCTGTCCTGTCCATCAGCGCCACAGATGCCCAAGCCGAGCAACGTAATACATCCCTGAGAGCTGCTGCTGCTGCTGCTGATTCATTGGAGAAGATTCACTGGACGCTGGTATTGATCTGTGACCCAGGCTTGTGCCCTGGAATATCATTCCCCCGCATCAGGCGACAGTAAGACGACACCGGGTTCAGCTGCGAATGACTTTGATGAGAGGATTTTTTAACTATATGCTGGTATTAAAGTCAGCTGCAGCTGTGTCCCTATACCTGCAGTCAATACAGCAGCCCGTCTTTTAACATAACAAAGTGCACAAGACAACAGAAGCATATTGATTGTCAAAGGTGCCGTGTCTGATTTTTACATCTTATAGCATTTAAATAGCCCAACATCCAATTCCAAAGAGATGATTAAAGAATTGGCTGCTGAAAAAGATGAAGTGTGTAAAACTTGTATCAAAAATATTGACAGTAGTTCGATAAATGCAAGGGCATACTCTGATACAAGGTTGTGCGTAGATTGCATTTCTCTTGTAACTTGTAACTTATGTGATATATCACATAAATGTCCCTCTTTTGTCTTCCTGCAAATGTTTTTTTTTCCCTGTTTTGCTTTGCTGTGTTTCTACACCACTCCTCAAGTCTAAAGAAATATCATGAAACACTTCTATTCTGCATGCAAGTACCTTAGATTCATTTACATATTATTTTGTTGAGTTTGTAGACATTTTTATAAAGTTTTCGCTGCACTTGCTGACGAATGGAAACTTGATGTTGCTGACAGCTTGTTGTTGGCAAGTAAATCAACTAATTCAGGTGTTAACTTACATCTTCAAGTAAGATTTATTTAGAGTGTTCTTCATTTAGTAGTTGCAGACAAAGTTATACAGCTGTTAATTACCATGCAGCTCTCACACTCAAGCCTTCATTATTCTGCATTAAATAGCAATGTTCGGGAATAGCACAGTTGTGACTGCAGATCAGAAAACAAGGCTTTATATAATTGTCAGACATAAACTGATGTGAGGATTCCTTTTTCTAACATCTAGGAACTCAGAAGCCCCTTCTTGAAGCGCATCAGATTGCTGTTCAGGATGAACCATGTAGATATTCATCAGGAGTGTCAGGATCTGACTTCACTTCAGCACAACAGCTCACTATTGTTTCTCACTTTTTTGGCTCCTTTATCTTATTCTGAGGAAGTAGATGTTCCAAACACTCACCTATGATATTCAAAACAAAACGACGATGTGACAAAGGTTTTCTGCCAGCTTCCCCGCATCATTCACATACGTGTTTGACTGATTGATAGCTTGAATATAATACAATGCAGAAAATATCAGTCTCGGGAGCAGAGCCTTAGAGAGAAATTGGCTGAAAAGGAGCATTTCACGCTTTTTGAAGAAGATTAAAGCTTGAAAACCTTTTTTAGTAGATACCCCAAATACAAGAACACACCATAAACAGAGCACTTAAGGTCCCCTTTAAGAGTTTAACAAAATAACACTGAGAAGGAGTGCTTTGCCAAAATCTAGATTGAAGACCATTATTTGAACTGACACTATGTTTCAAGGTTCTCTATACGACATTCTGTGGTTAATAAAGCATCAACTATTTGCTATGTAAACATATCGTGTAATTGCTCTCCCTCTGTGTGTGTTGTTATCCAAGCTTCAGTTTGTTGACATAGCTATGCCGGACGGCAATTTCCAGCAAATGCAATTTTTCAAATCAGATCTTTTAAGACCGACTGTCCACACTGTTTTTTTCTTTTACTATTCTGGGTTTCCAACCTATAGGCTATGTAGCAAACGTACGCTATGTTAGCTCTGAAACTGGAATAAATATGGGTTCATACGGCCATGGGTGGGGCATGTACTATTGTTGTGACATTTCATTGTTTTGATGCGTTCATCAACACAGGGTTCAACCGCTGCACATTGTTATTTTTTCTTTTACAAGTCATGATAAAATACTCTTACAACAACAAAAATAGGGCATGTCAATCTGGGGGCACACATCCAGCAGTACACACAGGAATCTGTTGAGAGCTTTGTGCAGGCTCTGATCATTCTCAGCATCCTGCATTATTCAGCTCCATGAGCAGGTTTCTCTTTACCTGATATCCTTTGAACAAGCAGCATTTTTGTTTACCTCAGACTCTAGTAAATGTTTGAAATCCCTTAAAGCGCCATAAAACCAAGTCGCCTAATCTGTTATTCCGGTCTTTGTTTGGGCTTTAGTGGTTGTGGTCTTAATAATGGAGACCCATCTTTGATGAGAGCAATGCCATCATAGAGTCTGACTGTGTTTAAGTCTGTGTGCTGAGCTGCTCATAATAAAGCCCCCTCACAATACACCAATAAAATATATTACATTTATATGCAAATGGGAAGCTGGTGGTGATAGCACGCTGCCAGCAGGTATTAAGAAATAAGCGCATCTTAATGAAATACCTTCTGCTTGCTGGCCACAGTGGCTGCTCACTATTCAGCACAAAGTGGGTCAATTCAAGTTTTAATGTTGCTTGCTCACCTTTGACAACATTTGTTTAAAAAGGCACAGAGGGAGTCTACTGCTGTATTTTTCCTGCGGCAGCGAGACAGCGGAGCGAGGGCAGCAGTGGAGGCTCTGGCAGGATGTGATGCGATGCCATCAGGGGCACGGAGGAAAGTTTAAACTGCAGAAACAACAACTGAAAACATGATACTCTGCAAACTTACCAAATGCTGCTGCCGTGTACCGCCCAACCCTACTGTCTCCCAAAGATAACATTCATATATACACCGAACAAAAATATAAACACAACACTTTTGTTTTTGCTCCAATTTTTTCACATACATAAAAGGCCTGTTTCTCTCAAATATTTCAATCTGTGTTACAATGGGATGGAAATGAACCTGCAGCGCGTTGTGTTCACAAAGCAAAGGTTAAGAGAACCGCAACGCAGACTTGAAGTGAATTGTACTCAGAAAACCTCCCGACAAGGTGACAAAGAGTGTCCACAAAAAATGCTGACTAATGGCTCTGTTTGGAGTTGGAGAGCAGAAAGGGACCAAGTGTGAAAACACCCTTCGACTCCCGCTTTGGATACCAGTGGCAATAAGAACTGCCCTGGATCTTTACAGATATAACAAATAGAATTGTACGCAGCTCCACACTTTACATATAGGACACAGGGGAGATCTGCTGGGGTCAATTTGGTTTACTATTTGAGGTCTTCTGTGCTGTCTGTAGATATTACATTTCTTTAAATCTATAATAGAAAAAGTGAAAGCTTCAGATATATCCGTCCCTCACTTTCGCACCAGTTTGAAGACCTTTGCCCCAAAGTTCCATCACTTTGTCTATATTTTGTTAATTACAGACAAAAATTACAGACAAAAAAAAAATAATTACAACCTTTTTTCTTGTGTAGTGGATAAGAGGTTCCTCAATTAGCCCCAGAAGGGTCTTGTCCTGAGAGGCTTCTTATCTGTGTTAATAAAAAATGGCAAATGAAGATAGGCAAATAGCTCTTTCTGTGGAACTCCAAATGTGATTTTAACCATTTCAAAGGGCATAAGAGCCTCATGATAAAAAAACAGAGTGGTATTACTCTGATACCTCTATCTTGCCAAAAATAGCTCTTTTAATTCCCGGAGATAGGTTCATGTTTTTATATTTTTTTATTTTTTATATTTAAGCCCTTAGTGGTATTATAATTTAAAAAATGCATGGAATGTGGAAAAAAGCAAGAGCTCCACTCAGTAGAGATGCAGCTGAGCGGCTGCTCTAACCTGTTAACACGGCTGCCAAAACAAAATGCTGACATCAGAGATTTTCACGATGCATACTCACACAGGCAGTGTTGCCCGGAGAGAACTGTCACCTGTTACCTCACATTTTGGAAGATAAAAATTGTTGCTAGGCTGCAATTTCACCTCCTCCGAAGCATATTTTGGCACAAAACGAGCCCCGCATCAACATGTTTTATGAGACGCCAGTGTGCACTGCTCCCTGATGCGCCAGTCTTCTGCTTACATTAATGAGTCTCTTCTCTTGTTTTGCGATGACACCTGCTTCGTGAAATGACAGGAAGCAGCTGACTTCACCTGCTGCACAGCCCTGACAGTTTGGCTCTCGCTCCGGTACAGACGAGGGCTCGTCTGCAGAGTCCCGAGCGGAGAGAGATAAGTGGCGGTCCATGTGAAGGAAATATGAGCCAGTTACAGACGAAGTGCCAAATCCAACACATTTTTTACTTATCGGGCTAATTAACCTATCTGGAGCGAGGCTGCGGCTCTATATCACCAACCATCTGCTGACGCGCTGCCTGTGCCATTACCGTCTCCTCCACCCACGTCTCAGCAGGCACGCCACCCATCAATCACAAGCTGTTGCCCTCGCTCGCTCTCTCATGATTAAAGCCTTCTGCACCATCACTGGCTAATTATTCATAAGGCGGACATGCATAAGGATATATGGCTGGACAAAGATATGACATCTGCTCATCGGCCGCCTCGTGCTGCTTTTAGCCAGGAGGGGAAGGATGGTAATTATGAGTCAAACTGTACTGTGTCATTGTGCAGCAGGTAGACAAAATATGTTTCACCACAGCATTCACAAAACACTCTTCCTCTAAAGGAAATCAGCATTCATCTCAGCACAAAGAATAATTCTGGGTCATTAAAGCTTTCGTCTTAATAGTTTTGAAGAAAGTGACGTGTGTAAATGCAAAAGCCTGTGGCTTTGATATCTTTGACCAGATAATACTCAAAGATATAGATCACATGTCAGTACGAGGTATAAACCGAGCCATTAAGGCAAAGGCCCTCCCCTTCCTGTTGGAATTGTATCGTGAATCTAGCTGTTCTCTGAATTACAAAATAAATTTAACATGTAATATATTAAAAAGAAAAAAAGTACAAACTACAACAATGGACAAAAGACATTGTCACATACATCTTATTCCTTAAAGAAAATATGAAGCCTAGCATGTATGTTCATTAGCTGCCTGGCAGCAGCTGTTTCATTCATGCCTCACTCTCTCAGGTGACTGGAACCTGAAATGCATCACTATTACCCAGTCGATGCCCTCGTGCAGCGTTTTCTACACCCTCCACCACCAGTCACCTCAGCAGGTTGTCATGTTAATTATTTGCTATGAATAGCCAGTTGCTTGACTTAAGTGTCTCTTACTGAAAATTATTTTTAAAAATAGTAACAAAGACAAAAATAATGGCTGCCGTCATCGTCGGGGTAAAAGGAAGCCTTAGACGAGTAATGTATTTGGTATGGACCCATTAAGAATGTGAAATCATCAGGTTAAATTCTAAACAGAGGCCGAGAGGGACTTAATAAGGCTTAGCTTAATAAGTAAAATCCAACTATTATCATAACCCATAAAATCCACAGCCAGAGCTCTCAAAATAATAGCACTTAATAAGCCAGAATCGTCCATTAAAATGTTGAATCAATGGATCCCCTGAAATCTCATAAGTGCCACATCGAGCTTTAATAATCATTTCCTGAAAAAAACAACAACCCCAAAGCATGTGATTTAACAAGGCCAGTGTGTGTTAATTAGGGGTATGACAGAAATAACGGAATATAATGTTCATAACGTGTTTGTTAGTGTAGTGATATCAGGATTATTGTCTTCCGTTAGATGAGAAAAGGGGAGCAGTTCCTTCTCACACAGTCCGCCATGTTGCGCCGCCATGTTTCTACAGCAGCCCACAAGGGACAAACCAAACCCTTCTCATGTTATTATAAAACCGTGGTATACCACCAGCTTTTGCTCCCAAAGTATTCTCATAATGGTAAGGATGTTACCACAGTTTTGCACTCTGTAGCTCATGGTACTGTCCCTTTAAGAGAGATATACATTCAAATCACTCACAGTGTTCAGTACAGCTGTAGTTACTGGATTAAAACTAACTTTCAGGATGTGGGTAAAGCTTCATGATAACCTCATGGTCATATCACTCCTCCGCCAACCTTCACTACAAATTAGAAACTAGGTCCACCATGGTATCTTGTTCCCTAGCTAATTTAACCTGAGAGGTTTATGTACAGGTCTAACAAGACTAGTTTCCTGTGCACAGGTTGGGTCGTTCAGGTGGATAAAATAAGGAGCCAATGTTCACCAACAAGCTGCTACGCATTTTGGAAAAAAGAAAAAAAAAAGTCTCCAGAAAACAACAGAAACTACAGATTGGAGATTGGAGTGGAACAGAGATGAACTGTGAATGCAAACACAGTTAAGCATCGTGTTGGACTCCCAGCTGTCAGCCTGCTGAGCTTGGCATGCAGCGTTTCTGTCCCTTCACCTCCCGGATCAGGAGGAAGCTGGAGGAGGACACTCCGACATATGTGAATCTGTTTCCGTGTTTTGTGACAAACAGCCTTATATTTCCCTTTGTGACCACCGCCGCCGCCGCGGCCCTCCGTGTATTACCGTCACGCAGAGGCAGGCCAGATTCTCCTCATGATGTCTCGATCCAAACAAACTGTCAAACGCCTCCTTCTTGTGTGCATCTCCACTTTGCATGAGGCAGGCAGAAGGTAACCAGCGGTCTGCGCTGACGGAGACCAGTAAAAAAGGCAAAAAGGGGATAAACTATGAAATATTCATGAAGTGCAAAGCCTTCAGCAGAGCTCCTAACAGCCTGTTATGCTCCGGTGTAAGAAGCGTTCACAGGTCTCCGGGAAAAGTCATGACACACACCAGAAGATCCAGACGTCCCTGGAAATGTGTTCGTCCCTCTGATTTTAAATGAGAACCACGTCCATTAAATTACAGCATGGAAGGTATCACATTGAAGAAAAAAAAATCAAACGACTAAATGAATTGAAACCAATACACATCGGTGTTTCCTTTTAATGAATGTGCAGAGTGAGTCATAGGAGCATTCACATCATCAAGCCAGTCGAATGATTAGAACTTGGATATGACACTGACGCAACATGAGTGTCCCAATCAGCAGCCATGACAGACAACCTTTCATACTGAGGGTTAGATAGATAGAGAGCATCTATTTGCTGTACATTTAGTTGCATTTGGGATTGATTGTATTATCATATGAATCCATATTGAAGTGGTTATTACAAAATGTTGGTCTTTTTTCATGAGAAAATACATGTATTTAAATGACCAACCAAAATGATCTTCTTCATAGAAGTCATTATAAAAACATTTATTTTATGCATCCACAGCTGGGAGCGGCTCCAGCCCCCCGTGACCCTGAATACATGATAAGCGGTAGACAATGGATGGATGGATGGATCGATTTTATGCATCCAAGTATGAATCATGACTCAAAATGCATCCGGCAAAATACAGTTATACAGTATAAGAATAAATAACAAAAATAATGTCATTATATTCCTTGACCTTCCTTAAAAAATATCTCAAAACAACCATTGCAATATATAAGTTTTCACTGAATTACAGCAGATTATTGCAAAACACAGGTGTTATTACATACTGAAGTAGGGCTGCAGCTATCGAATCTTTTTGTAATCGAGTAATCTACAGATCTATCGATTAATCGAGTAATCGGATACAAAAATAAACACTGTTTATAGTTCCCATATACACTGTTAATTTCTTAACACATACAGTCAATGACTAGAAACAGGCATAAAGATTCTGAACGACGACGCTCCAACAGTAAAGGCAGCGTTCCCAGCCTGGCTCTGGCCGTACGGCACAATGTTGGCCTATAATTGTTAATAACGAAATGCAAAACAACTGCTGGCTTTGTTTCCAACGATGTGATTTGATTTAAATGTGACACTAACAAAAACGATTCATTCAGTCATTTAAAAACAGGAAGCCCAATAAATAGATGGTAAATGCAAACAAGGGAATGTATGATAAAGTGTCTACTGTATTTGACTATTTGGGTATTTCAAATATTCCATATGGTTACACGCTGGATGGATTCGTCAAAGCTCAGAGTATCGATGCGCTGCACTCGTCGGTGCGAGTGCTTTCTGAGAATCGCGGGTTGAACTCGAGTCCACTGATGCTCTTGAGGACAGATGGTACAGTTATTAGACAGATTGTGCTGCGACTGCTCTCCTCATGAGGGTCAAGGTAAAAGCAAAGAACGGCTGGAAAAAACACCGATGGATAACATTTGCCAGCAGCTATTTTTGTGGCTTTTTGCAGATGCTTCTGATGTCTTTTTTTTTACACTCACTTGAGTAAATTGGTCATCTGAAGGTGACTTTGACCTTTGAACTTAAGCAGGATGTCATTTTAGTCAACAATCAGTGTAGCAAAATACAGCAAGTGACTTATTTAGACCTCATTGTAGTGATTTAAAATCTTTATGGCATCTAACATGAGGACACATTGACGGTTAAATGCAAAACAGTTCAAATCGAAAGGTAAAGTTAGTCCGAGTACAAAGATAACTTCTTTGCTTTTGGCCTGTAGATAAATAATAACACAAGATTTCTCTTTGGGAAAAGTTGACTCATGTTAATATGTTTCTCGTGGAACAAAAATGTAATTTGTTTTCTGGTTTGTTTTTATTCCTCCATTTCTCTTTAACAGCCCGACAGATTTAAAAGTCACTGCAATTAAAGAAAACACTCATGTTGTCACTCAGGGTAAAACAAATAGAAATGAGCTTCATTGTTGGATTTCAAATGCAACGACGGGTAGTGTTTGATTTTTATTTTAATGGTGTCCATAACTTATTTTGTTATTCCTTTAAAATGAGACATTGATTGGTTTTGATCCCTTTGTGCATAACAATGATGCATAACTGCTAGAGATGGTAGGTCACCATGACGACTTTATTATGAAAGATATATGACTAAGATTTAAAAACAACATGCATATAACAATGGTGTTCTTTCAGCAGTGCAACAAAGTGAGAAGCAACCCTATCTCCTTGCAAGTATGTTCCAAAAACAACTAAACTGCATTTTCAATTACGCTTCAAGGGAATCACATTTTCCCACAGTTTCAAACACTTTTAAACAAAAACAAAAAGGTTAAATTTCATTTAAACATCTTAGTTTGAATAAGTCCATTTGCTCCATTATTTCGGGTCAACGTTGACTTTTCCTTTCTCACGGGACACAAAGAGCGATCTCCTAGGTGAAAGTCATGTGTTTGACCACCCCATCAACCCCGATCTCCTCGCCGTGTGAACCTCTGCAGCAGATGATTGGAAAACATTTTTAAGAGGCCATGCTGCCTCTATTCCAGCTCATTATTGTAGTGTGAGTATCCACATGGCAGACGGACGAAGCTAGCGAGCAGCTAAAGATCAGATATTTCCCTCAGGAGCTGCTGGAAACCAGACTCCAGCAAAAAAGGAGAGCAAATATTGGATTTACATTAGCCAGGTGGCTAGAAAACCAACTCCAAATGTCTCTGTGGCGACCGCTTGCTGAAACACTTTTGCCATATAAACTTTGCGAGGCGATGATACGTAAAAGGTGTTTAGAGCTCGTTCCACTTCCCCCGAGGCACCGCGAACAAACTCAATTAACAGAAACAACAGTAATTCAATTTGTATATTTCTCTAACTGGGAAAACGTTAACGATAACAGAACGGTATCAACTGGATATGATCGGTCACTATCGATTGGTCAAGGTGAAAGAACCCCGTCAAAATGGCTGCAGTGGGCACAATGTCACCTTTTCATGCCGGCAAGAACCTTGGAATTAAAAACGAAACCCTTTCACTTCAGCGTCTTAGCATCTAAGTAATAACCCGTCTCGCTGCCACGCTCTTAAAAAGTTGGAGAGGTCCTTAAAGACTCTCGGGATGTTGCGCTGAAAGCATAACAAACTACTTCAACTCCACTTTGATGGGCTTCCCTCAACATCTGCCTGACATTCACCATGCCCACACTGAAACACGCCGAAACACGCACACACACTCTTTCCCAGCTGTCACAGTTTGCCTGCCACCGAGGGGGTAATAGCGCCGCCAAATCATCAACCCACTCTCTTATCAAATGGCCTCTGAACTCTCAGAAGGCGGTTCACAACCCTTTCACATAAAACAAAGTAAAATCCAATAAGGAGCGGAACAACAAAAGATGAATCCTCCCTCGGACTCATCTCAACAAAATGATTTTGGATGTAAGTGTCTCTGTAAAAAAGGGCCCTCGCTGTATTTCTTGTAAATGTCTGTGTTGGTCAAGCTGGTTCTAGCCAGAGTTCTAGTAATAGAGATTCAAAGACAAACTGGAACTTTCAGTTCTCATAGGTAATAAAGACTCAAAATCACATTTGTAATAACACAACATTATGAAAAGATCTTTACATAATCACATTTTGTGTGGTGTGGTCTCCATCTGGCAAACAAAATCAGCTGGAACTGCTTTCAAAGAGAACTCTGACCAGCTTTATCTCCAGTCCAGTATCCGTGTGTGTGTAAAGAATTAGCATGTGTTCCCTTGTGGTGTATGTAGTGTGTGTGTGTGTGTGTGTGTGTGTGTGTGTGTTTGCGTGTGTGTGTGTCTCTGTGTGTGTAGGGGGGGAGTACAAGTCAGAGAATCAGTCATTCCAGAGCTGTTGTGTTGTTTACCAGAAGAGCTGCAGCTGTCAAGTGTAGAAGTCAAGCGCAGTGTACCATTGAGCCATTTGTTTGTTGCATGCAAGTTATTAATTGATGTATTAACTGTTAGTGTGTGTGTGTGTGTGTGTGTGTGTGTGTGTGATAAATACACTTGTGTGTTGGTGATGGGGACGTTGGAGAATGCCGATGGCTCAACCCGACTTCACGAAGGCGACGCATTAATTAGATACGAACCACGGACACTTTTCATTGAGCACCACTTCGGTAACCGAGATACAAATCATATTAGGGAGAATGTGGTGAGTGGACCTCGTTCCCCCTGGGGGGGTCTGTGGGCAAGGTAGGTAGATCTAATGGATATGGATCTACAAAGAACTCCGTGCTCTCGTAAACAATGTCATACTCTTCCATTAGCCTTTACTCTACATGTACAAGAGGTACTTGTAGTTCACTTGAGTATGTCCATTTTCTGTTACTATACTTCTACTCTACTACATCTCTGAGGGAAATACGAACTAGCCATTTTGTAGATTATTAATATTATAAAATGTGTATATGTTCATATACTTCTACTACTTACTGAAATCCTTTTTATAATGATTATTAAATTGATTATTTGACAATTACCTCTCATCTCGTAAGGCAAGAGACTTAGGTGGCATCAGTTAGGTCTAAGGGCTTAACCTGAGGCAAGACTTTGAGATCGGACCAGAATATCAGCAACATCATAGCCTTGGCAATGACTCAAAATGCCTCCTCCATCCTTTCGAGAACCAAGAGACTCTGTGAAACGCTGATCTACAGAGACGTAGGCTGCATGTTGCTTTCACAGCTAATGAGTTTCCCCAGATCACCACTGAAATCGCTCTCTTGTTCCTGTAGTTCTCAACATCAAATATCTTGACATTAAGAGAAGTAATTCTCAGACACCAGTTTGCCCTCAATTTCAAACTAACCCAAATCCTCTTAATAGATTACGTGCCGTCAATCGGCACACACAAAAGAGAGCGAGGGAGTGAACGCAGCGTCCATGACTAAGCTTATTTGCCTTGCCGTTGATGTGACAGCCGCTAGCAGAGAAAGGGATGTTACATCACATCTACGACAGCAGACGGGGGCTAATGAAACAGGATGTGGAGAGTTCCCCTCAAACAGCCCCGACTCTGACAATTGCCATATGGGACCTTTAAAAACCTACATCACAGATAGTCCAGAGGGGCTGTCATCTCACTTCACGTTCTTTTTCAGGGTTTCTGCAGAGGCGACCCACAGCCAATTAGTCCGGCGGTCATCAGTGGGAGAGGAGAGGAGCTGCAGCCGGTCCTCAGATGGCCGACCTTGGGAGCAGCGGACCTTCCTTGAAAGCATCTGGGTCTATAGAGGCAGTGGAGCTTAAAGGCGTTCTCCCTGCTGCACCTCCTGCCCCACATAAGATAGGAAGGCACTAGATTACACACAGCATGGAATGTGGAATGCTTCTGCCCCCTACTGGCCATATTCAACACCCCCCCCCCCCCCTCCCCTCAGCTCCTTTCAGGGAACAACTTCAGCACAAGGTGATGATCAAGTGGATCCACTGGTGGCAAAAGACACAGGCCTGGTTCCCAGCAGCAGGGTGACAAGTCACGGTGAGGCGGACAGAATGCGCATTCAGCACGATCCCAACGCTGGAGGACACGAGGACAAACTTTCCTTTCAAAGTCACTGGAAGAATCTCTACACGTTGGAGGAATAAACGCTTTTGAAACGGTCCTTGACTTTCAAAACTAGGCCGCTCCTGATCAGGAAATTGCACAAAGGACACGAGCAGCCTCTTTAATTCACATCCTCTGTAATAAGCTTATGAATTATGAGTTTTCCCGGGCTGAAATAATGGATTTGTATGCTGAAGGGGGGCAGCCGGAATGACAGCCTCTATAAAATGGAAGGGAAAAAAAACGACTCGCGCCGTAACAGTCAGTCATTATGGAAATGTCAGGTCGTTTCTTTTTGCCTCTGATGTTGAGGCTTCTTAGCTGCACTATGTTAAATGTATTATATTTACCACGTGGACATACTGTGATTAGAATCACAACAAAAATGTAATTCCAGCACCGGATGCCATTATTGTTACGCTCTCTGGTTGCTGTCGGGTCGTGAGGAACGCGATGCAGGACGTGAAAGGTGTCGACCCTCAATGTTACATCATACAGGATGTGTTACCAACACATTAGGCAATGTTTCCCAAACATATACGGATGTGCAGAATCAACACCGAGCACCACAAATTGATTCAGAGGTTTTTTTTTCTTTTCCAACGCGATTTTGAAATCTAAATATTGTTCCGTTCATTCATCTCCACACACACACACACACACACACACACACACACAGTGTTTCCCATACATTGATTTATTTGTGGCGGCCCACCAGAAAATCAACATTGCCCGCCACATATTGATTTTATTTTTTCTAACTATTTGGGTACAATCGGATTTAATTGTAGAGATATATGTGGAGCACAGAATTCAATTCTGTTGTGAAACACTGCATTATGTATTCGTTTATATCACAAATTATGTCCATTTTGCATCAAGATTGTTTCATGTTCGATTCTTCAACACAAGGAAGGAGGACTAAAAGCTCTTCCCAACGCGCGGCAGATGCTCCTCTTCTGTTCGTTCGGAGGCTGGAAGCTGTTCAACGCCACGTAGTTGAACTCTCGCCAAAGGCCGAGCCGTTTGTAATGCCTCATTATTTTTAACCCAAATTGTTAGCATTATCATCAGGTCCCCATTAAAATTAACACTCCTCCGTATGTTTTAATCAGCCCATCCAATTACCAGCCGAGTTGGCCCCCTGAGGTGCTTGGATGTACATTAAAAATAAAAATGCAAACTGTACCGACGCAACGCCTGTGAAGGCTGAACAAAACAAAGCCTGTCGCAGTGAAAGCAGAGCGACAGTTGAAATGATGTTTGCCGATGGTCAGGCATACAAATAATCTTCCCATAATGCACATTGTCATTCATAGTGGTGCCAGTAATAATCAATTCAAGGATATGTGAGCGTTGTTTGATATGGTAATGTATGAACTTTATGTTTACATATCTGCACCTGCATTTTGATCCACTTTTGTTCTCCAAGAGATATATTCTCTAATAGACGACATAGTTATACTTGTGTATGTTGTTTACAGAAAATATGGAAGTGGCAGTGATTGCTCGGTGCATGAAGCAGTTTTCAAAATGATGAATGAAATATGCAGTTATTATTAAATGCTGTAAGGCTGGAATTGTGGATCTCCAAGGATACACAGTTTGGTCAATCCGACTCTTGTAAAGGTTGGTACACAATGCAAAAGAAAGAAGTATAAGAACAGCTGCATAACAGCTCTGAACCCGTGCTTGTTTGCCGTGTGCAGTCAGGAGGAGCATTCTCCCGTTTTAAGCTGATCTGCAACAACCTGTGCAGCTCACTGATCTCATTTCTTTCTTAATATATTTGTCAAGGATGTTGCAATTTTCTGGCTCTTGGCACAGGACGATGACATCCCAATTTGTTATATCGTGCTCAACGCGCTGAACAGTCCATTGTTTTTCCAACAGCTGTCACTGAGCTGTAAAAAAGGAGTTGAGTGAGACCGAGGACCTTGCTAGGCTGTTGCTCATGGACGGAGATGTCAGTGGGCTGGATTTCTACATCATTTTCATGCCATAACACTTAAAAAAGTGCAACTACTCCCGGATGTTAGTCTTGTGGGAGACGTCATCGTCATTTATCTATTTTGGGCCTCCTCGTCTCCTTGATCCCCCAGCATGCAACCTGGAAATAGATCTCAGGACATCTCCATCCCAGTTCCTAAAAGTCACGACCGAGGAAACCTTTGCATCCTTTGCAAAGGAACAGAAACGAAGGCAGGACTGTTCCCTTTGTGATCTGAAATAGTTATTTAAGTGGATCAAACTTTCTGTCCTTCACCGTATTGTCTCGTTCCCATCTGCATTCCTTAAAGACAATTCCCTTTGATATGACTTACATTCCTCATCTTGAGTGTCGGCTCCATCCATTTCCACTTAGAATTGTGTCATGATGTCTAGAAGTGCAAACAACTGCAAAAATGTTGACTTTAAAGAGATGGCTAGGAGGCAACGATGTCTCATTTGTTCAACGCTTCGCCTCCGCTCTCCTCGCGTCTCTTTCTCACCTCCTCTGTTCGCATCTCCCGTGGGCGGGACTAAAACGCGAGGCAACGAGGCGAGGAGCTACAGTTCACAAGCACAGGATGAATCTAATCACTCACATACTTTTGGGGTAATGACTATCACGCAGCATTAAAACAAATTCATGATAATGACTGCTGTATTTATCCATTATATCTTATAATCAACAACAATCTAATCAGACGATATCGCTCTCACCGGAGAGCCGATATCAGCCTCATCTAATAGTTGAACTATGATGGAGGCCGTTCCTAAATTAGATTTCGATTTCAGTGTCCGTCTACATCACGGATCTGGATACGATCAAAGGTTGCTTTGATTCGTTCAGAGAAGCCCCTTAAAGATGGCACGGATGAGTCCCAGAGGTAAAGTAAGGTACAATTTGTACATTAATGTGCGGATCAAACAAAGGCAATGTCCTCCAACAGGTGTGACTTTGGTGAGAGATCCCAGCCTCTGATCAGCAGACGGCGATTCTCTCCGTTGTAACGAGAGCAGACAGTTAATTATGGCATCTAAAAAGAAGATCAGGGGCTGAGTAAAGTAGAATGAGGACTACGTCTTTTGAAGAAGCCAAGGTGGATCTAGAATGCATGCAAAGTACAAAACCAAGAAAAGAAAGTGTGAGTGAGAAAAGGGCTATTTTATTGTCTATGATATTGGTCTAATTTACCATTTTCCTGACGTAAACGTTCCAAAAAGTTGTTACATTTTCCCAAGTCTTCAAAATGGACCCGACATTTTACTGAGTAATTAGAGAATATAAATATTCCCCAGTACTTTTTTTGGTATGACATCAAGTTGGACCCTAATTAGAGAAAAACTTCTTTTGTGCGTGTAATTTACTGGCGATACAATTATCAGCACATTATCCAAGAAACAGGATTTCTGAAATGTTCGCGGCTCTTATTCTACAACCTTCTTTACGGAAAATAACACAAACACAAGTGTTACACTTGAGACACTTAAAGTGGTTCAACTGTGATGTTCAAGGAGTGTTTGTCCATGTTAAATAAAGAAAATAAAAATCAAGTAGGCCTATATATTTCATTCTGTTTGGCTTTGAAAATGTCAGACTTTGCACAGTTGAAACTGTTGCTGACAGCAATGTATTATTATTATTATTATTATTATTATTATTATTATTATTATGAATAATGCACAGAGATCATACCATTGGTCGAATGACTAGATGATTTTTTAGAAAGCAGGTCCCATGGTGATCAACCATGGAGGGGCAGGCAGCAACCTCCAGTTCTGAAAAGTGAAGCCAATTCGGAAGTGCCATAAACTTGCATTATTTCCGCTGACCACCAGGAGGTGACTCCTCTGGTTACAAGAAGAATTGCATGCTTACAGTCTTTGGTCTACAGACCCCCAGTGACAATGGGCCTCATTTATCAATCTTGCGTGAAAACGGGCGCAGATCTGAGCGCAGATTTGGTCTTACGACAGGACACACGTGCGATTTATGAAACGTTCGTATCTGACCAATCTCAGCGTACGAATGAGCGGGCCTTGATAAATGCGGCGGCTGAATTCGATCGTCATTAACATGTTACGCCCATAAATATTCCTGTTTCGGAGGCCTCGCCCACTGAGGTCAAACATGGAGAGACAAAACATGGGTAAGAAAAGAAGCTTTTCTGACACGGAGATCGGCATCCTGACATCGAAGGTGGAACACAACAAGACAGTGCTTTTTGGCAGCCTGAAGGGTGGCATAAAAGGGGCTCACAAAAACGCTGTCTGGAAAAAGATAACGGAGGCAGTCAACAGCGTTGCCGCAGAGGAACGGACTCCAGCTGAGGTTTGAATATAATTCTCAATAACTTAACCCATGCCTAACAACTTAAATGAATCCGCAGCCTAAAAGCTTATGTCTGCTAACTGATCAAAACAATTCTTTACATTTAGGTCAAGAAAAAATGGTCGGATATGAAGCTGGCCACCAAGAAACGCGTTGCTGCGTTTAAACATTGCAGCATCAGGCAGACTGGAGGAGGCCAAACAGACTCCAGCCTGATCTTGACGGGGACGGAGGAAAAAATTGCCTGCTTAATTGGGTCGGAGTCGATCTGTGGCATAAGTGGTGGAGGTGACACAGAGATCCCTGCGGTCCCTGAAAACGCGCTCACGTCTGACACGCGCGTATTGTTCCTCCAAAATAAGCAAGTCTGCCATCATCAAGACTTGATAACTGTCAAAGCATCTGTTTAAATAGGGGAATGAATAAACATCTGACCCACCACAGTGGAACGATGATTATCTCAACAGGTGCTTTCATTTTTGTTCCAGTTCTGTCACACCCATCGGACAAAAACAAAAACAATTACACATTTTTGCCTTTAGTTAATTTACAAACACACATTTCTGCTTGCATTAATGATTCTTTCACATTTTAATGTGTAATAATTAGTTGTCATCTTAGGCTATTTATCCCATTGTTTAATTTTTTGAAAGTGGTATCAGTAAAAACATGGGCTTTAAAAGAAATGTTTTCGTTTTAATAATCCGTTTTGATCTGTTCTAAATATGTGACTGCTTATGCTTAATGACAGCTGAGGTTTGTTCATTATTTTACGCCAGATTTTGCTGTGCTGCACCGCAAATCCACAGACTCGAATTTGCGTACACGAGCTCAGACCTGACGTGAGATCTGATCGCAGCTTCCGCTTACGTCCAAATTGATAAATGCCGAAGTTTGCGTGGAAATGGTCGTACGCACGGTTTTTGGTCGTACGTTCGTTTGATAAATGAGGCCCATTGTGTGCACAGGTAGACAAGCAGCTAGCCCGACCAATCAGTTGCTAGGAATTCTGGGCCCCCTGAAAGAATATCGGTGTGGGCCCCTCTACCCATTCATTGCCACCTACTGGGGGCTGTGTGTGGGCCCTAGCAGGCTGTGGGCCCTTAGAATTGTCATCACCTTTCCCCCTATACGACGGCACTGACCACAGATAACAGGTTTTTTGTTCTTGTCATGGTCGATGACCTTGATTAATTGATTGCTGTGGGATGTGGGTAAAGTGACATCTCCACAACACATTTAAGTGTTTGCTTATGAAAAATAAAACGGCACGTGCACTTCAGACAAAAAATGCTAATCATGAACTTCTGGAAATGCTACTTTTTAATTGGCCCTGAGGCCTCACACTAAAAGGAAAAAACCTTCTAAACCCATTTATCACTACAGAGACTACAGAAGGCTACTTTGCCTCCGGGTCTCAATCTATAACATAAACCATAAAAGCTGATGAGGCTGCATTCCACAGTGGTTACATTAGGATGAAGCATCAGCATGCTGCTACAGGAAGACAGAAACTGGCCCTGGGCCAGTTCTGCTGGCCTACCTGCATGGACTTCACCTCCATCAGTATGGAGACAATTCGCGGGGAAACACAGCTACGCTTCACATCATGAGGTTCGTTTCTTACCTCACGCTGCTCGCCTCTGCGGTTCATGCCGGGGTGCTGAGAAAGAGACAAAGTTGCCCGGATGTTTGCGACGCAGCTCAGTGCGCCGCCGCGCCGCGCGCCTGTTACTACGGAGAGGCGAAGGACGCGTGCGGCTGCTGCGTGGTGTGTGCGGCCGGCGAGGGCGAAGCCTGCGGGGGGCGGAGCGGCGGCGGCGGCGGCGGCGGCGGCGGCCTCTCCTGCGGTGAAGGGTTGCTGTGCGAGTCCGGCCCGGGCTCCTGCGTGTGCGCCTCCCCGGGCCCGGTGTGCGGCAGCGACGGCCGGACTTACCCGAGCACCTGCCGCCTGAGAGCCGAGAACCGGAGAGCCGAGCTCGGTGAGGGCCCCGCGGTCATTCTGATCCAGAGAGGCTGGTGTGATCCAGGTGAGTTGTTTACCTGCAAGTTAGGGTTGATTATTGTTATTGTTATTATTGTGGCTACTGTAACAATTCATGTAAATAATATTTATTATTTATTTTTATAATGTAAATAATATATAATATATTATAATATATATTATTTAAATGATTATAATTGTTATTAATAATATCAATGTATTATTTACATTATTATTGTTATTATTTGTATTTGTATTAGTAGAAGTAGATGTTAATAATAATGATCATTTAAAAAAAAAAAAAAACTGGTCTTGAACCCAAATATCAAACCTTCCAAAAATGGAGTGATACTGATGCTATTCCTGCTGCTTTTCACATACCTTGTATAATAATACAACCTGGCAACAACCGAGTCTCCCAGATGAGGCTCTGAAAGAACGACTTCACCAATTTCCCAGATACGAGCAAGTTTACTTGTCATGGTTAGTAGCACTCAGACAAACGTGTCCTCCGTGGCTCCGGAGGAGCGCTGCCAAGTCTCCACAAATAAACTCAGCTGTCTCCGCTTTGCCTTAGAAACTCCGTGTTTTTTAACAGGAAGCCTGCGTTACAAACTGGAGTGTGAAGTGTGAAAGCCGTGGACTCGAAGCAGCAGAAGGGTCGGAAGAAAGAGGCTGAGCTGTAGTGTTTTTTTAAGCTTGACCCTTCCTGGAGATAAATCAGGGTATCTCCATCTGCATTGCTTCTTTGCATGCTTTAAAAAAATACATTTCAGTCTGTCATTGTTATGAAAATGAACTGACTGAGTGGAAGTTCTCCTTTAAACCTCAGCTGTTCTTTTAATGAGGTGCTGTGACCTGACAGACTGTGGAGGTTTATGAGTCAGGACTGAAGGAAGGATGTTGCTGAAAAGAAAGAAATCACCTGTACTCTTTAATTTGCATAAGATGCATCTGTGAAACTTTTCCCAGAAAGCTTGATAAAGTGTCCCTCCGACATTCTGCATGTTCATGCCCGGAAGAGCAAGACAAAATGCCATCACAAATTTTCCAATGATGATGTTTTTTCTCCTCCTGAGGGAATCCTGGCGCCGTATGTGGAAATATATCCTTCTCATTTTCCCAGCTGCTTCCATCTATTTTCATAACGGGCGCTTTCTTATCATAGCCATCAGCGGAGGAGAGAGAATTCTTCATGCCCCCACCTCACACTACTCAGCTACATGCAAACGCTCACAGGCATGATGTATGGAGGCACCTCAGTGTAACCTGGTTAATGTCGCTGAGGGCCTTCCCATATATGCACCTTTAATTCAGAACTCACAGTCAAATACGAACTTCATCAAAGAAGAAGGCAACACAAGACAATCAAAGGTCTAGTTCAATAAAGACATTGCAAGCAAAAGGACCGGTATGACATTGGAAGGTTTTTCACCTAAAACTATGCAATTTTGCATAATTTTGGATCATTATTTAAACTTTAAATTACATCCAAAAAGAAGCACTAGCAGGAGCCAAACACCTCACAGGGTATCAATGCTACAAATCTTTCCACAAGATATCCACGAGTTCATTCCAGGGTCAAACATAACAAGTGTGATTGACGCGGCGTCCTATTAGCAGATCTACACTTGTTCAACAGTTTGGAGAGCTGTTAGCGGATTAGACGACAGGTTGGGTAAATGGCATTCTTCTGATGGATGAGCCACGGATGCCAAAGCTGACACAGAACTACAGTGTAAATGTTATGGGATCTGTTGATTTGTTGGTTCAGCTCTTTGACGGGCCAAATTAGTTGGTGTCAAAGTAGCTCCTGGCAATGGATGGTTGTTTCTGCAGAGACAAGTTCACTTTTACATCTCTGTAAACACATTAGTCAGATCGAGGTGGCTTCAGGAGAGCGACTACATGTTTTCTTAGAGAGCAGAGGAGGAGATTTTGGCGGTAGATTATCAGATTGCCCTCATGACACAAACACAGGTGTCCGGGGCAGATTGCATTTAAACGAAGCCCTGCCCGTTACAAGCCTTTTAAACCTTTGAGGTTTGACCTTCCACTTCCTCTTGTAGGCCTTCAACTCTTATATCTATAAAAACAGCTAATAAGATGTAGGAATTAAGTAGTGGCCAGGCAACAGAGATTAATAGATGACTTTGGTGCGTACTATTCTCTGTCTGATCTTCTTGTTGATGTTTTCTTGACGTTTGTCCATGAACAGCGGCAGTGTGAGTTAAGTGCACTGAAAACGCCGTCTAATCATTGACTTTATAGCGAGAAATACTCAAGTAATACCTCTTGCTATTTTCTGCAGCATCCATGTCAATTCATGTCATTAATACGTTTTAAGGTGGACAAAAGGAACTGACTGTCGTCTGATTTTGTTGCTGCATCAATCATTTTCCACGTTCTGGATCCTTTACTTGCATATTGCCGACCCTTCTGTCTGCTGCACTGTGATATCGCTTCTTTTTTTTTTTCCAAATAGAAAAAGAAAAGTCAGACAGTATTGGCTGCAGCCTGTTCACCCCGCTGCCATCTGGAGTGTTACAGAAGTATCTGCTGCAGTGACACCAGACATCAGAGCAGCTTCTTTCCTCCGGCTGCGAGAATCCTAAATCCGCCCCCCGCCCTCCACATGCCACGTCCTTTTAATGTGCGTGTTTGTTTTTATTATGGAGCAAAATTGGACTACAAATTGCATTTCTTCTCACAACCCTGTTGCACAATGACAATAAATTAACCTCGCAACAGTGTCAGATCCAGTAGCTCAGACAGCTTAATGGAGGAGAAGCAGGGGGCGGGGCTTAGACGAGGGGTCAACAGTCATAGCCGCAAGCATGGTACTGCTGAATCTTCTAAAGATATCGCTCTCAAAACCAAAACTCTTCAGGTCACGGTAGTGCTTCATTCATCCTCCAGGGATCACGAAGGGACCGGCAAATTTCATAGTAGAAAAGTAGAGATATTTCAGTCTGGTGGGCTGATATACATTCTTATATATATTATAAATCTTAGTTTTTAAACTGAGGGGCTTAACCTGTAATCTATGTCACAAAGGAATGCACCATCAAGAAAGCATGCGCTACAAGTTCAACTTCATTGCTGATGTGGTGGATAAGATCGTCCCAGCTGTGGTGCATCTGGAGCTCTTCCTAAGGTAAAACTAATCTACCTTCAACATTCATATTCCCTGGGCAACCAAACTTTAATAAACTATAATAAATCAAGTGAGAAGTAGGGTAATTTTCTCGTACACTTCTATACAATTATTACAATTTATTATTTGGCTTCACTATCCAGAACGATGTCTTTCGTTTCGCCTCTCCTCTTGCCAGAGTGCCGTTCTCCGGCGATGAGGTCTCCGTGTCGAGCGGCTCTGGGTTTGTGGTGTCGGAGGACGGCTGGATCGTCACCAGCGCTCACGTGCTCAACAACAAGCAGCGCGTCAAAGTGTACCTGAAGAGCGGTTCACGGTACGACGCTACGGTCAAGAACGTGGACCGGAAGGTCGATGTCGCTCTCATCAAAATCGAACCGGATGTGAGTGTTTTCCCTTCGTCCGTCTCGTTCTTCCCCTCCGGCCTCGCAGCTTGTCAACACCATATAAAGTTATTCCATGGAGAACACATGTGGAATAACTTCACACACTTTCTTTTCTTCGCTTCAACTTGTTGTCTCGTAAATTCAAAGCCTCAGATTTTTTTTCTGGTGTCGTCCTGAATAAAACATGTCGCTGATCAGACATGCTCTTACACTTTGTATGGCAGAGGGCGACTCCCTCCTCCCGCAGACAGACTCCACTCAGCATGAAGCGCATGATTAACATTTTTTTTTAGTACTGATCTGAATACAAGAATACCTCCAGAGCCCGGAGAGTAAGTCAGTGGAAATCGTCGCGTTTGACTGCTTTATAGGTGAAGGGATTTGTCTGAAAACAATCAGGGAGCGGCGGCAGCTCTACAACGCTATAACTCTCCGTGTTACATTCCTTGCAGAGGGAGTTCAAAAGCTTGCCTAAAAGGCAAATTTGGGATGAAATAAGACTTCGTGCCCCGGGAGGAGATGTGGCTATAAATTCAGCTGAGCATCGCAGGCCGACCCCCAGAGAGGAACGGCGTCAGGCGGAGACAAACTCAGGCTCAGTTTAGTTTGTGTGTACTCGGCGCTTAGAAAACTAAAACATATATCCAGTGTCGGGAACGCAGGCAGAGACTGGAGCAGAGCAGCTGTTATCACCCAGAGATCAAGAAGGAAACTCAGTTAATTAATAAGAAAGCAATTGTGAATAACCAGAGATTGAGTTATGTTGCTGCTGGAAGTGCAGCGGTTGCACACACACCGCCCTAGAGACTGGATGGACAATTATATCTGGGGAACATAGAGGAGACTCTCAGGTCCATTAGGTCCTGGTTTCTGATTATAATTCCAGTCCAAATATTCACAGTCCTTTTTCTCAGACACAGAGCTGCAGGCAGAAATGATTTCATTGATGGGATAAAACCTTATTAAATGAGCGAACCAGATATTATATATTACACTCCTGTAACGCTGTTGGACTCATGTCAGTTAAATATAAATTGATAAATGCGGCAGGACCAAAGATGTTTTATTCATTTTATGCATTTTTTTCTTCTCTATTGTCAAAACCTGCCGCCTACGCTACCCACAATCCAGTTCAGTCTGAGGTCATGCTTACTTCTGTGTGTAGTAAGTAAGTAATCCTTCTTCTTCCATTCATCAAGTCCTCTTTGGTGCCTTGCTGCAGGGTCCCCTGCCCGTGCTCCGTCTGGGCCAGTCCTCAGACCTGCGCCCCGGGGAGTTCGTGGTGGCGGTGGGAAGCCCGTTCTCCCTGCAGAACACCGTCACCACGGGCATCATCAGCACCGCCCAGCGCCGCGGCGTGGAGCTGGGCTTCAACGACTCGGACATGGACTACATCCAGACCGACGCCATAATCAATGTCAGCGAGGACCGCTGTTAAAACCGAATCATTTCATCTGTCTTCTCCATCTTTGTTCCACTGTAACAATGAGTAATAAGGTGTTTTTTTCTTGCTCTGTTGATTCACAGTACGGCAACTCCGGTGGGCCGCTTGTCAACTTGGTAAGGATTTATAGAGCTATATCGCATTCAAAGTGATGCTACCATTATCCATCATTTGCATATTTGTTATGCTTTCTGCTACGTAGGCAATCTTTCTTGTTTTATTCATGACAGTGAGGACTTAAGGTCATGATTTTGTTTTATTTAATACCCAAAGCCTCCCGTCTGCTCCTTCAGGTTCAAGATTTAAGCCTTTCTCACAGTATTTTAGGACAAGAGCTGATTATGGAGGTCCTTGCATTGTTACTGTGGAATAAAATCATACAGATGGTACGTTCATTTATCAAGGTTGCTGCCTCCAGCTTCCTTTTTGCTTAAAAATGCAGTTCTTTCTTAAGGAGAACAGTTGCCATACCGACGGGGCGCTTTATAAATGGCCCTTCACTGTGAAAACCCTGGTTGCTACAATAACTAAGACTGATGGTTTGTATTGAAGGTAAAAAGAACATTTAATAGAGCATGAGCTATGGGATGTGCATTGGAAGAGTAAGCCGCACTACGTTTTGTTTCGCCGGGAATCAAAGATATGAATGAAACGCTTAAGCAATTACCCACTTTCCATCCAAATTAATAGCAAATTCTAACAAAATTTCGAGTCACAGAAATAATTACATCCAGTTAGATGCAATCCGAACGCTATCTGCAGATTCATAATAATAGAAAAAAACATTTGGGTTTATTTATATGTGTGTGTATCTGGCATTTTATTCTTTCCCTTTTTCTTTTTTATTGCTGGTTTTGATAAGGGCTATATAAATATTTGAATACTATTATCAACCACAAACATATGTTTGTTAACAGATTAAACCTTTATTACATAACATGAGAATAGCCCAAAATGTAGGTTAGTCTCTAGCTCTCCTTCCTACAGGACGGAGACGTTATCGGCATTAATACTCTGAAAGTGGCGGCCGGAATCGCGTTTGCCATCCCGGCCAACAGAATACGTCAGTTCCTCGCTGATTTCCACAACAGACAAGTCAACGGTGAGCAGGGATCCGATGTCTGTCTAATTACTAGATACTAATGTATTCATTCAATCACTCATTCATGTCCTTTTAGGAAACACAGAACAGAAAAAGAAATACATCGGTGTCCGGATGCTGCAGCTCTCACCATCGTAAGTGAACATCAAAAGATCAAATTTCCTAAATACCACATGTTCATTTTATAAAACCTCCATCTTTAATAAGTCTGGAGCGTCTCTGTCCAACCTCATGGCTCAGATTCCATTCAGAGACTGTTCCCAGATTTCTCTTATCCTCCTCCTTCTCCACTTGTCCAGACTCATCCGAGATCTCAAGGAGCGCGAGGTCAACTTTCCAGATGTGAGCTCAGGGGTTTACATTCATGAGGTCAAACCTAGAACAGCTGCATCCAGGTGGGAGTCGCACTACAGTCCATTACTTTTTTGGTCTTCACCGATCCTCAGAAAAACACATCTGGCTCTTTAGCCACAAAATGTTTATTAGAGGGTTCCAGTCCGTTTCGGAGGGGATATAAAACTAATTAGCTAAAAGACCCTAAAATGCTTCGTAGAAACAGCTTTCACTCTAGAATTGATCTGATCCATTGTTGATATGAAAAGTGCAACTTTATTCTGATTATTTTTACACTTTCAGTTGACTAGTACGTTCACATAATGGAATATTTAGGAGTGAACAATGAATATGTGCAGTTTTCCATGTCAGCATCACCCGTTTCTTAAAGAAAAGCGCCTACTTGACACATCTCAACGTTATTTGCAAACGTCATCCCAACGTGTTAGCTCTCTCTCAAGATGTAACATTGCCTTTTGTTCTCTCCTTCCCATCAGTGTGAGTTTCAAAGTAACTCAGCACTGAGCTGTTTTGTTGTATTTTTTTCATTAGAAAGCGTAACCTGGAGCTAAACCGTAGCCCTGGCGGACAGAGGTTGTTTATGCGACGAGGTTTTACAAAATGCAACACCAGTGCTGTGAGCTGGCGTTCGGAGGCCTCTGGATGTTTTTGGAATAAGAGCGTCGCTGCAGTTTGGTCCGGCTGCTCATTATACTTGTGCTTCCCTCAGGCAGAGCTCTGACATCTTTCTCTGGGTGGAGACAGGATCTCTCTCTCCCTCTCTGACTCTTTACACTCTCTATATTCTTAATAGTCTAACAGTGTCTCCCGTGACATTGAAGCCTGCAGCCTGAACGCCACACAGCAGCAGAGGATTTCAATTTAGCGTGACGTGACCCCCCCCCCCCCCCCCCCCCGCTGTTGTCTGCTGAACTCAGAATGTAATCTTTGATCTTACTCCACACCCCCTTCCTGTAATGTCAATCAGGCTGCATAACAGAAATTAGCAGGATTAAATCCCCCGGACATAAATGTCAAAGCATTGCATGGGTGCGGCGAAGTTATGACCCCGTATTTACTTGCTTTCTGGAGGAGGAAGGAACAGGAACAGACTCGTCTGAACCCAGTTGGGCTGGGTCTGGTGGAGTAAGGCTTTATTTGTTTGCTCTGCAGCGCTGGCATGATGGATCACGACGTCGTCGTCGGCATCAACGGGCGGCCCGTCCACACCACGCAGGAAGTCAGCGACGCCGTCCAGAGCGGCGCCGCACTTTCGGTGACGGTGAGACGAAAGGATCAGGACGTTACGTTGACTATCGTTCCTGAAGAGACTGACTGAAGATTTACTTTGGAAGACTGTGCTACAGCTGTCTACGTGTTGTTGTGGAAAAATGAATCTGCCCAATAAAGATCAACAACCAGGATCAGCTTTTTCTCCGAGGTTTATTCCACTAAGTATTCTCATCTGCAGAAGAAAGTACTGTTCACCCCTGCCTTCTGATGCAAAGGTTCAGAATCAGCAGGAACGTCCCTGAGTCCAACAGCAATCTCCCTTTTAAGGAGGAGGAACCAAAGGACGGATCATGTCCTATCTTACAAAGACAAGTTGTACAGGCAAGGTCAAGATTTACAGAACACAGGCGTCATAGTCCTGAAATTATCTTATGTCAATGTGGCACTCATGTTCATATCATCTACAAACAGGCATTCATTTTCGTCATAGCATAACAGTCAGAAAGGAGATGCGGATGACCTGACAAATATTCTGATAATAAATTACAGACATCCAAAATTCCCATTACAGTGTATTAACCACAGACTGACCTATTTATGCTGATATAACTTTATTTTAAGTGTTGATGGATCAGCTACAGTGATGCATGTCCTACCTCCGATCATCTCAACAGAGGTCGGCTGTAGGTCATTGTAGTGACTTCTGCATCCTTTTTTATCCGTTTATTGCAATTAAACACAACAAAATGATTTGTTTTGGGTTCATACCGCTGCAGTTAACCAGCCGATGTGTCAATGAAATTCATCAGGACGCCAGAACATGTACAAAGCAGCGACCGTGGTTATTTCCGCCATGATTGATGAAGCCTTGTGGCTGAGTACTCTGAGGGAAACCCCTCCCTGACTAACTGGACTTTGTCGAGGTCTTTTTTATGCAAAGAGAAGCTGCACCACTGAGGAGAGGGGCGGGAAAACAAGAAGACTTATTCTTCGCTTGTTTACGCTCATCTCGGGACGTCAGGATTATGACATCGAACTTAAAATCAGTGTGCAGACGGTAGCTACCGAAGGCTCACCCCAACAGGAGCTAAACCAATATCAGGGAGGCGCCGCAGAGCCAACTGTGACAGATATCTTGAAAACTTGCAAATATCTGCATACCTGTAGATACAATTAGAATTAGAGTACCGTGCGACTATTTCTCATGATTTCTCATCCGAGAACTGATGAGAAATCATGAGGGTATCGTGCATCATCATTTGCATTTCTCAGGATGAGTTGGGGGAGTTCGATATGTAACCTGCACAATGTCTGCCTTGTGCAAAGTCAGCCTACATGCTACATGCTACATGTTCAAGTTCCATAAGGTTCACGCATTTTTACTGCTGCATAAAACACTCCACTCACTTTTTACTGCATAACAGATGATAATAATAAAGGTTATTTTATAGACCTGCTGTTGAGATAAAAAACTTTTTTTTCTACCATCAATAAAATACAGAACCTACTTAAACAGTGTGAACTATATAAGATTTAGATTAGTTTCAACTTTATTGTCATCGCAGGAACTGAGACGGTGAAATGCAATAAGTTGATCGTCGAACCGCAAAAGTCTACTGAATTGTTCTTCAATATATGAACAGCGAATATACGGAATCAAAATAGATTTACCCAGAACTCCTTTGGAAAGCAGAAATCATTTTTAGGGTCAAAACCAGTTTATTGGATTAAAAAAAAAACGTTTTGCACTATGAAGTGATCACTGTCAGCGTCGGCCAAATCAGGTAGGAGTCGACTGAATACTGGGCCATGATGTCAGTATTTTGATTGGTTGTTGCATGTTGCTGTATATATACTACATTATATACACTCTCTGAGAAATACTACTGAATACTTTGGTCAGCATAAACATATTGATATTCAGGGCGAGCGGCACTATTGAGTTTTACTTTGTACTATAGTTGATTCTACATTAATTTATTGATATTGACAAATATCAACTGAATACATAATAAAAGATTAATACAGATAAAATGAAAGGGAAAACCAAATTAAGTGTCTTGGTTGAGTTCGGCTGTTGTTAGTTAACAACTAATATCCTAAATAATATTACGTTGCTTCACCAACGTAGACGTAACTCTTTAGAAACTGCTTACAATTATCAGTAATTTTCTTGAAACAGCTGGTCTTTGTGGTTACGATCAAATGTTTTCACCTGATTAATCCACCATTGGTGCTCTACTTTAAGTTGGTGTTAAAATAAACGATGTGTTTATGGAAATGAAGGAACATGTTTGTGATTTTCCCACCATGTCAAAAATGCCCAGACCAAGGGTTGCAACAAGGGATAAAGAGCTATTTCGTCACAAATAAACCAAAACAACAGAAGAAGTCAGAGCAAATAAAACAGCAGCCGGGTCGGCCAAAGAAGAGTTCTGAGAACGGTGGTGAGCTTTTATCCCTGAACCACTACAGGTGTGGCTCCTTACGCTGACGACAGCCAGATCCTGTAAGAACAAGGGCCAGAAACCTGGACATAGGGCCACCTAGTGGTTTGGAGGGGTTGTCGCACATTGACAGTCACCGTGAACGATTTTTTTTCACTCTACATGTTCCTCTTTGTTAAGAATAATATGTGGTCTGGAGGACCTGAACATAATCAATCAAGCCCATCTCGTAACCGGTGGCAATATCCTGACGTAGTGAGTCGAGACAACAACCTCTCTTATTGACGTTCTCCCCGTCGCCGACCACAGCCCATTAAATCTAAGCAGAAAACTAAGAACACACTGTACCAGAGGTAAGTTTATTGAGTCATAACGGCTGAACGGTGATAAATACAGCATGAGATGCTTCTCACCATCGCAGCAGGGAAATCAGGTTTCCCAGGAGCACATGTAGGTTTAATTAAAAAGTTGAGGAGCACAGGAATGATGTACAATAGCAGAATCTGGTTTAACATATACCCCTTTCATCTCAAATGGCATACATTTTCCTCTTTTTGTTTTTGTTCCCTCTCAGAAAAAAGTCAATTGAGATCATTTCAAAAGGGAAAAACTGTCAAATCAACAAAAGTTTCTAGGAACACGTCTTTCCTGACTCGACACATGAAACACAACAGGAGATTCAGAAATAGAACAGCGGATTTAAATTAAACACTATAAAACCCAAGTGGATCTTCTGTTGGGCGGATAAATATTATATACAATTTACATCTCAAGAGACTTCAAAATATTGATGTCAAAGCAGCACGAACACACTATGTTTCAGTATGTTTTTATACTCATTCAGAGAGAATTACATGTCTTATGTGCATATTCTGCATGTGTGTAAAACGGCGTATAAATTGCCGTAATGTGAATTTAGTGTGAAGTTGCAATAAGTGAAACAGTGTCTTGGATGTTTCCTCCTGCAAAAGATGTTTAGCCAGCTGAAAATATATTGCCCGCTAGAAGCACATTAGCGCCAGCGGGTGAGAAGAGTCGACACATTGACGATCATGTCTTCTTCAACTTTTTATGATCTGAAAGAGTTTTATGGATCCTTATGTAATGAAACCTGCTCCATCTATGAAAGAGCACATAAACCTTCAGTACGAGTAAAGATGAGAAATTTAACAAAGTGGAAGATGAAGATTTTAATATTTAATGTGAGGCCTGAGTCTGGCTGGAGAATGGGGGAGAAAAATGTTTTTAGCTGAAGACTTTCGCACAGACAGGAGAAATCCTCCTTCACTGCACAGATTTAGTTGAGATTATTTTCCAGGTAAAGGAATTTACAGCTTTCCCTGTCTCATAATGTTCCTCGGGCCAATACTGGAAACCACTAACTCATCACCTCGTCAACACAACACACTGGCCATCTTGAGTTTGCTCGAGGCTGTGATGTTAATCCAATCCAGCATAGTTGGACGACGTTAAAAAGCAGCAGAGAAAGTAAAGGACTGGCTCCGACTATTTAGAAACGTGGATCCCAATGTACATCAAGGGTAAATAGCATTTTCTATAATTGCGCGCCAGACTTTCATCAAATCCCCAAATTATCCAGGACATGAGGAAAAACTCTGGAACTCCAAACCAAGGCCAATGACTCAAAGAAATAACTGCTAATGACTTTTACTAGTAAAGAATGAAACCACACCTTGTATATCTTAGTGACAAACAAGTACATGGGATGTTTGTATACCATCACAATATACTGCTGTCTGTTGGTTTGATTGTCTTTCACACCACAAATGAACCATTTCGGGTCATTTCTGGTGGAGACTTAACTAGACCAAGACCCTCTTTGTCAGACGGCCTCAGTCTGACTGCGAGCAAACCAACCAACCACCTGATTTTATAATTGCAGATTTGTTATTTTACCGCACGCTACTTATAAATCCATCCACTGATCGTCAACTGTCAAGAAAGCAATGGATCCATTTATGCAAACCATTTGGTAACCATGGGAACACAGCATGAGTGCGATGCGTTTCCCTGGTACATCACTTGAAACACAGATGTGTGTCCTTGTGTCCTGCTGCATGAAATCAGTCACTCGTGAAGCAGACCAGAACTAAAAGACCAGACCTTGGTTGACAATTTTGTGTCATCATCTGTCATCGCTGTTCTTGTAGAAGCTGCGAGTACAATAGTCATACATATGCATTCTTTGGGAACATTCAAGTGTTTGAATTAGAGTGGCATTGAATGGATCCTCATTGTCCTCAGGATCCATGGGAACCCTGTAGGCGTCCCCAGGATGTCCCAGGACTCCACTTAGCACTGCAGAGCTGTAAATCCCCTCAGAACGAGCCGGCCGAGGCCACGTCCGAGTTCTCAACATTTAACTGATCGTGTCTGACTGAGAAGTGGCCCCCCCGGAGTCCTTGGCCACACTCTGCTGTCCGTCTCAGTAGTAGGTGCACCAGTTGCTGTAATCGCTGGGCATCAGGCCACCAGTGATGAGCAGGATCAGGTCCACAAACCACCAGATTCCCAGGCCTCCCAGGGTGAGCAGCTTTCCGACAGCGGTGCCGGTGTGGCCCAGGCAGAAACGATCGACCCCGAAACAACCCAGGAAGAAGGAGTACAGCAGCGTGGTGATGAAATAGTGCCCGGTGTATCTGTGCAAAGGTCAAGGCAAGAAAGGTACAAGAGAAGATATTTAAAGAACATTTAATGTTACATTTAATTCTAACACCCTTGATACCATGAACCTCACTTATTTTTATAATCTTTTAACCTATGAAGATACATTTTCCGTGTGAAGTGCCAATATTGAAGCAGAAATAATGGAAATATTTATATAATAATGATGAAACGGCCCACAAGACTTCAAAAGAAACATGCAGTTTGGATCTACAATGAGCTGATATAACAAAAAGCAACCTGTTCTCTACAATATAATGGGTGGACACAATCTGAACAGAAACTGATGATTGCAAGCTTCACAAAATGGCAGCATTTATCCAAGTAGTTGATAGATGCAGTGTTTTTGTACAGGTGCTCTCTGATCTGCAGATATTACAGAGAAATAAGCTCATGTGCTGATGAATGCAGAGATGATGGGAGAACACTGTGTACTGTGAAAACACGGCAAAAAAAAAACAAAAGTCAAGTTGTGGTTCTATACGTTTGTAAACATTGCCCTCTAGTGGTGAAGACCTGACACCACAGATGTTCAACTGAATTAAATGGATTAACAATTTGTTGTTCTTACTTGATGCAGGGTACGTTTCCTCTGAGGAATTCTCTGGGTCCGGCACACTCAATACCATCGAGTGCAGTGCAGATAACCCGGGTGTGGTTCACCTCTTTTTTAGTCTGGCCACCCCACTAACAGAGAAAGAGTAAATTAATGAATTACCTGGCGATCGACAACTCAATATGTTCTTTATAAAACAACAACACTTACCCCGACACAACCGTGGCCCATCTCCTGAAAGGCACTGATGTTACCTGCATGATCTACAGGATCTTGGCAGTAGATGAACTCCTCTGGTCTTCATCATAAATACAACAAAAGACAAAGAATGATGGATGTGAGCTAATGACACTGCTATGCAAACAGGAAACTATAGATTCCATTACTTCCTCTAAGCGGAGAACACATGAATGTTAGCAGAACATATTCTCTCAGCTGAGAATCTATATCACTCACTCAGTAAAAGCTAATGGATCCATTCGCTCTCTACAAACTCTCGCCCTGACAGAAGCTCTTGCAGTTCTGTCATCGAGGTCCATAATACAGAACATAAACATTTGCATATCAGATATCTACAATCTAACTGTCACGTGCCATTTTAATTTCAAATACCAAAAATTAACATCCAGCATTGGCATTATGGCATTCAAACACTGCAATTACACACATCCACACATTATTTATCAATGCGTCACTTCAGTTATGACTATTAACAACTGGTTTGTAGATATCTGAAATGGGAATCTAGTTTGAATTCTATTGCAGTTATCAAAAATGCCATTGTGGATATCTGAACGTGAAAGCCCAATACACACGAGTGGCAAACGTGACAAAGATGTGAATATCTACAATAACAATTCAATATGAAAACCTGTCACTGTGGATATATGAAATGTTATTTTATACTATAAATAACTGAATTCCAGATACATGCATTACATAATCCAGTATTGCGATCGAATGTCAAAACGGCCAAATCCTGTGTCGGGATTTTTAAGACATCCGTTAGCCTCCATGTTCTCAGACGTAATTCGCCCAAATTGCTAACCATGTGTTTCATACATTACATTGTAAATGTCACGTCAACATTTCGGGAGCGGGGCTACATTGGGGTGACGTAACCGGATTATTAATGCACAGGTGAGCGTGATTTGAAAGATTTCTTGAAGGTGGTTTGTTTTGTAGTTAGCATTAGCTAAACATGCTAACGATGGCGTTCGAGCAAGACGCGTCGCGTTACTTACAGATAGCTGCAGAGCACAACTGGCGACGGCGGTTTGTACTCATAGTGCTCGGTATCATTCGTGCCCTCCGCCGGTATTTCATATTTGACCACGTCTGGCGGCTGCTCGCTGAATGGGAGAGAGGTAGCTCCCGGACCGGGGGCAGCAGACGGAGGCTCCGTGGTCGACGAGTTCTGGGAGTGAATTCCTCCCAGACATTGTAAGAGAATGACCGTCAGTAGCAGCAGGACCTGTCCGCACAGCAGAATGTAGCTCACTGAAATCATGGTCTCCCTCAAAACACGACATTCATCCGAACAAATCAGCCTTTCAGGTTAACGCTTCAACATTCAGCTAGCTAGCTACTACGGTTGTTTGGGTCGCGTGTCTATGACGTAGGTCCTTTTTTAGTGCAACTTTATTTGTAAGATGAAAAGTACAGAGACAAACATTGCCGTATATTTCAAGTAAGGATTCCTGTTCAAAACTAAATCACATAATTGTCATAAAGTCGTTATTGTTGCACACAAAGATACAAATAAATACATACATGAACAGGATGGAAATATTTAAATCATATTATCAAGATTACTCCCTAATTATAGTTTTGAAGAAGATGGAATCTATATTTATGGATTTAGAGAGATTTCCATTAGTTAAATATATTTTTATAAGCATAAAGACAATTATATACATCCGAGTTAAGTTTTCTCATTAAACCAGGGTGTGAAGAAAGATATATCATCATTTGTGTTAACAGAATCCATACATATATTTTGTAATTTAGGTGTTTAAGATAATTTCTTTATAATAATAGTAATACTAATTTACCATATTTGTTTCTTCATTAGTCTTCAATAAATACAGATGTTCTTTTACTTAATATGACTCACCATTTGCACATTGTGATGGCTGAAATTATGTTTATTAATAATTTTCCAGTGTGATAGGACCTGTTGGTGGAAGTCAGAGTGTAAAAGGCAATATACACATTTCAAAATTACTTTTGAAAAAAGTCATGTTAGCCCACCTCCAGATTTATTGAACAGAAGTGACAATAATGACAACCAAACCTCTGTAGACAATATTGAACCCACTTAAATTTTAATATTCCATTCATGATTTCAAAATCTGTTGCTTGTTTGTCCCACCTCCCTTTTTTTTAGCAATCTTCTTTTCTGTAATGAAAGCTCTGTTTTCCAAATAAATAAAAAAATGCTGTTTGTTTATGTCTTTGATCATTTTGGGAGACACAGCTGAGGATAAATCCACTTATATCCATTTTTGTTACTTGTGTTCTTCCCATACATCCATTCATCAATTAATATTTAGTTTGATTCAGAATTGGATGGAGTTGTTGGTGACTGTCAATGAAATCTGATCAAATAATTTTTGACTGTAAACGCTTAATTAAAAACTCATAATTGTTTTTGCCTTGAATTTAATGTGTATTATAAACAGGTGAAGCCAACTTTATGGGGGCTTTCAAACCAGTTAGACAAACTCTTTGGATCATTTTTCATCATTTATTCATTTCAGTCTTTGAGGAAGAAACATGAGAAAAAAAATCATACAATCTCATAGATTAATTCAAAGAAAGTAGAATTTTTTAAAAGATATTCATTTCAAAATTGTGTTTTTTGTAAATGGGACAAAATTTAAAAGTTTTACAGGAGAAACTCTTCATATGTATTGATTTATTTGTTAATTTAAGAGCTATTCATCTTGTATATCATTTTAATGTTTCTGGGTTCAAAGATAAGACATTTTCTTTCCTTCTTTTTTAAAAAGAGCAGTTAATTCAGCATATTTATCCACTTAACAGCACCGAATTTCAATAAAATCTTAACTTCATTGGTTATTTATAAACTAAGTTACATTTGTTGAAATAAAGTAATCTTTGCCCCACAGTGATTCAGTCCTCTGTCATGTAGGCAATACGATGTATGAGACTTCAACAATACACAGCTTTGATTCTGAAATAAATTCAGTGAACAGCATTTGGATTCTGTGGGCAGACCACAAGCCAGCAGGGACACTTTAAATCAGGGGGTTGTTGCTCTCAAGTCAGAAGGCCATGTGTGACTTGTCTTTACTGCGATCGGTTTCAGCTCCGTCTGCCGCGTCCTTCAGGTCTGTTTTGGGTAGCATTAGCAAATCAGGGGCGAGATATTTCAATCCAGCACCATCCAAAACAGGAACGGGTGAAGCCATTACAGGAGAGGTGAAGTAGTCCCGGCCGTGGAAGCTTGGATAGGCTCTGAAATCCACTCTGGGCCGTGCTGGTGGGACGAAGAACTGGGCTGATGCTGCAGAGAAGCTGGAGCCGGGATAAAATAGAAAGCCTCCGAACTGTGACAGGCTCAGCAGGTCCTGTCAACAGGCAAAACAAATACAGACAAAAGGTGATCAGTTTATTAAATTCATAACAAAAATACACTTAACACTTTATGCTACAATATTGTACTGTGCTACATTTATTTGACAGCTTTCTGGCTTTGCAAATCAAGGTAATGCATGAAAAATAAGGAGTTTATAAATACTGGCCCCGCACCAGCTTCAATACACTTTGGAATTTAAGATACTTTTGGGCCAAAGTTCCTTTACGGCTTCCTCTTCTGCACTTAAATATTATATTTTATTGGGTTATTCCTGTTCAGTGGTCTTGCTTCTTTTTTGCTAATGATCTAAATTCTTCTATCATCACTGGTTACAACAGCTTTTTCAACGTGTTTTAGAATGTTTTTTCCTTGGCCTACCTGCACAGGTGTGTGCTGTTGAAGGCCAAAGGGAAACCCTGGCATTCTTGGAGTCCTGTTGAGACTCAGGTCTCCAACACGGTTGTTCCAGGTGTTAACCTGAGCAGAGTGGAAAAGGCCGTTGGGAACACTGGGATCCCAAACATGTCCGTTTAATCCCAGTGGGTAAACGCAGCTGTGCACAACGCCGCTGCACAATCTGCCCAATTGTTCCTCCTCTGAGTCTCGTGGTACGCACAGATCTGCTCCGTCAGTTAATATATCGATGTCACAGCTTTGCCCGGGGTCCATTTCTCTCCGAGCCCCAACCGGACTCGGTAGTGTCCTCCCTGTTATGGAAACCTTTGGCTCTGTTTGTGTTTCGCACGTCTGTCCAGGACCTTCCTCGACATTATCACATTTGTCGCTATCGCTTTCATGGACATCTTGAGAAAAAGAGGGAAAAAAAGAAGATGAATGGGAGAAGTTAGTTTTGATTCACTTTTGTAGACTCACCAAATGGTCAAAGTTAGCTTTTGATAGGTTTTGCCAAACCTGAAGATTTGGAGTCGTCTGAATATTGCGCCAATGATTCGTTCAGAGGTTCAGATTTCACGTCAATGATCCGCATCTCTTTAGACTTTTGTGAGGGATGTTGGAGTTTCCTAACAAAAGAGAGTCAAAATAATTGACTGATTAGTCTCATTAAAAGAACGATCTCTCTCCCACTGCTTTTTCTCTTCATACATGGGGAAAAAGATTCTGGTGATGTTTTTTAATTGTATAGAAAACTGGTGCAATTTAGCCTCTTGTGGCCAAAATAAGTATTACAACAACTGCCTCCCTACAACTCCCAGATGGGAAAAAAAGGAACAAGCTTATCCTGAAAGGAACTTTTAGTCATACACAGAGGAGAGAAAATAAGTGAGGTCACACTTAGAAATTTGATCACTACTATTTTTTTTTTCTCACTTGCCTCTCAGAGCTTCTGTACGTTTCCCAGTCTGCTGCATGAGCAACTGTTTTAATGTGGCCGACCCGAGACTCTTTGTTTATTTCCCATGTACAGAGCCGGGGCCTTAACGGACAGATTGGTGAATGTGAGGAGATATTTACCCCGAATTTGACAGTAAGTGTGTTGTTTGTCTGTTCAGAGTGACAGAATCACCTCGGAGCAGCCGTAAAAAACTGACTTGATGAAACAGCGAGTTTGGTTGACTGTTACTTGGACGATGAGGGTTTTCTCTGTGTGCAGTTTAAGTCGATTCTTGCAGAACTAACTAACTAACTAACTTTTTTTTATATTTAAATTTTAGAGATTTATTTTCTGTGGCTGCACAGTTTAGTAAAGTATAGTGATGTCATTCAGTATCATTTTATGGATTCATCAAAACTAAAAGTTGACCTTTTCCAGACATAGTGCTCTTCAAACGGTGAAATAACATAACATTTATTTGCTTGGAAATGTTTTTCCATTTCTAAAGTCCAGCTTCTCCAATGTGGGATTTTCTCTGTTTTATATAATTCTCAGCTGATCGTCTATATGATTTTTCTTTCTTTTTTTTTTTTTCTTGAATCATATTTAGGCTTTAGGGGTATAGTACACCTTTGCCAAGACCAGATAATTAAACAGTTTGTGAAGACAACAGTTATTTTTCTAGACAAATAAATGATTCAGTATATTTCCCACATATGTTATCCCTGGCACAGAGTAAAAATGATTTACAGGAAATATGATTGAACATTTAAGTGAATAAAATATGACAAATCTTAATTATTTCAACGCTTGCACTGGGGGATGACAGATCATATCTACGGCCCTTTGCACAACTAAACAACAAAAATAAGTAGGAGTAATCATCGTAAGAGACACCGGACTGAATCAAAGAAGAAAAGAAGAGCTTCATGCATTTCATAGGAAGAAGCTGCTTCATGTTTCTTCCAGCTTTAGTTTTTTAGTGACTTTGCTTTACTAACAAATGATGAATGTAAAAAAAAAAAAAAAAAAGCATTGCTTTGCATTAAACTACCCAACTGTATTAAAAAGAGGTCCACAAGGAAACCGGCTTCAAAACCAAAATGCTGAAATGCATTTCCGCAGCTTTATGCTGCAGCCCTGTCTCCTAAAAGGGACGTCCCCCTCCAATGAAAGCACCTGCTTAAAAACAAAATGTGTGAGTGCAGTTCAGTGGTATGGGAATGTCATTTTAAAGAAAGGGCTCACCAGCTGCATATTCCATAAGACCCAAGAGGAACTGGTTTTTCAGAAATCAACAAAGTTAGCTACATCAAATAATCCAAATTAAACAGTTAGAAAAGAGAAAAACAAAAAGCTTTCTATCCCAACAAGACGCTGAAAAATCAAGCTTTCTTTCCAGCAGATTCCTTCACCGGTCTTCCACAACAATCCATTGACAAAATTATATCCAAGCTGAACAGGAAAGGGCATCACCCACAATATAAGCACTTGTTCTCAGTGTCTTTCAGAATGGATTTGAACGTTTTCTTGCCCACATACTGATTCTTTGTTGCTTTATAATCCTTCACATCACAGCCTCTTAGATCCTCTGCAGCAGTCTTAAAAAAATGTGGACAAGAAGTGGAAACAGATTTATTCAGTAAAGGCTTCTGTTACTCACCTTGTTTTATACTTAACATATTTTATTGTAAATATGATTTTCTTTGTTGTTAGTGCTTGGTTTTATTGTGCAGTATTTGCACATCTGTTTATTTTTATTTATTCTCTTATTAACTTTGTTTGTAAGCCCTTTCAACTATTTTCCTTGTTTCAAAGGTGCTATATAAATGTATTATTATTACTATTACTATTATTATTATTATTATTATTATTATTATTAGGAGTAGAAGTAGTATTACATTAACACACACAATAACAATAATACTGTAATACAATGACACGTACAGAAAGGGGTCATTCTGCACAACGTGCATTTTTATTTTTTGTAAATTAAAAAAAAAATATGAACGTCTTAATTTGTAATGCAATGAATGAATGACTCGCCTCTTTTCTCTTCTCCCATTGCCCGTGTCTCGGAAACCCTTCGCGAAAGGATTGTTGTCTATTTTCAGCTGCGTTATCTGAAAATTGATAAGAAACAACGTGTGTCACGTGGTGGATTACAATTATATATTTGAAACAAAAACAAAAAAAGAGCTCCTACCGTCTCGTTCTGGTAAGCTGTGACTGCGATGAACTCCGTCTCGCAGAAGACGTACGTCCTAAAGGTGCTGTACGGCAGCCTTAGGAGGTCGTTGGTCTTCACTATGTGGAATCGTGGCTGATACTTGTGCATAGAGTTGAGAATTGTCTGCAAATAAAATAAATAGTAAATAAATAATAAAAATGTGAACAAGTTTTATGATTAAAAAAAACATTAAATGCAATTCAATAGAAGTACTTCATGCATCATCTCCTATTTATTTCATTCATATTATTATAGGCTGAAATTCGTTTTCACAATGAAATTCCAAACATACAAATCCATGCTTATCGGATATGTTGTTGGTCAGTTTGAGTTTGTGGAAGTTGACCACTTTGGACATCCACTGCGCGCCCGTCGCCGGACTGTCCGGGTGGATGTACATGCGTCTGGGCATCTCCGGGTCCGCCTTCCCCGCCACCATCCAGCGGGAGTTGTGGAACTTGTACCTGCAGTCATCGGCGGCCACGATGTCCATCAGAAAGACATATGTGGCGTTCCCGTCCATGCCGGTGCACCTGGCCTTCAGCGGCGGGAACATGCGCCTGTATGGGAAGCAGAGACAACGGCGTGATGCAAAAGGTTCCCGCGTGCGTGAGTGTGAGAGGTTTAGCCTACTGTACCTCCCAGACTTCGTAATAACCATTTCAGTGCCGCGTCTGTGGAACTGCGTCCAAAGGTCGCTGGCTTCCAGGTAAACTTTCGGCTCATCCTCCGTCCCGTCCTCCGGGATGTCGGGAGGGCCGCCGCGCAAAACCACAGACGGCTGCTCCGGTGGCGACGCGCGGATCATCGGGTCCGCATCCAAACCGGACTCTGATGAGTCTCGGGAGGATAAGGTCACGACTGAGAAGAGCGACGGTCCGGCCAAGATAGTCCCGGTGTGAAGGGCTGCGTCTCCGACTCGTGTGCGCGGCTCCGTGAGGCTGCGCATGGTCTCCAGGGGAATAAACGGGGAACTTTTACGCACGTCGGTTACACTCTGACGCACCGCTGATACCTGCCGGACACACGCATCTGCATGTTTTAAAAGGCGCTGAAAATCATTAAAGAAAACAACTTTAATGACATTTGGCTTCACTCTCCTCTCTCTCTCTCTCTCTCTCTCCTCTCTCTCTCTCTCTCTCTCTCTCTCTCTCTCTCGCTCTCTCTCTATCAGAGTTTGTTCCGGTGCGGTCAGATGCCTTTTCCAGCTTGTGTCCAAGCTGTTTTCTGCTCCTTGACACGTTTGGACGGAGTAGGACACCCAGCAGTGGGTGGAGTTTCACTGATGTTACTTTACGTGCAGGAAAAAAAAATGCTGCTGGCATTAAAAATAAAATCCAGATTTATTTAGTGAGTTATCAAATTACACAAACCAAAACGAAACCAATTAGCACACTTCATTAGACAGAAAAAATAGCACGTCTGACTTTCTCCACCTTCAAGATATGATAAACTCTTTTATGTGCTGCCCATCCGAGGGTCAGGTGACCCTGAGGTTATGATAAACACCATAACTTCACCATTAAGCCCAGACCCTGCTACACACACACTGACTTTCTGCCTTCCTACATCATTCCAGCGGCCTGCGGTTTTGTTAAGCTCCACTGGTGTAGTCTCTCCTCCCATGCAGCGCTGCATGGGGATAGTCTGCAGGGATTCAGATCCGTGGCAGGCTGGCCAGCGATTGTCCCGGCTGGATTAGGCTCTGGGTTTGGTTACAGGCCTTTTTTTATTGCCCAACGGTCCATGACAGCGTAGGAACGTCCCGGGGCAAACTTTCTGTGAGTGAGGGCGGCAGGTTCAGGATACATGTGTGCCACCCGTGATGTGCAGCACTGCAGGGACCTTACAGTATGTCAACATGAGGAGGCGTTTTTCAATAGGAAGTCACATAATACCATGGTGTGAAAAGGGTTGGCTACTCTCGCATGTTTTAATACAACAAAAACAATCGTCTCAGTAGAAATTAAAGCTCCTTGCTGCGGCCATCTCCATCCAACGGTGAAGGCTCCAGGATGTCTGAAACGCTTTAGAGAGAAATCCAGTAAGTGGTGAGGCTTTTACTTTGTTCAAAGAAGAATTTCAGACATCACATTGACATTATATGACACCGGCTGGATATCATGTTACATTACATTCAGGATCCTGGCTTTGCAATTAGAGCAGATCAGATTATTGTGGCATTTTGATTCTATTGGAGCAGATTTGTCAGCTAAAAATTCATAAGCTGCGATCGCTACCCCAGCCTACTGTAAGGAAAATAGGGTTCAAGAGTAGTAATGCGCTAAATTCTCACCCTCTATGTCATGTAAAAATTGCAATATCAGGCATTTCTTTTACACCTTCTTGGTGGCAGGAGTGAAAATCTTCAGATAAAATCTACAGACAAAATATGTATCATGTTTTTACTAAATTATGTTTAGATTTTCAGCCATTCATTCTCAAATTACTTGAAAAATAGTGCTTATAGCTGCTGTAAATGCGTGACAAATCCCCATATACTCTGATATGATTAGTATTGGGAAAGTGGTAGAATATGTGGTGGAAACCCCCAATGGATCCAGCACTCACATTTACAACTCAAAACTCATGTCAGGAAGTATTGTGGAAGACGCTACGACAATATAAACAAAATCTACAAAGTAATGTAATGTATTTGTAATCTGGGTGACAGGTTGTACATATTGTGATGCTTTTTGTAAACCAGCAAATTACAGAAACGGGACCACCAATGCGATGACCTGGATCATGAAATGATCGCCTTAGAAGATACAGGAGTTTTAGCCTCTGTGCCTGTTGTCAATGAGCGTCTTCTTATTTATAGCCCATCACAACTTCTAAGTCACAGCCTTTGGTGAAACAATAGTAAAGGGTAGCAGCAGTTTTTATAAAAGCATCACACTGAGGCTTGTATTTCACCGAGGACTTTGCTGTGAAATCAGGAAATACCTCACACCGGACTTTTTGTTCCAGCTTCCCCGATGGCTCTCTGATCAGATGCCTAAGTAAGCAACACTTCTTATTCGGAGGTCACTCAAGATATGCAGTGGGTGGCAAAGCTGTTGATGACCCAATCTTTTTCTGGCAGAGAAGCAGGGGAAAACCCTGCCTGTCCATCAGCCAACTTCAAAGAGCTAGTCGGTAATCTGAAACAGGAACGGGAATCATGGCAAACAAGACGCCTGGCTGTTATTTGTGGGTTTGGCCCACAAGCTGCGTGTGAAACCTGTCGCTGAGGATAAACCCGCAGATCTCCACTGGGTCGCTGCCCAAACACTCTCCCTGCTCAAACCTTCCCGTTTTGGGTGTGGCGATACGGTCCCTGCTTGGTTTAGTACCCTGGTAACATTGTTGGTAAAAGTGGTCCAATGAATGGATACTTCCTTGTCATAAGCTGTAACTTAAACTGCCTTCGTTTGGTCAGAGATTTGGGTGTTTTATGCCTGTAGAGGTCTGGTCAGCTCACTTCTTTCAACCTGTCTTCAGTGCTAAGTGACAAACACACTTTTTTTGTGTTTATCTCCGAACATCCCACATGATTTTTAATTCTGCATTAAGCCTCATTTTGTTTGTTTTTTCCAGAGATTTCAGATTGTCTGGTATCACAAAGCTGGGATTGGCTCTGGCCCCATTTTGACCCTGAAGAAAATGAAGTATCAAACATGACATGTACAGCTTGGTTTCCGCCATTTGCATCCATGTAATTAGAAAATATTGGAATTTGCACAGACAGGTGAAACCCCAACGAAGGGGCGTGTCTGATGGTGTGATGTCACTTTGTCCGTGCAGACAGTCGACACCTTTAATATTGAATTCAGATCAAACTGTTAAAATTAAAGTGAGTCCACTGCATTGAGAATAAATTAAAGCCAAGAGTCTGTTGGGAGAGCAGGAAAATATTAAAACAGCAAATGTTTTAATAAGATGAGAGTAAAGAGTAACAAAAAATAACTTTGAAAGATGAAAACAACTGTTTCAGTCCATCAGGAAGTCAGAGCTGCTGCTTTCTGGCAGGGTGTGGGGGGGGGGGGGGGCTTTACAGTTATATGAAGCTTTTTAGTCAGTGCATCCCAACATAAGTTTAGTCCGCTGTTATATCAAGCGTCATTCATTCACAATTAATAATACTTGGGATTCCAACACCTCTGATCTATTCTCCCTGTGGTTTCCCTGCAGACCTCATGTCCTCTGACTGGAAATCTTCCCCACAGCACCGCTGGAACGCTTCCAACCCGCTCTGGCCGTGCCGTCTCCCTAACACCTCTCATGTTTGGACGGTCGAACATTGATGAATGGCCGAATGGTAACAGGTTAGTGCGAGTGAACATAGTTGGGCTTCGGAGGTGGGAGGAATGTAGTTTAACAGCCGAGCCGAGGTGTTAAAGGAGACAAGGCCACATGTCTCGAGGTGGGCCAGACATCGCAACACCTGAGAAAGTCAAGTGTAGCCAGTGGAATATCACAACTCTTCATGTCATATTCAGTCCAACAAAGTGACGGCAAATTTAATTGAATATTTCAATTTTATTGAAGACTAAAGAAATTGTTCTGGGGTATCACATTGTATTACAGGTTTTCATTGGAATTATATCCAAGAATAAAATAACGGGATCACAGTCACGACATATGATGTAATTTGATCAAATATTAAAAGTTGTTTCTAATTTGTCATTAGAAATTAAAAAGAAAGAAGGAAAATCGGCTCTGGAGATAATTAAGAAGTGCATTCAATACATTCGTTAAACATTAAAGACTTTATATATTTATAACAGATCATTTAATTGCATCATGCAGTCACTCCCATCACAACCACTAAAGCCATTCTAAACTAAAATGATAGGGACCTTCATGCAACACCTACATACATAATCCTGAGGCCCAGTGTTGTGGAGGGGCCTTGGTTGTACTTATGTAATAATATGATATATATTATCGGGGTAAGCATCTGGCTTTATTAAATACACTAGATTTAGCTGCACGTTCACAAAATTCTGTTCTCACTATGAGGCTCTTTCAAGAAACACAAGCAGCCAGCAGTAAACAACGTGGAGCTCTCGGTATATTCGATGTCTATTTGAGATGCGTCTGTCGGACAAGAATCACACCAGCCAGTGTTTTAGAATGAAACTGTGTATATGCAGGCGAGGCCAGCAGCAGATAACCTTTGGGCTGCAGGGATGAGTGGGGGGTGTTTGAAGCGGAGGATTCACAAGGTGACGCTAAGCATTCCTCACATTTCCCAGCTCTCCTCTGGAAGAAATCAGACACAGTTAAGACATATTTGCTCGGCCGGCTTGAAGGTGATCATCGATAATCCATCAGTGTTGTAGCGGTGTGTCATCTGATTATTAAGATGTTGGACTAACAACCCACTTTGTTGATGCTGAGAGGAATAACATTGAACAGCGATGACAAAAAGGACCTTAAAACAACGTTGTCGCCTTGTTTCTCCTACAAGATGGAGTGTTAGAGTTTAAAGGTGCTAAGCATTAACATAGCAGCTGCTATTTAAGTTTCTTATTGAACCTTTCAATTTAATTTATTTTCCAAAACAATCACACCAAACAAAGTTTCAATGCTGTGAAAAAAAAACAAATCTATGCTGTTTTCCAAGCACCAACAAGACCATAAATCAGCCGTATAGTAAGGTGAGCAAAGAAAGGGGATGAGAAAGAGCCGTGGGAGGAGGAGGCAAAAAGGCCCCCAGAAATCAATTTTGACACATTAGACCTATTAGCTTATTGAGAGGTGAGAGATGGATGTGAAAGAGAGCTGTAACTGTAAAACAGCTTCTCCACTGATGAGCTCTGTGGAAAGTCAAGAGCAACACGCCGACATCTCTTTCTTTAGATTTTACGTCCAACAAAGAGGTATCGGCTTCAAATGTTTAACAATTCTATTTTAACAAACTAACTAACTAATAACGACTCATGAATTAAACTAAGCGTTTCGATACTTCTACAGTATCAATACAGCTCTTATACCTGCTTTAGAATACAAAATACATGGAAATGTTTTATATTAACAATTAATAAATGAAAATACCTTCAATATGATTGACGGTGACTTCTTCGTCCTCTTGTGTTGGACTGAGAACAGATGCTTCAGTGACTCATTATCACCTCTGGAGGTAAAAAAGTGGTATTACAAGGCTGATTTTTAATGTTTTGAAGTAAATCTGCAGCCGTATCTTACACATTGCACCTTTAAGTGATTGACACAACCCTTTATCTCCCGTGACAATTAAATCTCCCGTCTTTTCTCTTCAGCTTGCATTCGAGTTCAGTGGCCCGAACTGAGCACCGCTGCACTTTTCAGGATAATTTACAGAAGCTGGCAGACTGTCGCTAATTTTCCAGAGTAGCTTTTCACTGCGCAAAAGGAAGTCAATCTTTTTAAGAGGAGGTGTTGAAGTGGACAAATTTGCTCAAAAACCGCCAGACAACTTCTTGCTCTCCATCTTACACCAGCCGGCATTATCGACACGTGAAAATGGTGTCTCATTATAATACCCATGCAAACAGAATGGCATGACGAGGAAACATTGTTTGAGTTCAGCTTACGTTGTGTAAATATCATTCATGAAATCACCTTGGCCAAAAAACAAATGTTGACATGCGTCTGGGAAACACATCCTGAGGAGAAAAGTGTTCGGAAATGAGTGTTTCAATTAAGAAGATGTGCTTTCCTTTCAGTCAGCACAAAGAGGATGAAAAGCTCATTAAAGTGCGTCTGAAATGAGCCGCGACTATATTTCAACCCCGTAACCGCTCTGACAATATTCTCTCGGGCCTGTTGATTTTAATAGTGTGAATATTTATGTCCAGAGGTGTTTGTCTGTTCTTAATGCCTGTGCTCTTTAAGCATACAAAAAGGACAGTTATTGTCTGTAAGTGCTCGTATATTAACAGAGGCACGTCCTGCCAGAGGAAGCATTAAGGTCTCCTCATTATTTAATCATTCAGGCTTGTCAGAAGGCTGCTGTATACTGTATGTGCAATGTAAACCCACATAGTGACCGTCGATCAAATAAACTGCAGTATGATTAATGCTAATAGCTCACATAGGTGATGTCATTGTAACAAACCACCAACCCACCCTTCACTGACCCTTTTTCTTCTATAAACACTTTTAATTTTACAACCTTAAAGTAACGTTTGCTGCAACCGAATCATAAGTAACAATTAAGCCTTTTTCCCACTGGACAGAAAAAAAACCACAAACAGGTACTAACATCATGAGAACAATCGGCATTCCTTCCAGGACAAATGACTGGTTCGAGCTCCAATGAAATCATCACACCTGGGTGGATGCACTTATTTGTGCCCCTTTTTCTTTTGAAATAACTTTATTTTGAGTGATGTGAGGCACCATTGTGAGATACAAGGTACATAATAGGACAGACAGAAATCTGTCTTTTATAAGAATAAAATAAAAAGTTTGACAAGATGATGATAAATGCCAGTGTAATCGGAGCAGGAAAAAAAGGAGCAAAAAATGTTGTGAAAAATCTCACAAATTGGAACTCAAGTAACTTTGAAACACATCTCAGGTCTTTAGATGATCACCAAAAATGACCCACTTGGCGCAGTTATTAGTTTCATAAAGGCCGAGGTGGCGACGGCCAAAACGTCAGTCCACAAACCAACGGGTGACATCAGGTCTCCCTCAACGCTAAAATGTCAGCCTCAGAGGGCGATGATCTAGGCTAACATGAACCACCATGGATGCCATCAGCTGAAAGGCACCAGATAAGACAGTCCCTTGTTAAACTGAAACACCTGTTGCTTGTGATCCTGACGGTGTTTCGTAGAACCACCGAACACGCAACAACCAGATATTTTGCCGATGAACAGTTTTAATTCAACGGTTGAAGCTCTCCAACTCGTCAGGATGTCTGGCGCCAAAACATCAAAACGCCACGGCAACATATTGTTGATGAAATCCGTGGTGAAACCATGGATGCCATCAGCTGAAAGGCACCAGATAAGACAGTCCCTTGTTAAACTGAAACACCTGTTGCTTGTGATCCTGACGGTGTTTCGTAGAACCACCGAACACGCAACAACCAGATATTTTGCCGATGAACAGTTTTAATTCAACGGTTGAAGCTCTCCAACTCGTCAGGATGTCTGGCGCCAAAACATCAAAACGCCACGGCAACATATTGTTGATGAAATCCGTGGTGAAAGAGTTTATATTGCCCCATCATTGCTAAAACCTGTACAACACACATTGGCTGCCTCGCTGAAAACGCTGAGCATGTGGTCGTGTAAAGGCGATGCCTCCTCTTCCCCTGGGAAACATTCACTCTCAATTGTTGACACTAGAACAGGTGTGGGTGGCTTTAATATAGATGAACACCGACTGTGACTGCGACCGGCGGATATCAAAATATCTTTTGACCTTGCAAACGAGGATTACGCTGCAAGTCTTTCACAGCGGGAGGCGACTAGCACGCAGCGTGCCCCGCGATCCTCTCCACTCAATGAGCTGAGGCAGAATTTATGGCCCCCGCCGTACGCGACCGTCTCCGCCGCGGATTATGGGCTACACAAAGTGGTGACGCGGGCTTGTCAGGAGAGGTGCGAGACGCTGATGTTTCAGGTTTCAAGGTTTAGCTGGAATCCTGCAGCGTTCTGAGTGTAAGTGAATGATATCCACCCGGGGGACGTATACAGGAAACGCTGAAGGCCCCCGGGTCACCGCTGGATCATAAACACCTTCACGTTTGCTCTCTTATTCCCACTCACGTCTCTTTGTCTGTCTCCGAGGAGCAATAGCATCACCCCGCATTACTGTAATTTCTCCCTACATCCTGACACATGGCCGCCGTCCACCGCTGCGTGTCAATACTTGGCTCCGTCCATTAATCGAACCAAGCGCCGCTCGTTTATGAGACACAACAAGGGGCAAGCGAGCGAGCTGACTCTGCCTTAGTCAAATTGAGTTTGACGTTGATCCAGACGCCATCATTAAGATGTTTTCTGTGATGAGGGAAATCATTAAAAAGATGCAGGGTTTACCTCCCTGTCTGTCATCTCACTGTCAAAGTGCTGCTGCAATCTGCCTATTCGTCACTGTCCAACCCAACTTTCTGTAAAAGACGCTGCTCTGATCAGTATTTCAATGTGAAAGAGGTACTTCGGTGAGAGATCCACCGAGACCTTTTAGGGTCTTTTCATTGCTTTGGTTTAATAGCCTACAAACATACTGTTTGTTCTCGTCACTCTTACCAAGCTCACTTCTAGCAACAGCAGAGAGCCGTTTTCAGCAAAGCTCCAGTTCAAGTGACCTTGAGTAAGATACTGAACCCCAAATTGCTCCCGATTGCTGTGCTATCGCTGTGTGAATGTGTGTGTGTGTGTGTGTGTGTGGATTGGTGAATGTTGTGTACAGCACTACCTGCGTGCCCCACACACTGTTCTGAGTGTTCTAGCTTAAAATCTATAGGCATATCCTTATGAATACTGTATGGTTTCGTCATAAAGAGGTCATCATTTGGACATGAGAACCCACTGCCAGGAGATGGAGCTGAATTACACCCAACACAATTCTGGACCTCCTGACAGAGGTCAGGGAAAATGACCACCTCCACTCCGGTTCACGTAGCCTCCATGCCATTAAAGGTGGGTCATCCTCACCATATTCTACATTCTGCAAATGTAATGATACTAAATATGCATCTCTATGAGTAGTGCGCTATCTTGATTATTTATGCCCTTTACATTTTAAGTCTGAGATACAAGGAATGTATATATATTAAATATTCTTCCCACAACTGCTCTAAAGAAAAAGTTATTTCTGAATACATTGTTTGATTTAAACGCGTTTAATCAAGCTCGCCAGAGAGCTTTTAATTTGTAAAGTACAACCGGAAGTATAACTGTTCCCTTTTTCCTCCCTTTCTAGAAACCACGTGACCCGTTTGAACTGGGAGTGTAAAGATGGTTGCCACCGTAACCAAGTCAAATCTGGATCAATTGAGGAGTTTTTGGTCTTTATGTCCAATGTTTCATTTTAAAAACGTCCGTGAATTAACATGTTTGTTTGTTACCGTTTGTATTTTGACGAGCCAGTCGTCGGCGGACGAACAGGACTTTATAGAAGAGTTTCTGAAGCGCGAATATTCTCTGGCAAAGCCGTACCGAGGTAAGTTGACTGTCAACTAGGTTAGCCGTTACGTTAACGTGAACGACAATTAGCTAACAGGTTAGCTAAACCGAGCTAATATGGGCTATCCAGCAGTAGCCGTTTCTGGTATCATACATGAGCATTTTTTGTCGATTTAGTGACATTCGTGGATATCTAAATTAGCTTTAGCTTAGCGGCAGAGTATAATTATTAACCAAGAACACTTTGCCCCGGATGTCCCAATACGGGAGAGGAGGGGAACTATTAGCCAACAACGAGTTGTTAAAGTCTAGAGGAGCTAGAAAACAAAGCACAGCGCTGCGGGCTATAACTGGGATGACGTTGCGCGCTGTCAAACCACAATTACGTCATATCCGCTCGTTAGGCTGCAGTTAGTGCAACCAGCATCAAACTGTAAAATAACAGACGCCCCCTGCGTATTTGCACATCAAAAGGTTTGTTTGTTTATTAAATACTATACTCTGCTCCGCTACTATACTCTATACACCAACAGGCGTTTTGAAGACACATTGGAAAATAGTTCACACATCTCTATGAATTGTGTATCACAAGGCAAGAATACATTTCCTCTGAGGAAAAAACGGGGAGAACCCTGGGGGGTCGTGGCTTGTGGCTAATTTTGGTAGTTGTAAATACCAAAATTAAAAAGTAAATAACGCTTTTGTTCTGATCCCACCTCATTCCAAAGGGAGTCAGGAGGCGAAATGACCAAACATGGGTTTGGCATCCTCCTGATCTGGTTTTGCAGCTTTAACAATTATCACACCTGAAAGAGGGTGGAAGCCAAACAATTTCTTTTCGCATCTCTTTGTTCATCATAGCCACGCATCTACCAGTTTTGAAATTAAAAATTGGATACCAGACAACATTTTGCCTTGGTTTAACAAAAAGTGAAAATTCGCAGCTGTTACCCCGGTTACACTGTGTTTGGGATGGAGACACCGGGTAACAGATGGCAGGAATGGAAGGTCCTGAGGGAGTTTTAAGCAGAGCGAGAAGTTTTAAGTGATTCTCAGTGTTTAGTTCAGTGTTGCATTGTTCATCGACAAAATAGTTAGACTCTGAATCCCCAGAAAGTTGAATAATTATTGTGAATGCCATCACTTACTAGTATGTTACTGTTTTGCAGGGTTGGGTTTCTCTAGTTCTTCACATTGGGATCTGATGGGCACTGCCGTGGTTACACCTGACCATGTGAGGCTGACCCCAGACCAGCCGAGCAGACAGGGAGCAGTGTGGAGTCGGATTGTAAGACCACTGCAACAAACTTCAAATCACCACCCACACTACATTGTAAACGTCCCACACCCTAAACAAAGGGCTGGGCAAAATGGAGATCATCAAATATTATGATAATTTTGGAAAAAATACCTCAATAATGATATTGCGTCGATATAGTAGGGTCAATTTTTGATAAATAATCATCAGTGATGTGGATGTTCTAACTTTGTGGGTAAAGGCAGATCATAGACCAGCTAGAACAGTCTGGAACGTTCAGAGAATTACATCATGTAACTGTTATGCAGCCTTTAAAACCAGGAAAAGATAGCATTTATGCCATATTATGGTATTACAATCATAAAAATAGATCGATTAATCGATCTAGTCTCATCACAAAACCAATTAAATTATATAATAATATTTACCTCTCACATCTTGCCTCACTACACCCTTGTTACACTTAAAATTAACATTAAAGGACACATTATTATGCCCACCTAAAATGACCTCGATATAAACGTTAGATAACATGTACAATAGAGACTCTTATATACTGCCGCTTTTACATTAAACAAGCTCAGCCTGCTTCAAAGGGATAGTCTAGTCCCAATTCAGTTGTTTACTACATTACACCTGCATACAACCCGTCTCATTTCATTCTGTTGCCTTCTAGCCTCTCACCCTGCAGGATTGGGAGCTTAAGGTGCACTTTAAGATCCATGGCCCGGCAAAGAAGAACTTGAATGGGGACGGCATGGCATTCTGGTTAACCAAAGATCGCATGCAGAATGGTAAGTAGAAACCGGAATGCTATAGAGCCCGGGTGCTTCCTCACAACAAACAGCAGAGAGTTTTAAGAGTTTAAAAAGCCCAATAATTGTGTTGCTCTTGATAAACAAGGTGAAAAAACAGAGCTCCAGCCGCAAAGAGCTTCTGTCCCTCTTTGTTCCTCCTCCTTTTTCTGTGTGTATGTCGTTACAGACACATGCATGCATTTACGTAGCTTTTGAATGCGATCAAATATTTCTTTCTGAAGCTTCTCTACACCTGTCCCTGATGTACCTCACCATTTCTCCCCAGGTCCTGTGTTTGGCAGCACCGATAACTTTGTTGGACTTGGGATATTTGTGGACACTTACCCCAATGCCGACAAGAGCCATGATGTGAGTTGGTAACCGCCGTTTCATGTCTGTGTTATCGTACTGTCTGTATTTTGTAAAAGAAAAGCCTTGCATGGCACCGCAGCCTGCTAGTCCCTTATTTACTATATTAAAAAGATCTGAACAACTGTGTCATGTTTCTCTTTCTGCAACATGTGCAGAGGACGAAACCTGGAACTCAGGTAGCATCTAAAACAGCTTTTTATTCCATGAGCTGGGAATGTATTCATCATCATCATCATCATCATCATCATCAGTGCACCGTCCCATGTTCTCTCATCACATACATGTGTTTTGATCCACATTACACATCATTGTAATGGTGTACTAAGCAGATGAACGTGGCTGTGTTGTAGTCACAGTGATTTGTGTCTGACTCTCCTCTCCTCTCTCCCCAGAGGGCTTTCCCGTATGTATCGGTGATGCTGGGGAATGGGACTCTGTCGTATGACCACGACTACGACGGGCGGCCCACTGAGCTTGGAGGATGTTCGGCCATGGTGCGCAATGCAATCTATGACACGTTTCTCCTGGTCAGATACTCCAAAAACAGACTCACGGTATGAAACCCCATAATGACTAAATGACCTAAATGTAAATGTAATTAAGGTGGGATCATCTTGCATATTTATATGTTGGCTTTCTGACTGTTATGTCTGAATATGAACACAGTCGTGTCTTAATATGGAAAAATTTGAATGACTAAGTGTCCGATATACAATGTTATAAATGAAAAGGCTTTAAGGCGGATGCTGATGGTATTAAAGGTTAAATCCTGTCATTGACAGCTATAAAGTCATGAACATTATAAAGAGTTTATAACAATAACTCCTAGCATTGGTTTGCTCTCCAACAGTGATTTGAACTGTCCTCTCTTCCTCCCTTCAGATCTTGACGGACATAGAAGGCAAGCAGGAATGGAAAGACTGTGCTGACATCACAGGACTGAGGCTACCTACAGGCTACTTCTTTGGTGCCTCCTCTGCCACTGGAGACCTGTCAGGTATCACATGTCTAGAATTATTTGAAGACGCCTTGACCTCTGGGACCCTCTGTTTAATTATACTAAGTTGATTCAACTGGGAATTTGTCCCGCCCCCTTAAACGCAGACTGGCCAATCACCAAAACCAGCTTGGTTCATCTTTCCACTTTTTTAACAATCATCTGGTTTTGGTGAAATAAACCAGAAGCGAAGGGTCGATTGGGTTCCATGCACAGCAACCAAAAAAATTCTATTGTGTTGGCAGAGAAGATGCAAACTAGCTTCCCTTTAAAATGAAGAAAAACTGAACTTTTCCTTCAAGTAACTACCAACTTGTGCTCATTGATACAGATAACCATGACATCATCTCCATGAAGTTGTACCAGCTGACAGTAAAGGGGACCGCAGAGGAGGAAGAAGAGGAAGAGGAGGTCACCATCCCCAGAGTTGACAACATGGAACAGTTCCACGGTAGATTAAATACTACTTATTTATTGTCATTCCATCGATTCCGATCATAGAAAATAAAAAGTAAAATGTTTCCCCCACCCCTTATCAACTTGTGTTTTAAACATTGTTTTATATGTTGTAAAAATCATAGGATGAAAACACAATAAAGCTGAAGGCTTATTTGCATTGTGGTCCTTGGTGGAGCCTTCCTTTTAATTTGAGTTTAGAAACACATTTCCTGTTCCTGCAATGATGCTCATCCTTAACAGAAGCAAATGGTATTGTATCTATAAAATTGTGAGGGCACTGCTAATGAATCTCCCATTCTTTTTGCTTGGCAGTGGAAGTCCAGGAGGAGGCGATGAGCGGAGTCCAGTTGTTCTTCACCCTCCTCTTCTCCATCCTGGGCCTGGGCGTGCTGGGTGTGGTCGGACTGATCGTTTACAGCCGCTGGAAGGGAAACAGACGCAAACGTTTCTATTGATCAGATCAGACCGTTCCCCATTAGGTTTTTCAGAATGTGTGTTTCCTTATCAACATGGATCACAACAATGCAAAGACTGGCATAGCTTTAGTGAACCATACAATCGAATGAACAACCTCATGGCTCTGAAGCCCAGAGCCAAGACAACATAAAACAGGTGAGATGAACAGATAAGCCAGCTGTGAAATATTTGTGTGTGTGTCTGTGTGTCTGCGTGTGTGTGTGTATTTGGTAGTTTGTTATGAAAGATAGATAAATTAAAGCTGCCTTAGTTGAATATGTTTAATCAATAGCACAATGGGTTTTGCAACATCTGCACTAACTGAGACACTGAAGATTTAAACTATTATAACCTCAATCAATTTAAAAATCACAGATGTTGTGTGTAGTCGTACTGAAATCATGTTACAGGATTTTGTGGTTCTGCCATCTAAAGTGTAGTTACCTCTTACTGCCACTCGGGGCCGCCAGTGTGCAGCTTTGATCTGCCTGGGAGCAGCTGTGAAGACTTCTTGCCTCGCTGAAGAAGACAATTTGTATTTGAGGGCACCTTATAAGCTGGAGAAACATTACCATGAGCTTAAATGGATTAATGTTAGCCACTTGTAAATGATGGTTAATGAAACATCATGCTCTATGTTGTGTGTTAAAGGAAGGGTTCAACATACCAGTGATGCTCAAAGTGCCTACCAAGGACCAATAAACACAAGCTCTTATTTTGTTCCGGCCCTTTCTGCAAGTTTTCTTTTATTTTGTTTTTGGTGTCCTTTTCTGAAGTCGCTAACAGTTGTCAGAAGTTGATCCTAAAATCTGTTAGTCACTGTTGCACTGAAACTCATTTTTAGCACCAGTTTTTTGACAAAATCACTTTTATTTTTGGCACTGAATTTCATTTTTTTTTTTTTTATCTTTTCATCAAACCAATAAATTTGCGATAATGTTACCTTTGACTTTTGCTCTAGAATGCACTGTTATTTAATAGCATTATGTAGTCCAATGTGAACCTAGCACCTCCGTTACCCACAAAGCAATGCAGCGGCTAATGTAGCCTGGAGTCTCTAGCCAGCAGCATCTACATCATCACTTTTTTTGTGACTACTGGCCCCTCCAATGTGAGACTAGAATTTTTTTATTTGTTTTTTTTTTTACCTGCTCACATCGGGTGTGTGGGTGAGGGAGGAGGAGAAAACCATATGTCAAAACTGCAAAACCTGATTGAATGAAAAACTGCTGGCAAGTTTGTGTGTGAATCTGTGGGGAAGCAGTACACAATAAATGTAAACATGGATGTGAAGTTCAACACACTTAAAAGCACCAGCACTCATATTATTCATGCAATTAAACTAATGTCTCTGTAAGCCGTTGCCCAGAAAGAGAACTCGACATTTTACATTTCTGGGCATGCTTAGAGTTAGAACTGTTTTGTAGACGGACTCTTATGATGGCTGTCCTTCTAAAAGGTTTACTGTTATTTCTCTTTGCATCAAACTGTCTGTTTTCTTTACTGTGTCAAGCTTTTTATCATAAATGTTACCTTCCTACCTATGCCATTAATTATTGAAATTCTGGAACCAATTCTTCAAATGTTTTAATCAAAACCCTTGTGTGAAGAAAATGTGAGTGAAGAGCAGCTGTTCTGGTTCTTTTTTCTTCAGTAAAAAAATCTATTGAGGTTTTGCTCATGTCCTATTTATTGTGTCTCTCTATGATAACCTTTTATGAATAATACATACATTCTTTATATATAAAATACAAACATATGGGTCAGTGCAAGTTTCTCTAGACCTATACAATGTGTGTGTGTGTGTGTGTGTATGATAAACTGGGATATGTACCTTCATTAGTTACAGTGTAACAGCGTCTCCAACGCTAGAGGATTTGATCAGAGGAAGTAAAGCAGCCGGAGAAACTGGTGATACATTTAACACATTTATGTAGACGCTCACTTTTTAAAGCTACGTTCTCGTGACAAACCTGACTTCGGGTCATCTTCACTGAAGTGTGGACGCCCCTCCTCTTCAGTGTCGATCATGTCGATCTCTCTAACTGCTGGTTGGTGGACAGAAGCCACAGTTGTCTTTCCTCCTCCTCTCCTTCCTCATACCTGTCTGTCGTCAGTTAACACTGGGGATGTTAGGAACAACACCCAAAGACTGCTCACCGCATCTCTGGATACAGTGTCGATAAGGTAAGCACATCGGTTCACTTTTATTGTGATGGAGGAGCTAATCCCGGCAATTACACTATGAGTGTTTGTATATAAAAAAGAACATACATAAAGAAAAATCAGTAATGAACATATGTACGATATTGCTGGTGTTTTAAAAAGGAAGACACTTTCAAGAATATTGATAATGTAAAATACTGGTGGTTGTGCAGCAAAGTCTCAGCAGGGGGAAAAATGTACTAATCTGCTTTAACAAAACACAATCTCAGATATGAAGATACAAACTTGCAACAAGTGGATCACCTGGAGATAAGAGCAGGTAATAATGATTAACTGGAGCATGAATAGGTCATTGTGCCTCATGGCTCAGTGTTGCCATATCAAACAGTGGTGTCCTGTAAACATGAGCAGCAGCAGCAGCTTCACTTGTTCTCCTTCGCAGGGAAATGTCAGAATAACATTTTGATCTCGAAATCTTTAATCCTGGATGTAACTAGCTTGTATGTTTAATAAATGACTTGAGTCTTACAGATCTGGCAGGACGATCATCAGGAAGGATGAACCGCTCCTGTGTGAACCGCTTGAAAAGCCTGGTTATATTGCTCAACTTCCTGTGCTGGGTAGGTGATTAAAGCACTGGCATTATGTGGTTAGGCTTAAATGTTGGAAAGGACTGCTGGGTATCAAATAGAGACACGGCATTGGACCACATACATATTACCCTCAATTACCCTTAACTCAACTCAGCTCAACTTTATTTATATAGCACTTTACAACAACTGCAGTTGAAAACAAAGTGCTGTAGAGAGACATAAAACAAATATCTGTATAGAGTGGTGCAGGGACGATGACCTTTTGTAGTCTAACACAAGAAGTGAGCCTTGCACTGGTTCCCTCGACAGAAAAACTGTATTTTTTCAACTCAATTTTGAAATACTATCATTTGTCAAACACAAGATTATGATACTTGCACTATTTGCTTCACAAGATAATCATATTCCCAAAGGTTATGTGAGAGTTATGGGAAAACATAAGCACAATTTGCTGTAAGTTGAACATATTGTCTTAAAAATTATAATAATAAAATGATTGAATCCAGATAATCTGGTTTCATTTTCATGCCAGTTTCCCCTGGGCATTTACAGTGTCTTAGAACTGTGCAGTTAAACCTAAACTACCAGAATAACAACGTGACGTCTCTCCTTTGTGTGCTGGAGCTGTGCGGCGCTTTCGTGGTGGCGTTCGGGGAATTCCAGATGATCCACTCCAAATTCGCCTCCCTCATCACCTCCTTCTGGCCCATCTACCCAGCCAACACCCTGGTGGTCACCGGGACCATAGTGACCTGTGTGTGTTACCTGGGAGTGTTGGGAGGCATGAAGGAGAACCACTGCATGCTCATCAGCGTGAGTATGAGGGGTGACGTTAAGGGGTTAAGTTATTTCTGGTGGATGGAAGAAGCTGCATGTTATTGGTACATTCAGTACATTCCCTACCTCGCTCATGTTAGCAAACAAACTTACCTAAAACAAGGTGGGTTCTGCAAATAACACCGGAAACCCCAAACCGGCCCTTTATACTATATATATATATATATATATATATAATATTCAATGTCAATGTCGTGGTGAGTTCCTGTGTAGTTTAATAACATAATAATAATGTTTGAATCTGCGTTGCACCGGTTCCAGTTTTTCATGCTGCTGTTCATCCTGATGCTGGTGGAGCTCGCCATGGCCTGCGTGTTCCTGGTCTACAGCAGAGAGGTAGGGGATTTTATGTCCGATACATTATTACTACACTGTTTGTATTGTAGGTTTTAATTTGATTGATGTGGTACCTGTTTTTGCAATTTTCAAACGGAAATTCTCCAAATAAGCAAATTGAAGGTTCATGACATCACTAGCTGATGGCACCTCCGCCGACATACTTCCATAAGAGGCTGCTGTCTTAACTGCACCGTAGGCAGCTGTATGTTGCAGATGTGACGTATCTTGCTTGTCTGTTGTGCAGATTGACACATACTTTGAGAAAGACCTGATGCGAAGCCTCGAGATCTACAGACAGTCCAGTCCAAGAATCAACACGACCCTGAAGGATGACTTCGATGCTGTCCATTACCTTGTAATCGGCATTTAACAGCTGATATTTCACACCTCTGCCTGTAGATAGTATTATGGCATGAAATGCATCTTCATTCTGTGGTTTGTGTACAGTTTCGGTGCTGTGGTGTTCATGGTGCGGCGGACTGGCAGGGTGCTGTCCCAATCTCCTGTTGTAGGGAGGACCCCTGTAACAGCTCCCCCTTCCTCACCTGGCAAGAGGTGACTTCTCGAGTCATCAATGCATTTAATTAGCCAATGTGCTTTTTATGAATAAGGGATGACCATGCATATGTTGTCTTTTAGGGTTGTCTCGTGAAACTGAGGGATTGGTTTGCCAGTAACTATCTTAGCACGGGCGCAGGCGTTGTGACGATGTTTATCATACAGGTACAGTACCGCTTATCCAGCTTACAAGGATAATTCAACATTTAAATGTATTTTTTTTATCTCGTTACAAGTTTTGTCTTGTACTGTAAACTGAAACAGTAAAGTTGTGGTGCGTAAAACAAAAACGCACAAAAGTGCACAGAAATTTTTTTGAGTTAAACGATGATAATAGCAGCTTTTAAATTTCACATTTGGTTTATATTCTGTAATAACCAGCTGACATTGATATATTTTGTAGGCTACAGAAAAATGTATGTTATACTATTTTGTTTGTCAGGTTTTATATTTTGTGTCTTTGTATAAAACATTTCATAGGAGTTGAATGATATTCTTTTTCTTGTCTCTGTTTACAGTGTATTTGTCTGTCGATCACCGTCCCCCTCTTCTGCCACTTTAGACGACATGGACTCGGTTACCAGTGAAAAAAGGCCAATAAAAGGGTATCTGCTGCTCCTCCCTCTATCAGAAGAGCTGCATTTTGTTTTTATTGTGCAGTTTCAAATGCACTAAATGTTAACATCACTGCCATTTCCAGGAGAAATGTCTTCTTTGGCCAGAGATGAGCTGAGGATGGCCGGTCCGAACCCAGAAAGACCCCAAGACATCGGTCCCCCCCATGCTCTCCTATAGACATGTACTGTCTATTGTAGTATGACCAGAACATCTGCTCTTCACTCACATAGATGGACTCCAAGAACATTTTGAACCCTCAAACATAAAGTCCGTAAGAATTTTTCCATGTTGTCATTATCAAACCCCTCATCTATTTTGAGTTTTCAATCTTTTATTTAAAAAAAAAATATATATATATATATATATATTTTTTTTTTTTTTATTTTAGTTTTTTCACTTGTTCTGAGCAAACAAGAGACAGTTGAACTTGTAAATACTAATTTACTCTGCTTATTAAACCAAATTATTTAAACCAAGCGGTTTCCATTTGTCCTTTTGTTGTTGCCAAGTACTTGTTTTTTGTCATAAGAAATTTAGAAAACCCTTTTGAATCAACCTCAAACATGTGCCTGATTTAGTCTCTGTGTAAATAAGTCCAAGGTGTTTCTGTTTTTTTTTATAATAGAACAGAAGACTAAACCCAGGCAATGTAAGGGGACCAGGGAGGAGCATTTCAACACATTTAAATACAGTTACATTGAATCAAGTAAGCTTGGACACAACAACTAGCTTAATTATCTAAAAATTATCTTTTTACAAATAAAAAATGGATTGTTCTTCCTCTTCAAGAACCCCAACCCTGCGTGGAATCAAAGCCTCAGGTATTTAAAAAAAGTTAGTTAAGAGCTAAACCATTTTTTTTTAAACTTGGCTAAGCTAGCTAGTTAGCCTAGCACAAAACAAGTCATTAGAACATTGTTCTGTAACTCGCTCTATTACATATCACGAGTTACTCTAGCTTACCAAACTTATAATGTTATTAAAATAGGAGTGGTAAGAGCGTGGGTGAGCTAAGCTACATGTAGCTACAAAATGGCAACAGTGACATGTTAGCCTCGTGTTATGGCTAACATGCTAAACCACCATGAGCAGAGCAATTGTTCAACTATTGTACAATTGTATAATATAGCCTCTACATCATAAAAGTCCCATCAAGTAAAGTAATGTCCTCCATAAAATCAGTTTTGAGACACAACATTATAGAGTAACATGTTTTATGAATGCACTTATTGTTCAAATCTCAAACAGAGCTCCATTTCCAGAGAAACAGACTGAAACTACAAACTAACATTGTCCCAACCCGGACAACCTCTGGAGGTAACGTTAAAGCTTGCTTTTGCCTTATTCCCCTTTATTAGACATGAATATACTTACTGTTCATTAGCAATAGCGTCTTAAACTGGGAAATGTTGAATTTAATGCATTTTATTTTCCTGCCAATCAGAAAAATATTGAACAGCAGAGGCGGGAGAGGCATCGCCTGATCAGTGAGCACAACAGACTGACCTTTGCTGTGAAGGAAAGAGAAGCTTATTTGAATGAGCTTCCTGAAAGGAGCAAACCTTCATCGTTAGGATGCGAGCAGCGTGAGTGGGCATACGGGAGACATTTCTGCCGAAAACTTTTGAAGTGTGGGCCTTTTACTTCACATATCAGTCATTTGGACCATCATTGATATGAAATGATTGGTGCAAGTCCGTAGTGAAAGACTCACATTATTACTCTTAGTGTCTAGGTATAATTGAAATAGTACTCCCTCATGTCCACAACTATCTCCCTTCTATCACGTTGCACACTTAAAATGTTTTGCTTCGTTTTCCACTGTTAGCGTATACAACAGCTGGCGAACAGTGTTGACAAGATGAAGATGAAAATCTTAGAAGCTATGCAAATCCAGTCCACCTATCAACACATTCGTCCTGCAGCAGGTGAGCCACATTGTTGTATAAAATATACTTTATCCTTGCATACTGATAAAAGGACATGGATGTTGTGAAATAAATTACCATTATTTACATTTTTGGGCAATTGTTAATGTTTTAAAGATAGTGCTTCGAGAATCACTGATAGTGTTTTATCATTTTAATGTTTAGCATAGAAATGTAACATGTCAATTGAAAACCAGCGTCTCATTCAGATGATGTTTGTTATATGTAACATGGTTAGGAGATTCATGGTATGTACATATACCAGTATATACATATACCAATATAAGCAGCTGCTCTCAGTATAAAAATACTGGGTCTTGTCAGGTCTAATTTGTCTGCTTGTTGCTCATACACCATTCTGTTATTCTTCAGTGTTTGCCCGATGCATTCAGTACTGACACGGCAGGCCAACTGGAGGACATTTGTGCCGTACTACCAACAATACTGCAAAGAGCATCGGAGCAGAAACCTGAGATCAGTGGCCAAGAGGACCAAGAGAAGGTATAAGTCTCTTATACTATTTACACTCAACAAAAATATAAACGCAACACTTTTGTTTTTGCTCCCATTTTTCATGAGATGGACTTAAAGATCTAAAATTCATTCCAGATACACAATATTACCATTTCTCTCAAACATTGTTCACAAATCTGTCTTAATGTGTGATAGTGAGCACTTCTGCTTTGCTGAGATAATCCATCCCACCTCACAGGTGTGCCACATCAAGATGCTGATCTGACATCATGATTAGTGCACAGGTGTACCTTATACTGCCCACAATAAAAGGCCACTCTGAAATTTGCAGTTTTGTCTCACAGCAAAATGCCACAGATGCCACAAGCATTGAGGGTGCGTGCAATTGGCATGCTGACAGCAGGAATGTCAACCAGATCTGTTGCTCGTGCATTGAATGTTCATTTCTCCACCATAAGCCGTCTCCAAAGGCGTTTCAGAGAATATGGCAGTACATCCAACCGACCTCACAACCGCAGACCACGTGTAACCACACCAGCCCAGGTCCTCCACATCCAGCAGGTTCACCTCAAAGATCGTCTGAGACCAGCCACTCAGACAGCTGCTGAAACAATTGGTTTGCATAACCAAACAATTCTGCACAAACTGTCAGAAACTGTCTCAGGGAAGCTCAACTGCATGCTCGTCGTCCTCATCGGGTTCTTGACCTGACTCCAGATCGTCGCCGTAACAGACTTGAGTTGGCAAATGCTCACATTCGATGGCGTCTGGCACGTTGGAGAGGTGTTCTCTTCACGGATGAATCTCGGTTTACATTGTTCAGGGCAGATGGCAGACAGCGTGTGTTGCGTCGGGTGGGTGAGCGCTTTGCTGATGTCAATGTTGTGGATCGAGTGGCCCATGGTGGTGGTGGGGTTATGGTATGGGCAGGCATCGGTTATGGACGAAGAACACAGGTGCATTTTATTGATGGCATTTTGAATGCACAGAGATACCGTGATGAGATCCTGAGGCCCATTGTTGTGCCATACATCCATGAACATCACCTCATGTTTCAGCAAGATAATGCATGGCCCAATGTTGCAAGGATCTGTACACAATTCTTGGAAGCTGAAAATGTCCCAGTTCTTGCATGGCCAGCATACTCACCGGACATGTTACCATTGAGCATGTTTGGGATGTGCTTGACCGGCGTATACGACAGCGTGTACCAGTTCCCACTAATATCCAGCAACTTCGCACAGCCATTGAAGAGGAGTGGACCAACATTCCACAGGCCACAATTGACAATCTGATAAACTCTATGCGAAGAAGATGTGTTGCACTGCATGAGACAAATGGTGGTCACACCAGATACTGACTGATTCTGAGTCCCCCAGACCCCCAATAAAGCAAAAAAATGCACATTTCAGAGTGGCCTTTTATTGTGGACAGTCTAAGGCACACCTGTGCACTAATCATGATGTCAGATCAGCATCTTGATGTGGCACACCTGTGAGGTGGGATGGATTATCTCAGCAAAGCAGAAGTGCTCACTATCCGGATTTAGACAGATTTGTGAACAATGTTTGAGAGAAATGGTAATATTGTGTATCTGGAATGAATTTTAGATCTTTAAGTCCATCTCATGAAAAATGGGAGCAAAAACAAAAGTGTTGCGTTTATATTTTTGTTGAGTGTATATGCTCAATTTCTGACCAAAACCATTTTAAAAAAAGATGGATGTGCCATTGAATAAATGTACCATTTATTATTCTTTTATGGTTAGTATTTATTGTAGTTTTACACTTTGTTATTGTAGTTTTGAAACTGCCAACACCCAGACTGTCAGTAACTTTAAATTAGATTCATTTCCAATAATCTCCACAAATTCCACTCTACATCACAGCAACATGAGAAGACACAGAATATCTTCTTTTTCTTCTTTAGGTTTACAGTTTGCTCGAACAACTCAAAAATGGATTCAAAAAACGTCAAGAGACCAACCACCCCCATATGTGAGTAGCAACCTTTTCCCACCAAAACAGCATAAGTGCAGTATACTGTATAACAATGGTAAAACACACTGAAAATAGGGGATTTATGTCCCGTTGCCAGGAGACAAGTAGGCTAAGCCTTTCTGTTTAGTTTTTTGGGTAAGGTCTGGCATGAAAAAACGAGGCGGAAATCAGGGTTAGCAAACAGCGATGTCTTGTCTTCATGGTTACTTCTTTTATTATTTCAAACTCATATCAGAGATGCTGATTGTCGGTTGTTGGTTTGGTTTTGAGAAGTGTGTTTCACAATCAGCCATGTCAATCTGGTTGCATTGACAAATGTATATGAGAGTTTCATTTTGTTTCTTGAGTGAAGCTAAAATGACTTTTGTCTGAATGGAGTCTGGTGGCTTCGAGGAGAGCATGATAATAGTTTTGAGCATTAAAAAATTATAATTATTGTCGAATATTTGCTGGGAGGACCATGTAATCGGTTGTGAGCTACATGAATGAATGTGTGAGTGAGTGCGGACCCGTCTGTCCACGCTAATCTTTCATTCTTGTATCTTGTCCTGTTATCATTCAAATTTCAACTTAGAGTTCAAAATATTCAACTGCTTTTGCACCCTTGTAGAAATAGAATAGTCAACTGTGTGTTACAATAATTTATGCAAATGCGTGTCATTGAACAGGGCCTCAGAGGTTCACGTCCCCCTGCAATGGCCCCTGTCCATCTTAGAAGCTACTGGAACACAGTTGATGGTTTATTTAGGGTGGATTAGGGTTACATGTTTCTATGCATAATGGTATTTCAAGGATGTACTCTTAAAACTGATGTATACCTTTAGAAATTGTATCAGAAATGCATTTGAGGCTGTGCGTCATTTGTTCAGATGTCTTGACTGAGAATCTGTTTCTCACAGAGACTCTGCAGCTTAGTGATGATGAAGATGAGAGCTTTCTGTCCCGCGAGGAGATCAAACACTGCAGTCTTAGACTGACTGAATCAGAGCAGCAGAAGTCCTCGAAGAGAACCAAGAAGTAGCCGAAGAGATACGAACCACACAGTGGGTTTGATACGGCTAATGAAATAAAACAGCAGGACTTTTCTGCTTCTGTTTGGTGTCACTGATCCACTGTGTACCGAATCAACAACATACTGATGAAAGAGGGATTTTGGAATTCTTTCTCTATGCTGTAAAAATAAATGTGGCTTGAATATCCAATAGGGAGCTTAAACTTTTTATTTTAGGTGCTTAAAAGATCCTTTCACCTGATATCCATTGCGTAAATTTGAAATTTCATTGATGTAACCGTCCTGTAGGATGAGGTTTTAATGATGAAATTAATGTGAATTATTTGGGGGCTTTAATGCCTCAATATGTCTTTGATGAATACACTTTATACCCTTCAATGAATATACTTCTTAAATTTAGCAAATAGCGTACCATGTAAGCAAGGCACAGAGTCTACCTTGGGTCAGAACTTGCTTAAAACAGCACAACATATATTGAGCCTCTAGGTGGGAGCATTGTGTAACCAGCTTAAATGTGTGATTGTTTTGGCTTAGTTTTCTCCGTAATATTTGCAGAACTCTTGCCACAATTAACAATGTAATTCCTACATTCAAACATACAAATTTATCTTTTAATCTGACAGAGCAGATTACAGTCGGAGTCATGCATTTCTCAATACAGAGTTTCTGCAGTCAGCATGGTTGGACACGACGCAGGTTCTGAGACTCGAGAGCAATACGACATGCTGACCCATGATCACGGCCACCTGAGTGTAGAAGTGGGTCAGGTTAACAAGGCGCAGCAGAGAACTGTTACTACTGGACTGCAGAAATATAGAAATAGAAAGATGTGCCACTGAAACACTTGGTTTTAATGTGTTCAAGACAAGATATAAGGCATCACTGCCAAGAACTCAATTGATTTCAGGGTCTACTTTATGGAAAGGTAACGTCTAAACAAAGAAACATGACTCTCCCATGACTCTCCTGTGTACTGTGGTATTTTAAAGTACACATTGTTCTTCACAGACATTCTAAATAAAGGTTTTTTGCAGTGTGGATCTAGGGCAGCGTTTCCCAAATGTGAGACCCACTTTTTAAAAAAGACAAACCATCACGGCTCAATTGTGAGAACACCGTATTTGTGTGTAATTGAATGTTCCCTGGTAATTTTGTACTGCCATTACCACATCACATTATCTTAAACAGCCATTTGAAAAAACTATACATGGTCATTTTTTGCATGCTCTATGTGTTTAATACTTTATACATGAATACAACTATGGAAGAAATTCTGCCAATTTATTTGGCGACCCTGATGAAATGTCCTGCGACCCACCCGTGGGTCCAGACCCAGTCTTTGGGAATGACTGATCTAGGACATGATGTGACTTATTTTCTGTAGAGACTAGTTGTTGCCAGGAGAGAGGCTGAAAAGTGGAAGGAGATGAACCAGCTTGTGGAAAAGACAGATGAAGGAACATCAGAAAGATTGACTAGTACGATATTTATTTGTGCATGTGAAATATAAGCAGCTGCTCACGTTGAAGAAACTCAAAATGAAGGAAGATGAAGGCCAGATGCACAGCATACAAATATGCCACCTCCGCTTGGAGAAACTATTGATTTCATTGAATTTGTAATACTGGCTTGCCTCCATCTGCAAATTATTTCTCATTATTTTTTATGTCAGCGCTCCTCCTCCTCCGCCAGGTTTTTTGCGTCATCCATTTTTAACGTGGAGCAAAGCGGGTCACACAGGTAAGTAGGTCATTGCACAGCTGAGGTTGCGAATCCCTCTGGCTTCTGCACATGGGATGTGGTGCGCGTGTGGCCGCTCTGCCGACGCTCACCGAAGACATCAAACATGTGCAGACGGTTCACGTTTCTCAACAGGCAACTGGTTCAATGTGCCAACAATTGACCTGTTCCTAATCCAATCATCACAGTGGCCTTAATCAAGTTCATTTTCATGTATTGTTTTCCCGTTAACCATCACCTTGTTGAGGATTTTCACTGTAAGTAAACGTGTTGTCATTATATTACTTCTCTGGCTGCAGTTTACGTAGCCAGAGAACTTTTTTATCTTGACCGTCCTCCTCCAAACGGGTCTTGACCAAGATTAGTTGCTACCTTTTCCAGCTGCTGTCATAGAGGACTGAAAACAAGAATCTGGATTTTGTAACATGCTTCAGCCTCTTAGTTACATGACCTGTTCATCGTGAAATTATCACAATATTATAATAGTTTAATCAATGAAAGTATGCTTTTGGTGGGGAAACATTTGCAACAGATTTCCACTAATCTAATGCTTGGGGCTGTTGTGAGCTGGCCCTGGATTCACCGCGTCATGGTGGAAGATTTCATTTCAGCAAAGGACCCGGCAAGGTCCCAGTGGGAGAAACTCCAGGTGGCTGGGTCTGTTTAAGGCTAGTTTAATAATAAGCTCAGGATATCGATGATGAAATAATGACCAGTCCTACTATAACTGTCTGAATAGCGGCAACAGAGTCAATGGAACACTATATGAATCCACTGGGAGCGTTCAGTTCAGCCATGAAGCTAAAATGCACTTTTTAAAAAGCAGAAATAATAAACTGCAGACAGCAGTGGAATATTGCGGTTATTGATGCACTGATGGGAATGTATGGTAATTTGGTATGATTTACATAGTAATAGTCCAACTCACTGTCTGGACCCGGGGGCAGTTTAGCCAAGTTATGACTTGATTGACAGGTGGATAGAAAACAGAAGTAAACAGTCGGGGAGGTTTTTCTTTTGAGTGTTGAAGTCTCTCGTGGAGCCGCAGGGATCTTTGGTGGAGGAGCTGAATCAGATTAAATGATAAATAATTATTTATACGCAGACTAAATCATCTTGTGAGCTATACAAGTTGTTTTCATATGAATAATTGCAGATGAATTATGGATAATTGAATGTTGCCATTTACTGTAGCTTTTATATAAGAGTATATATTTCAGATTGGAGTTCCTTTCCATGTTTTTAAGTTGCTTCACGTGGTATTTTCATTTGTCTGTACTTCCGTTTCCCTTTCTGTCTCAGGAGGCATTACACCTAACCGAAATGTCAATTATATTTCATTTTTAACACCAGTCAAAATGGATTTTAACTTCTTGTTTTACTGGAGAGTTTATTCAGTGTCCCATTGGGGTTTCAATCATATTTCAGATATATTCCCACCAAGGACATAATAATCTCCTGGGTAGAATGCTTAAAATCAATATTGTTTAGAGCAAACCTTGTCTGTGTTCTTGGCCACTGGTAGGCACACGTAGACCTTCTGCTGTCGATGAAGGAAAATATCTAAATCTGAGTTATAGACATATATATAGCAGCAGATGTGAGTCTGACTATTTTAGTTCAGGGTGAGTTGAGGTGTTGGAGGGGTGATGTGCGTCACCTGCTCGTCAGACATCTAAAAACGGCACCATATAAAAATCTGTGAGCGACACCTCTAGTCTTCCGTGTGGATAATCTGAATCCTGCAGCTGTCCGGCTAATTATGATGGAACACCTCCACTCACAAGTTCAATATCACTGCCACGCTATGCAGAAACGATGAAAGACGGATCGCTTGAGGCCACGTGTGACGAAAGACTGCAAGACAGATGTTGTGATGAATTATGTTCTGATTCAAGATGCTCAGGGATCAGCAACTGTACTCAGAGTATCGATTATAAAGTGTGCAGGTGGACTATCTATTTTAACCTTGAAACTCGACAGAGTTTAGGAGCCACACACGGCTTTGGGGTTGAGTCCAGGTCCAAGAGGAAACAATGAATGTGAAACGACGGAGATGGGAGCGTGACTTTTGTTAAAGACTATCCAGTATTAAATCAAGCTTTAGTTTAGTCACAGACATAATAAAACAGTTTAAATCAGCAACGTCAGTTCATTGGAGGTTGTTGAAAGTCACGAGAAGATGTAGGAGCCAGCCAGATACTTAATCCCAACATCGTTCCTGGCATGCATTCAACGTCACAGATTGATGATATGAACACATTAGTACAAGGGTATCCAAGGTGGGAATTTCCCTTTTAAAATCAATTAAATACAAATACATTACACATGCATGCAGTCTCTTTTCAAAATAAATGTTCGGTAAGTTTACTTGATAAGGGTTGAGGCAACAACACTACTTGGTTATGTTAAGGAAAAGATAGTGGTGTGGGGTATGCTTGTTATTTAACTGGGGTTGGCAAAGTCCGGAAATAACGAAACAAAACTACCAGACTATCAGACCCAGACAGTGGTCTCCCGGGTGAAAGTCTATTTGTTTGAACCCATCTGAACACCCTACGGGACTCTTTATTAGTTGAAAACCCCGGTGCTCTTACAGACGACTCGGTGCGCGGGTACCAGATGGCGAGGGGTTGGGCACAGACTTCCATTGCATATTTTGCCTTTGTGTGCAGCCAAAGAGACCCCTAACAAAATCCTGTAAGATCTTCAAGGAGATTATGATTTCGTCTTCACCTGTCATGACTTGAGAAAGCTACTTCCATTGCAGCAACAGGCTGCTATTTCAGCAGCCATATCGGCAAATGAGTGTTGCCGAGCTGTTGTGTGATTACACCTTTGAACAACTCAAACGCATCCAGCCGCATTCGGCCTGGGGCGAGAGAGGGAGAGAGAGTGTGTGTGAGAAACCCTCTTGACATTGATGACTCACTGACTTCCAGGCCTGCCAGAAGGCGGAGCCAATTATCCCCACTACAGTGTGAACACAATCAGTACCCGCTGGTGGGGCGGCATCCTGCATCCCGCTTCCATCAGTCTGTGCACGTGTTGTTCACGACACACGTCGCCATCCCCCTCCCCATCCAATCACATCCCTTGGCGTGATTGGTTAATGGTAACTAACTGAGTGTTGGGAGCACCAGGAAGTCATTGGGGCCCAATCCGTCACCGGGGCTTGTCGGCTTCGGCCGGGAGGAGTGGTGGCGTTGGTGGGGAGGGAGGGGCTTGATGAGGAAGGGGATGGGGGGAAATTGTATTTAAATGGCTGCTCAAAATGTTCTCCAAGCAGCTGACTGGAGATTGGATTGTACAGTGTGTCCTTGAGCAAGGTCAGAGTCGTTACGAGTCCGGATATAAGAGCAGCTTTAATGTGCAGATGAACAGATGAAGGGGGGGATCCTTCAACGTGATGTGCAGACTCTGTCTTCAGATGTCTTCTTCATGCTTCTCCACTTTGCATGTCATACAAGGCACTTAATAGAGCTTCTTAAATGATTATAATTATAATATACATCGTCCACTGGTATTTGACAGTAAAAATGGATAGAAATAAATTTAATGTGTAAAACCAAAATGATCCATCATCTGTAGTCCATTACCTGTAACCATTATCCTTTAGAGGGTCAAGGGGGGGAGGGGGCAGGTACACTTGGACCTGAACAAGTCGCCAAATACCAAGGTTGATACATTTAGAGCTTTTCTTTTGGCACTTGTAGCCACGCCACGCCGATTTGTTTTTACATGATGAGCTTTAGAGCTTCCTTAAGAAAAGTGGGCGTTGATCATTTGTGGATATAAATCGTCATTCTGCCGATAAAAAGACATAAAAGTCAAAAGGTAAAGATGAGGGTCACCGTTTTTTCAAATGTTCTGTAGATATCATTAATATTGTTATTGTGAATTATTTTGACCCCAATGTTAGTATAGTAAGAGTTTGCCCTAGTTTGTGTTAGGAATTTAACAGAAAGCATAAAAACGAAGGTCACTCAGTTAATAAAAGGTTTTTATATTGCACTTAAAACTACTTGATTTATATTAGAAACAGGTGGATATTATTATTTTATTTTTCCATTTTTGCAGGTTGGAATGTTATTCCAGTGTGTTCTGTTTTCTCATGTACACAGCCGATACATCCAGGCCCTTTTCATTACTGTCCTCTCCCCCATGAGCATTGCATTTTACAGCCCCATACATACATACCTTCCACAGCAGTGTGCTATATTACAGCCATAAACCGGTTTTATCATGGGAGGGTTGTTCATGGCCACAGAGTGGAAGCATGTCATTGCTTACTCCCATGCGCTACACTCCCACATTTCCATGTATATTATGTGGCCTGGGTTAATCCATGTTGTTATGGACCGTATGGGATTTTAGATGAGGTCGTTTCCAATGTGGATGCTGTAATATGTTGCGAGAATGGAAAGAACAGGGAGCGATCATGCTACCCGCTTTCTTTGTATCAAAAGCAACTTTGAGCTGAACCGTTGTGCATTTGAAGACAAATATACATGTCAAATGTCATATTAAATATTTACTAAATGGCTGAAAAGCCTTGATATAGACATTCTGTTTGACCTTTTATGTTTGTTTTATTCACAGACAGCTATAAAAAGGACTTCCTTAGTAACGAGGACATCTGACATGTGGCAGTTAAGAAGAGAAGGTCCACACACCTGGACCACGATGGAAGCAAACCAGGTTATCATTGTTATGCTTACTCCCGATACTATGAAAAGACAGATTTGGTTACCAGATAAAGCTCCCAGGCTACTGGGAACAACGTGTGCTGCTAATGCTGCAGTCCCATACACTGGGTATCATTTTGAAATTAGGTGAGGCTGGATTGGTTGAATTTGCCCTCGTGAAAGCCTGACAGCACCTTGAATCCTCCACAGTGGAGCTGGCAGCAATATAACTTTTCTAATTCATGGTAAGAGTCCAGCCTCAACCTGGTGGGTTGTTCTGAGTTTATTGCCCATAACTATAGCACGAGTTTTATCACACAGGAGTAGAAATTAACATTGTGGAAACGCGGAGCAGCTGTGTTCAAGGTCAAATTAAGAGAGGGATTGTGGAGTTTAGAGTTAAAAAAAAACAAAAACTCTGGACAAGAACATACAGCACGCTACCCAACAATCATGATCTGGCGGTGTGGTCGAGTGAAGGCTTTTGTGGACAGGCTGATGAGGCGAGAACACGTGACTCGTTAACTGCAGCAGGAGAAGCCACGCCTCCTCTCACTCACGCTCTGCAAACAACCAACCAATCTAAATACAGAGAATACACTGTGTATGTTCTAAGTTCACATGGGAATGTAATTTTGTAGTTCACAAGGTTGATACACATTTTTTTGAGGAATCTTTTATGTTTGTGGTGTAACCCTGAGGAGATTTCTTTCAGAAGCCCTGAGGGTAAACTTCTCCCACTTGGACTGAAGGTTTAGACCTGAAGGTAAACCTCGCTCAAACCCAAATCCTGCTCCGGCCCTCTGCTGTCTTTTTCCCTTTCCCCAATTCATTTTTAGCTGAAAGTTACTATTCCAGTGAGTTGATGGAGGGATTCAGATCACCTGCTGTGTGGGGACCTCCTAATTAAGAATCGGGAACAGCTTGATGCGTTTCTCCTCTCGACCACTCGGGGTGCGACAGCGCTTTCTTTAGGACTGAAGAGAGTCGAGGCGTTTCACGCCGAGGGCGTTTGGCGCCGTCCTTGACACAATGCAGACCTCATTTAAAAAAATCCAGCCAGAAACTCACCTGAGACTTCTCTGCTGTCTTTACTTTTCTGATTGAGATATTTTTGAGCATTCTGAATATTAAAAAACACATTTCCATGAGGTTTTCTGAGGATAACCAAACACCAGCAGGCTTTATTTTCATTGAAAACCTCTTCACACATATTTCCCTATTAAGGAGAGGAGGCATCTTTCCAGATCATAATTATCATGATTATTTATTATGGAGCTTATCTTTTATTGTGAAAGAACATGTGAGATTTGTTTCTACAAGTAAATATTTGTGCTTTATGTGGAGCTGCTTGTAATGAATCTTCCTGATGGGATCGCTACCACCACATTATGATTTGTCCTCGTGGTTAATAAGCTTTAGTGTAGTATGGATGTGTGCATGTTAAGCATGCAGGTATTGACTTCATCCTATTGTATATGTGAATAAATTACACTTTATAGATAATGATTAATAGGCAACATCACTCATTTCACAAATTAACCATAAGCATTTACTTTGTGAAATAGTTTAAAAAATGCACTATACAGTTTCTAAAATGTGTAAATTGTAGATTAATTGCTGTGGAAAATTGCATTTCAAGACCTGAAGCAGCAGCAGCTCCTGATGAATTGACACACTTCGAGTCACTTAAAGTAAACCAACTCGGCAGGCGGTTGAATAATGAATTCTACATTTATGAGTATGGATTTTTCTAATGCATGTTGATTATTTCATAATTATCGTGGCTTGGCTCTCTGAGACACGGATCTGTTTTCACAGGAGAAACGTGGATGTATAAAGATCCCATGGTCATTCCTGGACCCAGAAGTAATAATTCTGGTTTAGCCACCATGTCAGGCTTGAGGGTCTGCCTGTCGAGGTTGAGAGCACGAAACCTTCCCGGTGGGCTCAGCCCCTGGCAACGCAGTGCCTCTGGTTATGTTTTCCTGAAATCCCTGGATACTCGTGCAGCTCCAGATAAGTCGACTGCTGTGCCAGTCCGTCTGCTTCAGCTCCCTCCCCTCATTACTCCACCTGCTCGTGGGTGGTGTGGACTACATAGATGACAGCTGATAAGTTTATCAACCTTTCCAGCCACTGCTGATGCATGATTGACACATCCTCTCAGACGGCAACCCGTCGTTTTTATTATTAGAGATTTGAAAGGATTGCGGTGTCCTTGTCAATGTTTGACTGCAGGCGTTGGACGTTCCACACATGAGAGACGCCTCTAGTCGGTATTTAAAACAGCGTTGAGGATTTCAGCTGCAGACACACACAAAATCCTTCACTGTCTCTGCAGAGTTTCCTCTGCGTTGAGCACTCTCTTTTAGCACTATAGTGGATCCTCTCTGTATGTGTGTATGTGTGTGTGTGTGTGTGTGTTAGTGTGTGGGAGCATGCATGTCCCTATGCGGTGATTGTGTGACTGGGTGGTGTAGAGCTGTCACTGTGGACGACCATGGGAGATGTACAGCAGCAAAGAGCAGCCGGCTGCTTAAATATTCATACAGTCGATTTGTCAACGTGCTCAGCGCTGTCCAACCGGCCTCACGTGCTGGAGGAGGGAGGGAGGCGGAGCGAGGGAAGAGCGAAGACGAGGGAGACGGCGAGATCAATGGGAGGGGAAGTTTAGGCAGAGAACGGGATGGATGGATGCATGGATGGATGGATGGGGGGTTGAGGGATGTGGTCTCCCTGCTTCATGGAGGTCAGGTTGGCTGTTGTGCTACATTCTCCCTCTTCGGCTGTTTGCTACTGTTCTAGTCAGCATGGGAACGTTGATATCTGAGTCATACCTTCACAAAGGAACACTAAAGAGGTTTATATTGTGTACACGTTTTCCTCCCGGATTGACTTTGTGGATTTGGGCTCTGAAACTAATCACACTTCTTCAGCTGCGACTGGGAATCTGATAAAGAAGCTCCAATCACTTAAAGAGATTTATGACTCGCAGCAGTTAAATTTAATACGTATCTGTACCGTGAAGGTGGTCCAATCCCTTGGCACAAGTTAGTGCTTTCAGCGTACGCGTTAGCCTTAATTTAATTCTATTTGATTTGTTACAGATTTTTTTTTTTAAATCTTCCCATGAGATTAGCATTGTTTTACATTAGTGTGGTTACACTAATCTCTCAAGGGTTCTCGTCGCTGTGTTATTGACGACTGTTACTGAAGAGACGGATGTGAATTCCTGAACTCAAAAACGGGATGAGCGTTGTGTATGACATGGAGCCGGTACTATGGATGTTGTATGTCACACAACCGCTTTCATCGTCCTATAAGGTTCGGTTACAGTGTGACTAAAAGGAAGAGCTGAGTGACTCTCGGGGGAATGGAAATGAAAGTCAAATGATCTCTCTTTCTAATGCAGCCGCCTCACACAGCTAGTACTTAAACTGCAAAGGAAGAGGGCGAGAAATGTGACCCGAAACCCGATTTTGTTTTAGACATTTAATTACACAAAAGCATTTAAAAAAACATGTTCTCTTGGTGCCAATCTATATCGATGTGTGCCCTGAAAAGGTGTCGGTCGATAGCCTGATGAGATTTTGTGTGTGAGGAAACATCTCTGTGACTGCCTGTTTTTTGTTGGGATTCAGATCAACCTTTTTATTCCACACGGGGGAAATTGGTTTGGTCTGGTGCTCCAGAACATGAGGACTCCATAAAGTCCACACTAAAGACAGCAGACAAAAAAGACCACAACCTACTCCTCATGGTCTGGTGCTCCAGAACATGAGGACTCCATAAAGTCCACACTAAAGACAGCAGACAAAAAAGACCACAACCTACTCCTCCATGATTGGATGGAAAGTGATGCGTTTTTTCCCCCAAAGCTGAACATTTTTCACATGTCGGAGAGCAGGGGGGAAAAAAAGAAGCCAAACATGCAGCTCTCGGTAGGAAAAACACCTCGGTGGACACGACACCTTCATGTCTGCAGATGCTTCAGACGTGTTTAAAGAGCAGCCGGGGGAGAGAGGTGTGAAAGTGTTTAGACCACTGAGTATAAGGCTGGCTAACAAGTTTTTAAAAACACATTTAAAGACAGAGTGGGTGTACATCACGGATAAGGGAGAAACCAAGTCACTGACAGGCTGCACTTGTACTTTAATGGTATTGACCATATTTGGACTGCGGATGAGCAACGGGTGGATAACAAGTGGCAGAGCGGCACCCCAAGCAGCAACCTCACAGCATCTGGCTCCATCTGGCTTCTGGTGCAGAGCTGTTAACAAAGGGAACGTAATTCAAAATGTTAGTGGTGGAAGCCCCGCCCCCTAAAGCATCCTCAGCTTTCTGGCTTTTTAGAATCTAAATGAACATCATGCTGACTTAAAAAAGACCATAAACTCATGTTTACACTGTTTAATGAGATAATAAACCCAGTGAGGGTCATTTTCTCATAGACTTCCATCTAATCAGACTTATTTTTTGCAACCAGTGGAGTCGCCCCCTGATGGCCAGCAGAGAGAATGTAATTTTAAGGCACTTCTTCATTGGCTTCACATTTCAGAACCTGGTTTGTCACCTGAGTCGCACCAAACTTGTTTGTTTATGTATTTATTTGTCCCACAGCGCTGCATTGTTTTAGCCTGATCACTGGCGACAAGCTGAAGATTACTTCTGGACTCAAGTGTCCACACCTCCCTGATATCCAATATACACCCATATAATGAGCCAGCGTGTTTATCATACCCTGCTAAAGCACGGGGGGCGATGAGGGGGGGGGGGGGGGCGTCCTTCCTTTTATGGTCTCGGTTTCCTTCCTGGAAGCTTCAGTTGGATGAGGAGAGGGAAGCAGAGCGCAGCGCAACGCACTCGGTCCGCATCCTCCAGCCGCGCCGCCGCGCTCTCATAACCGGAGAAATATTAACGTTATTACGCTCGTCTCTCGTTGGATACGGATGATTTTTCTTGTTGACTCTCGCCGACCAGTGTGTGGAATGGTCTGCGTTTTGTCCCCGGGGTCGCTTCCACTTCAGCATGGGAACTGCGGTGTCCAAAAGGAAGAATCTGAGGAGTGACGCGATATCTTCCGTGGCCGCGAAAGTCAGGTGAGTGTAGCCGGAGGAAGGTGGACCACCAAAGTAGCAGCGTTTCACTGTGTTTCCAGCTTTTACGAGTAAACAGGATTCACCAAACCGCCCTAAATGGACAAAAAACGGTGAAGCTGGTTTTGAACACTTTTCAATGTTTTCATAAGCTATTTATCTATTGTTTTTTTTGTGTGATAAATATGCACTTTAGTGAACATATTTTTTAAAACGACATACCAGTGGAAAAAAGGTTAGTTTGGAGCTTCAGGGATTTTACATGTGACACAACAAGATATTTCCCTTTGCACTCTGGGAAACCGTGATGGACATTTAAAAAAAAAAGAATATGAAGTGATATATTAACATTAGTTGTGGCCTCAGCAAAAATAATGAAGTAACTCACTGTTTAACACCATCCAATAGTGATAGATTATACAACATTGCAAACATTAAACGCGTGGTGTTTTATCATATTTGACATATCCTTGTAGTTATTGTGCATGTATCCCTCTTCATAACGATGCTCTGAAGTGCACCGTTTATACTAATGGTGTGAGGAGAAGCGTCGTCCTGTTAGTGCACGCTATGTGCAGACACAGCGTGACTTCCTGTCTACAGACTTCCAGCTGCACTCGCTGGACTTTGACTAATTCTAATGGCATTTAACTCTGAGCGTATGAGTCACGCTCCCGGGTGTCAGATCAGCGTGTCGTCCGTCCGAAGGCTGCAGGGATGACTAATGTTCCCTGGTAGGAGATGCAGGTCTGCATCGCCCACTTGCTGACCCCCAGAAGCCACAGCGCTCCTGCTCTCAGTCATGTGTGTGCGTGCAGCTGCTTCGTGATCCAGTGGACAGCCAGTCTGCAGTGAAATATGCCCGAGCTCACACCGTGCGACCCTTTCATCGGCTCACACATTCGCCACCACGCTCCCCAAAGCAACTCCATTTGTCTCTGTCGTCCTTCTGCTGTTCATCTGTTTATCACCTCACACTTAACTCTCCACGCACACTGGCTGGTCTACGGCACGTGGACCGCTGCCAAGGCGACGGCGTGCTCCAAACGGATCAGCCGCCAGCTGACGAGGAGTTTAACGGCTCTCAGCGAACAATGGGCACTTCCACAGAATCCCAAACTGAGTAGAGCCGGGATCAGCGATTGTTGCTGATCGTCTGAGAGTTTGACCTCACTAACTAATCCAATCCCACCTCTTTGTATTTGAGAGTGAATAGAAATTTAGTGGAAGGATAATCCTGGAAGTAAGCGTGATCCTCTTCTCCCAGCACTCTCCTCTCTGACCCCACAGCTGTCCCTTGGAGTATCACTCCATTCATGTTTCACTTGAAAGTACTGCAGAGATCAGCACCTTACTTTCTCAGATCGAAGGCCTTCTGACCACACACAGCACTTTATACTACATGTCAGTATTCAAACACACATGCTGATATTACACTGATGCCACCTGCCCATCAGGATCTAATGCATCACATTCACCAACACATTCTCACACCGACGGCACAGAACTTGGACCCATGGACACTTTGACATGTGAACTAGAGGAGAATAACGTTACCAGATCCCAACCCCAAACTATGTTTATGGTGTTTTGCCAAAGAGAGAGTGGTGGAGTGAGAAATATAAAAAGGATAATGTCGTTGGATGCAAATATAAGAACCTGGTTTCCTCGTGTTTGACCAAAATGTTCACTTTTCCTCTGAATATCCGCTTGTAAAACACTTCATATCATCATCATCATCATATCATCATCATAAATTTACTCTTCAAATCGACATTTCCATGAAACCAAAACTAACAACCTCTAACAACCACGAGTGCACTTTAAACAGTCTCCCCATGCAGAAGGGCGCTCGCCTCGTTCAGTCTCATCCCAAAGCTTTCCTTTAACTCACACACCAGCCGAGTTGGCAACGGTGAGCGGCTGCAGAGTAAACTGTCCACACCTTGCGTTTGGAAACTGGTCAGGAATCAGGCATCAAGCATGCAAACCATGCCTTTGTGCATCCTCTGAATACTGTCATTTACCTGAAGTTAAACATGGAATTAATTGCTTCCAGTCAGGCCTTCCAGCTATTTTCCATTGTTGTGTGCCAAACCCTGGTGATGCCAGCTGCTGTCTGTATTGACTTGCTCCTTAAGTACTGTTATTATGGTAAGGATGGAGCCAGGCAAAGGTCCTAAAAGAAACATACATGCCGTCTTTCATCTTTGTGATCTTTTATAAACATAAATGAATGAATCTGAATATCGTAGAAGTTACAGGAAAGAAGAATCATGTTTAACTGTATGCGTCACTGTCACGTTTTACCCAGCTGGAAAACTAGCCTATATGCAGTCAAATGTTTTTTCACTAGAGAGCCTGTCTCTCTCCCTACGTTTTATCTCAGAAATGTACCCATCTCCACCAGCTCTGTAATTACCTTCCCTTGTGCTGTTATAGATTTGTACTACATTGTCTTTTTCACTTTGGTCCATTATAATGGTCGAACAGTCTCAACACTGGTTCTGTTTTAATACGCCAAGAGGATTGTGGTTAAAAGGTTAAGAAAAGTTCTTTTTTACTGTGCACTTAATTTGGATGTCTCTGTTTTGAGGGGAAGTGGGGGGAACATGAGTTTTCTTTTTCGCCCTCTCCCTGAAGCACTTACTGCTTCCCTGTCCCGTTTATGACAGGTATTTGAAGAACAGCGCACTAAAACCCCCCTGTAGGAAGGATTACAAGCTCCGTGGGGCTACGTCACCTTTTTTTCCCCTGTATTTCAAGAATGTTTGAGTCACTTTTGAAAGTAAATGCGCAGCAGTTTCCGGGCATTAATAGATTCCACTTTGGGGCAAATGTGATTTCATGCGTCGCTTCCCATAAGACTGTGTGACCAGAAGCGACCCTGTCCTCATCACAGTACAGATTAGCTCGAGCCACGGTCCAGTGTGGCTGAACAAAACCATAACTGAGAGTTCAAACGGGACACAAGATGTTTAAACCGACGGAGCTGATAGATGATATTGAGGTTTTTTTGCAGCACATCTTTATTATTTGATTTTGATAGAAACATTAGAGAGAGGGATGCTTATAGTTTCATACTGTTCTCTTAAAATCACACAACTTTAGAATTGTTTGTAAGGCCATTTAATTCCTTTTTTGATAGCCAGAAGAGAGAAATAAGACAACCAAAATTGTAAAATTGTCCAATATCAACATTTCTATCCAGCAATAGTTGGGACAAATATTCAATATTCAATTTTACAGAGATAACTGTTTTCATCAGGACAGACGCGTTTCTCGGGCTGCTCTTAAAGCACCATAAACTCCCCATTCTAACAAGACGAATATATTTTAGGTGAGGCGTTCAGGTTTCACTTCAGATTTTCCACACTGGAGATTAAAATTGCAGCACAGCAATAACGGTACAAACAGTTATTGACATCACAATCATAGTCACATTCTCATGAGGAAGGAGTCATCTCGTCAAATAGAGCAGATGTCTGACAACAAAACGTCTTGTGGGAAGCTGACACAGGTGTGTTCGGGGACTCTGGGAGCATCTAGACCCACCAGTTGATGACGAGATTGGGGAGAATGGGATGAAGAGTGAGTTTTGAAGGTTGGAAAACTCATAACCTGCCCAAACCTCGAGAGAAATATATTATGGTCATTTACTGCTTAAGGGCAACAAAGCTGATGTAGTGTCCCTTTAATAAAAGCCCAACCAGGCGGGTCTCACCCGGTCTGAACCCTGACCAATGGATCCTCGACCGCGATGAGATACTGAGATACTACACGTATGTTTCTTCCCCTCCAGCACGGGTAATGAACCCACTTATAGCCTCTTGGGAAATATGGATAATTATGTGACTCATGGCCTTTTGTTGTCAGTAGAGCGTAGCGGAGCGAGTGTCTCTTAATGAAGTCATCAGACTTTGACTAGCCAACCTTCACACGATGCTCTATAAATCTTTAAGTATATGGATGCACGATCGTTATCGATCGATGAATTGTCGGTCGGTAATGTAAACTTAATTGATTTCTCTTTTCCTCTTTACGTTTACTTTTAATTTTGTTCCAATTTGGCAATTTGACTCCTACTTTATACGTTATAATGATCCTCTCATGATCGAAGCAGGTAGGTGACTCATTATGCTCTGTGTCACTGATCAGCACCCGGTGGGCGGATGGAACATGGAGGGCACAGCGGGGTTAAAAACGAACCACCTCCATCAGGAGGAGCTGAGCAGACTGCACTCATCTTCGAGCCTCACTGTCACAGACTACATGATGACACTTAAAGGGGAAACCATCTGCTTTATCGACTAGTAATATATCTGACTTCGTGATACATCTGGGCTGATATTGTGTTTTTATTGAAGATCATCCATCGGTGTCGTCTACTTCTGGTGTGATTGCTTTTTGTCGCTGCAATCAGGCAGAAACATCCGTATAGGAAACCTCTCATTTAGTTTTCTTGACACATATTCACCTCCTGAATATTTCTTTTAAGTCGTCTTTGATTTAAAGGTTCTATAATGAACACGGAGCTGTCACAGTGGGGCGAATGGCTCCGATCCTCCTCCTTTTTAATAACATCCTGCATAGCTGGGTTCATCTTTAAGTTTAATGAGAGGTACCCAGACATTGTTCGCAAATTTTTCAACCGCATACAAGAGGTCAAAGTTCACTGCGTGATTTTTTTTTCTTACTTAAGCTGGCAGAGAGTTACTCCGCCCCCAAGGAATACATCACCTTTGAAATTTACATTTAAATGACTCACTGCGTGTTACCTTGAATTCCTGATGAAAACCTTGTTTTTCTCAGATGAAAATGAAGTAAATCCTTGATGTGCTCAAGTTTAATCCAAGTCGTATGTTAACTACCCTCTGAAGGTACGTGTCCACAGGCAGCGTCATTTCTACGCTTCCCATTCATTGTCTTTGTGAGAAGCTGTGCAATGCATTCTGGTAGCGACGCGGCGAGTTTTGAGAGACGGCGCGTTGAGTTGGCCACTCCTCATTTGCATAAAGTTGAGGTCGAGTGTACTTTATGCTAATCAGAGGCGTCCAGCTGTTGTCGATCAAAAATAAAGACAGATTCAGTAACTGCATTATTATTATAATTTTTCGCATAAAATGTTTTCAGAAACACCTTTCGGTGAACTATTTTCAAAAATAAGAGAAAGTTTCCAAACGAGCCGCCATGTTGGTCTGCGTGAACTCTGGGCCACCAGTGAAAGCGTTCGTCCAATCAGGTGCAGCCAAGAAGTGTGCGCATGATTGTATGAAGGCGAGCACCTGTCAATCATCATCCTCCTAGTGGCAGCCCACCAAGTGTGCAATACTGGCAAGCGGCGCGTCCACTAGTGTTTAAAAACGCCCCTTTGGACACGTAGCATCAGGCCGGCGCAGTCATGCTGCATTTTTTTTCCCCGTTTTTGGATTCAAGGTTACACATCATATTTCTTCTTCAACCATGAACGTCTTTGCAGGGTAGATGTTGCACAACCGCTTATCTACTCATGCTCCTTTTGTCAAAATGCCAACAGAAGTACACACATAATGGTACGCTTGAGGCAACCATGAATAGTTGGCATTTATATACGTACAAGAGCCTATACACTCTGGACACACGGGCAAAAGCACTTAGTCGGACTGGAAGAGGGCGCCTTTATTATTCCTGTGCCATTAGACGTGAGCATTTCCCCCGGGGAAGCCGGCATCATCCCTCACATGTACACTCATCTCACCCGTTCACACAGAGGGAGAAGGCACATCTTCTTTCTGGATCATCTTCTCTCCGGCCCTCCGCTCTGTACTCGATACTCTTTCTTTAGTTCCTCTGCCTCCCTCCTTCATCCCACTTCCTCCTTACTTTCTATGTTGGTCTGATAAACACCCTCATGTCACAATCTTTCTTCTTCTCCCCCTCCCCCGCCTGAAGTCACAAGGCTGAACATATGCAGAAGGAGAAAACTGCTGCGATGAGGCGAGAGGTCGGTCGGAGCTCAGAGGAGTCCGTCCGTCATCTATAATTCATGCGTTAAACCTCCCCAAGACCCAAGAGTTTTGTTTTTCAAAGTCTTTAAATGAAAGCAGTTTACAAGTGAGGCTAGCTTCAGATAACTACTTGAGCCTGAGGAGCATGTCCAGCCTTTGCCCCTCCCTTCTTATACATATGGAGGTTCTGCATACCAGACCTTGTCAATGAGGATTAAGAAGAGTATCAGGGTAAACATGCAGACTTAATTACTTCACCGTCAAAAAGTTATTCATTCTCGAGAAAAAATATGAACAGCTGACATTCAGAGTGTCTTTCCCTTCAGCTTAATTATTGATATTATATCAATATTGTGGTATAAGACTAAATAGTGTCATGGATTGTGAAGTGTTGTCTTTACCTGGTTTTAAATGTTTCATTACAGTGAAGTGATGTACATTTATTAATAAGTGACTGATATTTATCTTTACCCACTTAGTCATTATTATCCCCATCGCTGATGATTATTATTTTAATTGTGTAAACGTTTTGTAAAAGCATTTTTGCCTCACACTCTATAAAGCATTCTGTCCTATTGTACTCTAAATGGGACCATAATTCACTGGATGAACATTATCATTAAAAATGTATCATTTATAAAAGATTTATTGAACACACATGAAGAGTTTTTAAAGCTCTTTGCTTTAAACATTAGTTTAAACATTTATAAGTGACTGCAGAGTCCTTGTTTGTTTTCTGTCCTCTGAAAACAGTGACATGTACTGTCATCCCTCGCTCCCTCTCGCTCTCTTTATTGTAAGGGAGGCTCGATAAATCAGACGGTTGCATTTTCTTCCTTGTTTGCTCCCTCCCCCTCCTCACCCATCATCCACAGAAGGGAGGGGGGGGGGGGGGGTTCACAGGGAGCGGCGCCGCTGCACGTGCCGCCTAATATTTAATTACTTAGAGTGTCTTTGCAGGCGGCGTTCAGGATACAGCAACATTTCAATGCATGCAGCCCCCCCGAGATTCAGCCCTGTGTGTGTGTGTGTGTGTGTGTGTGTGTGTGTGTGTGTGTGTGTGTGTAATGTAATGTAGCCTGTTTCTTTGCGTGCTGTTCCCACATGCACTCTGACAACGTGGGCGTCTGTCTGTGTGTGTGTCTGTGTGTGTGTGTGTGTGTGTGTGTGTGTGTGTCTGTGTGTCTGTGTGTGCAGATGGCAGCAATGAAGGTTGGAGTGTGTGGGAGGTGAATGATTGTAGGCCTTGCCTTGATTGTAGGAATGTGTGTGTGGCCTACATCTTTTATGGTGTGTGTGTGTGTGGCAGGAGAAACCTCGAGATGAATATACAACAAGAATGTTTCAAACAGTTATAGTACATCTGGGCTCGTCTCCAGGACAGAGGATACAACTGTTTCATCCTGTAGAGACTACAAACGCTGATACAAAACCCAGAGATGCTACATCCATGCCATCATGTCCTTTGGTATGTTTAATTGTCTGGGACGGGGGGTCCTACAGAAGTAGAGAGCACCAATTCTGAAACTGTAGGTGGCATTGAACAAAACATCCATCCTCTGATTTTATTTATATATTTTTTGGCCCAAAAAGTATGATTTTGATGTGACCGAAGTAAGACCTCGCAGATAGAAAGCCGGGACAGAATGTGAAGTGAAAGTTGACTCTTTGTGAGGCACTTCTCAGGGTTAACGGCTGCACTTGTTTTGTCTCTACAGAGCAGCCAGAGCATTTGGAGAATATCTGTCCAACACCAATCCAGAGAACCGCAACGGAGCAGGTAGGTGAAGCCTTAAAACCCTCATCTAGCACCCGACACTCAACGTCATCAAGAACACCAAACCAAGGATGCAGCATTTGTGAACCAGACCTGCGAGTTGTCACCATGTCTTTAGCCTTTAGCCTCCAACTATGCAAGGATGCATGGCTGAACTTTGCTTTGCCACTTTCTGGAGTGAAACAAGCTTTTATTGCTCCCTTAAAATAAAAATAAAAAATCCCGCCCAAAATAATAAACCTGCAATCAATGCAACATATCTAAGAATCTAATAAACACAGCTTCCTGCTCAGTTCATATCAGTTCCGCTCTAACAAGCATGCTGTTCCACAGCTCAGCTATCATGAAAGAAAACATTTACTTGCAAGACTTCAGCATCGTAGCTGCCTACACTGAGGAGGAGCATCTCTCCTCCATGACCCCACAGGACGAGGAGGCTTTTTGTTTCTGCCAAAACCTCTCATGTACTGTAGCAGCTCATCCCTTTCTAAATCTTTCATCATTGCTCACCTGCTCTTTATTATCCACTCAGCCACATCTCCACGTTCCCTTCCCATCCTCCCAGAAAGCTTTGCTGGCTCACAAATGTTTACCTCCCTGCTGCCAGAGCCGTGAATCCCAGAGCGCACAAACAAACTCTCTCTGTTCCTTTTATCTGTTTAAACTACAGACGTGATATATCTGTCGCTTTGTTTGTTCATCTTGTTCCTCACTCTCCATCTTCTAACTGTTCCTCTTCTCCCTCTGTCTCCAGATCATTTACTGTCCGACTCTTTCCCCAGCCAGGACTGTGACTCTCCGGACGTCAGCCGTTTGCACAACAACAATCTGGCTCCACAGATCCGCTGCTTGCCCACAGCGAAACCCAACCAGTCCTGCTCCTCCAATCCCAGCGCTCGCCCTCAGCCTCCGCTCCATCCCCTCCAGGCCCAGGCTCCTTTGTGCCCCTCCAAGCGGCGACTCTCCGCTGAACGCAGCCTCTCCACGGAGGACCCGCCAGGCGACGGAGGCCCGGTGGAGAGTGTGGCGGTGAAGCCGGCTAGGGTGTACACCATTACCAGGGAGGGAGGGATGACCCTGGGGGAGCGCGGCAGCGAGGAGAGCCTGGAGCTGGAGGTGCTGAAGAGCTCCAGGGAGCAGCCTCTGTCCCAGCCGCCCGCCTCCGCCAACCACAACCCGTCCTGCACCAGCCAGCCGTCGACCGCGGCCGCCCGCGGAAGCCATCACCGTAGTAGCCATCACCGCAGCAACCATCACCACGGCCACCAGCATCACGGAGGCCCGCCGTCGTCAGCGCAGCCGCTGCAGAGCTCGGGGAGCGCCAGCAACATCCGGGACTGGGGGATGAGACGAGGGGGGTCGCGGGACGACGACACCCCGGACTGCGTCGCCTGCATCCGGGCTCCGTGTCAAAGCCAGCGCTCCCTGGACCTGGACTCCTCGCCGCTGGAGGGAGGGAAACCCCGCAAGAAACTGGAGAGGATGTACAGCGAGGACAGAGCACTGACGGATGACAAGGGTAAAGACAGACGATACAGTGACTTCTCACTCGTTTGACATCAACGGCCTCCTCCTCCGCTGATTGTAAGGCCTGCACGTTTGAACGCTCTCCTCTCTGATGCCTTGCTTTGTGTTTCCTGTCTTTGTAGAGGACGTTCCTAATAGCTGGTTCCCCAAAGAGAATATGTTCAGCTTCCAGACAGCCACCACCACCATGCAGGCGTGAGTATGGCATGGAAACAACGCCTTCACTCCCACAACATGCACATCACCACATACTGCACCATCGCCATGTTGGCAGGAAACGGCTCAGCCTTTTCCTTCCAAGATTTGCGTCTGAAATGTAATGTTCTACTATGAAATCTTAATGAGCATTCACACATTTCCACCAGTATATGAAGCCAGTACAAGTTGTCCCCTTCTGTTATTCACGTAATGTTCGTCGCTGAGGTATGGAAGGCATTGACTGCTGATACTCAAATTACTTTTAACACCAAATTTGATGAAGTATAATGCATTCCAAATGAAATGAGCGTTAATATTCATGTTTGAAAATGCATATTTACAAACATTTTTAAAGAAAACTCCATTGACAAATGTTTTTCTTTGTATTCTTAACCATCAAACTGCCACAATGGTTAAAAAAAAAAGTTTAATTTAAATCCATTATTGGCAGAAAATGTGAAACCATAAACTTGAAATAAAACTAAACAAAAATAAGTTTAATTGGATTATATTCACAATAAGTATACAATATTTCCCACTTCCAGAGTCAGTTATCTAGTAAATACCACTAAATCTTTACTTTTGACCATTTAAAGTTCCAAACGAAACATTAACTTATCAACTTCTGTCCAGAATCTCACACACACACACACACACACACACACACACACACATACACACACATACACACACACACACACACACACACACACACACGCACGCACGCACACACACACACACACACACACACACACACACACACACACGCACGGTATCCTAGTTAATTATCACCTCTCACCCAGATCTAATAATTATCACCTTCAGACAGACAAAGCTCTCCGCTCATCTCTCCCACGCTCCCTCATGTCGCCGTCTCTCTCCTCCCTGTTTCCATCCGTTTCCATCCGTTCTTAGTGAGCTCATTCTGATGCATGAGCCTCAAACCGCCCTTTCATTGAAATAACTGGCCAGTCAGCATCTTTCACCTCAACATGATGTTTAATTAATGACACATCTGTAGACGTCCTTAATCTGAACTTTTCCATTTTGATCCGATCAGGTAGGTTTGTGTATCATCATCATCAGTCTTGTTACTGTTCCTCACTTCCTGTCGCCCCTGATATCCAACGTGTACGCACTGATTAGATTCTCACTGATATTTGACTTGTTACTCTCCATTTGAGGTGTTTTTGTGTTGCTCATTGTGTTCCTCCGTGAAACACAAAGCCGTCTCTGATACTCGTGTGAGTGGAATATTTGACTGACTTCTCTTTCATGTTCTCTCTCACTCTATCTCTCTCTATCTCACTCTCTCTCTCTCTCCTTCCTCTCCTCCCTGGCGGCTTTCCGAACCACGACCGTAGAATATCGTGAGTAACTCTTTCAACCGCCCCCACTGTTCTTCCTCGTTGCTCTTCCTCTTGTTGGTTAGGTAACAGGTCTCAAACCCTTTCCCCTCATGTGGCTCCGTACTATTCAGTCTGCTGTGTCCGTAACCCCCCCCCCCCCCGAACATCGGCATCGACCGAGTGTTTGAAGTTATTGTTTCAAATCAACGGTGAAGTGAAGTGCAAGGAAGGTAACGCAGAATCAAAGATGACGAATGAGTTATCAAGCTCAAGTTTTAAAAGCGTTGATATCGTCTGAATAGTGACAGTTGCTTGAAGGTGCTTCGCCAGCTACTACTGGGTCCATACAATCCACATGTAGTCATCAACTACTAACTACCAGCAGGGCAAGATTATGCAAAATGATTCCAACATTCTCCTCTTTTCCTGTCGCTGAGAATAAACTACAAGGATTTCCATCAGAGCTCCCAAAAACCCCGAACATACTCATTTACTTACTTAATCCTCTTTGTTCAATGTGGAACATAAAGCTGCAACTATCTGCTTCCATCTGATCTCCAAGTTGCCGTTTTCAGTTCTGAGGTTGAGGTTCTCCTTCGTAGAACTGGAACCAGTTATGGGAACCTGTAAGGAACAGAATGATCAGGACTTTCTTCAATTCCAAACATGAAACCAAAAGTGAAATATTTCTATCTGAACTGAAAGTTTCTATATCAACATCATATTTACGTTCATGGTTTTTTGAATAGGAACCGCTGTGACATGTGACATGGTTGCACACGCAGGTTGGATGACGTTACTTCATCTGCTTTGTTTCCTATTGAAACAGTTGAATTGTGTTAAATTGCTTGTTTAGTTCAGAGTTGACTTGCTAGCTTGTTTTGCCTTTTAGGTCTATGCTTCAATGCAACATTATTACGGTAAAATGGACCATGGAAATTAAATTAAATCTGCTTATGTGCTTGTGAAACCTCAGATTTGCAAATGAAATCAAAACAAGCTTCAGCCCACATTTACATCTGAATTTACCAAAAGCATGTTTCTGTGTTTGTTTCCAAACTCCCCTTACACTCGTGTGCTTTTCTATTTCACACTGCATGCTTAAAAACCTTCATGTATTATATTCTCACCCAAACACAAAAGTGGCCGGCCAGATGCCTGACTTTATTAATCCCTGGGGGGAAATTTTAAAAAGTGTCAAGAACAAGAAAATGAGACCTCTGGGCAGACGATATTCATTTAAAGCAATAACTACTAAGTGTGTAGAGTTATGAACACATAATGCCAGTTTTATGTATCTTCTATTAAATACTGAGTACACTGCACCATAATATTTTGGTGCATGTGAGCAAAGATAGTGTACCAGTATGTTGTATTTTGTTGAATCTCATGATTTCATTTTAAAATCATCACATGATTTCGAAGGCTGTTGAAAATCTTGTGGGTCCATATGAAATCTGAGGCATATAATCATCATAAACAACCAGGGTTATTGCCGTATTTATTTATTTAGATTTCTTTCTCAACACATGGTTGAATTCGGTGCTAAATCCGTGTTCGGAGTTTCTGCCGATGGCAGATGGTGGAGGGAGTGACAGGCTGAACACGTTGATCTCTTTTCTCAGACGGAAAGCGATGAAAGGTCTGAATAATAAACGGCGTTCGGTCTCCGGTGACTTCGGCCCGCTGTTTGTCGCTCCGCCGCTCGTCAGCCGTCCGTCTGCTGTCAGTCAGTGAAAGCCGGCCGCAGGACGTGACTTCATCTCTGACACACGTCGTCACAGATGATTCTCATGTTGACTGACTTCATGTCAGAGTCGTTACACCGTAACTCCTCTGGGAAAAGGCTCAGCCAGCCTGAAAACCTGCACACCCAGCAGAACGAGGAGACAGGCAGGCAAGAAAAACAATGGCTGCATGGACTAGATGATATGAAAGACTCAAAGATGATGGTCAGTAGTAATGTGGCTCATACTGGTAGTGAGTGGGTAGTCACTCACGTTGGATAGGCAGGATGGGTTTCCTGGTTCCTCAGTGTCTCGTCTTGTAGATGCTATTTTTTGTGCTCCTACTGTGTGTGTGTGTGTGTGTGTGTGTGTGTGTGTGTACTAAATACATATCCACGTCTTCTCCTCTGGTGGATATCCCCCCCCCTCCCCCACTAACCCTAATGGATATCCTCATTTTGAACCCTTTATTGTTGCCCCTCCCCCAACCGGAACATCATATTTATGCCCGAACCCAACTAGACCCAAAGGGCTTCAATCAGGTACTTTTTCTGCATTTTCAAGCCTCGTTAAAAAAAAAAAAAAAATAGTTCAAACCAAAAAGTGATAGAACGACTGTATAAATTATCTATTAGCTATATCAGGTAAGTTCTGTAAAGAGCGTTTCCCCCTTGGGTCGGATTGGGTTCCGACAAAACATCAAATTTTATTCCCCAAACGAATCCACTTAACGCTTTGACGTCCTGGCAGGGCTTTCCGAGGCATTGCTGAGAGAAAGAGGCGGAAAAGAGAGCAGGAGTCAGCCACCATGATAGAGAGGTACTGTGTCCTGGCTGTCCTGTCCTGTCCTGTGTGGTGCTGTCCCTGTTACAGTTCCCCTATGTGACACAGCAACACCTCTCTTAACCAGCCTTAGATCAGATCCGAAAATCTCCTTTATTTCCTTCATAGCCCACTTGGCTGACTGGGGCTTTCCCCTTGTATTCTGCTCCCAGTACGTTGATGTCGTTAAATGGTTTCTTATTGTTGTTTTAATTGTTTCGTACTCCGCAGACAAAGTAAATACAGTTAAAAGTGAATTTATGAACAGGATGAAAGATGTCTGACTGCAGTGATGTGATACTATGGGAAGCATGCAAAGGATGTTTATTTAGAAAATTGACCAGATGATCTAGCCCTTCCTATTTCTGCTCAATCTGCTCCGTGCAGCGTTCCCGTGTCACAAAAACAGACAGCACAGCTGCACGCTTCGTCACATCTGGTGGAATCACAAGAACTGTTGTGGGAATTCCTGAGGTTATTTTTTTAAAATCAACATGAAGCTGGTGATGACAGATCCATGACACGTTTAGTTAACTGGTGCATAACGCCTCCCGATAGCCAGCAATGGGATACAAAAACAATGTATAGCCAACTAAAGCCACTAAAAGTGGATACATGAAACTTGATTTAAATTGATTAAAAGTTAGTAAAATGATGTGATATTAAAGGAAGATTCACATATCGGTGAATTGTTTCTGTGCTTTTACACAAGAGAAAAAACATTCCCAGAGCTCTTATCTTCAAGAGATGCCATCACAATCCTTGTAGCTGTATTCTGTGTGTGTGTGTGTGTGTGTGTGTGTGTATGCGTTGGCTGCAGTTTGAACCTCCACACTGAGCACTGAAGTGTGAAAGTGGGGGTCTATCAATACACTGAGCTGCCTGAGCCTCCAAGTGAACAAATCAATCAATATTTGGAAACACACCTCACGTCCACCACAGCTGAACGTTGTTTGCCTGCGTGTTTGTGTGTGTGTGTGTGTTGCAAGTTTGAGTTTGTCGAACAGCATTTTATTTTTAATGTGCGTCTGTGTCACATTCTTTCACAATGCTGTGCTTTTAATAGAAAGATACATCTCAGTGAGGAGTCACCCCCCCCAAATCAAATTATGCATGTTTGAATAAGCAAGACATTCTTTGTCGGGGGGGGGGGGGGTTGTTTGCCAAAGTATTTGGAAAGGTCACAGCCGGATCAGGGGGGATAGTTGCACACACACACACACACACACACATATATATATATATATATATCGACTTGTTTGTCTCGGTGATTATAAAAGCTGTTGTCACAAAGTATGAAAATAAAACGCTGGCTGACGGATGGATCCCCCTCTATGAGTCATGCCTCTATTTCAGGCTCTGCCTTCACGACTCTGCAGCTGATGCGCCTGAGATTCCGAAAAAAGAAAATACACGTGTGATCTGCATTTTACCGCGGCACGTTGAGGACTCTCTGGTTAGCTGATACGCCAGGTTGATGTTCTTATTAACGAGACTTTAGTTTGACAGCGACGCCTTTCGCTGTGACACAAAGTGGCACAAACAGCAGTGACGATGTGGGAGATGTAGGAATAAACTGACTACAGGTGTGTCTTGTTAAAAATAATGAGCTGTGGGGTTTTGTGGGCCGTTGTCACCGACCTCATCACGCTTTCACACAGGTTTGTTTCAGTCCGCCACAAAGCTCCATTAGCCGCTAAGCTCAACAGCTCCTGTTAAATTGTGTCCAATGTTATCTTCATAACGAGGAAAACGACTCCGACAGCATCTGAACAGTGTTTCAAATATCTTATTATTGGAACGGCCAAAAAGACAGTTCTTCGATGTTATGTTCCAACTGAAGATAACCTCCATGTATATTGTTTATTTTAATCACAATGTGAATAAGTTAATTACATGGTAAATCCCAGCTCCCGTTTGTTCTTTATCCTTTAGTGAAGTTAACAAGAGACAAGCTGTTGAAGCCTATATTTCAGAATATCTAAAAGAAGCCAGAATGAACTCTTGATTAAGCCTCAGACTCTCACATTTGTATTCCTTTTGAAAGGAACAAAAGGGTGTCCAAACTGTGATAACCCGCTGATGACATCACCGGGCTTATTTTCTCCTCAGAAGGTCCTTCCAGGGCCACTGTAAGGCCATCACACAGCTGTTGAGTGCTCCCATCGGTAAACTGATCCTCGCTAGTTAAATGTCCCATAAATAAACTATTCATGTTGGCTCCAGTCATTTTGCAAAACTCCTGCGGAGGCGACGCGTACCGTCTGCGTCATACCTTCCCTTAGAGATTGAGGAATGAAAGAGAACATATTAGAGCTATATCTATTTTTATGCAGCAGTGGCAGTAAAAAGACAAATATACACATTTAAAAATATAATTCAGGATGCAAATAGATATCCAGATATATAGACATTCACGAGAAGTGGAACATAGCTGTTTAGGGATGAGCGACAAAACATGTAAGGAAGTGCGAGGCCGACTTGCAGAACACTGAACCAGCAGTCAGACGAGCCTGGATGAATAATAGAAAGCTGTGTTTTAGGCCACACATTGTTCTACTTGCTACCACTTAGGACTTTATTCTGATCCCCATCCTGTTCCTCATTTCCTATTCTCTCTCTCTCGTTTTTTTTCTCCAGTAGTACGAATGAATCACACAATGTTTTTGATGAAGAAACTAGACATCCAGGCAGGGAGAGAGAGGGAAGATAAAGAAGGAAAAGAGTCCAAAAAAAGAGGAAAATACACTCTGAGCTTTGCCATAATGATGATGGAACCTGCATTTGATTTACCTTCAAACGCATTTAAATGAGCACTTGCTTTTAAAGACGTCTTCTCTTCAAAGTGTTTGAGTAACTTCAAACACTCATAATGGGAAGCATGACACTCACCGGCTTCTGTTTGGTCTGATGTCATTATCAAACCACCAAAACCACCTCGCTAATGCTAACATGTTAGCACACAGTGTGTTTACAGATACTGTCTACAGATACAGATCGTGTCTCGATATGAATAACCTGATTAATAACATTGAGATCGCGCCTCAAACAAGCGGATGGCACATCGCGAACATGGGGATTTCCTATGATTGCTTTTTATTATTTTCTGTATAAAATCCTGGAAAGTTGAAGCATGTGGACAACTTGATGAAACTATGTTGGTTGATGTTCTACAAATGAATCAAGGATAAACATAATTTCCAGTGAACATCATTGTTAATTAGGAAATAGCGTATCATGGGACAATTCTAATTTTGCAACAGATTAAAAATTTGATTACATTGCAGAGCATTAGTTTTGTGCATTAATGGACGCTTAATAATACATGATGTACTTTGTGGTGCTTGTTAGCGTAATGCATGCTAACACATTAGCATATGCACAACGCAAAGCTACATAGCGGAGACTTCCTGCCACAGCTCCGCCTTGACGTTTGACTGTATTCTTATTATCCATCCCTGTAACGTGAAGACATTGTTTAATAATCCGTCTCAGTTCAGATCCTCATGCTCGATGTCTCTGTCTCCTCCTTTCAAACGGTAGAAACTTCCGCAAACACCTCCGGATGGTGGGCAGCCGCAGGATGAAGGTCCAGAGTAAGTCCATATACAGTGTATGTCTATGCATGTATGTGCAGGACGCTGATGTCACTACGGTTTCATGCATTCATGCTCATAACGGTGGAATGTATGTGTGCTTCATGGAGCTGCACTATTATGCATGTTTATGGCAATTTTGTGTTTTTTTTCCCTTGACGTCCTTGTTGAAGGTGGTTTGGTCGTTCTACACTGTTTTGAGACCGGTGTGTGTCTGTGTGTGTCTGTTATGGTGACTTTATGTTTGCTTTAGAAAAAGTAAGAAAAAGTAATTGCGTCATTTTTATCATATTGATTGTGTATTGGAAAATTCAAAGGCCATTTTTATCGAAGCCGAATGAGTTGCGTGTCGATACATTTATTTGATCGCTGTGCTTCTATTTGGTTTACAAGTGAATTTTAGTCAAACGTTTTTAAAAGGTTTGCAAAAAATAAATGAATAAATGATGTGCATTATCTTGTATATAGCAAAAAACTGAGGAATTTTTCAATTTTTTCTAATCCAATATTTTCAAAATGTGCATAAAATACATGGATGGAAACATGGCTACAGCATCTTTTCTTTTTTTTATTTGGTTCTGAGTAAACTTTATGGAGGAAAGTAGTACTTCATAAGTGAAATATGGCTGACACATGACTGGGTGAGGAAGCTTCCAAAAGGATTCTGCAAGGAAGTGAAATTGTAGTTTCCTATAATTCGGTTGAGTTAGTTTTCACTTGCCTTCACTTCTGGGGTTGATGGTCTTCTGGAGAGTGTGTGTGAGTGTGTGAGTGACTCTCTTTCCCCCCTAACTCCTTCAGCCTTTGCCGACCGCCGAGCCAAGAGCTTCAGCCGCTCGTGGAGTGACCCGACACCCGTCAAGCCCGACTCCCTGCACGACTCCAGAGACAGTGAGTCCACGACACACTACCAAATACACACACACACACACACACACACACACACACACAGACTATACAAATACAACACAGCCCGACCGATATGGGATTTTGGGTCTCCAGTCGATTCTGATATTAAAAGAATATTTCAATCAATCGGCTGATATTCATGTTTATATAAAATACTCACACTAGTATGCACCACCATTATTATACAAATACATGCACATAGACACAACTTTTTTTGCTAACATATAGGGACTCATGCTCACAAATACACATACATACCCTTTAACATGTAGGAGAATAAAGATCCACACACACAAATGCTTCCCTTGCTAAAGGAGACAGAAAGGAAGCAGTAAAGCATCCTTTCCTCAGCATTTAGAGATCTCAACGTGACCGCCAAGTAATCATTCCAGGTCATTTCTGTCAGTTAGGAGCCTTCCAAAGCAGAAATGTCTACCATGCACTCTCTTATTGTAGGTTCCCGGTTGTGTGTCTGCTCCGATTATTCTGTGTATCTGCACTGAGCTGTCTCCATCCGTCCACTCAGCCGTCCTCGTCTTTCAACCAGTCGTCCATCTGCTTGTTGCTTTGTGTTGTAGCTGGCCGTGTGCGTGCACAGAGTGTTATTGTGTTCTTATTGTGTTGTTATTGTGTCGTTCTAGTCTCGTCTACTCTGTTCCTCCCATCTGTGCTGAAAAAATGGACTAACAGGTGCAACGCTTTTAAATGGAGCATCCTCTTCTCTAATCTTGTTTGTGTGTCATCCTTTCATCTCACCCTTTTATTCCTGCTTTTGCGTGTGTGTGCGTGTGTGTGTGTGTGTGTGCTGTGTGCGTGTGTGTGTGTGTGTGTGTGTGTGTGTGTGCCAGGTGGTGAGCTTCAGACCTCCTCAGGGACACTAGATGAAGGGCTGGATGAGGACACCGACTGGGAGGAGGAGAGGGAGATGGAGAGAGCGGCCTGTGAAGGAGACGACTTCATCCCACCTAAAATCATGGTGACGATGTTGACAATCAACTTACAATGAAGACTAATTATTTGTCCTGCAGCCAAGGGTATTAAGGGTTTCTTTGCGCATGTCCTATTTCCCACAGCTGATATCCTCCAAGGTCCCAAAAGCTGAATATGTTCCCAACATCATTCGGAGGGACGACCCCTCCATCATCCCCATTCTCTACGTGAGTAGCAGCACTTTGGTTTAGGTTTCAGCACATGTATTCATTTATTGAGCCTTTTATTGCATGCAAAGAATCAAAACATTTTTTTTTTACGTGGATGAACATTGAGATGCTGACCAGCAGAACAGAACAGAATGGACAGCTGGCATATTTTTTTAGTTTTCCAATCATAAGTGAAGATCAGTAATAGCCCAGTAAGCGATGTAGTGAAGAAATGATGTTTATCTTTTTTTCCATTAATGACTGCAAATTAGAAAATGCAGTGGCTCGTTCAGTTTGACCAAAAAGTTCTGGTCAGTGGGGTTTTAATGAAATATTAACTTCTGTTTTAATCTTCCATTTAAAGGACCACGAACACGCCACGTTTGACGATATCCTCGGTGAGTGTGACATGAGTTGTTCTGTGGGTTTTTTTTAACGTAAGCTCTCAAGTGAAAATTACTCTCCAAGTGTAAATGCGGAGAAGAAGGCGGAATAAGTTTCAGCTTGGAGAGCAGAGATGACTCATATGTGTGTGTGTGTGTGTGTGTGTGTGTGTGTGTGTGTGTGTGTCTCGAGGGACAGCCAATTTATATATCTCACCATTACGGTTGAGTGGGAAAAGTGACACCTCTCTCCCTCTCTCTCTCTCTCTCTCTCTCTCTCTCTCTCTCTCTCTCTCTCTCTCTCTCTCTCCCCCCTGTCACTCGTCCAGAGGAGATAGAGAAGAAGCTGGCTGCCTACAGAAAAGGCTGTAAAATCTGGAACCTGCTCATTTTCTGCCAGGTGAGTGACAGGAGACGAACACTGTGACATTATTGAACCGTTTGTCCTTTCATTTATTACCGGCTTGCAATAAGTCAGAGTGCTACTCTAACTAGTAGTTATGGATTGAAGGATACACTTGTTAAATATATCAATATGTTTAGACTAGCTTTTAAAAGAAGCACAAGCCTCTCATCTCACTGCGGCATGCTGGTAGTAACGGACTCAATTATCCGGCTTATTTTATTTAGGCAGTTTCAATTCTGCAGCATATGAAGGAAGGATTGCCAGAATCTATACTAACACAGACACATTTCCCCAGGGAGGTCCGGGACATTTGTACCTGCTGAAGAATAAAGTCGCCACCTTTGCAAAAGTGGAGAAGGAAGACGACATGATCCAGTAAGACTTCGTTCATGTGGATGCTCATGCTACATACAGACACTTCCAGTGTTAACATTCCTGTCAGCCACGCTTCACTGGACAGTATCAGATTCAAAAAAGAATTGCTTGAATGGTTCAAAACTTCAGCTTTTCCTTTTTTCATGATTAGATTTGAATAATTGCAGGTAACATGAATTCACGAGGTGGAAATCCCATAATGTGTTCCGAATTGTCACTATCATACGGTTCCTCTCATCAAATCTTCCAGTTCTGACCAGAACCCTCTTACTCATTTCCTCAGCAGCCCTCGCCCATGTGCCGCCGGTTTTAATAACTCCTCTCCCCTCCTGCGTGTCCAGGTTCTGGCGGCGGCTCAGCAGGCTGATGAGTAAGCTGAACCCAAAGCCCAACCTCATCCACATCATGGGCTGCTACGTGCTGGGCAGCGCTAACGGAGAAAAGGTAGTTATCTTAGTACTCGTCTGTACTGAAGTTCACTTTCCACTGTATGTTGACATGAAGCACTTGTACCTCAATATCTGTCTGTAGCACGTCGCAGATGAATCATTTATACAATGTGTTGCCTCTGAGTGCCGCTGCACTTTTTGCAAAAAGCAGCGTAAAAATAACAAAAGAGTGAGCAGTTTGGGGGCATGTGAAAGATAAAATAATATAAATGAGTTATAACCTGACCACCTTTGACTCACACGCTGCACTTTGGAAAGACAAGGAAAATATACTCCTTGACACCCACTCAAAATGTAGTCACACCCACTCACCCTCACTGTAATTACACACTCACACATTGACTAACGCCGTCATACCTCCCCCCCCCACCGCCATGACCCCACCGCCCCCACAGACCGATGCACACTCGCTGTATGCAGACGCACTTGCATGCAACGTATGCACACGAACATGCCCACGCACTAAAATATTAATACTTTCTCATGCAGAACCACTCTACTACTGCTTCTCATGATTGCTTACTGCTGTAACAGACATCGTTCTGCACTTTGGTGGTAAAATTAAACGTAGAGCATCTTCTGCTCACCAAAAAGTGTCAACAATTAATAGTCCTGGAATATCAGAGAGCAGTGCAGGGTGAAGAGCATTTATACCATGCATATTGTATGTTTGTGAACCCATTGAACTCCTTGCTGAGTAACAAAGTGTCAAATGCAGTATGAAGCTACAGTGCTTGTAATTTGGATATAGGACGTTTGTATTATAGCAAAAAGGAGTAGATCCAAAAAATGTTGGCCTGAAAAACACACAAACAAACAAACACATGACCTGGACCCAGGAGATACGCTGTCCAAGTCCCATGTGAAACCAAAAGTGTTCACTGATTTAAATTTATCTCCATAACTTAAATAATGTAACAAATTATTTTCAGCCAAATCATGATGTTTTACCTTACCAAAACCTTACCAAGTAGTTTTGTTTACACTATTTACCATGTGTTTAAACCTGTGAACATTATCCAAGAAAAAATATGTTTCCGTACTTAATTGAGAATGCAGTTTAGTTGTGAATGTGCTTTTGTTGGAGATGGGCTGACACATTTGCAACAGTCGTTGTTTGCTTGTGCCTTGGGCTCGTACCTTCTAGAAGAAACCCGAGCAGTGCACTGTGACATTTGGCATCTTCTGCCCAGCGATTCGGTACGAAGCACACAAGGGAGGAAGAGGGAAGCTGCTGCCTGTTTGTGCTCCTGCAAGCTCAGCTGGAGAGCCACTATTAATAGATTGAGCTACCTTCACATGATGCTCGCTCCACTCCACCCAACATCACCCTTCCAGCTCCATCAGCCATCATACACGGCATGCATATCCCTAAGAACACCATTTTTCCTTTAAAAAAAAGGTGAATAACAGATTAGAACTGCATGTAGTGTCAATTAATACCTATTTCCAACCTGTTGTTACTCAGTTTCTTTTTCGTCTGTTTGGAACGTCCGGGCTTTAACAGCAAATTTTTTTCAGTTGCGCATTATTCTCATGCAGATGTGCTCCATAATCTTTACTTCTTAGCATAAGCATACACGGTGCTGAGCCCCGCTTCATAAACGTCACGGTGTATCGATGGCCCGCCGCTCCATACGAGCCTTAGGGAAATGTCGAGGTTAACCACCAGAGCAGGTTGCATTAGCAGCACATGTCATCTCTGGCAGGTCCTGTGACCTTTCACCTTTCTACCTGAGATCCAGTTTCACCCACCATCCCCTTGCGTTCAATACCCCCATTATTATAAACAGTATTTCAGTTCATTCAGAGCTGTAATATTTTAGTGTGATAATCTACAATTTGTCTTTATTTCTTTTTGTTTATTTATGCCTCCAAACATATTTCACCCTCCAATTTTAGAGTTACAAAACCATAGACGTTACCTGGCAACCTCGTCAAACGAGTCCGGGACACTACCCCCCTGTAAGACCACCACTTATGAAATAACCTGGACATATTGGAGCTGGCAGGCAGATTTTGTAACCTTTAAACGGAGCTAAGCTCACCGTTCCCCCTCCTTTCCAGTCTTCTTGCCAAGCTAAACATGACATAACATCAATATTCTATTCTAAAACGTATACATTTTTATGGTGAAACTCTGAGAAGTCTAATATTCTCAATAAAAGAAGAAAACCAAAAAAAGGCTAAAAAAGTATTCCTCTTTGAAGTGACGGATGCACTGCTTGCAGCCCTGTGGAGATGAAACCTGCACACGCCCTTTGGTCGCTAGGCTCCATGTGTGATGGCACAACAGCTGGCACCAGATCAGCCCCCAGAGGGTGAGGGAAGGGACGGGGCCGGAGGGGTGGAACAAGAGGGAGGGGGAGACGAGTGTGGAGCCAAAGGCAGGAGTGTCATCGGGTCCGACAAGATAATACAGTTGTATTTGAGAGAGTCCACAGTGAAGGCGATGATCGGGGATCACAGACTTACTTCCCGTTTCAGAAGTGGCCATCCATCAAATCCACACCACTTTGATTTAGCGGTTTGTTTAACGGGGGCAGTGCTCATTGATAAGCATTGCTATAAATGAGACGTAGCCAGGAGTGGCCATCAATCAACGGCAGAGAGCCTCTCAGCTATGAAGGAAGCCTCCGGTGACATCACTCATTTTAAATGGAGCCCAGAGAAACTCTGTCAGTATCTTAAAAGACAGCATGAGCGACTGATGACGCTCCGATGAATCATCCGTCTCATTGATGACACACGTGACACTGTTGGATGCTAACAGCGGTTTGGCGAGCAGGCAAGGTAAACGTATAGTCTGGGGAAGAGCAAGTAACCTCAACTCTACAGCATTGCATCCAAAAATACCTTTTTATCATATAAAGACTGGTGTTAGCTCACCAATTTAGAAATAAGTCATCCTTTCAAGGCCCCGAGTCAAGGCCCCGTCCTCCGTGTCGCCGCTGTATGTGACCCTGCTCTGCCCCCCCCCCCTACCGACCTCGCCATAGATCCACTCTGACTGATGCCTCTCCACGGACAGAAAACATTACCATAAGTGCCTTTCACCTATACTCAGCCGGTGGCACATTGACCTTTTTTCTCCCGTACGCTCGGCTGCAGCGCTGCATGAACAGTACAAAGTGCCGCAGGGCGCCCTCCTCCCGCTCTCTGCACACAGTCACACGTCTGCACCATCAACGCTTTGTTTGTTTTCCCTTTTTGTCGAATGCCTGATGGCACTCGGAACGAAGAGACTCTAACGCTCTCGCTCTCTCTCCCTCGCTGCCTGCAGCTGATTCAAACGCTGAAGAGGCTGATGAGACCCTCCGCGGTGGATTTCAAGTCCCCACTAGAGCTGTCTGCAGAGGGTGAGAGCAACGATAATCACACACTCACACACACTCCATTCTCTGCTGTCTTTATACATACATTATATTCCACACGCGCCACAAAACACACACACACATACACACACGTGTTGATCCTGTATCGGACTCAACTGTGCACTTGCTGAATAGCCATCGATCAACGGCAGTAAGTCTCTCAGCGACGAAGAAAGCAAATATTCAGATGTGAACTCATCATCGCTCATGTACTCGACATCTAACGATGCAACGCTAATTATTTTCCTATTAAAATGTCACAAAAATGACAGGATTCACTTTCCCAAGAAAGTTGCAATTTCTAAAAAAAAATACACTTTGCTGTCAGTAATGCTAAGACGACCTTTAATTTTGAAAATATATCAATGCAGTGACTGACGACAGAAAATCTGCTGGTCAATGACCCTGATCCTTCTCCTGCCACAATCACAGTATTGACGGACGTTCACATCAATAATCTCACAGGCACTGAGTATGTATATTGATCTCCCATAATAATTGTAGTAAACCTTAACAGAAAACCGATCTGACTTGAACAACACTAAAAGCAGACACGGTGTTTCCTGGAATCGTTACCAAAGTTGTAAGTTGAATGGGAATCAGCAGCTGCTCGAAGGCAGATCCATATATAGTCATCAGCAGGACTCGGGATTTGTGGTCACTAGTTTCCTGCTGCAGAGCTCAGGGTTTCCCAGCGGTGCACAGGTGTGTTATCTCCATCTCAAGCTCTCAAAATTTAACTTCTCTCAAAATACTGTGAGCTGGATTGAATCATATCTACATGATCGAACACAATCTGTATCAGTTAACAACTGCAGATCTGACCCTCTTAGGCTAACCTCCGGAGTGCCTCAGGGGTCAATATTAGGCCCCCTTCTATTTAGTCTTTATATTAATGATTTGCCCACTATTTGTTCTGCGGCTGAATGCTTAATGTATGCAGACGACACGGTTTTCTTTGTTCATGGTCACACCAAAGACACTGTTGCCGCTAAACTCATTTAAACAATGTCCCGTGTTACAACTAGGTTGCAGGAGTGCTGTCTACAGCTAAACGTTTCTAAAACTGTAGGCATGTATTTCACTAAAACAAATCGAGTATCCCCTGACCCCGACATACATGTTAATGGAGAAAAAATACAAATTGTTAGCCAATATAAATATCTTGGGATAATAATAGATTCAGAGCTTTGCTTTAAAGCCCATATTGACAAATTGTGTAAAAAAATCAAGTTAAATCTTGCAAATTTCCGTGCAATTCGAAATGAAATGTCAACTGAAGCTGCAAAAATGTACTTGCATTTGATGATTTTCAGTCACTTCAACTATTGCCTAACCAGCTGGTCCCAGGCTGGTCAGAGTTAAAAAAAAAAACCCATTGGAAATCTTGTACAAACAAGCAATTAAAGTTATGGATAAAAAAAACCTAGGCACTATCATCACTGTGCAATTTTAAAAAAAATACAGTATTTTAAATTGGGACAGTCTTCACACATTTGCAGACTTAAAACTGACCTATAAAGTACTGCATAAATTGGCTCCAGATCCTCTGGCAGAGCTCATCAGCCAAAGAAACAGCCTTGAGCGTGTCACTCGAGGCTCTGTCAGAGGTGACTGCTATATTCCTTTGCGTAGGAGCACTTTCAGTAAGTCGGCCTGGTCAGTAAGAAGTGCAAGTCTGTGGAACTCAGTACCTGAGGTTAAACTGCTCACAACATACAAGGCCTTCACAAAAAAATTGAAAACGTGGCTTATCAACACCTGTAGCTGCCAACACTAAAAGATAAGCCTGTTGTGATGTTTTGATGTTATGATAATGTGTTGTTGTATTTGTTCTTAATTGTATAGTAAGTGTTTGCATATGTATTTTGTATTATATTGTACATGTATTTTTCTTCTTCTTTTCTTCCTTTTCCTAATTCTGGCTTTTTTAACCATATGTAACCATGTATTTTATGAATTTGCACTGTCCCCTTTTCAATAAACTAATTCTAATTCTAATTCTTGTTTTCTCCGTCATCTACAGGCAAAGAGATGATCGAGCTCTACTTTGACTTCCGTCTGTTCCGCCTGTGGAAAAGCCGCCAGCACTCCAAGCTGCTGGACTACGACGACCTCTTGTGACTCGACCCGCGTCCCGCCGGGCCGGTTGGCCGGCTATCTCACATCTGAGCCCGCTGTACGATGACAGGGCGTTTGGTTGAAGGGGCCCCCGAGAGGCTCCTGGATGGGCTCCGTGGTGGAGCTGGAAAAGTAGCAGCAGTTGGGTCTTTTTATCCCCTCCCCCCCCTCCCACCCATCCGTCTGACAGGGTGGTCCTGTAGATTCAGCTGGACTTTTTCTCCCTTATCCATTTTCACTTTCTGCCTCTCTCTCCGAGATAAGAAAAAGAATGGGACAAGAAAAAGCAGGAAAAAGCAAGCGACTGATCATCCGAACCTAAATGTGTCAGAAGATGCTAACAGGAGTTCAGAGGATGTGAAGGAGCGACGGCTGAGATCAGAAAGAAAAGGGGGGAGGGGTTTGCAGTTTAGCCAACCCATCTGCTCTTTCAAGATGGTGGCTTTTAAGGATGAAACTGTTTTCTTCATCAGGTGTGGAAATTATTCACAAGGGAATTAGAGCTTATATGTAAATAAACAAGTGCTTACTGGAGCCTTAGAGAATAGATTTCCAGCATTTCTCTCCATATTGTCGTGTGAAAAATCTAGACTTTGAATTAGTCTTTCAGATAAATGTGTTAGTAATTCGTACAGACTGTTGTATTAACTCAGGTGAAATCCCTTGTTTGATACTAGGACTCGCTGTGGGCAACATACTGTAGACCAGAATCTGAGGCCTTCGCCGCCACACGAAGTCATCCTCCTGTCAGGGATGTCATGTTTTAACACGTGTGCGAAGAGCCGAGGTGTTTTTTTTTTTCTTCTATATTTTCATATAGTCTATCGAGTCGACTGTAGCGGAAACAGAAAGCTGTATTCCACGCATGTTTCATAACATTACGACCCCGCCGAGCCAACGCTAGATGTTCTTTTGCTCCAAACTGTTGGTTCCCAGCCGCTTTGTGTTTCGTATCGCATGTGTGTCCATAGTGAACTCGCAGTTTGTCACCAGAGGTCGCAAGTAAAGTCTGACTCTTTATGGCGTCTTTATGATAGGTAGATAGAATACATACTCTATATTCAATTTATTCAACACTTGATTTGCTCACATTCTTCTGAGGAAGTTAGTTTTTCTTCTTTAAGACTAACTGGAATCACTCAAAGTAGCAACGGAGTGGCGGTGGCGATATGAGCTATATTTTCATATCTTATATTTTATAAGTTTTTATGATACTCCAGCATTGTGGAGATATCCTGACTTTAAACTCATTATATGCCGTCAACATTTATAGCTTCTTGTTATTACCCTCCCACACTGGTCGTGTCTTTCAACCCCAATATTTGTTGCCCAAGATTTTTGTTAAACAAACAAAAAATGTTAATAAATTGAAACCCAAACAGAGACCTCAACTTTAAAGGGAGCTGATCTTTATGTGTACCGAAGCTAATTGGTAGAGTCGCGTTTTAAAACCTCGCCAGGCTGATGTCATTCATCAAGTCAGATCAGATTTGGGGTATTGTAAGCCATTATTCAACATGGCCAGTATTAGTCTGATCCTGCATTATTGGCCCAACCTATATTTATTCAAATGTATTTTTTTTTCCATTGCACCGTATAGCCAAACAACATTCTCACTAAAAGAACTCACTCCTGGATGAAGTTGCTTTAAACTATAGGTTAAAGCTTTGTGGGAGAATGTTGTTTTTTTAAAAAGCTTTTGGAACAGTGTACTCGCTGGTATCGTTACTGATGAAGCGTATCGTCAGATAGGACGAGCGTCCCCCCCCCCCCTGCAAATACGCAGCTTCACCACTTGATAAAACACACAAGTTCTTGATTTTATATCTTTTCACAACGATGGGGAAGACTTTTTACTACTTGTTTAAGTTGAGTTAAGGGATGATTCAGTCGAGGAATTTCCAATGTAGTGATTCGTCCACATATGCTTCCTAACTTTATATCTAAGCTTCCCTGCACACTGTAACATGTGTGTCATGACCTTGGCTCCCTGTCTGTAGATCCGCGTCTCGTGTTGCTGTTGCGTCCCGATTCATGCGATTCAACTGAAGACGTGTTCATTGCATCGGAGTGTTTGAGGGATTAGGATGATGGGATTCAGGTGCCATCTTAATGCAGGACACAGGGCTGGACCATCTCCTTATTTCCAGGGAGGATGTAAACCATAATTGAAGGTCGTAACCGATGCCAAGACCAGTATCTGGGATTGGATATTTTGGAGAAACCCAGGCGTATTTGGGTCGGTATCGGCCCGATATCTGATATCGGCGTCGGATCGGTGCACCCCTAGGAACCGTTTTAGGAACACTGTTTTATGGTATAAGTGCTTTTTACAAAGCAATAATTACTGCTTTTTGGAAGTGAGTGAAATGAAAATTTAATCTGTTTTATCCAAAATGACTGAATGGACTGAAGCCCTTTAAGTGGATTAAGAACCGGACAACGTTGATGCTCTCCTTTTATAAGAGTGGGCTGCAGCTGTTGTTTTTCTGTAAATTATTGTATTACTGTAAATTATGATTTAATTCCGTGTTAGTGCTGCATAAACATGCTGAAAGACTGCAGTCTAAGTAGAACATTAACTATCAAATTAACTTTGATCATTCTGTATAATTGCTGTAAACAACTAAGACAAAGAGTGGCAAGACAGTTTATTTAACAAAATGTGTTAAATTAATAATAATAGACTCAAAAGCAGCAAAGGTTTTATATCACCCTCCTCCTGGTTTGTGCTATAAAGTGATCCAACATTCGAGTATAAGTATCATGTATTACTTTATTTTGTATTATATATTTTGGTATAGTTCTCTTCTTATTTTTTCTGTCAATACAAAAGATGAAACTTTTTTCATTTGTTCATTTCCAATGGCTTCCACTTATTAATAATAATAATAATAATAATAATAATAATATCTTATGTATTCGTGGTGGGTGTCTAATCTGTTACGTCTGCAGTAAGTGTTTGAATTTCATACAATTAAATAATAGCCAGCAGGTTCTGCCACTCTTGCTTGTTCACAGTATTTATACCAATTAAAATGAACGTAATAACCATTTATGTTAAAATCACAGATTTTTCTTGTGCATTGTAGCCCAGAGGTACATTTCTAAAAGGTTTTATATCCCGACTGTATCATGTGAGTAGAACCCCGTGGCTCGTGTTTAACTATCTTTACTTAGAGGAATGATATCTGTCATTCTGAACTGTCGTACATGCATAAGTTTTGCTTCATGCTGATATTTGTTTCAACATCTACCTTCTCTAAGAGACATTCTTCTGTAGCAATATACTGTCTGTGAATATTGATGTATGGTTAATTAAATCTGTAGACTGTACACGATAGGAGACATTGTTCACGGTATTGTATTTGTCTGTAATACCGATTTTAAATGATTGATTGAAAACAAAGTCCTTTTTTATTGTACTGGAGGGCCGAGTTTAAGTAAAAGCCAGAGAGAGTTTCATTACAAGCCGTCACGTTTGTTGTAACCACAACTCAAGTCGATGGAGTTAATCCTGCCGCCGCGTTGGCTTTAACTGCAAGTTGACTTACGCTTACAAATTGACACAAGCTTAATGGATTCCTACTGATTGTTTGAGCTCAATGAAAACGAAGATCTTGGACTCTCGTGATGAAAACCAAAGCTATGAGCTCACAGAGGCCGAGAGGAACCGCAGAGTTCCCAACGATATCGACTATTGCAGCTGTAGGCTGAGAAGTGATCAGCAGACAGGATGAGCAGGAGACCAAACGATGTTTGTTTGTTTTTCTTACAAGAAATGAGTTATTCAAGGACGGCCTTCGCAATCTTTTCTGGGTGCCGGCAAGTTTGTAGACGATCTCCAGTCAGGAGGAGATAACTGAGATGTTGAGGCTGTTATAATGAGGATGTTAGTGCTTATCGATTACACCCGAGTTCACCGAGCAGAACACAAAGTGTTCAGTGACTCACTGAATTTTCTCAAAACATAATTTCACAAATAAAAGAGATTGAATGTTATTCTCCAAATGAAACTGTGTCACCAGTTTGGATAATTAATAAGCTCTTGCCGGTTCCTGTTACGATTACCGGGGCCCAGCTGGGAGCATGATTGAGTTTGATGCGGATGACGGATTGATTCCGCTCTTGATTTCTCCGACACCTCCGGTCGGGGGGAAGACTTACAGTTACAATAGGGTTCAAAAACAGGTTTACATACGTGTGTGTGTCATTTATTGTGGAAGGCGTGATTAACATTTAGCATTTCTATGTTTCTGATTTGATATTATGGAAAGTTAAGAATATATATGGGTAGCTTTCCTGAGGTTTTGGGTTCTTCCTTAGAATAGACGTTGTAGATGGAACTTACTAACAAAGACATTATTTTGCATTGCACAATGTTGGTAATAACCTGTGAGAAAATGATGGTTTTTAAAGCATTTATTTTCCCTCATTAAACTCTACACAACATATTTCATCGTGTTTTTTTTTAAGAAGCAATGAGCTAAAAAATTCATGTTCTCCTTTAAGTTTTCATGTAGTACATTGCATTAAAACTTTATTCATCTCTGTGGAGAATTGAAGTCATTGCAGCAAAGATATGAGTCTTAGATACTGAGAGTGCAATAATATGAATATTTTCAATAATCATCAGATGACACCTACAGCTATTGACCATAGATTGTTTATAAAGATGGATGACATGTTAAAACAGTTAGTAATAGAACTAACCACAAGGTAGCGCTCTCTTTGTAGTTAGACAGAAACAAAGAGAATAATATAATAGAATGTGTACCTTATCTTAGTACCTTTCCAAGTAGAAATAGTTAGACTGGAGGAAGGCTTACAACTAAAATATGTTATGAAATGGAGAGAGTTCTGGTTAGCTTATGGATAAAAAGCCAGAGAGGGAGAGATTTATGAATATATGAGAGCAAGAGGGTAAAAAAAGAAAGACTGAACTTCTCCCAAGCTTCATTAGACATGACCAGACACGGTGGAGATGTGGAGGCGCTCCGCTGGCTCCCCCGTCGTTAGAATGCTAATAAGAACATCATAACACATTTGGCCTGTTAAATGGAGTATAAGGCCCACGAGGAGCCCCTGGTGAAGACACCAGAAATGAGGTCCGTCCAGTAGACCTAGTGCTGGGTTCTTATTAATGCTGGAGAGCAACACAAATATAGGCCTCCGTGTTTATTTGATTGCAGAGCGAGGGAAGAATATTGTGTTCCTTAAAGCATTTTACTGAGCTGCTGTTTATCTTTAGTTGCAAGGCTGGTCTGCAGTTGTGATGCTCATATAACTTTGAATTCAATCTGTTTTTCTAAGAAGGGGGCCTGAATCTGCTGTTTGTTTTACCTTCTGCAGTACTTTATTTCATGGGTCCCATTGTTTCCAAACAGGCTCCTGATGTGTAACTGTAAAGTCTCAGGGAGGTTATGGGAGACTCGTGACATTCAATTTTAGCACTGAAAATAAAACCAGGCTTTGAAAACAAAACTAAAGAAGGAAACATCAGCGGTGGGAAACAAGGATGCTGACTTTCTTTAAACTGAAAACGACTGCAAAGGCCTTTTTTAGTTGTAAATGATGCCTCAGCTATTGCTAAAAAAAGGCATTAGTTATGACTTATAAACCATTTATACAGCTGGCGTGTTCTTATCTTGGATTGTTAAAAACTGCATTGCCACGTAGCTAAAAACAACACTGTTTTGCGGGTGTGTTTGAGTGGCGTTGGGCTCCTCTGCACCGTCAGCGCTCCACCTGTCTTTGTTGTGAAACCTGCATCAGCAGCACGACGTCATCGGACCCTCGGGAGCTCAGAGGGGGAAACAGAAAATCAGCTGAACTCGTGCACCTGCTGTTCTGTTGCACCGCTGCCGCTGCTGCTGCTGCTGCTGCAGTGCAATTTTCTTCCTCTCTGGTTTTGGGTTTTCTTGTGAAAGATAAAATGGTTTAGATCCCCGACTCCCTTCAGCATTTCCCCAATGTGAGTTAAACACGTGCTCAGCTAGTTTACATGGAAAACATTTAATCAGCTCCGGCTTTGAAAGCCATGCGTTGGTGCACATTATTATAGTAAATAATACTACGATATGTGAAATAAAGACAACAATAGAAGACATCATAGTGAGAATGATGTTTATAGATGAATAAATGTTATTGCATTTCGTGTGAACAACCTTTCTGACATGAGAGAAAAGATTATGCCGCTGTAGCAAGTTAGAACATTTAGTCCGTTGGTTGATTGCACTGTTGATTATGGACTCACGCTGCTTGTGACTGTGGTGATACGGGCAGGCAGACAGGAGGTGGAGGTGAGACAGGGAGGCCTCCTGGGCCCAGGTCCAGTTCCGCCCTGGGATCAGGCTGGGGGGGGTTTCATTGGGCCAGGAGAGAGGACTGAACACATTTCCTTTTGCAAATGTACGGATGTTTGTAAAATAGAGATTAGTTAAAGGACACTTACCAATGAGAGACATTTAATCCTGACTTTTGATGAATGGATGAAACTTCCACTGTGAGAATGAACCACATTAGATCACATTATGAAAGAGGCTCAAGTGATTTCTTTCAAACCTCCATGAGCTCCAGGATCTCCTGTCAGAAAGGCATAAAACAACTGCTGTGTGCCGGCATTTTAATCCATTTCATGAAGGCTTTGTTATCCTGATGACGACCACCAACCAGCTGCCGTAGTCGGAGCTTTTTCTAAGTGCATCAGGGTTTGTTAGACCCGACCTGCCTTCTCCGGGCGCCACGCCGCCACGTGTGAGCCGGCGTGTCAGAGGAATTACTCACTTGTATCTGAGCAGTTTGGCAGGAAGATTACATGAGCGGCTATCGGGTGACAGGTGGGTGTAATTTCCTGTTGTGAGTTGACCTCGCTGACCTTGACTCCACACGTTGAGACCACAGGCAAATGTATCCTGCAGCTACAGCTCCTTTATTTACTAGCCGGAATATATACTGAATTTTCAGAAAATGTTGTGATTCTCATTAGTAATAACAATGTGCATCGTACTATGACAAAACAAATGGTTTAAATGCCGAGCCTGGGTGATGTAAAAGGAAATGTGCTGACATCATATCAAGGCTTTCTGTCATCACACCTGTAAAGTTGCTTTTAAACGCTCCTGTGAGCATATAACTGTTTACTGCCCTCCAAGTTGAGTTTTTCAACCTGCTATAGTGACCATGTGACCATAGCAAGGGAAAAGATACAGGGCAGAGTTTCTGAAACTCCCAGAATTGTATCTTTCACCCGCTGTGGACCGATCACCAGCAACTCCAGCTTCGAAGAGTACCAGCAAGTGCTTTTTTGCTGACGACTGAGAGCGAGTCGACCTTCAATTTGTCTTTGCAACTTTTTTTACGGTACCTCGCCCCACTTTGTGTCCTCCTGTTTTATTGTTTTAGCTCCTCATTTTTTCTTTCTTTCAGTGCTGCCAAACAAAACGACCTCTAACTGCGACAGAGGAGGATTTTAGCCTCACAGACCGTCGTGACTGTGTGAACACACTTCCCGACAAACTCTGTTATCGTCAACGGCCTCTGGTATTTTTTATTGCCGTCTGAGTTCAGCTGTTTCATCGGTTGTAGCAACTCATATCATCTCCTTGAACAAAATTCAGGTTCCCAAACCTCAAGTTTTGTAACATTTATATGACCAGCTTTTTATAAATAATATGAAATTGGATGCTTTGTAATAAATCTACAAACATCTGGCAAAATAAAATAAGAACATTTGTAAGAACAGGATATTAGACAGTGTATCTGCTAGTTCAGCCGAAGCATCAGGTATTTTCTTGGTCACAGAAGCAATTCATATTTCAGAAGCAGGTTGCATAACTCATCATAACTGTCATGTGTGTGTTTGACCTTTGACCACACCAACAATCAACCCACCGTAGCTCCTCCACTGCACTGCGTGAGGTGCAGAGGCAATCATAACTGGGTTCATACACGAACACGTCTGATTAGGACACTGGGGAATATCATAAATGTAATCCAATTACTTCCCCATTATAAAGCACCCTGCCTGTAACAGAGTTCTGGTGTTGAAGAGAGCATTGCAAATCTCACAGTCTGTAATGCATGTCACTCACTGAGATGCAGCAGCTCAGAAAAAGGAGAACAAATGTGTGTTTACATTTGAGATCATACAGAATGAGAAGCAAGTTTATCGTTACATTATTTGTTTTCAACCTGGTGATCAGAGCCTAATATACAATATTTCTACTCATACTACTGAATAAATTGGCATGAAAAATCAAGACTCTCTCAAACTTTTCCAGACTTTATAGGACAAAAGGACTGTTATGCACAAAATCCCCGTAGACACTTACTATGTTTTTCATGTTTACACTTTCGTATTTCCCGTATTAAAAATGAAAGCTGATTTTGGAGGACAGCGTTACAGAGAATGGTGTTGCCGCTCCACAATTTCCCACAATTTGTTAAAGATTGCCTCATATTTTTATGAGAACAATGGATCAAATGAGTTTAACTTGCCTTCATTAGTATGTCAACAAAAAAAAAAAAACATGACACAGGGGCACTATAACGACTTTATTAATATTAATATTAAAATCAAGGGATCCTTTTACAATGCCAGTTATACCATAAATTGGTGCTTGATGCCCAGAAGTTCCTTTGGGAGGACCCCCCCCTCCCCCCCACACGGACCCTCCTGCCTGGATGATGAATGTCATCTACTCCTTTTTGTTGTGTTCTGATCTTCTTCCACGTCCTCACCGAAATTCCTTCAAGAAGACGTGCACATTTTCTCAAAACTGTAGCAGTAATTAATCCAATCTTCTCCTCCTGCTGCCGTAAGTAATTCCACTCATAACATAATCATAATAGCAATATCTTTACAAATATAGATGAAAAGCAATAGTTATTGCATACAAAATGGTGGATTTTTACGGTAATTTACCGTATTGAAGCGACTTTAAATTGTACTTGCCGTTGACTTACTGGAGTGCACTGAGTTTGTGTATTACCTTGATTTAGTGACTGACTCTGAATCAGACAACGTCCCCGTGTCCCCAGAGTCCTCCTTATTCATCGCCAATTAATCAGCTTGATGACATCATCGCTACGGTCTCTCTTCCTTAAAGGAGGGACTTGTTCGAAATCACCTGAGATGCGCCACAAAATAATTAATTTAAGTTCCACTTAACAGTCAGTCCTCTCCTTTATAGGGACCTTAGGACAGTGGCATTGTGGGATATTTTATGGTGATTGTATGTGCAAGTACCAGAGCATCCACAAGTCAACCTGCAAAACGACCCCCCTTTGGTTCATCTTCCTCCTGCTGCAGCCACTTTAAAAACCCGTCTCGCCTGCACTTCATCACTGTTTGCTCACACTTCCCTCCACGGAGTCATCAATCGTCTCCGGCTGCTGGTCAGCGGATAACAAACCGCTCCGTTGCTGAGGCCCCCAACGACAAACTGCTGCCGTTCTGCCAGCCCTCGGATCTGGTCTTCACCCGTCCTGACTTACTGGCACCGCCAGTAAGTCTTCAATCAGCGGGCGCACTCCAATTACAGGAAACAACAGTAATGTACAAGCCATTTTACACCCGCTGAGAGCCAGAGGAGAGCTCTCCCAGAATACTGATCAAGTCCTCCTGGGGGGTTGGGGGAGGCTGGGTGGGACTAGGAAGTGGCGATGTCATCCGTACTGTACGACCTCCAGGATTGGCCAGACTCCAGGATCGGGCCAGACCGCGTCCCTTACATTACTGCACACTTTACAGATGCTTCCTTCCAACCGTCCATTAACGGCACGCCTTCACAGTCAGACGCGTTCCCTTTAGCCTCCCGGCTCTCTCAGCACTTTAAGGGTCAGTCCTTTCTACCAGGAGATAAATGAATGAGCAATAAAACGGATGGCTGGTTCCCTGAGGAGCTCCACGGGCAACGGCTCCCCCAGCATGGTGAGCAGTTTCCTGGATAAACCTTTCCGTTCACGCGGTCCTGATCATTAAGTCTGATTGAGCTGACAGACTCTGATTACACCGTGCGCACTTGAGTTCTGCAGACATGTGATTATGTGACGCCTATGAAAATGTATGGTCACATTTGGTCTGTTGAAATTACTATTTTATGTGATTTTATATTCAATCATTTTATATTCAGGATGCACAAATCCATCTTTTTCACCCTTGATTCTCACTTCAAGACACAAAGTCAGTGTATTGGCTGATACCAGTTAGATCCATGTCCAACAGCCCGTTGCATGGCTGACCTGAGCCCCTTATTTTTAATTTGAGCCAGTCTATCTGATCCTTTTATTAACTTGGGTTCATGATTTCATTTCTGTCTAGTCCAATCTGTTTCCCGTTTATGTTATTTACCTCCTGTGGATTTTGACCGGGAAGCCGTAATGGCGGAGTTGGTCCCGATAAGAGGACTGGTTTCACTTCCAACTGCGTTTCAGGGTTACACAAAAAACAAAGCACACGCTGCTGGTCTGAGAGCTGCCTCACCTGACACAAATGCCCTTCCAAAAATCCATCCTCCAGAATCAATTTGTGCTTCATTCTTTGATATTAGGTCACCTTTACTGATCCCCCTCCCTGCAGATCACAGTCTCTTCCTGGCCTACTTCAGTCTCACACACACACACACACACACACACACACACACACACACACACAGCACGCACACACACACACACACACACACACACACACACACACACACACACACGCACGCACACACACACACACACACACACACACACACACACACAATGGGAATGCAAGCCCCAAAATAGTACATGGCATGTTCACTGACATGCTTCAGTAAATAAGAAGGACACACAGAGTAACGATCCAAACCGACGTCACTAATCAGTGTCGTTCTAATCAGCCGGAGACTTATTGATCATTCTGCACGAAACATTCGCAGAACTATTGATCGAAAAACTCTCTTTCTCTCACCTTCATGCTCTATTTCACAGTCTCTCCATCTGACGGAATCATGCAGGCCATTCGTTGTGAATCTGTTGGGAACCCGAAGCGGTGCCATGCAGAACCCCACCGTATCCCGCGGCCCAACATTTCCAGGCTGTTCCCTGATCGAGGGCTCCAAGTATCGGGTGATATTTTGAGAGAGCCGGGCACGTGCTGCAGAGGTGCAGACACGACTGGAAATGGAGATTAAAGTGCAATTTGTGCGAAAGGAATACAGAGAAACGTGTTTTTTGGTAGTTATTGTTGAAGAGGATTTTGAAAATTGTAATTCTGTCAATACTTTAATTAGTTTCACTGTTTTTAAAAGTTTGAATGATTCATTGCTGTTAGACTGACTTAAACTGTGTGCTGGAGGGCCTAATGTAGCACCACACACACACACACACACACACACACGTTCACAAACAGCTGGGTGCAGACAGTACAGACTGTCCTCCTGCACAAAGCTTTGCTCACACACTTATCCTCACAAATAAACACACACACACACACACACACACAAACACACTTATCCTCACAAAAACACACACACAGACCCTCAATCTCTGGGTTTTTTATAGCTTTTGCATTAGTTCAGTGACACAGAAGAGAGTCTCACCCGCAGACAGTCATTAAACCCGCTATGTAAAGTGTCGAGGAGGCAGTGCAAACACACACACACACACAACACAAACACACACAAACACACATATCTGCTTTGCAAACTGTAACCACCTCACATCCAAAATGAGAAACAGACTCGACCTCCTTGTAGGTAATAACTAGGACGAATGTGATGAAGGCTAAATCTGGGAAGAGCTCATGTCTTACAATCAAAGTGGAGGGACACACACACGTACACACACACACACGTACACACTAAACAGATTTTTAATCACTTTGCAAAACATTGGTAATGAGGATGAGCCTGCAAGTCATAAGAAGGGCTGTAATGTGTGTAAGGAATCATTGATATTCTATATCTTCTTTAAAGTCTTTAATTCCGCGATTACACATTTGATTGGCAACAGAAGCAGTTGGGTTTTGGTGGGAAAGATGCCATCTTGCAGTCAGGCAGAAAGAGTCTTGTCTGAGGAAACACCTCCACTCTGTGGACAGTCAGTGTAACGCCTGAGTGTCTCAGAGTTCAGTATGTGTTGGGGTTTTTTTGGCTGCAGGAGAGAGGGGTGTGTGGAGGCGGAGTCAGCTGATTGATGCAGCTGCAGGTGATCTGGGTGATTGATTGGCGTTCCTATATATGCTCCTCAACAGTCGGCTGTCGTGTGGTAGAGGAGGGAGAGCAGCACTCTGGAGGAGGAAGCTGAGAAAGCATTTAATGTTGTCTGTGTACAATTAAAAAGAACTAGACCGATCAGCCTGTGTCTTAGTGATCTCTGATCGCAGAGCATTCTGAAAATATAACCATAAACCATTTTGAACCCCGCAGTTGATTTTTTTTTTTTTTTGTTTATTGAGAGACGTTACTCCAGAAGAGGGAGAATGGACTTTTCTACCCATTGGTGGGTTGAGATGTTGGTTGTAAGGTTGTGTTTTTACAATCATGGTATTATATTTCTCTCCTAAATGTCTGTATCCTTGAGGAACAATTATTGAATTTTGTAAAACTACTCCAAAAAGATGATGATAATCTCAAGCAGAGGCACTTCTTTTTACAAAAGCCCCTCACACAAAGTGAATTATTTAAAGGAAAAGATTTTAACGTTTTTATGAGTCGTTTGCTCCATCGTCCCCACAATCCTTTATTAATTCATTCAGAATGCTTGTTTTCTCTGTAAGTCTGTACGAAACATCAAGGAGCTGCGCTGACTCATCGCCTCTGTCTAAAGGAAGTCAGCAGGGGGAAAAACAGGGTTGTGGAGGGCCCACCTCGCCCCCGCCACTATTCCTGTCAGGTTTCCTGCAGGTCACAGATACTCAAAGCCTCAAAGGAAGAACATTTTTTATACCCGCTACAAAAGCTCTGCACTTTACTAACCGTGTCTTTACTTTGTGGACAAGATTTCCGTACTGGAAGTCACTCCTGTTTCCATTTGTGGTCCAATTGACCAATCACATTCATGCAAGGTCAATGCAGGAAATCAATCCATACGGAGGGCAAAATGCAACCTCAGAGCCCATCAGCTACGGTCAGACAATTCATGATTTGGCCTTCTTTTTAATCTTTTTTTTAAATTGGCTTGTAAACTTCCAGCTACACTATCGGGTCGTACTTGACGTCTCTTGAGTCCGACTCCAGTGTCACGTCTCAAGTTCCGATTCGGACATTAAACAATGAGCAGCGAATGGAAAGAGGAAGTCTTGGCCTCGATATCGGCGGACCTCAGGAAACCAGCTCCTTGCCCCCAGAGGCTAATCTGCTGCCAGACTGATAGCAATCGGGTTCTGAGGTTAATTAACCATTTTTGGAATGATTCCAGAGTAGCTACATTACAACTCCCATGATCCAGTGGCTTTATAGCAATATATGGTTCTTCCCTTCTACTTGCCCTGCTGGACCTCCACACAGCCTCCTCATCCCACAAAACATACCCACAAAAAAAACACATGTGTCTGGATAATTGGTAACATTAACCTATTCTTATTATTCTGATGTTGTGGGAGGGGAGGGGAGGCAGAAGGAGCGTGTTGGGATGGAGCCTGAATGGAGCCACTGAATCTTTCATGATCTTTTGATCTGCCTTTATGTCAAAAAAACAAGCACAGCGGCGACTGAGGGAGGGAGGTTCGACAGTATCGAGAGACCTGAACATCCAAGTGTTTCATGAGGCTTCAAAGGGCCGCCTCGCTTTGGTGTACTAATTAGAAAGTGTTTCCTTTATTATGCCGCACTGATTATGCTAAGAAAAACACTTAATAAACATGGTCAAAAGCCTCCTCAAAGGTAGGCATATTATATCTAAAGAAGAGTTATTAAAAACAAGTAAGGAGACGGGTGCCATGCTCTGCTTCAAAAGGCATAATACAGCGTGTCATTAAAAATGTCCTAAAAAGTGATAGTAAAGCATGATGAAAATGGCATGGTATAGTATGTCATAATAAAGTTTTAAAAAAAATAGTCAAATAGCTGTTTGTCTATGAAAAAAGTAAAAATAAATAAAAGCCATGGTATTACATGTGAAAAAAACATCAAAGTGTCGTGAAAAGTCATCATATAGGATGATATAAAAATGTCGAAACCCAGCATATCGACAAAAAGTCCGAATAGTATGTCTCAAAAATATTAATAAAAAATAATTGTGTAGTTTGTTAAAAGATGTGTAGAAAATGTAGTAGTAATATAATATGACATAAATAATCCATTAAAAAGTAAGGTAGTACTATGTATTACAATTAAATTAAAATAGAGCTGAACCTAACTTACACATTTTGTTGCTTTAACCTAACTATGTATTTTGTAGCTAACATTCAGTCCGGAAAAAAATTTGTATTTCCGGATCAGTATTTCCCTGAAAAGCAGTAGAAGATCAGTTTAGTAATAATTGCCATAATGTAATCAAGAATTTAGTGTAAAAGATGCTATAATTCATGTGCAGACAATATCCTTCTATCTTCATCCTTTCATCGGAGCACCGCCTTTCAGTTCCAGGAGTTGGTGTTCCCTTTGGTTTTATCTGCAGTTTTATTATCAATGCAGTTGAATGTAGAAAGTCTCACAATAAATGACACAGTTTTTATTTGACATGGGACTGAAATTTTATTTGTATTTAAGGAGATTAAATGTAATGACTTCTAAATGCAGGTGAATATTTACACAGTCACTGAGCAAATGATCTTCCTTTAATGGTAAATTAAATTTGCTTTGTATTTCTACTAATTGGTGAGACTGTTTCTGTGTTGTGGTTTATATTTTCCCCTGGTTTATGATTTATGTACAATGAAACTAAACATATATCTCTGACCTTTTGACAACTAACTAAAATGCTGGATTCAGTTTCATATGAAAAAAACAAATGTGCCTTTGTGTGAAAGTAATTATTGTATTTAAGCTGCCTTAAAGAAAAATCACGGAGGCATGCACAAGCCGCAAAGTAGTCAATACTGGTCAACTTAAAGGAATGTGGACAATTTCAATCCCCCCAAAAAGGTGGCAGAATTTAAAAAGATATAAACAAAAGAAAATAAGTAATTAAATATTTACACGCACATGTTCAGTTCAAAGTAACAACGACAAAATATAACAAAGCGAAAAAAGACACAAGGACATTAAACTGAGAATATACAGAAAATAACTGCTTTTTCCCAGCCAGCATGTCCATGTGGGGCCCATAAGGTTTAAATTTGGGCTGCAGATAAGGGTCCCAAGTGGGTTTGTCCGCAGTTTCCATGGTGGCCCCACCTGTGTTAGCCCATATGGGTTTCAAGTTGGTTCTGACTGGGTTTCAGGTGGGGCCCAAATTGGTGAGTTGCACAGGACCCATGTAGGCCCCATATCTGTGCACACATGGGCATGAAGAGGGATCAGACTGGACCTTAAATGGGTCCTTATATGGGCAAACACAGGTGGGGCCACCATGGAAACTGTGGACAAACCCACTTGGGACCCTTATCTGCAGCCCAAATTTAAACCTTATGGGCCCCACATGGACATGCTGGCTGGGTTGTGATTTAATTAAGAGATGTTTGGTTCTTTTATGCAAAATCCACCAAATAACTAAAATAATTTGTAACTCTGAATAAAGGCCTGAAAGTTATATGTTGGAGATCTTCAGCATCAGAAAAATATTACTTTAAGAAGAAAGTGACGCTCAAAATTACTCCAAACTTCAAATGTATTCAGCTTCATATTTTTGTTGTGTCCCGTCTTATATATAAAGTGATGTGTTTGTTAAAGTCCTGGTAGAGACGAGAGCAGACAGAAGAGGCAGAAAACACATCAACAGACAGGAGTTCAGGAAGGACGAGACCCCAGAACATTATGTTCAAATCCATCCTACGAGTCAAACTTCTGTTTGTCTGCAAAGTGTCCGTGAGACGTCGGGAGAGTTTCCACTCCCCTCCCCAAAAACACACATCTAGTACATCTGCACCACCTCAGTTAAGTTCAGCCACGGTTGTGTGTCGTGCAGCGGAGGAGAGCGATGCCCACTTCCTGTCCAGACGGTTGCCCAATCACTCCCAGACACTCACTTGCTGCCACTGTGTGGGCGGGGCTCCCCGGGGCAGATGACTCAGCTCGTGGTCTCGTCGGGTTTGGCCGGCGGTTCCAGACTCTCGGCGACTTCTCCCAACTCATCGAGCAACTCGGCGAACGCTGGCCGCCTGAAGGACTCCAGCTGTGATTGGAGGAGAAGAGAGTGGCTGAGGGACATTTAACTGGTTATGAAACCATAATTTATAAACGATAAACCACCTGCTTTTTCTTCACTTGTCTGAATGCTGTAACCTTGTTTTTGTTGTAATACAAATTGTATGTACATTTATTTATTATTATATTATGATTATTTTTATAAATATACTATTATTTATTATGATATATATTTTATTGAGAGATAGGACTGAGTGAAAGGGGGAGAGAGGGGACGACATGCAGAAAGGGCCGCCGGTCGGATTCGAACCCGGAGCCGCTGCAGTGAGGACTTAGCCTCGGTACATGGTACACCAACTCTACTGGCGCCCCTTTATCATATATTATTATTTATTATTTTTTATATCATTTGTATTATATATTATTAATATACTGTATTATTAATATTTTTTATTATATTATGATTATTATTTGTTATATTTATTTGTACATTATATTCATGTATATTTTATGCATTTGATCCATCCTATTTTAATAGGTAGGTTCTTCTATGTACCTACCATACAGCAGCTGGCTGCTAGCTCCAGAAGACGCTGAGGACAGTCGGTCACCAGCTCCCTGAACGCGTTTACATCCAGCCCGTAGTCCTGAAATACATTCATATTCACAAATGTCACTAGAGGGCATATTTAACAAAACATTGTCTTTTTCACACTTTCTGGGATGAGTTGATAAGTTTGATGTGACAACGAGACGACATATGCTGCTATTCACACGCTGCCAGGAAGAGGAACATGAGTTTGTGTCGGCGGGGTTTGACTCATCAGTGTTGATTGTTCTGCCAATACTGAATATTCATGCATGTTACCATTTCCATGTCCTTACATCAAGAAAAAAATCTGTTTTCATACACAATATCAGCTATAAAGAATCCACTGATTTACAGAGACTTAAGCATCACAACCATAATCTATGATCAAACATTCTAAACTGTGTGTGTGTGTGTGTGTGTGTGTGTGTGTGTGTGTGATTGCTGCTGAAGTGAGGTCAGTTCTGCTGTAATGATGGGTTCCTCATGGAGCTCTACCTGTGTTCTGGGTAGTATCTCTGGGTCGGCAGCGATCCTGGCCAGGATCTCACAGAGCACGATGCCGAAGGAGAAAACATCCACCTTGAAGAACAAGTATGACGTTATGCAGTTATTGATCCAGAGTTTTGAAAAGCAACAAGCTGCCAAAAAATATACTTTTAAAGATAAACATACTCAACGTATGTACTGTTTGGAGCCTCTATCTTGGGCTTTCAGAAATTGTAATCGGTATTTAATATTTTCTGACATCTAATAAACCATTAGAAGAAACAAGTAATTGATTTATCAAGAAGATAATTAGTAGACCGATCCATAGTGAAAATAATAAACATAAATGTGCATCCAGCTGAAGGAAGAGTACCTTGCGGTCATACGGCTCTCCTCGGAGCATCTCGGGGGCCATCCAGAAGGCCGAGCCCACCAGAGAGAGCTTCCTGCCGGGGTCTTTGACTGGCAGCTCCACCACCTCCCTGGCCAGGCCGAAGTCCGTCACCAGGGCCTCCCGACCCCGAGACGTCACCCGGATCAGGCAGTTCTGCACAGATCGAACAGGATATAATAATACAGCTGCAGTGCTATGATTTAGCCAACAGGGGGCAGTGTGAGCCTGATATCTGGGGGGGGAAAAGCAGGCGGCGTCAAAAGTTCCTTTTGTTGTCTTTAATAGTGAAGTCTCATCTCTGAATGGGCTTCCATTGAGTGAAAATGTTGCCTGGAAAGTGAACATCCAGCAGCTTTCTTGGCCTCTGCACTTATCAACCAGCTCAATAGGATCCGTTGTCGGCGCCTCTCCAGGGCACTAAATAATTCACCCAGACCCCATGTGTAGAGACTCAATGTGGCTGACTTATAAGTTACTACACAGGCTAGCCTCCATCACACCGACCGGCCGGCTGTCATCAGATTTGTATGAAAAGTTCATAATCTCTGTGGAACAAAGTGGAAGCACGGTTCATTGATTCCTCCAGGCTGAGAGCCGGAGGTGTGATGACAGGACAGACAGTGGGAGCGCTGTCGTTGCATAACAAAGGTGGGTGGCCCCTTGTGTGTGTATAAGTGTACATGTGTGGTTTTATATGTGGGATGTTGATGCATGAGTGCTGGTGATCTGATAGAAACATGTAATTCTTGTGTATGAATGCAAATAAATCCTGCAAGCTACCATTTCTCTTTGCAAGGATCTCTGCATGTGTGTTTGTGTGTGAAAGAGACAAGTCAGCATCTGGCTCCCATTGCAGTGAAGCCGGTTTCCATCCAGTAGCCTGTTATTAGGAGGCTCTCCGGGGGAAAACGTCCCGATCCCACACTTCAACTCTAAATTTAGTCCTAAAGCAAACGGTTTTGGGACCAAAAGTGGAAAGCGTTCGCAGATAAAGAAAGAGAGGCGCTAATTATTAAAAGGGGCCACAACTTTTCCAGGAATGTAAAGTCACTGAGGCACAACGGCTGCATTGGATCAGAGGTCTCTGTGATGTAATTAGCCTTTTGGAATGTCTCAAAGAGCTTCAGAAGCTTCACGTCCAGCCACAAATGACTCAATGTAAGTTTCTTTGCACAAAAGGCCAAAGTCTTTAAAATAGTCCTATTAAGCTTTTAGTTTATCTCCAAATCAGGATTCATTCAGTCATCACTACTGAATGATATGGACTAACGTTCTGCACGGATCAATCCCGTTTCTGTGGCCAGATCATGATGTAATCCAACTACGGCCTCCGTGTCAATAAAGTGAATTGGGACGCGGCCAAATGAGTCGCCTCAGGGTAAAGTGCGTGTTGGGATCCCCCCCCCCCATTCTCACACAGATCCACAAAGTTCTGTGTGCAGCAACAGCACTGAGTTGGCAACGAGCTATTAACATGACAATGGAATGACTGCCATGTTGACGTGACTCTCTGCATTACTGACTTTTTCATCTGTGAAGCCTGGCAACAGGAGAGACAGCACCTACACACACACACACACACACACACACACACACATACACACACACACACGCGCACACAGAGGCACACGAGCGTACCCACACATGAGAACATGGATGAGGATCTGCAATCGCGGCATGATCGCTAACGTTAATCACGAAGTAAACTGGAATGTCTATGTCAGTAAAATGTGTTTTATGGGAAAAATAATAACAGAAAGTGAAAAAAATATTTTAAACCTCTTATTTTTGATGTAGAACTTGTATTACTTGCACCATGTTAAACCATGTTTATGCTCACCAATAATACAGAGAGTGTGTGTTAGACTACTGAGGTCTATCACACCCACACATGCTGTCTTTTCCTTATTTAACTGTCATTGTTCTCATGCTGACACTCATTTGTTTCTTCAATGGGACAAGCCCAAAACATTTGGTAGTTAAAGAGACTATAAATAGAATTACAGGCCACCTGGGCTCTCTTAACCCGCGGTCTCCCATCAGTCTGTTCCATCAGGCCTTTCAGATCCTCATTATCACACATCAGTACGGTGTGGTTTCCGGGTAAACTCCTTCAAAGTTAGAATGTAAATCAGAAAGCATAACACCCCGAAGTTCGTTTGCTTGTCAGTCTCACAATAGTTATAGAACAGGCCAAATGTTTTGACTTTAAGCACAAGTGTTACCAATCATAGTTAGGATGGCTCCATTCCATTCCAAATGTTTGACCCTGAAACTGAAGCAGCTGAATTGAATTCAGCCATCGTTCATTATATGTGCTCTTCTTCTGTGAAAATATATTGTTTTATTTAGAGAGGAGGTTCAGGATCTCCAGTCTCAATCGCTTCCCCTTATCACCTCAGCACCCTTCAATGTTTAATGTGTTTACAGCAGGAGGTCAGCCGTTCAGTCAGCCGTCTGTGTGTTTCCTGTGCCGCAAACTGGATGGTTTGTAGCTGGGTCAATAGTTTCATTATTCGATTAAATCCAAAATGGCAGAAACAAAAACAAAAATATTCCCATTTTGTCCTACCTGCTGCTAATTAGCGGTTAGCTGTAGCAACTCAAATTCAGCCACCGCACTGGTGCTGGGTGTCACATGTTTAACAGCAGCACAAGAGAGTTTGCTGATCTGGCGGGGAGCTGGGGATCAAACCCTCGGCGCTGAGGTTTGCACTGGCAGAATGTAACTAAATAGCTGAAGGTCCGTCTGATCTCGTCTCACCGCTGGTGGGAAGGACATTTCCACATTTTCTTATTTTTAACCAACAAATCGGCCACGAAGAACTTCTCGATTCTCAAGTTCTAAATCTCTCACCGGTGGCCTCATATTCTGGATGTTGAGCGATGGCGTGCAGGTATCAACTACATGCCTCCCCTGTGTGGTCTACGTGGTGGTCGCTGTGAAAGCAGCTGATGAGCGACGAGATGAGACGCTAACGAGCCCTGTGGCAACACTGGGTGTCGTGGCAACGGGCCGGAGCCTGAGGAGGCTGAGGGTCTCACCTTGGAGTTGAGGTCTCTGTGGTAAATGTTCTTGTAGTGCAGGTAGATCATCCCTCTGCTTACATCACAGGCCAGGTCTACCTTCTCCCTCCAGCACAGGGGGACATCCTTCCTGGCTAGGAGCTCTTCCAGACATCCACCGTTTACGTACTGGAACAGCCAACATATACATATGTATGTGTTCTACACAGCAGCAAGAAAATATAATTTCCTGACATTTACATGCCCGGCTCCTACGCTCACCATTCCTTTATCACTATCAACTCCCATCAGTTTAATCCGGAGTGTTTTCTCACACCAACGTGCACAGCGACGATGACTCAGAGGTGCAAAATGGAAAAAAAGGGAAAAAGATGTATGACTCACCTCTAAGATTGGATACAGTTTGTCTTCTTTTACACAAATACCCAGATATCTAGAAACAGAGGAAATGTCTTCATGAGATGGGTTCGTTGAGGGAGTCATGTTAGCATGTTAGCTCAAAGCGCTACTGCTTCACAGAGTCACTAGCATGAAATAACACAGATACAAAAATTTACTTTTTTTTCAAAAAGGCCATTACATTTTCTATCAAATTCATATTGAAACAAATATTATAAAAAGTCTGTCGTATACTTTTTGACTTTGCTACCTTGTCCCACTTGTTTTTATCAAACGTTACTTAAACTCATCCATTTGTTAGGGACTATTTTCAGCTGTGTATGAATCTGCCTTTAGTGAGTATTTGAGTCAAACATCTGTGTGTCTGTGTTCATGGTGATGAAAAACATGTCGCCGGAGCAACAAAGAGTCTCAGGGAGGTGCTTTTGTACTGAACATTTGCTAACCCATTTATATGATTGCAGTTTATTATCAAAGCTCACGTTTCGGAGAATTATGACGCAACAATATTGCGTTGAGTCCCGGGAACAATGCACACACCCTGTGTTTGGTTTCTGCCTACACCGTGTGAGCAGGTCGGTGTGTGTACACAGGTACTTAGAGTGTGAGCGCTGCTTTCAACACTGTTAGCAGTGACCTCAGCAGATAAGCTGCACTCTGATAACCTTACCACCGTGACCTTGCTAAACGGCTAAAATAAGATTGCTCATGCAAACATTATGTCCGCCCGGTTTCACATCTTATGTAAGTCCTGTAGATGACATATCTGGTGTTAATAGCACCAAGGTCTCATTACCCTGCTGTGCTGCAGCTGCAGCGAAGCTGTGCTTCAGCCATGTCACAACTACAAAACAACCTGAGATGAGCAACATTTTTGGTATTTTTTTTTTTATGATTTAGCTGGAGCACATAGACGTTTAGCAGCTAAATTTCCCTCAGGAGTTGTTGGAGAACGAAAAAAAGTTACATTCATCAGATGGATGGATTATGTTTTAAGTATTTGCTCACATTGAAAAACATGTTTGTGTATTTTTTGCAGAAATATAAATTGCATTTTAACAGATATCACCAATGCTCCTGATAACTATATAAACCCATTGGTGAAAGCACAGCGGCTTCTGGGAGAAGAGGCGACGTTGACCCCGTTACCTGACGATGTTGGGGTGGGAGAGCTTCTGCAGCAGGCTGATCTCTCGCACGATGCTGTCTTGGTCCACGTCGTTTTTGTAGATCTTCACCACCATCACCTTCCGACTGGTGCTGTGCATCACCTGAAGGACGCCGATGTAAGTTAGTGGGACAGACAGTGGGAGCAGGAATAGCAGATGCGGATGCAGCAACAGTGATGGGGAGATTAAGGAAAGTGTAATCCAGAACCAATTTGTGTTTTTCTTTGTCGATTCAATTTTAACATCGGTCCAAAATAAGAAAGTGAACGCTTGAAGCCTAAATGTGTGAAAACCAGCTCTCCAGTCCAGCACCGGTGGAGTCACATTCGGAGTTACGTAAGATCTCAGCTGAGGATAAGTATTGCACCACCGCGTTCCCCGAAGCTGGTGGGCCAATCACGGAATGGCAGGAATGTTCCAATTAGTGGCCGAAACAAGGCGTGCTTTGATGGCAGCTCACACGGAGGCACTGAGGCAAAACCAGAGAGAGAGAGGGAGGACAAAAATACCTTATAGACTTTGGAGAAGAAGCCACTCCCGATCAGCTCGGCTGTGAAGTTTTCCCAGAACTCCAGTTTTCGGACTGCGGTGCGTAACTTCTGCCAGCGGTCCACATGGTAGTACTTGTCCGAGGACTCGCCGTACAGGGTGGGACTTGTGGGCTCCGGGGACACGTCCACGTCACACATCCTGGAGATGTCCGCTGGGAGAGTAGAGACACACGGACGCAGGTTAGAAGGAAGCTAAGAAAACCTGGAATCAGTCAGTTAAAGTCAGATTATCAAGGAAATAAAAAGGTGTAGAAAAGAATCACTGAAACAACTGGGTTTTTTCAGCTCATTTGTTTATCCACAGGTTTATTTCGACATTTTCTAGAGGTCTCTTTGAGATTTTGGAGCTGGAAATACATGATTAAATAGGAATTTCCCTAACACCTCTGATCTGCATGATGTGCAGCTGAAATTAAGGACCTTTCTTTGGAAAAAAGTAGTTCCACTGAAAAGTGTTCATGGCGAGGCCCTGTTATTTATAGTGTCTGCAACAGGTTGTTGATTTTTAAAAAGTAATCTTTTAATGCTTTGAGCTCTGACAGCGGAAGCCCCTTTAATTATTCATTATGTGTTTTAAGAGTATGTGGGTTCTATTTTAACTAATTACATGTTAGTTTGGGTTTTATTGACAGCCCACCAGAAAAATGAGCAAAATGTTTTTATTTTTGTGAATAACCTTAAATGAAATGTTTCAAAATCAATCCGATGGTATGAATCATGACATATAACAGCAACACAACAATAGTTATAATAATTATTTCATTGCACACTGCTGCAAACAGACCCCGCCAACACAAAAGGCCGTGTAACAAAACAAAAAGGGCAATTTATGCATCTAGCAGTATGAAAGCGACCGTGGATGAAAGAGAGGTTCACAAAAGGTCTAATTCCACTCTCCCACTTATTAGCCGCGTAGATGAGGCAAAGTGCTTCCACTTCACAGAGTGAAACAAAGACGGAGAATAGAGCGAGGCTTAAAATAGAGGCGGGACTAATGGAGGAACACAGACATTGTCCGGAGTTCCCTAAGAGAGTTGTTTTCCTCGAGAGAAGGTATCATCTAATTTCCGACACAAAACACATACAGAATAAAAGAGACGGATACACAAGTAAATGTGTTGCTTTCAGTGATCTTAATTTTTTAGTATTTATGCAACTCATTATTTCTCTTCACACACAACATAAATGATCTACATTTCGGTAGCAAGATACAAGACTTCATGATCTGCCGGGAGTTAAAATGAGCAAGAATACAAAAAAGAAGTGAATTTAAACTGAGCGTAGTGGGGCTGATGATGTCATGTTAAGGCATGGTGATAACTTGCAAAGTACACAAAGTTAATTTCAAGCCCCATGAAACAAACATCTTATTTAGCCTTCAAAGCATTTTTCTTGAAATGATGATGTTTTTCTTACTTTAAAAATATTAGTTATATTGGGTACCGATATAACCCCTCTTAGGTCATTTCGGTGTCAGGGATGGCATTGTTGCCATGCATAGTGTCCTTTCAAAATAAAATTAAACATAGGTTTACATTGTTCTTCTCTAAGGTGAAATAAGTTGACTTGCTCACACAACTCACAAACAGTGGTCTCCTTGATGAAAGTCCTGTGATTTTATGACCCACCCATGCACCCCGACTTCCTCCCTAAGGGGACTTTCTCACTCTTTATACCACATCGGTTGCTCTGACGTGCGTCTGTATCTCACGCTGAGGGGCCACTGACCAAACATCGGCATCTGACGAGTTGTCCGAGGAGGCCCCCGAGACACTACAGCATCTTATAAACTTCCCGTTCTAGTCCTCACAAAGGGGGGTAGTCCTGACCTAATTCCAGCCACGGACGACTGCTATGACAACACTGAAGGTCAGAGTTTGTTTTACCACGACAACAGCCTCTCGCCTTTACAATGACGCCGGTGGAAAGCACACACTGACACCCGAACACAATCGCCAGGGTTTTTTGTCAATCAAGCCGGGGGGAATCAACCCCTTCTATTCATGCTGCTTTTGTTCATTCGGCTCGGGACTAAACAATCAGTACACTTTCAGCTCCGGCAGAGTCAGAGCAAAACGCTTACAGTGCAGCTCTGTCATAGCGGTCTCTCTCTCTCCATTTACTTACTACTGTCTCAAGCCTTCATCTCTACTTCCCTTCTCCTTCTCAATAGGTATTTACTTTCAAAGCTTTAGTTGCCAGGTGAAAGGTCATGCCCCAAACGTGTAAAATACACTGTTCACATATTTGTTTAAATCTGTGTTAGCGAGCACTTCTGCTTTGCTGAGATAATCCATCCACCTGACAGGTGTGCCATATTAAGATGCTGATTAGACAGCATGATTGTTACACAGGTGGTCACAATAAAGGCCACTTTAATCTAGAGAAAGCGTGTACATTTTTCCCCCCATCATATAAGATGTTCTTTTGGTGACTACAGCTGGTCTTTCTAGATAAAGTTGTCCTTTGAGCTTTCATTGATTCTTTAAAAACACAATATTATTCCACTACAAAGTAAATATTGTTAACGTGCAAAAAAAGTTTCTCATTTGCACATCGAGCAGAAGAGCAACATTGGTATTAATTGGAGTCAACCTGATGAATTTAAGGTCCATATTTAGTCTCCTTTGAGCTCGGGTTTTGGTCTCTACCTTCTCCTAAGAACTGTTAAATGATGCACCGTGGTCAGCTAGCTGCTGTTTGGCAGGTTGTATGAAAACTGATGCCTGTTGCATCTGGAAAGAATGTCGATGAGAGCGGTAAGACTGAGCCAAAACTATAAGACCATAAAATCAAAACTGGCGCTGAGCGACGCTAAAACACTAAAGTTGAAAAGCGTCGGGTCCTAAATCTTTCTCGAGTCGCCTTTTCATAAGATTTCAATTTATTGTTAACACAAGACTATTGATTTAATTAATCCTTTCCAGTTTCCTCTACATTCTTTCCCCCCACTTTGTGTTGCTTTTCTGTCTCTTTAACCCGATCCGTCAGCTCCATCCAAACCGGCACACAGGGACCATAACGGACCACAAGCTGCAGAGAAACCTGGATATCCCATCTGCTCTGCTCTCTGCCTGCAGTTTGGGTTCACCACTTGTTATGATCCTCTTTTAGACAACGTAATAGGAATCTGGTCCCAACACATCAACAGCTCTATAGTCGGGATTAATAAAACAGTGAAAAGATGATCCGGCTGTTGTGTTGTCAGTTCTTACTCGGGTATCAGATGCACGTGAGCCGAGAGGTGATTCTTCGACATTGGGATGGGAAAGTTACACAAGCATGCAGGAAATATGTCGGTCCACGATGAAAGGCCAGATATCACAACCCGCTGCTAGTTTGACCCGTGTCTGACCACACACAGCATCACCAGGAGTATCAGGGCCGGCCATTCACCACGCTGACGTCCTCCCAGCTGATAGGGAATGTCCTTCATGAACGGACTCACAGTGAAAATCAGTTCGCACCAAAGAGAGATTTTTCCACAGAGCTCCGTCTCTCAACATGAGGATTTCTGGATCGTCCATAAAATCAGACTGGAATGTGACATTAGCTGTGTGTGTGTGTGTGTGTGTGTGTGTTTGTATGTGTTGACTTCTGTGTTGACTATGTCACCTCACAACCAGGGAGATTCACGTAGCTGATGCCAAGGTGTTTCCCAACACTTGAACTCAAAATGATGCCAGTAACAGCAAGTCAGTCTGTTTTTTTTCAACACCAAATAAGTGCTAATGAGCTTTTGCCAACCACTCAGAGAAATACTGGTCATTTCCAGGTGCAAATCACAGCAAAACTGGAACGGCATGCCATCGAAGTCGAGAAGTGACTCTCAAAAGGATCCTCCGAGCACCCGGTGACTTCAGCCGTAAAGTATGTACGAAGGGGGCAGACTCGCCACAGCGCAGCATTAATCTGCCTTTAACACCCCTCTTGTCATGACAGTTTTGGCTGCTTTCTCCTGCATTAAAGTCAAGCACCTAAACTGGCCTGAGCCAAGCCACAGTAGCCATTAATCGCTTCATGGATTTTCCATGCCTTCGTCTGCAGCTTTCTGAAGGCAGGGATGGCAGACGGGGATCGGATTGGTCGACAACGGATCAATAAGGGACCACCAGAGCTTGGCGACGCATCGCTGCGGCTCCCCGCCGGCGTCCACAGCAATGATAAGTTTCGCCACTGTTGCAGAACGCAAACCTCGGTGGGATACAGTGAATGTTTCAATCCTAAAGTAAGATGCAGATTTAGCATTTCATACTGGACTCTATATTCATATATTTTTAGGATCATCAGAATCTAGGCCTGTCATCGATTAAAGTAATTCTTAGTCGACTAAAACTCATACGAGTTTGTCGACTAATGAATTAGTTGATTTTCTGTCGGTCTCCACAAAGAATCACACAAGAGCATCACTTTAAATTTTGGGTTTACCAGTGATGAAGTTTCCTGGAAATAAGTAATTCAGCATGAAAAATACAAAGAAACTGACTAATCAATGAGAGAAATCTTTGTTTACTTGAAAAAGAAATGGCCGATAAGTCGACTTTCAATGGCTTTTTAGTTTGTTAAGGTGCAGCAGACATGGGGATGAATGTGGCTCCAGTATCTCTAGTCACCTGACCTACATAGGTGCAGTATTATAATATATAAACTCTCATTTTTGCTCTGATTTGGTCTCCCCCACATCTATTTTTATACTACTCTTTAGCTGCTAAATGTTTCTCATACGATACACTTGGTGTGGTGCAGGTAGTGGCAGCTTTAAGATGCAGTCTAACACGCCTTTCAACCTTCAGTACAGTGTAATGATGTTGCTTTGTTTTCTGTCCATGAAACAGTCGTCATCGGCGTGTCCTTCCTAGCTGTATTGACATTAGCTTGCAGGAGGAGAAACATCAACAGGCTTCATATCAATGACAAACAGCATTACGTAGGTGAAGCCATGTGGCATGCTGTATCTTCATGCTGATGTTATTCTGAAATACATAACTAAGATGGGTGACAACTTAAAAATAACAATCCTCATCTTTCATACTTGAATATTCAGCCAGGTTTTATAAATCAGTACTATTAGATATTTTTTGGGTGTGCACATGCATGCACTACGGCTGAACATAATGTGGTTTACAGTATAGGACGACAACAAGGTTTGCTGGAAGATTTGTGCAGCTCAGTTATGGAATCAGTCAATTGATGTACTAAAAACTGGCGGAATAGAAGAATATTTGTTAGGATCTGCGGTGCCTTGTCATTTCCCCTTGTTTCTCCTGTGTTTTCCCCTCCCTTCTTGTTGCATGTTTGTCTCCCTCTGTCTGTCAGTGTCGTCTCAGGCTGGCCAGGGCTGACCTACATTCTGTTCATCAGCCTGACTCATCTCACCTGCTGCTCCACTCACCTGCGGTCCATCTACGCTAATCACCCGATAGCTGTCTTAAGCCGGTCCTTCCCTTCCAGTCTCCGCCAGTTCGTTGTGAAACCAACCGTGGTAACACACAGGCCTAGTTTGAGGAGATTTTGTGCAATTCTGCTTGTATTTTTTCATATTGTGACTTTTGTCTGAAACCTGCTTTTTTTCCCCTCTCGGTGCTACAGAACCGCCACACGCACCAGCCCGTCCAGTCCTGCCCAGCCTTGCCTGTTGTCACTTCTATTACCCAGCTCTGGATTTTCCTCTGAGGACCGTCGGGAACGGCTGCCTTGTTTTTTGAACTCTTTAGTTGTCATTAAAGACCACCTTTTCTGTGAACTCCTGTCTCAGCGTCTGCATTGTGAGTCCAGTTTTGAAATGCGACGCAGCGTAACAATATTAGAACCAATTCAACAAAAGAGACTCAACATTTCCACATCACTCTCACGTCTGCATGGTTAATATAAAGCTACAGCTAGCAGCCTGTTAGCTTAGCTTAGCTAAATTCATTGAACACTGCTCATAAAGGCTGTTTACAGTTCGTAAAGCCTCCTGGCTTGGAGGTATTCCCTGACAACAATCAGGCGTCACCCAGGAACTGATGCATTATAGAACATTTCGTCTTCAATGTCTTTCTGTTCCACTGCCCTCATTCACCACCATCATGCTTAAACTCGGGTTACACTGTTAGCCACACCAGCTAACTCACAGAATTCTATTTATTTAATTTTTTTGTCTTTTTAGACTTCATTATACATCCAAGTGTCGACTCAAACAAACAGGATCAATCAGAGAACAGAGAGTAGGATGTTTACTCTTCTAACTGGCTGTAAAGTCATCCAACGGAAAAACTTTAGAAAACTGTTATGTGGTCATGGCTGTGTGTGGTAAACCACCTAATACCAAGGTGAAGGGGTCATGTGGTTCCTGTTGCATCCATCAAGTCACACAAGTAATCTCTGACAAGTGATGCGTTCAGGGTCTAAACTATAAGATGGCGGAGGGAAGTGGGATTTAAGGGATCAGAAAAAGGTAGAGGGTTAATATCGGGGGGGAAGTATCCTCATCTTCAAAGGAAGCGTCCAAAGAAAATATTAAGAATGTTGGATGGGTCCCCACCCCACTGTTTTTTTTCAGTATATTAAATACTTAGAGGGAGCTGTAGATGCTTTAATTCTCAGCAGACGGTGAAGTCACTTTAAATGTATTCAACTTGTTGCCGAGCTACCAGAACAGCACTGCAGAATAACATCCTACGGCCTATATTAATATGACATCTTAAAATAGCAGTGCTCGGCTAAGACCAGCTGTCTGCAACGATTAGATCACTATTTACATCACGAAAAAGCTAAAGCCTTTGAAAATGTCTAATGAATGTTAAATGCATTGCTTAATAAAGGAAAAAATACCCCAAAACGCTCACCCCTCCCCTCTTTAATAAGTGAATAACTCAAACCGCACCACTTCAGGTCCGCCTCCAGTCTTATTGCTGGTATAAGTATATACACTGGGCCCCTTCACTGGACCATGGAAGACAACATGAGGTATTATTTACACCCTGACTGCTTGTGGAAACGTTGGCAGAGTGAGATACTGTCTCCTGTATTTTTCTTCTGTGAAGAAAAAAAAAAAAAAAAAATCCTGTTTGAGAACAACATGTCTCTTGTAGAGATGGGTGAGTGGGCTGGAAACAGTGTTGGAGGTCATGAAAAATGTGGAAAACAACACAATGTATCTCTGTCCCTTCCTACACTACACACCACACACACACACACACACACACACACACACACACACAGACCATCAGCACAACACTGAACTCATCCAGTGTTTGAGCCAAACCCTCCCTTCGTCAAGTTTATGCTATGTTGGAAAAATGTGGCCGTGCACCAAAAGACAACCAACATACATTCCTGAAGGCAGCACATGAAGCAAAGTCAACATCCACCGACAGGTAGTAGAGTAGGTGATAGTAGCTGAAGCCAGGCATTATTATCCAGAGCCCACCAGAGTTGGGTGAGAGATGCTCTCAGATCCCAAAAATGTCGAACTATTCCTTTAAAGCTACAGTATAAATGTCTTTGAGTATGGTTTGGAAATGAGAGGCCACTGACCGATAACATACTGTCAACTCCCGCACCACTAAGGGTGGGGTGGTGTGTCCGTAGCGGGTTACACCCAAACCCCTCAGAGGGGAAAACACCCAGACTGAGTGAGACATGTTAAGTATTTTTCTCTATATTTCATTGTGATATCCACGAGGTGAAGGGACAAAACACTGGCGACGATCAGCGGGAACCGACGTCGAAATCAGCATCAAAATAAAATCAGATTCAAGGATTCCCTCTCTGTCCCTCCCTGAATCCTTCCACTGCACAGACTCCCACAACAAGTCTGCATGTAAATCCAAATGCCTCTCCTCGGTGAGGGGCGGAGGCACACAAACGTCTTCCTAAGAGCTGCTTTCTCAGGAGGCCTGCATGCTGCAAACTACAAAGCCTGTGCAAACATGGAGATTGAAGCTTAGCAGCTGAGCTAACTTCCAAGGAATGTAACAGGTTTATAAGGTAAATAAAATATGTGTAGATTATTGAGCCATTACAATAAAAAACGGCCGCCAACAGAGTTACAAACCAATTATATTGCTCCATATCTGTGAACAAATAGGACACGTGCAGGAGGTGAAAAGGAAAGAAGCCTATAGACTGTGGAGGTTGTGTTGGACACGGGGGGCAGGTAACAGGACACGTCTCTATGAACACTTTTAGAAAGGCAGCATGCTGAGAAGGTCGTTCTATAGCGGAACAATGCCGAGCTAAACACAATGACTGAACAGCAGAGTCACCTGCTTGAAGCCCCAGTTCATCAAAGACACACTAACATGATGATTCAACACTATAGCTGCTGTTAAGGGATGTGTGACGGTAACAATGCAGCACTGCACACATCACGGGTCGAGACGTTGTTGTTCCTCAGTTCGGCATCAGATCGTTTTAGTTTGTCTACACGCGACATGTATATGTAAAGAGAAGAGTTTGGAAAAAAAAGGTATTTGAATATCTCAATACTTACTCCATTGATTTAATAAGCTATTCATATGCATCCTGTGGATGGAGGAACAAACCCAGAAGTCTCTGCGAGGAAACTGAGGAGGAACCACACACATACAACAGCAGATGAGCAAAAAGCACAGACACAGGACTTTCCACAGGAACAACACATACACATGTGGGCTGTCAAGCAAGCAACACTGGAAACATGACGTGAAGTGTGATGTCACAGGTGAGTGTATTTCCTGGTGACGGAGGACAGTAACAGTTACTTTGGACAAGATGTATGGACGTGATTTATAAGGTTTCCACAATCAAATGGAGTTCAAGTCTTCAAAGAAACATGATGCAAAATCCACAAGATGATCTTTCAGTTTAAAGCATGACATGATGAAGTAATCATACAGGTCTGCACTTAAACAAACATGCATGTTTAGCATGGCAGTGGTTCCTTCCCAACCCTTCCCAGTGGGAGAGGTTTACTAATCTGACCAGCTGATGTAAGGAAGTCATTATTTACGTCATTATTTACATCATTATTTCATTACGTCACTATTTTAGCTCAATGTTTGGTCTATACCAGCTCCTTCGATATATATATATATATATATATATATATATATATATAAATATCATGCTGTTAAGCTGATTAATGCTCCATAAAGTTCACCAGCTAATCACTTACTATCTGTCTGTTTTTTTTATGCTAGCCAGGTAGCTTCGAGTGGCTTTTTCACTTTTTCCCCCACTGAGAACCATGATTGATTGACCAGTCTGGTTGATTAGACTGGTGAGAACCAAAACAATGAGCTGAAAGATGGTTATATTTATTTATCAGTGCAAACAACATAATTTACGTAACACTTGAACCAATGTTGATAATTTGGACACAGGATCCCGGTACACGATATTTGTACTGAACTTAAAGAAAGTATGCTAGTTGTGTTGCCTACGCTTAACCAAGTAGACCTACGCTGGTTTTATTGCATTTTTGTTTTGTTTGAATTCACCAATTTGTTCAAAAGACAGAAGAAGTCCAGGAGAAAATGTATTTCCCTTGAAACATAGGCTAATTCATGTAAAGGAACGTAATGATGTGCCTTTACGTAGGGGACCCTCACATTTACATTGGGACCCCTTTTGGACCCACAATCCCTATGTTAGGAACCACTGCATGGCATCACTATGGCAGCTTATTGTCTTTTGCATTGTATGAATAGTAGTTTTTCACTTATTCTAATAAGCTTTTGTACCTGATATTGCTATTCAGTTGTTCATTACTCCCCCCTGGTATGTATTTTTTTTTTTTTTTTTTTTTACTTTCTACCAACACAGCAGGAAACAAACAAACAGTGTACTTACACAGACTCGGTCCCAGCGTAGTGGTCGCTAACGGGGTAACTCAATGTTGGAGCCTTTACGCGGAAGTATTCTGCATCATAGATCCGTCCAGCGCGTGCCGTCTCTGCTGGAAGTCCCGCGCGCTCAAAAACTCAGTCCTCGCGGCGAACGGCTCTCTTGCAGGCGGTGCATTCCTGTGTCCTGCAGCTCACTCCTCTGTGGTGGTGGAGCTGGTGTTGTTGTTGGTGGTGGAGGTGGAGCGAGCCTCGCTAATGCAAATACATGTTTTATGGGTTGTCTTAGGAACCAGTCGCATCAGCACGTCGGTGGATGGAACTCCACCCACGGGCGGAGGAGGCTGAGCACCAGGGAGGAGGAGGAGGAGGAGGCAGGTCATGATGATGATAATAATAATTCATATGACTTATTGAGCACCTTTTTAGTTACAAAAGACATTTAACATTAGATACAAATACAGAATACAATAATAAAATAAAATACTTGATTATGAGTGGATAGGATTTAGAATTAGGAATACAGCATTTAGGGGGTTGACAGTTCAGTTTTTTGTAGGCTGATCATTACGTTGTGAAATTTTGCGGTTCTTATATTATTTATGTATTAATGTACCGGCATTCATAGATATATAGGCTTCTGTGAAGCCCTTCAGGCTTCCAGCCACAGCTTTCAAACAGTCTGCACTATAATCTGATAGTGAATGCCTTATAATGACCCGCCTCATCTGCCTGTGTTGATCAGAAGGATCTGGATCCAGCTGCACAGAGGTGGGCACCAACAATGTGGAGCTCTGGCCCAGAGCAGAACATCCCACTCAGTCAGTGTGTGTGTGTGTGTGTGTGTGTGTGTGTGTGTGTGTGCATGTTTTAAAAAAAAGAGAAATGGACACGATGCAGAATGGAGGAGAGCTTATGGCTGAAATGGGAACAGCAGCACGACAATGGGCTGCAGGCTCGTTCAGGCCTTGTGTCACTTTAACTGCTGAGCATGATGTCGGTGTGAACACATGCAGGTCTTTAGATGACAAAGTCAACTTGGGAGCCATCACAAGTTTATGGCCTGATGGGGTTCAACATTTCATTCTCAGATTGGTTCATGTTGAGGATATTTAAGAAATAACAAAAGCATCCAGTATTTTACAATTACTTGAATAAATTAATAATTATACATTATTGTATCACTCATTCTACAAGGGGTGTGCTTTGTTCTATCATTAAAATGTTTCATGTCAATTTTCTGTTTAAATCAGTACTTATAAGCCTTTAACTACCAATGAGGACCGCACATTAGATTTCTTGGAATTTCTATTTTTAAAAGTATATATTTTCCTTTTTACACAATATTTTACATTTTTAATTATATATTGGTACAACTTGTTGTATGAGAGCTGAGTGATATCAACATGACCACAAGAGGGTGTGTTGTGTTTTCTGGTTGTGTTTGATGTGATTTCTGATAAAGGCGGTATATGATGTCTCCTCCCTGTGAGTAAGATGCAGAGATGGGAGGAAGTAAAACACAGAGGCTGCTGGACACGTTGCAGGTTTGCAGCCATCTGTTCATGCTGGTCGGCCATGAAGCGGCAGTCTTCACCCGTTCTGCTGCAGCTAACAGGCTATTACACGACACCTAAAGCTCACTAACCATCATCCAATCTGTTGAAGCAATATTTTTATTTTGTCTAGATGGGAACAATATTTATTCAAGCATAGCAAAGCAATTAAAATGTACTGGATTATATTGATAAATCACAATGCTTTGACTCCCAACAAACAAGTGGATACAGTATTTCTCATTAATATGTAAGAAGAAATGTATCTGTGAGGCATTTTGTTGTATATAACGGTCAGCAGGAATCAAACTCAAATGGGAAAGAAAAGCTAAAAGGCACAATTATTTTCTTTAGAATTATAACTGTCTAAAGATCATACAGGGTATCTAAATTAGGCACTGAGTTTACAGCAATATATAAATACGTCATCTGCTGGCACATACTGCCACCAGCTGGTTGTCACGTGCAACTACAACACATACGTAAACAAGGCACACAGTTATAAGACACATACTGTAGATAAATAGGCACAGAAGTAACCTGACAATCAGCTGCAGGTTATCTTATAGAGCAAATATTATATAGTGGAAAAGTATTTTTCACACCGTGTGTTGGCTAATATGGCCCCATGATGATATTCACCGTAAGTGCAAATAATAGTAAAATGGATCTACTTTCAAATAGTCTTTGGATTAAACTGCAAATTTTGCAGGGTGAAGCCCATCATTGCAATACTGACGTTGCTTACTGACAGACTTTCCTTAACAGTTACATTCATTATTAATTAGAACTGGAACAATTGATTGGTTAGTCCCTAATGACATTAACATATGTTTTTGTTTATGGGACTAATTCCCAGAACTTCATTCTTATTCATTTGCAGGAAGTATGAGGTAATCTGGTCTTCAACGATTCTGATGTGATTGCACCCTGCATTTAAACTGTGATGGTTTTACAATCATGGTTTTTAATCCTTACAATAATTGGTTAAAGCTGCTGTAAGCAGCTGCCGAGGCCTTTGGAGAAGTCCTCCCACATGTGCAGCAGCTGTGACGGCTTGAATCCGTTGGCGATGATCAGTTTGGCGAACGTGCACCTGTCGTACTCCAGCCGTCGGATCTCAAACAGGCTCCTGAAGGTGAGCAGATTGAGGGAGTAGACCGGCCGGACAGCCAGCATACGCAGACACAGACCCACGTAGACGTCCTCCAGGGGGATCACTCTGACGAACCTGGAGGCCCAGGAGATCCTGGGGGCCAGGTCTGCAGAGAACACGTACCCGGCTCCGGACACGTACGGGGGGAAGCTGTCCTCGGGGTACAGCTCCTCGGACACGTGCCACTTGCTGTCGCTGTCCCTCCTCGGCCTGCCGTCGCTTATCAGGGAGCCGGTGATGAAGCCCCGCCGGGGGGAGCTGCTCAGCCTCCGGGTGAGGTGGACCACGTTCACAAAGACGTCGGCGTCCACCTTCATGGCGTAGTGAGCGTGTGGGCAGTGGGTCGCCAGCCAGTTCATCATCATCATGGTCTTGATGGTCAGGTTCTGGTAACTGTCCTGGAAGTTCATCTGGATGATGTCTGAGTGTTTCCTGCTCTCCTCCTCCAGCTGGGCCTGGATGCTCGGCACCACGCCCCCCACTGGGAGACCCACATAGAACAGGGTGAGGGTGTCTTGACCCGGGGCGCCCCATGTATTCCTCACGGCCTCCCTCGCTGCAGTCTGCAAAGGGGCAACCGGGACCATAAAGACCAGGAAGGGGGCTCTGGTTCTGTTCTGGCACGCAGCAGGCTGGTTGATGTCATACCGGTACGTCTCAGGGGAGATGAGCCTGTATTCCTCCGCCGGGAGAGGACTTGGTTTTGGCGGAGGTTTACTGCTCACCAAGATGTGGGCGGACAGGAAGAGCGCCGCCGGGACGGTGAGAAACTTTACCAGCCTCCAATAATTACATCTCCTCATCGCCTCGAGGTGTCCCCGCTTCCTCCGAGGTCCCGGTTCACCACAGGGGTCCGAAACCAAACAGCATGTGTGTGAGAGGCGGCGCAGGCGGCGGTTCGTCTCGGCGGGGAGAACCAGGAAAAGGAGAGCTGCCAAAGTCGGCGTGGGGTAGAGGCTGATCCAGGCGGCCACTTCCGGTATTGGAAATGAAACCTGACTGTTTCACGTATAATGTAACTTAATCTACAAAACCCTTTCAACCCAAGCCATGCTCGACTCCTCGTCCCAACCAAGTAGTTCCCGTTAGACACAAACGTAGTAAGGAGCTATCACGCTCCCACGTGACCTACGTGAAGCCTAATAAGGAAGCCGACCTGTGGCGACGTATTTGGGGCGCTGCCTATATCAAGTGGTTACCGCAGATTCCCCTCAGTCGTAGCCGAGCACAGCTGAGTAAGGCTATCATGTATACTCTCATCCAGGGATCAGAAGTTATAGACATCATATCATTTCGTTTTGTTTAATTCATACATAAATTGAGAGTATGGAAGCAAATGAGAGACATACGTATTTCAATTTAAACACCACTCAAGTCATAGCATTGAAATATTTTATTTTGAAAACCACGCATTCTAATGTAGGCTATTCCTGCTGAATTCACCCCTTTGAATGTGAAATATGAACTTCCTTGAATTTGCAATTTCAAAAGTTAAATCTGAATAGCTTGGTTTCAAAGTTAACAAATTCACATCCAAAACTTCAAATGTATCTTGAGAAAAGAAAAGTAGATTCAGGTTGCTCAAATATCAAATTCAGATCTAAAAATACTGATTCTGGATTCTGGGCTACCCACGACAGGATAGGCATTTGAGCCTGAATGCAACTGAACCAACGTCTTCCTTTTTTTTCCCCGTGTTCAACTTTTTTTTAAGGAGTTTTTCTTTATTCCAAGGAGGGTCCTGGGACAGATGATGTCTTGTGCTGTACTGATTGTTGAAGTCCAAGGTTAATTTGCGATGTTGGATTTTGAGCAAACTACCCTGTGAGGAACAACATGAGATGTGATTCAAAGCTCTGGGAAAAAAGTGAGAAAGATGATCGGAGTCAAAATGTGAAAAACAAACAAAAAAAAAAAAGGCCGGAACAACTTCCCTTTTAAACAAACTGTTTTATTGTAATACAGTTTACAGAGAAACACCTGTTGTTCATTCAGTTATAAACAAACAAAACAATAAAAACAAACTTAATTTACACAGGCATTCTTTAGAAGGTCAGTGGTTTAGTATGCTGCTGTAGCAGGGGCGGGTAGAGGGGCTGGTGGGGTACGAGGGGGTAAGGGGTGGGGGGGACTTGAGAGTAGAAACAGTAACTAGCTCTCTAGTTTTGGCCTGTTCAAACATTATTGTCATCATCAGCATAGAGACCTTACTATGTCCAACAGAAATCCAATTGGAATTGGCCATGTTTCATGTTTTTAGCTCGCTCCACATATATGTATTGTATTCACATTTTACAAGAAAGAAAGAAAGAAAATTATCATCACCGCATTATATACTGAATAACAGGTCCTGCCTCGAATTCACAAGAGAAACAAAACGAATGGAAACACGTCGGCTTTTCTTTTTCTCTGTTTCTTTTACAATACCGTTGACCGTAGCGTGATGCCTTCAGGGGCTTACATAATGAATGGAAACATTGCCAGCCATGAGGATGGCGGGTAAATTATTTTCCCATAAACGTTTTTTTTTTTTTTTACTCTTTTATTACTCTCTTTTTTATTTCCATCTCTATCACATCAGATGTTGCGGGAGATGAGGGGGTAACCTCGGGAGGATAAAGTGACACTGAGACAAGTTAAGCACAAAGACAAACAAATGGCAAGTTAGATGGAGATATCTGACATCTGAGCAGTGCCATCTGAGGAATATCCCTTTTTCAAATGTTTAAATCAGATGGTTGCATGTACAGCACTGTACATGTAATAGAATTTCTATGATAATCCAGTTGAATTATCACTGTATTATCGTTTTTTTAGCAAAGAGGCCCTGAACCTAAACAAGACCACGTTGTTCTATAACCATGCGGTCCTTTCTGTAAAACCCCAAATGGGACATATGGAACTGTATTAACTACTGTACACAACATAATGCCCAAGCTGCACAGTCGCCTCCCCACAAATGCTGCAACACAAGAGAAAAGATCGGAATAAGGTGAGATGGAGTCGTGGGTTTTTGTTCTGCTCTCTTTGGTGCGTGAGTAGAATCTGCTTGGGCTTTGATTTAAGTCCAGTTTGTAACATGTACATCGATTTCCGCACTGGAAGCATTTCCACAGCCATATCGGGGGGTGGGGGGGGTTATGGAGGCTGATCTGTGTACTGATAGGGGGGTTGTGGTGGTGTTGGTGTTGCGTGGAGGCAGCAGGGCTCTTGGCAGTGGCTTTGGTCGCTGCAGGGTGTGTGGGTGTGGGAGTCGAGGTGATTCATGGGGAGTCCAGACAGAGTAGTAGCAGTGTTGGTGTTGTTGTTGTTGTCGTTGTTGTTGTTGGTGGTGGTGGTGGATTGTTTATGATCGTTTCCTCCGTCCCTCCAGGTTCCTGAAGTTAGATGGCCTGATCTTCATCTCGGCGAACTCGATCGAGTGCTCGTGGCCTTTCCAGTGGAACCAGTTCACACCCTGGAGAGGAGGGCATGGACAAATGATGTCAGAGTAACGTAGAGGCCTTTACATGCGATACAGTCATGTGATATTGTACAGAATACATTGAACGTCAACACTTCTAAAAAGGACTCTCTAAACCCACTGAAGGACCCTGGGAGCCACATCAAAGACCAATGAAACCCCATGAAATACAGCCAAATCCTCTTTTGCAATTTTACAATACCCTCATCTCAAAGACTAATGGACCTTCAGTGACCCCAGGAAGCCCCCCTGGGGACCCTCATTTGAGGATAATTCTCCATTTAAGGACCCATGCAGCTGCTACATTGTACCTTGCTGTGACTGTTATCTCCATATCGTCCCATGAGGTTGACGCGGTGGCAGTTCTTGTACCAGAAGGCTCCCTTGTAGGACAGGGCACAATTGGTGACAGCGATGTCGTTGTCGTGGTCGTAGGTAGAAAACGGACGGCCGTGGTGGTAGGTCATAGAGTCGCCTACGGAGACACACATCAGAGATGGTGGACTTTACTGTGGAACAGTTTCTGTTCGATGTACGTAGGAGATGAAACATCATGCTACAAATGGTGCACCACTTCTACACTGTTGGTGGTTTCATGACAAAGTGTTATAAGAAAACTCTTAATAAATAATGATGAATAATGAATAAAATACTCAATATCATTTTAGAATAAAACCTTTTAGAATAGGGAACTATATCTGAAATTACCAAACAATTTTTAAAAACCAAAGTATAAGACATGTATATTTCTGAGCCATTCTAACAGGGAAGTCAAGAAGTATTGACATATTTGGCTTCAGAAGTCAGCTTTACCTGCTGTTCCACTGTACCCTCCCACGTGGACTTTGTAGCGGGTCCGAGGTTCAGAGACGGAGAACTTGTCGTACTGAGCGAAGGCTGTTTCTCCCTTATCTCTCAGGTCCACTCGCAGCTCGTACTGACCTCCAGTCGTGATCTTGTGCAGGTTGGAAAGACCTGAGTGAGAGAGGAGAGTATAGATATAAAATGGATGGACATATATAACACCAAGTAGGTGATGGCTTAGATTCTATATGACCACGTCCACCATGTGTGGGATGCTGATGTCTAAATTACCCAGCCAGAATTCATCGTTCATGTCTCCGAAGCCGGCTGTGTAATTCTTCCAGTTGCGGAAAAATTCCAGTCTGCCGCTCTGTCGTCGGAGGAAAACCTGAGAGAGAAATACAGGAGATTCTCCAGATATGTTTTTATTGTTTGTTGGTGTGACACCTTTAACGTTACACATCCTTTGTTAATGTAGAAATATTCATCATTGGACTCGGATACATCCCTGACGACCGGAGACTTACGATCCATCCGCCTCCATCGGTGCTCATGTCGCAGTAGACCTGGATGGGCTGGCCCTCATCTCCACCCAGATAGATGGTGTACAGGTCTGATGTGGTCTCGCCGTTCAGGAGGGCCTGGGAGCAGTCTCTGGGATGTCTGTACAGCACGCCAGCTGCACACACACAAGGCAGGTGTTTTTTTTTTTCATAGTTTAGAAGTTCTTAATTTGAAACAGGACCATATTGCCCTTCCACTGTAAAATACTGATACTGAGATCTATTTGGAACCTGCCCAGTGTGTACGAGCCTACTCACTGGTGGTGAAGACAGTAGTGATGACTCGGCTTCTCTTCGGGCCGGCGATGGCCTGCAGCTTCACTGAATACTCGGTGGAGGCGCTGAGCTGAGCCATGTTGTAGGAGACGGCGGTGGGACTCAGGACGACTTCCTGGAGGGGGGAAATGCGTTCAAACGTTTCACTCCCAAACACATTTCATAAGACTGACGAGTCCCCGGCGCCTCTACTCACACGGATGGTGCCGTCCGTGGCCTCAAAGCTGAGGATGTACCCGGTGATGTCGGCGCGAGGCGGCTTCCAGGTCAGCATGCCGTTCTCCGTCTGGATGTTACTGGCCACCAGGTCCTGAGGGGCGTCCACGTCTAAATCCAACAGACGTTTAAATCATTTCATATTTCACAACTTTGTCTCAGCCCCTTAATGCTCAGGAAACAGTAAATCTCTTGGTTGAATCCCACTTGGCCTAGCTGCTCAAATCGACTGTTGGGAGGCAGTAAAGCTCACCTGTGGTGAAGTCGGTGGTCGTGGCTGCACTCTTAGCCAGGTCCCTCACAGCGTAGACCTTCACGGTGTAGTGCGTTGCCGGCGTCAGGGAGCTCATGTCAAACTCCACCACGTTTCCTGAGACGCGCTCCATCACCGGAGCCACTGGAAGGACACGGAAGGACACGCCTTAATAAAGCAGCACAAACATGCAGGCTCTGACTGATGGCTCTGACTGATACGACTCTTATCACAAACGGATTATTGGGATCTTGGTCACGTCTCCCCCAAATATGATCAACATGCCTTCTGATCAGTTCTTCACTGAAAGGCAGGAATGTCATCTCATGATCACGTGTGTCTGTTCATCATCATCATATCTACATGTATCATCTGTGAACACTAGATACCTGAGTCTGCGCTGTAGGTGATGACGTAGCCGTCCACAGTAGCGATGGCCGGCTGCCAGAGCAGCAGAGCTTCAGTGTCACTGATGTTGACTGCAGTCAGACCACGTGGCTTATCCAGAGCTGTAACACACACACACACACACACACATACATACTCACAAATCAGTCATTTATCAACGTTGCATGTGTTATTTGAATTCTTCTTGTTGGGCCTTTTTATATATATATATATATATATATATTTTTTTTTTTTTTTTTTTTTTTTTTTTAACATATATCATACAGAGAATAAAATACTAGAATAGGGAACTATATCTGACAGATTTATTCAATGGCTTCTAATTAATAATTTGTAGCTTTTCAAAATATTTGTGTCTTACCTGTGGTGACGCTGTCTGATCCAGGCTCACTCTCCCGTTGACCTTTGACAGCGACAACAGTGACCTGATAGGTCACCCCGGGGGTCAGGTTGGGTAGCACGGTGTGAGACTCGGAGCCGTCCACCGTCAGCGTCTTCGCATTACCTGGAAGTTGAAACAACGAGTCATCTGGCTGAAGTAGTAGTTGTTAACATGACAAATTAAATATGAACCTGATATCATCTTAAATGATTATTCATTAATGAGTATTCCAGCAGTACTCTACTTCCTTTTTCATCTGTATGCCACATTTCAGTCATACCTAATCTGCTTAGTTTAAGGTCCAAATTCAATTCTTAAACAGTACATCTTCATTTACAGTGGACGGTGGATCTATTCACAGCAATCACAACCTAACAATAGAAGTACCTACAACTAGTCACTAGGGGGCAGAAGTAGTCTATCATTGGAGAGAAGAGTCTTTCCTGCAGATGATGGAGGATTAAAGTGATTGATGGACCAAATTGATAAATCAGTGAGAACATCCAAACAGGCTATAAAGTCATGAATGACCTGGAATATAAAACCTATAATTGCTCCAGGCTACATCTTTATGTTGTAAATGCTTTATTTCTTCCCTTTCTTTTATAGTTGAGTTCAACTAGGGGTTGATTTATTTTAATCAAGTGATATTGCTGTAAATATTGTCCAGATCTTCCCTGAATCAGTAGTGAATGAGTGTTTAAACACAAAGACACTGACCTCCATGAGCCGGCATGTAAGTGACCCTGTTGCTGTCGACCCGAGCTTTGGGAACCACCCAGTGAACCGTGGCCGACGTGTCGGTGACATCGGAGAACCGGATGCCCTTGGGTGAGCCCAGGTCTGGTTCAAACAGGACAGACACAGTCTAGGATTAGTTCATACATCCACCTGTGGCTTCTAGTGAGGATTTGAAGTCTTTCACATGAAAATCAATATAATCAGATGTATTTTCTGCTTCACAATTAACAGCAGACAAGACACACGTATTATTTACATGTTATTGTAGCCAAAGCAGATCCGACACTGAAATGCGCTCCTTAGAATAAAGCCAAAGAGAGAGAGATGGCGAGGTGGACAGACAAAAGGGACCCGGGAGAGAGACCCGGGCTCACGGAGAGACCCTTCAGTATCTTGCGTGACAGACCTGAGGAGATTAACTTGCCCCCATTTCATGGCAGCACAAAAGTGAAACATGCGCCACGCAACCCAAGAGTAAAGCCTTCACCCCCAGGGAGGACAGGAGACACGGCTACAGACAACTGCTCCATGTAACATAGACAACTGCTCCCCCGAACACACACACATACACACACACACACTTCACAAAGAGCAACTCCGGCCCACATGGGGCCCGGCAGTCAAAGCAGCATTTGGGAGGATGAACGGACGAAGACGACACAATGAGAGTCCTGAGTGGGGGTTGACTCAAGTGAGTTCTCAAGGCCTTTTCTGAACCATTTATCTAGGTCTAATTCTGATCCAGCAGCAGTCCGAGGCAATCATCGGGGTCCTTGTGAGCCCACAGTGTGTTCTGGGATAAACCTGGTTTGTGATGACAGGTCCTTGTGGACCCACTCAGGAGGACTGACAGACGAGGTCTGAACACGAGAACTGGCGCTCACCATTAATACAGATAACCTTTTTTTTTCTTTAGTTGCAGCGTTAAGTGCGTTTGAAGGAAACACCCCCAAGACGCTTGTTATCAGGTTAGTAGACAAAACACATGTTAATGACCACGCTTTCATGCTGTTACCATAGAAGACTGACACGGTTTAGACGTGGATACACATTGACCACACCGACGGAACCAGCGGGGGTTTCTCTCTGATTTCTCCGTCCGTTCACCGTGTACCTGTTCTCACCCACTCCACTACAGACTTGGAGCGTCTTCCCAAAATGAGCCCAAAGATTTCGATTTTGTACTCGGTGTCCTCGCCAAGGTCCGCGATGGCGGCGGTCCGCTCCTCGCCGCCCAGCACCAGCTCCCTAGGTTGGCCCGGGTCGTCCGCCTGCCTGACCATTATGACAAAGGTGTCAAAGGCATCCTCTTCGGCCGTCCAGGCCAGCCTAAAGCTCTCGGGTGCCACGTCGGAGACTAGAAGGGCCTGCACCTCGGGTTCAGCCTCTGAGTGACATGCAGGGGAAGGTCAGTCTCGCTCCTCTGTGGAACTCAAAGAGGTGCTTTGACATGTCAGGAACACGGCAGTGAAAGAGAGAGTATCAGCCTGTAAATGTTATTAAGGTCATATGGAAGCTCAGCAAATACAGAACAAGGAAGAGCAGCGTTTTGCTGAAAAGGAAGAAATTAACAACAGTAGGTAGGTGGTTAGTTAACTGACCTACGAAGCCTCTGTGTTTAGTAAGATGGAAAACTGATGCAGGAATACATTTGTCGGGGCTTGGGCTGCCACTTTATTTTTAGTTAAACATTCAAACTACTGCTTGAATGAAATTAATTTGTAATTTGCTCTTTGAATTACAAGATGACAGCAGGGAGTCTTTTCATATCTACCCAGGTGTTCTCTTCACTAGCTGCGGAGAAAACTATCGCTAAGTTAAGAAAAAAACATACTTCTTTTAGCCCAAACCATCGTCTTTTCTTTCCTAAACATAAATAAATCACAGAGGGGTTAATAAAAGCACATAGTGCAACAAGCAGCTTCCTCTATTTGGGGCTTTTTCATGCAAATGTCAGAACTGCTTGATATTGTTGAACTCGGCCCGAAAAGAATGTGCAGATTTACGGAGCATCCACCATTAAATCGTAATGATTCCCTCGGTGTAAACTCTTCCATGTTATACGTCAGATATGTGTCCATATTTCTGCAACAAAACTTAAAGTAAATTGCACTCAAATCAAAGAAATTTCACAATTCTTCAAAGAAAAAAAGTAACAGCCCTGGTCCCAACCCAACTCAGATCTTTGTCAAAATACTGCTTCCCTCAGAAGAATGCTCAAATAGTGCAGAAGTCTATATGCAGATGGGAGTGTGTGCACGTGGTGCAGTAAAAGCTGGTAGTTATGCAGTCATTAGCAGCAGCTAATAATGGCTAGGTGATATAGGAAGAAAGGCTGAGAGACAGCAGGAGTCTACAGCTGCATGGAGAAAGAGCTTCTCCAATAGATGAGTCAGCCGAAGCTAATTAGCTGGGGGGAAACTTCCGGTATAGCAGCACAGATGGATACGTGGACCGGACAGGGCTTTAAAAGCAGCCGGGGTAGAAGCAGATATAAGTGGCTCCAGGAGAAAGCCTTTATAAAGGCCAGCACCACTGCTCATTAAAACACTACACCAAATGTGAGGGTCTCAGGGGTCCTTGAAATAGCCCGAGACCCCCGTTTTTTTTTTAATTATTATTGTGAGGGAAAACGCATGAGGCATTTGTTGTGAGAAGAAGCGGTGGAAATAAAAAAAAGCCGAGCAGACAAATCCCAGGGAGCTGTCACTCTTCATTAGCCGCCGGGCGGCTTTAGCTGGTCAGTCGGAGAGAGGGAGGGCCGCATCTATCAGCTAACATGTGCTAGCTTGCTACTGATTCCCCCCCTCCCCCTCCCACCACCACCACCACCACCACTTCTACCCCTCTAGCCCATATACCCCCCACCCCCCAAGACCTGAGGGAACACAATCCCCCGCTCACAAAAGGGAGCCTGTTCTTGGAGGAGGTGGGCGCCGGCGCCAGCTAACCTGCTGAAAAGGGGGACCGTGAGCTGGTTCCAGTCTCGCCTGATAACTTTACGAGAGCAGCTTGTGGTGATATGAATCACAACTGAGCTTGTTCTGGGCGCCGTCCACATCTCTTTGTGGTTCCATCAATCATTTGCTGTAGGAAGCTAAAACTTTTTACTTTTTTTTCCCACTCCCCTTTTTTCAGAGGATGACTTTATTTTTCTTCCTGCAGCAGAAGGATGTTACGCCGTTCCTCGCATAACGTAATCAAATTAGTCAGCGCTTGTAATCACAAGTTGGAATGTTTGAATGGATTAAGCGGTGCTAATGAAAAATGTTAAGATAGTTTCACCAGGCATTAGCATGCAGACAATGGGGCCCGTCTTTGAGTGCATGCCATATTCTGCGTGGCCCCAGAAGCCCCCTGGCACCCCAGCACCCGAGGCCCAGGGGCAATGGCAGCATGAGAATGAAGCGCGGTCCGGGCTCGGGAGAACTGGGGATGCATACAGAAGAGAGGCCTCACACAAAGTGACAAAAGCGCCTCAGGGTTTTTTTTTGTCCTCTGTCAGTCCTCCCATCTTTCTTCCACATGACTGATCCACATCGGAAGATCAAATGCTGAATAATATCTACGAAAGAGATGTCAGCTAAACCCCCGAAACTGGTTATTTTTGACGTCCCGGTCTCGTCTACGTGGTTTTACAGGGTGAAGACGAGAGTGTTAATCCTCAGAAGGTATTTGGGAATGATTTACTTGTGAAGGTGCTCTGAAGCCATTATAAGGGATCATTAGCAGATTTGGGTTTCACTGTTTTACAGCCCACTTATAAGGCACATACTGTAATTGCCAGCATGCTAATCCCGGGTAATGACTGTGTTTGGTGGAGTGGGCCGGGAAACTAGCTAGCGCACCTGTGGTGTCCCAGTTAAAACAGCCCACTGACTTTTTTTTTTTCAAACATTTTTCGCCCGTTCACACAACAGACCAGGTGCCGTTGCCGGCTGGACTCGTACCAACAGGCAGACTGACAGCTTAAAAGGTGGGTCAGAAGCGTATGTGCGGCTGATTGAATGGGTTTTGTGTGTGTGCTGCAGCATGTTAGAGTGTTAGCCCATTTCACAATCCCTGCCTCTAAAGGAAGGGGATACGTGCATGATGGATGGCTGATTAGGGGGTTGTTGTTTGGAGTGTTGAATAGTGAGAGACTTTGTTTACCCCCCAGGAAGGATAACTTCCAGCACAGTGGCCGGTAGATTTGCCTTCACACACCTTTTTTGAACTCCATGCCTCCTTCCCTACAGGTACGGCATTAACTATTTATTTACGACCCGTCACATTTAGGTCTCTGTGGTTATTACTTTAGCTAGATTCATTTTTTGCCAATATAATAGTTGAAATTTCTGTTGAAGCCAATGAAAGTGGCAGATTTGAAGGTCATGGGGTGGCTGACAGCGCTGAGTAGGATGGCGTACAAACAAACACGATCAAGTTTTCGTATCACATCCATCAGTCAATTCAACACTGCGTGTGAGCCACACAGGCGCTGAATCCACAAACAACCGTTACTTAAGTCCACATGGAGAAACGGCGACTAATTCACCGTGAGCAGCGGGAGAAGAAGGAAGCAAAAGAAAGAGCGAGGCCCACGGCGTTGACAGCGTTGATACCTGTGATGGTGTCTGCAAAGACCGGCTCTAAGAGGGCCCCCCTGTACACGCCGTACAGATTGGCCCTGTACCAGGTGGAGGAGGACAGGCCAGAGATGGCGAGGCTGCGAGCATCGGCGGGCACCGTGTGGTTCTGCCACTCGGCGCCCGTCTCCGCGTCGGTAACCTCGATCAGAAAGGCCTCGAAGGCCCCGTCCTCAGCCGACCAGGACAGAAGGAAGCTGTCCCATGACACGTCGCCGACGGTGACGTTGGTCACAATGGGGATCTGCTCCTCTGGGTGATGACAAACACGACAAAAATCGACATGGAGTTACGGAGCTGGGACAGACATGCACAATGGAGACAAGAAGGTGAGACCGATGCAGGATTTCACAGGCGATTCTGATCCGAATCATTCCAGAAATGGCTCCATGTATCGGTCAAACCTTACAACAACACAAACATACACATTCCAGCGTTACATTTATACCCTTCACATATAAAACAAGAGCGAGCTGCTGCTCAACAGCGGTCGAGTCCTCCTTCACAATATCAGCTGTGAAAAAAAGATGATGATCTCTTATTTGTATTTCAATCGACTCATTTTGCCATCAAGAGAAGAAAAAAGAGAAAAGACCTTCACTTTGTGTGGAGTCGAAATGTTCCCTTATTTCCACTTCAAAAGGCCAGAGGAGAAAAAAAGCAGCCTCATTATCTCGACTGCCTATAGCCACCTCTTCCTCTATATCTCCTCTATATTACCATATAGGTGGAAGGACTTAAAGATAGAAAGCAGGCAGACAGACATGCTGATGCAGCTTGTGCACATTAATGGCCGTGAATGAGCCATTAACATTTGAAGGTGCGGCGTAGCCCCGCCGGTATGGCAGAAGTACACCGTCCACTTCAAACCTATGGGGAGGCCATGCAGAGCCACGCGCCGCCGGCAGCCTGTAATTGGAGTCCACTGTGCAAGCATTCGGAGAGGAGATTAGAAAGAGATGGAGATAGACGGCGCAGGTAAACATCAAGGCTCCCATTATCTTCTTTCACTCTGTGGCAGAGTGGAGCGCAAATAAGGGAGGCAGACAATGGGATGTGATGGGGGGAGGGGCTTTGCTGGAATCCGCTGATCATCGCTTACGGGAGCTCATATGAACATGTAAAATGAATTTACTGTGCGATTTGTCTGATAAGTTTCTGGCTCTGTCGCGTGGAGACAATTTGAGTCAGCGTCGCGTTCCCGGCTGCAAACTTTTCTCCTGAAGTTGCAACAAAGAAGTAAAAGTTATACTATTATAAGCAGATACCAATGTGCATGTATTTGTTTCCTCCTGTGGACACCCATTAGCGGGTAATCTTCATATGAAAACATATACTTGCTCACAAATATTGTATAGTAATAGTGTATATTAAAAGAACAACATATTGTTTTATGCCTTATGTAATAACAACCTATATATGTCTCTTCTACATGTACATCTTATTGAGGTGAATCTCAGAGGCTAATCAGAATATTTATTTTTACTTTGACTGAATCAACCTTTAAAGACCGACGCCGCATGCAGAAGAAGATGTGCGTAAATCAAATGGTTTGCTGAGATATTCCCTTTTCATGCGGATATCTTCCATTTGAAGCACACTTGTTCATCGAGAATCGATTGTCTGTGCATGCAAGACAATGATCTCACTCATGCTTCATTTTCTCCACAGAGAATCAGTCGCTCATGCACTCATTGTCTTATGAAGTGAGACGCCATAACACACAATATAATACCAGACAAATGCTGTCAATACAAGGACACTGGTGTTATATATAGACCCTTTTACAGTTTGTAAACAATGATGCCGTATGTAAATGTGCTTATGTGGTTTGACAACGGAAGTAATGTGGAGTGCAACAGCTTATCAAGCTACGCAAGTATTAACCACCAACGATGGCCAATGCAACTTTACTAGTGAGGCTACAAAACATTGCAAGTGGCCGCATATCTCTGGTCATGTACAGAACGTTGAACACCACGACGTCGGCTCAGAGTTTTCACTTTATTGAGTTTTTAAAAAGTCTGATAAAAACATGAGCATTTTATAGCTTACAGCCATCGACCCTGCCGGTGTTGCGGTTTAATGAGTCACCGTGTTGACTGGTGACTCTCAGTCTGTAGCATGTGTCCTCATAAAAGCCTTCAATCAATATTAAATAAATATTCATGTTTTCTATGCCCACCATGTATGTTACAAGTAACTACGAACACGCAACAAACAGACGTTTCGATCGGTCGTCGGGATGGCCGGAACAAAACACCACTTCCATTACCAACATGTTTATATTTATGATGACATTATAAATATATACCTCTGGGATTTTATCAGTGTAATATAAAACAGCAGACACGTTTGTTTGATTTCTTTAATTATACCAACATGGGAAATGAATGTTGGGACGACGTGCGTTTCCACACGTCTGTTGTCATTATTCCCTGAGCGTAACTCTTCCAGTCAGATGATTAGTTTAAATTATGATAATCCTGGCTTTCGTCTCCTGATTTCCACATCTGAATCGCATGAGTTCTCCCCAAATCTTTCATCCTGTATCTTCATTTTCAGAAGCACATTTTGGACTTGGCTCGATTCTCGGCAGGTCACTTAAACAGCTTTGAACGCTTGAACAAACAAACTCTCTCCGTGATTGTCAGGAACAAGTCGAACCCTCCAAAAACCCTCCGCGGTCTCAAACCCACTGCAGCACTCCCCTTTCCTTCAACCCCTCCTGTAAAACCAGAGTGATCCGTGTTTGCGCTAGGTGTCTGGGGACGATAAAGGCTGCAGATCGGGGGCCAGGCCGTGGATTAGAGGGGCTGCTGATTTTGGAGACAATGTTTTAACAGGAGTCCCAGCATGTGGCCTTTTATCTGACGGAGCCACAGTTCATCGTGGTCAAATAGCACAAAACCAGAGGGGAGCAGGGCTCACGCCAACAATTATCACATGAATGAACATTGTGTTGGCTGCACACATGTCCGTACAAAACCCCTCACACACACACACACACACACACAGTCTCACTCTATCTCCGTCTTCTTAGCCACTCAGTCTCTCAATCATACATGCCACACATGAGCACACAGACAAGAGTGGACACACACACACACGAAAGTCTGTATTCTGTTTTTCTTGGCAACGTGCAATCCCCCCAAAAAATGCATCAAAAGATAGTTATTCCGAAGCTCCGACTTTTCCCTCATGCCGTATCGATTTTTGCCCGCAGCCGTGCATTTAATGGGTACTCATTGCATAACTGGAAGATTTAGTTTTGAAATGTTTGGCTTGGAGGCAACCCGACCGCCGCACGAGAAATATGCCACAATCACCTCATTTGTATTCTTTTTTTTTACTTTAAAAATGGGGAAAAAAGAAAAATAATCCCACATGCTATAAATGAGCCCTTTTTTTTGGGGGGGGGGAGTGGGTAGAGGCAGAGTGACAAGGAGCTAACAATGAATTCAATTCATTGCCTTGGTTTGGCTGCAGTACTGCAGGATGAAAACAAATGGACCAATGGTTATTCTCCCACCCTGTGCCGCTCAGCTGGAAACCTCATGGAAACAGAGGACTAAACTCAGTCCCAGACTGACACCAAATATCTCAGTCCAGCTTATAATAAGGCAAAACCTTACCACCTCTCTGCCTTGTTATTAGTGGTCAGCTCACGTAAGAATTAAAACAGGCTCACATTCATCTCGCAGTGTTCAGTTGATATATCATGGCTGTGCAGAGTTGACATGGCGAACAGTTTTGTAGTACTGGTCTTCGTCTTGAGACCACGATTTGAAGGTATTTTCTTGAGGTTAGGGCTAACCCTACCTGCAGTCTTGGTCTTACCTCGGTCTCGATGGAGATGGGCAAACAACCACAACCCTTTTTATCCGGAAGATCGCTGCTTGTGTCCGATGTGAAACCAAGTCAAAGTTATGTTGCCATAGTTGTTTAACGTAACATACGCACTTAAATAGCACCAATTACATAACAAACTTACTTATTTGAACTCAAACCACAATCTCTTTCTGAAAACCTAACCAAGTACTTTGGTTGTATTAAAGTATTACGTATTACTTAGTATAGGACGTAGAGGTGTGTTTCTGCAGTGCTGACCTGTGGGTGCTGAGATGGTGGTGGGTGCGCTGGTCCTGCGGCCCCTCTCTGCGATGATGCTGATGGTGTACAGCATGCCGGGCGTGAGGCCCCTCAGGATGTGAGACTCAGAGCTGCCCGGGACCACGTCCTCGGCCCTGTGGCCATCGGCAGATACGTAGACCAGTCTGAAGGAGTCCAGTTTGGCCAGGGGGCGTCTCCACTCCAGCATCATGGTGGTCTCTGTCACCTCTGCAACCGTCAGGTCCTTGGGAGCATCCAGGGCTTATTCGAGAGGAGAGGAGAAAGATATTCAGTACAATAAGAAGATCTGCACCACCATATTTATAATGGGATTATACCTTACCTGTCACCGCGTTGGTGGTCGTCGGCAGACTCTCCCGCTCATCCGTCACAGCGGTCACACCCATCCCATACTCGGTGCCGGGTCTCAGGCCTACATAACGTGGCGAAAATTAAAAATGAAAGAATGCACTGTGACAGAAATAAAAAAGCCACGTCATGTTTTGTTCCACTGAGGTGTCACCAAATGAACGATGGGGAGGCTCCGTAGTCAAGTGGCCAGCTGTTTTGGCTAATGGCTCTAGTGCCCATGGCAAAACACAAAAACCCTCTCATGTGGGTTGGTTGCACAATAGATCGCAGTCTAATTGCATTTCATGGTAAGCCCGCACTCACTGCGGAGCATCGGTGTTGCATTTGCATTGATGGATCTATAGGGCCCTTGTCGCGGAGCGGGAACACTACTTGCTATGATACAGCCGGCTCTGGAGGCCCTTTTGGTCTTTACAATTAAGCCCTCTCTCTCAGCCTGATCGCCTCTAATTCCTTTATTAACTCCCACAGAGGTCATCATACGCAGAGTCCTGCAGCATGAAATTACACCTAATGCCCAGGAAACTCATTATCAATAAAATCACGAGCGTGAAGGCAATTACAGATAATAACTGTGTGAAAGAAGTGCTGAGGTGTGCGTGGAGTGGAGTGGGACGTCGGCTGAATGGGCACAGCGCTTTATTTCCACGGGATGGGCCTCCCAAGGACAAAGCATCGGGGCCAGACAAAGACACTATTAGCCCATTTTTTTGGAAGCTTTTTTTGTTGTTGTTTCTCATGGTGTCTAATCCTGCTATGCCGTAGCACACAGCGTAGAAACAAACACACATCCGCTTCAAAGCATGGCTTTATAATGTCAGCGGTGCAGATAGATGAAAACGTGCCCGATTCGCTTGTTTGAGCAAAGATCTCACAGCAAAACAAGCAGCAGCGTTATTCCATTTAAAGTCTGAATGCCAAACCCCCCTGGGTGGTTTTCTAATAAAGTGAGCCTTTTGTCAGCGGGCAAACATTTCATGACACAAAACAAAGGCGACCCATTTGGAAAATGAGCCGGCTGAATATAACACTAAGCGTTTAACGGGGGGAGCACCACAAACACTTGCCCCGATGAATGAGGAGAATAAACACTTAACACTGTATTTTTTTTTGTTTCCACAGACGCTTTTCATTTGGATGCAAAGTGCTAAATGGGCTAATGTGAACTCAGAGCAGACAAAAGGAGAAAACCCTGAATATGCTGTGAAACTGCTGGTTTTGCTCAGCGGGACTCAGTCGGACCGTAGAGTGCTGCACCTAGCCTAATCGCTCTGACATGGTAAGTGGGCAGTCAGAAATGTATTGAACCTCAAATTACTGCAAAATCATCCTCATCCCAGGGTAGCAAGCGCACCGGCCCATATGATTGGTCAGGTATGCTCTACCAATGCAGTGTGATGAGATAATCACAAATGGTTGAATCGTAGGATGACATGAAGATTCCACATCACTATTATCCCGGTCACAATAACTGAGTCACTATTTTCTCAAAAATAGACAGTATCCACAGCAACCTGAACAGCTCATCTGGTCTGTGACTGTTTTTCTCTGAAATTTTGCATTTAAATCTCAGAAAAGTTTTTTCTCTGAATATTATATGAATAGGATTATTAATATAACCAAATCTTCTCCTGCCCCAACACCCCCTTCCCCCGGCTCCGTTTTAGATAAAAAACATTATTTTTTACCTACAATGACCCTAATACACCGTTGTAAGTATCACTTTACATTTTGTGAAGGAACACATATTGCATTTTTTTTAAAGTGGACATCCTTTTTATTAAAAAAAAAAAAATCATCTAAACTTAAATAAGATGATCATAAATTACAAGGTCTTCCTCCATCAATAAAGGCTAAATACAAATAAAATCAAGCTCTGTTTTTCACTTTTCTACAATGATAGACAGTTTTTTAAAATCACTTGTGACAATATTCCAATTACCCTGATCATGGAAATATCAGGTGTGCCTAATTAAATGTCAACTGTGTCTGTACCTGGTAGTATAGTCAGTAGTATTATTAATCAATGCATGTTAGCGTGCTTGTACATGCATGTGTGTGTGTGGTGTGTGTGTGTGCTCTGGGGTCCAGTACCGGTGATCTTGGCCTGGGTGGTGTCCTTGGGTCCCGGGGGGAACAGCAGCTCTCCGTGCTCGCCTCCAGACAGAGGTCCGTACTTGATGCGATAGTTTTCCACCGAAGCTCGGCTGTTCCTCCACTCCAGAGTGATGCTCTCATCCGTCAGCTCCACCGTCTGCAGGTCTTTGGGGGCGTCCAGGTCTACAACACAGTGGGCCAGACCTTTAACTAGTTCCTATTTGAAGCCCCCATTATTCTATGCTGGTCACACACCAGCACACACCAGCAGGATATGGTCTCGTAAACATACAGCTGTAAGTGATATATGGGTGGTCCAGATGATAAAAGCTGTGCCTGTTTAATCCGGGTGGGGGGGAAGGTTGTTATACAGCAAATTCAGGTAGATCTATCTAGTCTTACCTGTGAGGAAAGACTCATAGATGGGAACGCTGCTCCGCTCTCCCCTCCGAGCCGACAGAGACACCTCGTACTGGGTGTCGGGGGCGAGGCCTCCCAGGTGGTACTGGGTGTCACTGGAGGACAGCTCCACCACAGTGCGGTCCGAAGGGTTTGAGCTGGGCCCGAAGGAGACGCTCACCCCGTCCACGGCAGCCACAGGCTGGAACCAGGTCACCAGCGCCGTGGTATCCGTCACATCGCGCACATCCACCTGTCCCGGGGCATCGATCACTGGGGGGGAGGGGAGGTGAGGTGAGGGGAGGGGGTTAGGGGTAACATGGCGGAGATCAATTCCAATGTCCTTCTATGCGGATCAGAATTCCTATTTGAGGAACAATTGTTGAAATTGAACATTTGTTATACTCGTTTTGCACAGAATGCGTTCCCATCGTTTTTTTAAATAGAATGTTTGAATATTTAAAAAAGGCATTATCTAACGGTTGGTGACATGTTTTGGCAGCAAAATATCAAAACATACATCCACATTTATTGACTTAAACCTTAAAGTATAACCATTAAATGAGCTGTAAGCCTTGCTTCAATATATACACAGAATGGTTGCACCATGTAGAGACAACCTAATACCGGTATCTACTGGTAAGTAGCTCTTTAATTTGATATTAAAATGCAAAATTGGTCCAAGTGGCACCTTTTTAAGTTAATAAAGAGTGTCTTTACAGAATATAAAGTGACATTTGGCAGCAGCATGTTTGCATATGAGGTCAATAACAAAGATCCACTCCGAATGGTGCGAGTTGAGGTGAAGACATGTGCGCGACTTAAAAAAATGTTTTGTATGTTAGCTTCAGCTCAGCTACATTGGTTATTCGGGGGAATAAAAGCAGACTGTCTTATATTAAGCAGTATGCAGACGATCCCATCATTTGCAGAAACGTTATTTCTGGTGACCTCGGTGAAGTTTTTCACTAAAAAGCGGTGGGCCTCAATCTAACCATGATGGAATTGAACCCATCAAAGAGCATCAAGGCAGGAAGCTCATGGAGGGTTGGTGAAGTGTTATATGCAGTCATTTCAGCAACGAAAGGTGCTGAAAATGTGACGGCCCTCTTTGCGTTTATGAGGTCATTCAGCCTGTTTACATGTTGAATCCCTGCACCGTGAAGGGCATCTTTTCTACGATGCCGGAATTGATTTGTCACATGCAAGCAACTTTAGGAAAGTCAACCTTCTGTGCCGGGCTGATAATGTGAAGAATCTGCATTTGAGCTTAATGCAGATTTGTCTTCTGAGGACACTGTGAGTGTGTGCCGTCCGGGTGTCAGGATACCGTTCTCCCGGGAGGCCGTCCCTCTGAGCCTGACTGCTCAGCTGAATGGAGCCTCCCACACATGGTGGGTTCGGTTGGAGGGGGTGAGGGGCGAGTCGAGAGCGGAGGGACTCACTTCACACAATTAGCCCCCTCGGCATGCAAATCCCACAGTACAAGCCCACAAACGGGTGTAATGGGAGACATTAAGAGAGCCTGAGTGACACGGAGAACTCTGAACCTCATAATCCAGCAGCGCTGACACGTGGGCATACATGTGTGCATGAGTGCATGTATTCATGGTGGATGTGAGAAACATTCATCCGCTTTTACTTTTATTAGTCATTTTTGAAAGAACTCAATTAATAAAGAGAAATTGCCCAATTTTCCCATCAATGTCAACGTGCACAAATCCTTTTCCACAAACACACTTACAGAATATTCTTTTTCACAGCCATCATGACAAATATATTTATTTATTTTTAAAAAAGGCAGGTTTCTTCATGTTTTTTTTTGTATTCCTGGCCTGATTACCTGCTCCTGCTGGCCCTGATTGCTGACTCGCTGCACCTGGGAGGAAGAGCATAAAGCCAAGCCAGCCTCTGTGCTCAGGTTCCTCTCTCTCACACCGGTTGGCTGGTAGCTGCTTTAGTATTAGATCATTTTCTTTGAGCACCATTTTCATGTAGAGCCAGTCAAAATGCTACTTAAAGGAATAGGGGATCGAGTCCTTGTCACTGCCTTTCCTTTTCTGGTCCCACTCAAATGCAACCAAAACACCATGTGCTCTGACAGCTCTATAAGCAGCAGTTGTGAGGCCTCTAATGGCCTTCCCATGCATGCTCAGACCATTTTCACACCATAAATAAGCAAAGCTGTGGCCTGACCCACTGCTAGAGCTGTCATTTATTAAACGTTATGTCTGTGTGGCTGCACCTGTTGTAGCTGCTTTCATCAAACAGTAGTCTCCCAAGGCCATCACTCAATGAGTCCATACTATCAAAGAAAATGCATATTTAACAGCTCCAACAAGCAGTACCTCAGTGTTTTGACCTACCAGCCAATCAACACCTAAAAATAGCTTGGTGGTGGCAGGTGAAGTCACAAATTCAAAACCCGTTTTCTCTCTTTGTACTGATCCTGAGCCCTGAAGGTCTTTATAGCTTGATGAAACTATGAAGAAATCTCTGGAGCTGGAAATCCATATGTTTTTTATTACCCCCCCTAAATCACAACAACAAAATTAAATCTAATAAGCTAATAATTCTGGGTTGACATGTCAGGCTGGTTTCAATACTCTGTTGGGAGCTGCGAGATGGATAACCCAGACATATTGAAATCAATGAACCTAAGGTATGAAGGTGATGCTAACCGCTCGAAGCAACAACTTATTCAACAATAACCTTCATGTCTGGGAATTCACACACCCTCAATCTTATTTAGTTTGGGCTTATTTCCCTGCAAATATATAATTAACTCCAGCAGACCAGCAGTCAAACGATCGAGATTAGAGAAGCTATAGCAAACTGAGTTTACGTGCATCCTGCTGGAGTGGAACCACTGGAGTGAGTTTAAAACAAAGGAGTGATAAGCCGGTTAGCGGCGTGAATGTGTACACTCACTTGTGACGACGTTCTGGGAGGCGGGAGGTCCACGCTTGCTGTTCTTCACCACCTCCAGCTTGACCTCGTACTCCTGGCCAGGGCCCAGGCCCGACTGCTCAAAGGTGGTCTCTGGACGGCCAAGGGAGTTAAGGATCTCACCATCTTCCTCTTTCTGCCAGCAACGAGGGGAAAACGCCAGTCATCAACCACTACAAAGACTAGTCCTGGCATAATGTGCAGAGTGGGTGGGATATAAAAAAAACTGCCAAATCATACATAATGGCGCTCTGGGTGGCGTTTGGACTTAAGAGTTGACAGGGGACTGTGGGGGAAACTTCCATAAGAATTAAAAAAAAGAAATTAAAGTGTTTACACAAAGTAACTGTCTGCCACTGGAGCTTTCAGGACATGTTGACTGTTTTAAATGCTTTGTTAGTTGTTTTTTTCCCTTCAGGATCGCCACCATGATCCTCACGCACCCACATTAGGCAATAAATTAATTTGAAGAAGGGGGTCAGCAATAGGTCGGATATGATTTCTACCGGAGGAAAATGTTCATCATGGTTCAGGCTATTCAAGCACGTTCTGGAATACAGAAGCTCCATTAGCATATCAGGTAGCATCACTCACTGTGTTTCTGAAAATGAGATTCCAGCCATCGAAGGGGATGTCCAATGGGTCCCACTGCACCTCCACCGATGTCTCCCGCACTGACTTGAACTTGAGTCCCTCAGGCTCTGGCAGATCTGGTAGACAGAGTACAAAGCTGTTGACCACATTTTCATGTAGATTAATACACGGCAGGAAATGTCACAGAAAAGACGGACATACGTGTAGCCACCCTGGCGCTGACGGGAAGACTCCTCTTGTTGTTGAGCACAGCATAGACGCTGATCAGGTACTCTATGCCAGGCTCAAGCTCCCGAATAGTGGTCATCTTCCGGTCCCCAGACACCCTTACGTCCAGCTCCAGGCCCCCGGGGGCCGTTGGCACATAGGTGATCAGGTACTCGGTCACACGCATCTCGTTCTCCCAGGAGAGGTCCACCGTCTCTGCGGTAACCTCCACTACTGTCAGGTCCTTGGGTGGAGAGACTATGGAGAGACACTGAAAATCAGTGATCTGTATTGAGGTTTTTTAAGTGTTACAAATAGAGTCATGGGGTTTTATCTCCGAGTCATGTATGGCTTAGAAATGTGCCCATATGGGTAGATACATTGTCTTGCTGAACATGTTTGATAACTTCAACTTGATGACTCCTGAATTTGGAGAGGATTTAAACTATATATATTTATGTTATATATCTCTTTCAAACACACAGCGAGCACCTTCTTGTATATTGAAAAGCTAAATTAAACTCAGGATTTAAAATTCACTCCTCACTTCTGCTGATTATTGGGGCTCAGGCAGACATGCCTCTCAGAAACATCGAAAAATAGTAGGGCGCAGAATCTGTAGAATGTTTTGAAGTTAGTTCTTATAGAAAGTTAATCACCTTGGTATCAGCGTATAGAAAAACAATTGTGGATCATCCCTTCAATCATCAATATACTCTCCCATTGCCAAGCAGCACAAGTCTAACTAGTAGAATAATGAAGTAGACCATATGATCTAAACCAGGGGTTCCCAAACTTTTCAGACTGCGACCCCCAATATAACAGTGCCACAGACTGACGACCCCCAATATCCCCGTAGGTGACTGAAACATAAGAAAGTGTGTGCACATGACACACTAATATGTGTATCCAAACACGGGCATAATGACAACACAAAAGAACAGAACAGCCTGACAACCATGATATGATTTTACATATAACAATTTACTATTGGATAAAAGCAGGATTCCCAAGTCAAAGTAATCTCCATGAAACTTATGAGCACTTATGAACATTGCTGCTGTCATGTGCAAACTTAATTTTGACACAATACTTTCTAACCATGTTACCAGAAGAATATCTCAGTCAAAGTAATGCGACCCCCCCCCCCCCCCCTCCTCCCCTCGGGTCCCAACTCCCACTTTGGGAACCCCTGATCTGAACAGCATTCTATTAAATGGCCCTGCAGGGATCTGTGCAGCATGTATGAATGTATGTATGTGTGTATGTATGTAAATGTAGGGTCTTGCTTACCCCCAGAGCAGTCCTCTCCAATGAAGCCCTCGTTGCAAACACACGCTCCGTTCTCACACTGTCCCTGGTTGTTGCAGTCGTCTGGGCAGGTCAGCACAGAGCAGTCCAGCCCGGTAAAACCTTCATAGCACACGCAGTCGCCATCCACGCAGTAACCTCTATCCAGACAGTTCTTGGGACATGTCTTCTCGCTACAGTCCTCGCCGGTGAAACCCTTGTGACAGACGCATTGTCCGTTCACACAGCGACCACGGTCCAGGCAGTCGTTGGGGCAGGTCAGCTCGCCGCAGTCTTTCCCGGTGAAGCCAACAAAGCACACGCATTTGCCGTCCACGCACTCTCCGCGGCCCATGCAGTCTTTGGGACACGTCTTGATGCTGCAGTCATCCCCGGCGTAGCCTCTGTTGCACATGCACTGCCCGTTGATGCAGCGGCCGCGGTCTTGGCAGTTGTTGGGGCAGGAGAGCTCGCCGCAATCATCGCCTTCGTATCCCACATCACATACACACTCTCCGTTGATGCACTGGCCCCTGTTGCTGCAGTTGTCGGGGCACGAGAGGATGGAGCAGTCTTCACCCTCAAATCCCGGATCGCAGATGCACTTCCCGTTGAAGCAATGGCCCCTCTGGTTGCAGTTCTCGGGACAGGTGAGCTTTGAGCAATCCTCTCCGCTGTAGCCGGTCTGGCACACGCACTTGCCACTCACACACATGCCGCGGTTGTTACAGTTGCCAGAGCACGTGAGTTCTCCACAGTCTTCACCTGCAAAGCCCTCTTCGCAGTAGCAGGTGCCGTTGATGCAGCGCCCTCGGTCATAGCAGTTTAAAGTAAATTGTTTTCATTATGCTGCACACACGAATGCAATGAAGATACAAATAATATTAATAAACAACAATATATCTACAAGACATTTACTAGTTAGGATTAAATCTTCTTAACAGATCAGCTGAATTGTGAAGAGTTAAAGACTTTAGTCAGTCACAGCACTTTTTTTGGTTTGTTTGATCTGGTCTATTTGTTCAGGAGGAGCCCACATCAAAGTTCAGTTTTGTATTCAATTCTCTGCTCTTAGTCCGACGAACAGAAGCAACATAGCACTTCCCGCCAGCACACAGTCGAGGTAAGACAGGCTCTTCACGCAATTTTACGTCAAATCTTTGGGGTTTTTAGCCAATGAAGACGTGATTATGTTCCTCCAGATTTATGTAAATGAAATGTCGTTGAATCCTCTGAAAGTGGATGAGATTATTAATTAGGCCACACTGAATGTCCATTCCCTCCGCCTCAGCCTTCAGCATGTGGGTCATCACTGTCATCTCCGCGGCCTGGCTGCTGGTTAGTCCGTCCCTGGCTGATGTCAAAGACCTCAGCACTCACTTCGCTGACCCTGAACCAGAACCCAGAGGCTTTGAACCAGAGGTGGATTTAGAGGCCATCCCCTTGGAGTTCCACAAAGAAAACACCGTTACTAACGACCTCGTTTTTGATGGCTTTGAGGATGAAGATTATATTGATTTTGATAATTAAGAATATTATATTCAATTTCTACCACTAATCCCTCTCATTCCTCCACATTGTTCCATCAAAAAATGAGTCTTTATGTGTATGTAGTCTCTTATTTTACATTTACGTTGTGGGTCTGTCGGAGTGACTCATTAAGTTTGTTATCTGCCTGTTAATGTTTTATCTTGTGCAATGACGCGATTGGATAAATGGGTTCCAAAAAAATGACATTATGTAGCTGCCATTACCCTAATGTTGGACTGTAATAATTGCATGAATATCATCAGAAATATTAATCCTCATACAAGAGAAATATATAAATATATGATTTAAATAAAGATATTTCTTTGTAGTGCACAAGGTAAATATATCTGGTAGACAGAGTACAAAGCTGTTGACCACATTTTCATGTAGATTAATACACGGCAGGAAATGTCACAGAAAAGACGGACATACGTGTAGCCACCCTGGCGCTGACGGGAAGACTCCTCTTGTTGTTGAGCACAGCATAGACGCTGATCAGGTACTCTATGCCAGGCTCAAGCTCCCGAATAGTGGTCATCTTCCGGTCCCCAGACACCCTTACGTCCAGCTCCAGGCCCCCGGGGGCCGTTGGCACATAGGTGATCAGGTACTCGGTCACACGCATCTCGTTCTCCCAGGAGAGGTCCACCGTCTCTGCGGTAACCTCCACTACTGTCAGGTCCTTGGGTGGAGAGACTATGGAGAGACACTGAAAATCAGTGATCTGTATTGAGGTTTTTTAAGTGTTACAAATAGAGTCATGGGGTTTTATCTCCGAGTCATGTATGGCTTAGAAATGTGCCCATATGGGTAGATACATTGTCTTGCTGAACATGTTTGATAACTTCAACTTGATGACTCCTGAATTTGGAGAGGATTTAAACTATATATATTTATGTTATATATCTCTTTCAAACACACAGCGAGCACCTTCTTGTATATTGAAAAGCTAAATTAAACTCAGGATTTAAAATTCACTCCTCACTTCTGCTGATTATTGGGGCTCAGGCAGACATGCCTCTCAGAAACATCGAAAAATAGTAGGGCGCAGAATCTGTAGAATGTTTTGAAGTTAGTTCTTATAGAAAGTTAATCACCTTGGTATCAGCGTATAGAAAAACAATTGTGGATCATCCCTTCAATCATCAATATACTCTCCCATTGCCAAGCAGCACAAGTCTAACTAGTAGAATAATGAAGTAGACCATATGATCTAAACCAGGGGTTCCCAAACTTTTCAGACTGCGACCCCCAATATAACAGTGCCACAGACTGACGACCCCCAATATCCCCGTAGGTGACTGAAACATAAGAAAGTGTGTGCACATGACACACTAATATGTGTATCCAAACACGGGCATAATGACAACACAAAAGAACAGAACAGCCTGACAACCATGATATGATTTTACATATAACAATTTACTATTGGATAAAAGCAGGATTCCCAAGTCAAAGTAATCTCCATGAAACTTATGAGCACTTATGAACATTGCTGCTGTCATGTGCAAACTTAATTTTGACACAATACTTTCTAACCATGTTACCAGAAGAATATCTCAGTCAAAGTAATGCGACCCCCCCCCCCCCCCCCTCCTCCCCTCGGGTCCCAACTCCCACTTTGGGAACCCCTGATCTGAACAGCATTCTATTAAATGGCCCTGCAGGGATCTGTGCAGCATGTATGAATGTATGTATGTGTGTATGTATGTAAATGTAGGGTCTTGCTTACCCCCAGAGCAGTCCTCTCCAATGAAGCCCTCGTTGCAAACACACGCTCCGTTCTCACACTGTCCCTGGTTGTTGCAGTCGTCTGGGCAGGTCAGCACAGAGCAGTCCAGCCCGGTAAAACCTTCATAGCACACGCAGTCGCCATCCACGCAGTAACCTCTATCCAGACAGTTCTTGGGACATGTCTTCTCGCTACAGTCCTCGCCGGTGAAACCCTTGTGACAGACGCATTGTCCGTTCACACAGCGACCACGGTCCAGGCAGTCGTTGGGGCAGGTCAGCTCGCCGCAGTCTTTCCCGGTGAAGCCAACAAAGCACACGCATTTGCCGTCCACGCACTCTCCGCGGCCCATGCAGTCTTTGGGACACGTCTTGATGCTGCAGTCATCCCCGGCGTAGCCTCTGTTGCACATGCACTGCCCGTTGATGCAGCGGCCGCGGTCTTGGCAGTTGTTGGGGCAGGAGAGCTCGCCGCAATCATCGCCTTCGTATCCCACATCACATACACACTCTCCGTTGATGCACTGGCCCCTGTTGCTGCAGTTGTCGGGGCACGAGAGGATGGAGCAGTCTTCACCCTCAAATCCCGGATCGCAGATGCACTTCCCGTTGAAGCAATGGCCCCTCTGGTTGCAGTTCTCGGGACAGGTGAGCTTTGAGCAATCCTCTCCGCTGTAGCCGGTCTGGCACACGCACTTGCCACTCACACACATGCCGCGGTTGTTACAGTTGCCAGAGCACGTGAGTTCTCCACAGTCTTCACCTGCAAAGCCCTCTTCGCAGTAGCAGGTGCCGTTGATGCAGCGCCCTCGGTCATAGCAGTCGTTGGGGCAGATGAGTTCGGAGCAGTCGAAGCCGGTCCACGGCTCGTCGCAAACGCACTCGTCTTCCACGCAGCGTCCGCGGCCCAGGCAGTTGTTGAGGCAGTTGGTCTGGGTGCAGTCCTGACCGATGAAGCCCTCCTCGCAGAGGCAGGACCCTTCGACGCAGTGACCGTAGTCACCGCAGTCCAGCAGGCAGAGCTCAATACCGCAGTCGTCCCCGCCAAAGGCCTCAAAGCACTCACACTTGCCATCCACGCAGCGGCCCTGGTCCTGGCAGTCGTTGGGGCACTCAGGTTCGGTGCAGTTGGTGCCCTTCCATCCAAGCTCACACACACAACTACAGGTTTCAGTGCTCCAGTTCCCATGGCCGTTACAGTAGGGCTTTGTGGATACCTCACCTGGAGGAAGCCGAGAAAGGGAAATGGAGTACTCGGTAGCTATGAGTCACAAAACGTGTGTGATAGTTGCATATCTAAGGCAAATTGCCCTATGGAGTGCAGCAAAAATTAGTCAATTTTTGCACTTCTGTTTTTGGTTAGATTCTGCAAATAATGCCTGGGGTTAACACAAGTTTTGTTCTATCAAAAAAGTGATGTTTACTTGTGAAGATTATTTTGACGAACAAAATGTGTAAGTATCCTAAACTTGTTTTTACCACAGAGCTTATTTTCATTGATGGAAAAATCCCATTGGCTTTTTGTTGAGGGAACCAATGCGATGCTAACTTCTGGGTTAGCCTACAAAAACATGTCAACCCTGCAGTATTGAAAGGATACCAAGAAGACAACAAAGATTCAGATTTTAATGACAGACACTGTTGCAAACTAAATGTATTAATCCTTTGCATTTAGTTGACATAAGGCACTTTTTTTCATTTGCAATTCATATTGGTCAACCACCTTTTTACAAAAGTACAAAATACACTTTTGACTGCATCCTTACTTCCAGGAGGCCGTTGGTTTCAGTCCATTCCAACAAACTATGAAATCAATGAGTCGATAAGTATGTTTGTTATGTAACTGGCATTACCTGTAACCTGAGCTCCGCAGCACCCAGACCCACCGCTGCAATGCTCTCTCAGACTCGACAGCTCCGACTCCAGCATCTCCAGCCGGTTCAGGATATCCTTGATGCCGGGCAGCTGGTTGTCACAGTTACACGCCTGCTTGGGGATATTGATGCGGTGGGTGAAAACTATCTGATTGTCTCCATCCACCGTTTGCTCCATGTGCTCGGTGTTCTGCATGTCCATCGGGGCGCTCTTGTGCTTGAGCTCGGTGTCGCCGGGCAAGTCGAGGTCAACGGAGCAGAGGGATGTAGAGGGCACGTTGATGTTGTAGACGTGGTTGAACACCACCGGCTGATCCGGGTGGGGCAGGGTGAGGTTCTCCTGGGTGTTCTTAGGCGCCAGAGCCTCTCTCCGGTGGCGGATGACCTTCTTGACCAAGCCGGCGGCAGAGAGTTCGAGGAGCAGGGCCACAGTAATGCAGCCCAAGAGGAAGGTTTTCATCCCCATGATGACACCCTGGCACTGAGGGAATATCTGCTGAGTTCAGACTATTAGGGTATCAAATAGGTGTTCCGATCCTGGATTGAAAAAAAGTACAGACAAAAGGGAAAAATTAAAAAGAGCACTTCTTTATGTCTTTATGTTTAACACAAACAGAGCAATCCACACAGTATCCATTTGTTATTCACTCTTCTGTTTTGCCCTTGGCATTCAGGATAAATCAATTAGCATGGTCCTACACACACAAACACACAGTGGATCTCCACACTGGGGGCCATAGCTGGACTGAAATATTATAGTATCCCACTGAAAGGCAATTAACCTTCTTCTGTTGCCCCAAACAAAAGACCACTTCCCCTCCTGTTGCCTCTACTGACCCATTTTAGCCCCTCTGCTTTTAGAAGGGGAGACACACACACTTAGCAGATGATATTCTTCTCACAATTCCTCTGAGGACCTGAGCTATTGCCGGGGCGGTGTGTGACCTTGGTGATCTGAGGCCATTTTTTTTCATACGCGTTGAGACAGGTTGCCACAAACGGCGCGGTAACACCTGCATGCTGGGGGAGTCTCTTCCCTCCTTTTTTTCTCTGCAGTCCAGACCGCAACCCAAGCTGACGGATTAATACGGGTCCGTGGTTTGACCATCTGTGGGTCTGCAGAAACCTCCCTGCTACCTGCAAACAGGCAGGTCAGCATTCCCAGACTGCTCTACTGAAGCCACTGGTTTTCCTTGGATTACTGTGGCGTGACTGTTTCTGCTTTCACCAAATGCTTTGGACACATTATTTTTTATTTTCAAAGTCTGCCTGGAAAAAATGTGCTGAGATTGTGGCATGAACGCCAACCTAAAAAAACCTGATGATTTTCCTTTTTTAGATCTAAGCATTACATTTAATATATAGGTTTGTTAAATGTTTATTGTTGCTTATGAAAAACATTGCATTTTGTTTCTAGTGATTCATATGCTGATTTATGATGCTGAAAGATGAGAGACTTAAGGTAAAATTGTTGGCCTGTCTGAACTGCCCCAACTGTAAAAAAAACATGTACATATATAGATTCCATGCACGCGAGCGTCTGGCTCGGCCTAAGTTCAGATAATGCACTCTTTAGCCCACCTTGTCAGACATGCTGACACCGATCATTTCCTGCCTTCCAATAAAAACCAATGTGTGCCTTGGCTGCTCTGAAAGGTTAATAGCAGCTGTTAGCAGCCAACAACATGCACACGACTGGATAAGCACACATGGCATATTCCAATCCTGCGGTGGAATATGTATGAAGGGGTTTCATTTTCTCCGTTATACCGGACTTAGTTGCCCTGATGTTGACGTGGTAATAAACACGGGGCATTTTCATGAGTGCAGGAACTGGGAGGCTGACAGTCAGCAGGTAATATTCCAGGAAGAGGTGCTCGGCCTCCTCATCCGCAGCCCGACGTGTGATTAGGCAAGCTGACAGATGAGCTCAGCTTGGAGGGATCCCACGGCTTCACACACACACACACACACACACACACACACACACACCACTGCAGTCTCCACAGCCCCCTGATTAGACAGGCAGGGATGAACGCCTCCATGATGGACTGTAAAAGTGCTAATGTGGCTTCCTGATGGGGGTGCTGTGGATCTGGGCCCTCGGGGGTCCCCCACCGCATGTCACACATGCAATCCGCATGCACGTCAATGAAGTCACACCACTGTGCCCAAGCATCACAAACTCGGGATTAAATCGACAAAATAGCCAGAAAATTGCTTTGAGTTGCTGCTAAGGTTTTAGTTCTGGGCGGATGGTTGGCTTTCTCACTTTGAAGGCTGGCTGCTCTCCACATGGACCTCTGAGCGAGGCAACGCTGAGAGACCAAAGCACGCTTTGTTTTGAGAATCCGTGGCTCTGGCAAAACTCGCCTTTTATTTCGGAAATAGATGAAGAGAAGAGACTTCCAAGGATTCGGAGAAGACATCTGATTTGACCTTTTTCTCCTCTTAGCTGCCATCTATCACTCGTTAATATGAAGTAAAACAATCACAATAAGAGAATCTGAGTGTGATGCTGAGAAACACCGAGCTGATCCCTCTGTTTGGACTTCCTTCATGAGCACCCTGTGGCCCTGGCACGATGCTAATGCAGCTGGTTGCTGGCACTGTAGACCCAGACTTGATACAATCCGACTGCTGCTGCTTTTGTTATTCCCTCATTTGGTTTTTCTCTATAGTTAGCTTCTCAAACGGCAACAAAGCTTGTTGCCTGTCTTGTGGTCGAATGTGAGACACACAGTCGGTGCAACTGATCTAAATGAGCCGGTTGTGAATGGGGGGAAACACTTGAAGGTTTATAACTCACACAGTGGCGAGCTAAATGCTTTAAAGATCCAGTTGGCATCCGTTTAAAAAAAAAAACATTAGGTCTCTCGTTGTGAGGAATGTTAAATTCATTTTCTAGTGGTGGTGGTTTGGGGATTAAAGTGATGGGGTGCACCAATCAAACAACCTTAAACCATGATAAACCATGACGTAACCCTCCCTAACACTTAAAAAACAACACCTTATGATCTTCATAACAACAAAACTCACTGGACATTTATAAAAATAAAAATAATGAACCCAGTGTAGGTTTCTGCAAAACCACAGATACACCGAATGTCAACGTTTCCAAACCAAAAATATGTACCATATCAGCCTCATACCACGCTTGCATAACATGTTTACTAGGGTTATAACAAGGGAAAGTGGTTGTTTGACCTGTGTACCACGTACGTTTCCATACAGGTCTTTCTATATTCCTGATTTAATGCAAAAATATCCACGTTTAATGTATTCACGGTTTTCAGAAATGCATTTTTCCTGGCAACTTGGCTAAAATATATCAACTGAAACATTCCTCATTTAAAACTGACCCATATTAGAGTTGGCATGTAGGCCTACTCTGAAAAAAAGTTGTATCGCTGCATCCCAAATCCCAATAAACCCTGACCTCCCTCTCTTGGCTCCATTACAATGTCATGCCACTTCAATATTTGCACAACCACAAGGTTGAAATCCTGGTTTTACAGACGCACATAAACATCTCTCAGCAATTCAACTAGCAGACTTCCTGTCAGGAAGCAGGTTCAAAACGGGAACAGTGAACATGCATTAAAAAAAATCTAACTCTGTCCAATATATGAAAGTAACAGCTACCAGGAAGTCTCATAAAAGAGCCTGGGGCACATGTGCTTTGCTTCGGCCCAGAGAAGCATAATCCACGATATGAGGTTGATCAGAAGTGACGGTACAAGGAGCTAAAGTCTTCTCCAACATCTTCCCATTAATGTCCCTTTCTTAGCTTCTATGTTGTGCAAGTCGAGGCCCTTTAAACCTCATGTTCATCAAGAGAATGCATATATTTCACACAAAGAAGGAGCAAGGGGATCAAGATAAGAGTAAAACCAGGGCAGTCGGCACAAATCCCCCATAAGCTACCGAATAACCTCAACCCAACATGGATGATCGTATTACAGTGGTCTATCACTTAGCATTGATCTTGCATTCTTGCTTCAGTGGAAATAAATCAATCCTTGGTGGATGATTACTTTAGCAGTGTTATCCTTTCCTCCTTTCAGACGCAAGTTTTACTTCCACTTGTTTGAGAGATTGATGGGAAGACTTCCTGTCTTGGGAGGGTTGCAGACATCATACGTTTATTTTCCAGCTCTGCCAGGGCCCCACGTTGACAAGCGTGGTCATTACTGCAGCTCACCTTTTGCTGAGACTATCATATGGCAGGCCCGAGATGAATCGAAATGAAAGCTCGGCAAGCAGTGGTTATCTGTGCAGCCATTTCCAAAGGAAAAATGTAATTTCTTTGGACACCACAGAAAAAAGGCAGGTGTTATCAACAGCAATGTGTGGTAGTTGTTAAAGAGCAAGCGTACATGTGCAGTCAGTGCTTTTAATGAAAGGAATAGACAGATTGGTAGCAGGGGTTGACCGACCATCTGGTATTCCCCTGACTGGCCGACTCAACTGATGATTTGTTTTATGACAACCCATAAAAACAGGAAGATCAGTCAATTATTTTTGTCATAATGGACACTGGGATGACACTGGGCGGCTTTAAACCCCTCCCCCTTTGTGCTCAGTAACTTCATTCAACAGCACATCTGCAAAAGAAGGAAATGGATAAGGCAGAATGCAAGGGAGGCCTGGAGAAGCTGGGGGCCAAAAGGAGACAGGCCCTTCAGGCAGAATGTCCTGGGCCTTCGAGATCTACAGCCATCATGTTTTATGAACAGTTCCAGACATTTTCAGTTTTACAGTTTCAGGACCGTAACGTGGAAATAATAATAGTGGAAATAGCAATTTGTTTTGGCACAAAAAGGAAAGGCAAGTGTTATCAACTGCGATGTGTCGCAGGTCATTTGAAAAACCAACATGCAGTCAGTGTTCTGATAACTTGAACACAAACAAACTGAATAATGAAGCGGCTCCCCCCCTTGGTACGTAGAGGCTGTAAATATTCAACGACTACAACTACAACTCAAGTCCCAGGACTGTATGTTAAACAGGTCTGATAGGATGCACATGCTTTCTTTTCATTTCTGAAGAATTTATCAAGCTTGCCTAGTTTTGTAGGTCACCCATGACAAAAACTCAGCTTGCCTTCTTTGGCACAGTATCCAAATCTGGGTCGCCGGTATGAGGAGTGAATGAAGGCTCATTGTCTGGGACTCTTTTCACCTTCTGAAGACATTTACCGCAACGCTGAAAGTGACCTAGGAAATTGTAGGTCACCCATCACGGACAACTCAGCCATTGTCACGAAGTCTCCTTGACCACAGTATCCATAGGATCTAAAAGGGCCTACTGCTAAACAGCAGCAGTGCAAGGAAACGCACATATCAAGTAAGCTGGAACTCTGTAACGGCAACCCTTGCTGTTCATACCTGGCAACGACGGAAAGTGACCAGGAAATGGGCCCTGTCACGGACACTTAGCCATGTCACGAAGTCTCCTACGACCACCTCTCTATAGGATCTAAAAGGGCCTACTGCTAAACAGCAGCAGTGCAAGGAAACGCACATATCAAGTAAGCTGAAGTGTGTAACGGCAACCCTTGCTGTTCTCCTGGCAAAATAATATCCTGACAGCCGAAAGGACGAAATGAAAATACAAGCTCTACTTCTTCGTCCTCTCCTGTTGGAATGAGTGCAGAACGGATGCTACAGCGACTCACTATCGCCCCTCGAGGTACAAGTGGTATTACAAGACGAGGACGAGCCGGGGCTAGCTGGTTAGCATGCTCATTTCAGTAGATATTCCTGCACTGTAACGTTTTCACACACTGTTGATGATGTTATTCTTCCACATTGCACCTTTTTTAAAAAGCATGAATATCCTAAATAAGAGCCACGAATCCACAAGAATTGGAATCTACCGATGTTCATATTTGTTCCAATCAACTTGCCTGCGAGGTGAAAGAAACCTCCCACATATGTCCCGAGCTGCAGCAGGTATCTATTGATTTGGATCCCGTATCTCCACCAAGGTCAGAGGGAGGGATAACGAGTTGCTGAGGACAGCACTACGGTTGTGATTTATAATCATCAAACGCAGAAATAAATTTCCAGGAAGAGGCAAAGCTCGGGCTGACTGCTCGGCGCCGATCGATTGCTCCGTTGTTGCTTGTCAGAAAAGGTTTTTCAAATTTTATCACCTCACACTCTTGGAAGACACACACATTGTCTTTCTTTTTTCTGCCTTTTTATGACCGATGTGTCCGTCTCCGTTGTGCTGAACTACACAAAAAAAACGACAGTAGAATAAAGGAGAAAACTGCCCCCACTTTAATGGCTGAAGAGACGCTGTGTTAGAAAACAAGACGAAGAGGCAATCAGTTTGGACTTGTGAGGAAAATGACTGAGCAGGTTAGAGGAGGCTGAGTGCAGCGATGTGGTCATCAGTACACAGCTAATTGGGTAAAGAAGAGCCTCCTCTCAGTCTGCTCTTCCTTGGGAACAGCTTCCAGCTACTGTCTTGTTTAACAGCTGCATATTTAAAAGGCAGGTTATGTGCAGCAGGTCACAGACCAACAAGAATAGTTATCATTTCTAAGGTCACAGAACCAGATTCATGGGTTTAATCGATAGTATGATTTAAATATAAAGCTTCATTATTGCAAAAATTACTCTCAGCTCCATTTAGCCATAGAAATAAAATACAAATCAGCAAATCAAATAAACGTTTCAGGATAGTAAAAAAATAAATAAATAACGTTACAAAATGTAGAGAGCCTGAGTAAATAATCAAAATTACAAAACGGCTTCACCCGTACACTCTTGTGCTCTAAGCTAAACCGATAATGTAATAGATGGAAGATGCATTATCACTACATGTATGACTGAGAATATAATCATCAGCTAAAGCAATGAAATGAATAAATATCATAACTTCTCCTAAATATGTAATCATCAATTACTTTATGAGGTGACATTATGTCAATTATGTGATTTTCCTGCCAACCCGAAGAAAACAAAACGTCTATTGAAACCACTTTGAAAATGACTACTTCCCTGTCAAGGTATAGATGGCACTTTAAGATAGTCATGTGTAAATGTATGTAATAACTATAATTCAATTCAATTTTTGATAGAGGTTCTATGCCTTTGAAGAACAAAGTGGTTTTATCCCCTCACACAACAAACAAATCTGTCTGAAGGCACTGATGTGAAATCAATAAAGCATATCAATATTCCTGCTCTAGTGTTATTTCCCAGAAGGTAAAGAATTAATAATAATTTGAATTGCAAAACAGATATGAAATCGGGGGGATACTCTCTTTTTTTGGATGTCTGGATGAAAAGAATGCTGGTTTCATCAAACCAAGGCTTTGCTCATTGGCTCTCCGCTGTGACCCCATTGGATCTGATGACACAGATAGCGGAGGAGTGGTGGGGGTTAGTGTGTTCACGGCTGATAAGGCAGATGGGGAAGCTGGATCTGAGACACCGGCAGCAAAAACACTTATCTGGGTACTCTGCGAGAACGCTCTGCCAAGGCTGAGCCCTATCGCGCTCCCAGAAACCGCCAGAGTGCTTTTGGAGCCGGAGCTGACACGTCTGACGGATACCGCCCTCCAAAAAAACTCTATTTCCTCAAGCAAAAACCAATTTCCCGACTTTGACACCGTGATACGGGAGGAAAACGAATGTTGAGGGAGTGAGAGTCTCTCTGGGTCAATCACACGACACAGTCAAATCCCAATTTTTTTTTACTGCATTGTGATTTGAGTCGCAGCTCGCCCTGAGGCCCATCGATATTCTTTATGGCTCTTCCCCTCCAGTGCTTCCGTCTCGCACTGCTGTTCTCGTTGGGTCCAGATGGAGAGGTCTGAGGCGAGTCATTGTTCATGAGCTTTTTAACATGCTGGTTTGCTGGTGACCTACTGTTTATTAGCCTAACCCCCCTCGCAGTGTGGAGACTTGGCATCCTCGCGCGCCGTCTTTACAGCACATCCACCTGCTGTTTTTCCTCCAGACATTTGTGATCTTGTAGCCCTCCGTTCTACCTACTTCCTCCCCTCAGCCTTCACTCTGCACTGCAATTACTATAAAAATCTGACTTGTACCTGCTGCTGCCTTCGTCCGGGTATCGATATCGACTTTTGGGACTCGTCTAAGCTTACCGTGTAACTAACACCTTCCCTCTCAGGTAAATCGGCTGCAAGGTGAGAGGGCACTTGGCCGGCTTCTTCTGCATGACCGTCGCTTCTTGTGAACTTTTGAACACGGAATTGATACCGGTGTAATTTCTCAAGTAGCACCAACAGGAGACATAAGGGAAGTGTGGAAAATTGTCAGACAGCATGAATCACTTGACTCAGAGGGAAAAAGATATTAACAACCCACATTATTAGCTCTTTTTTTTTTTGAATAGCAAACAAATCTGTTTCCGATCTAGAGCCATTTTCTATGTGGAACATCGTAGGTATTTGAATCTTATAATGACAGCAACGGTAAATTCAGACTTTGGAGGGAGAGATTTCTCGATTAAGTCGAAAGAATGCTGACTAAACACATAAGAAGACTTTGCGAGGCCTTTTAAAAGACTGCATATTTCAGTGTTTTACACGGGAGGTTTATTGGTTACTTCCATTCAAACAGGATGGAAAGGGTTTTTTTTTTTTCTCTCGACTATAAATGGAAGAGAGCGTGTTGGCTGTGATACCCGGACATCTGTTTGTCCTTGTCTGTGATGAAAGCCTGAAGCGTGTTGCGTGTCCAAATTGGGAGTGCCTTCCATTCAGACACTTGTATGAGCCTAATGACCCCGGTCTCCGGGGTCGGCTCTTCATTGGCTTCCCCGCTTTTTTACCATTTTTGCCCAATTTAAATCGTCTGCCCCTCTCTAAAGGGCCCCCATCTTGTTCCAAGAACATTATGGCTCATGCATTCCAATGTGTGAGGTCACCGGTGGAGGCAAAGTGTCAGAGCGAAGTGTCTACCACATGTGTTCATCCATTGGATGCCTCCAATGGAGGGCCGGGCCATACAAAGGCATCCCGGATCCCACAGCTCCGAGACTTCCACTCCTTTTTCCCATCACACATTAGCATCGCAGGGACATTAAAAACCATCTGGGATGCTTTAAAACACTGGATTTCTTTGAGGGGGGTCTTTGTTCTGTGGTGATGACTAATCGGACCGGGCCTGAGTGGAACACAGGAAAAGGCTGGTGATTTTGTCGGGATAATACACTCATTGGTGCCTTGCAAACAAACAACAAAGGCATTTATACCATTTGATGCAATTCTTCAAGTTCAGTCAAGAATCTGAGGATATGAGACATTTCTTCCTTGGTCAGATTCTAAAATGGGCTTCATTCAGAGGTTCATTCAGAAGTTCATATGTTTAGTATAAATATACTGTGAAATAATTGACTGCAAGTAGGCTTACAACTGAGGCCAATGGGGATGTCATTCATTTTTGTAAACCAAAGTATTTGAGAAATCCAAATTTTGAGCTGCTGGTGGCGTTGCAGGAAAAATGCGATTGTCAAAACCATGTAGCTCTGTTTTAATGTCTATACTCTATTCCTCTTTTACTGTTTGACCCTCCTCTCTGAACATTATACCTTTAGTGCACTGTGTTTTCATGGTTTCAAGGTTTTGAGAGCCATCTGGACCACAGGTGCTCGTATAAAGTTGCAGTCCGGGTGAAATTAGCCAGAGACAAGCTCATAAATGACTTGAAATATGGCACATTTTCACTGAACACCACAGTGTTTAAAGACAGCACCACATTTCACCAAAACAACGTTGAAGAGGGCAAAAGAGGAGGCGACGATGATCAGCTTGAATTAAAAATGATGTTCATAGTCCAACCCCAAAACATCACCCTGCGTGGGTGATCTGAAATACCCACGATTACCGATTGCTTTCAATCGCCAGTGAAAGAGCTAAGTGGGGTTAAAGACAGTCACCCTCTCAGGGAGCTTTGTGGAGACAGAGGGTTGGGAGCTAACAGCTGTCCAAACAAAAGCCCACTTCCCACTCATCGTTATGCCGAGTGTGACTGTCAGTGGCCACTCTTATGCATCGCCAAGGCATCATGAAACATTAATGCGAGCCGACAATCGGACAGCAGTTACACAGAAACAGTCTGGATGTCCGGATATCCTTAAATTGTTAAATAATAAATCTTCAGAGAGAGTCGTATGGATTGAGGTGAACCACCTGAAGTCACAGATGCTGCATTGTGTCGGCGTCTCCTCGTCATACACAATCACCATCCAGCAGACGCTGCCCTGGTATCCTGTGGGTCTCCTCCATCACATCCCACCTCCTATAGACATGCAAACCCCCTTCTCTCTCTCTCTCCCCCTATAACCCTCTCTCCCTCGAAGATTTACATGGGGGTCCTGATATCAGGCACCACGACCATCCGATTTTCTGCAAACAGCTTTGGGGGTATACAGTGCAAATCTGTGAACCCCGCGCCAATAAATCCTGCCTTTGAGGAATTCTAACTTAACAGAAGAATTTCAGACCGATTTGGAGGCTATAGCTCACTCTGGCAGGAATTGTGACACTAAAAACGAAATAAAGAACGGCACATTCATTCTCTTGACATGACAAGTTGAAGCAGCAATTAGTAATTCAATACACCACAGCCGTACTTGGTCTGGTATGACCAGCAGCTTATGGTGACTACTGTTCGGAAACTTTACCCAGACATGAGTGTGTAACGTTGCTGACTCAGCTCATGACTCTTCTTTACTTGTGTTACACTATTTGTCCCATTAACCTGTAGTGTACATGCGTGGCCACAGAGGCCGCTGTCACGCTAGTTCACTTTAATCCGTACAAACGTTTTTTTCATACAAAATTGGTTGACATTTAACTGCAGCAATCCATAAATATATATCTGCTGTCAGACAGACACATCCGAGAATACCGGCTCATTGACCGATCCGTCAATCAAATCACGATTTCAAGCTGTCTGTTTCTGTTGCTGCGATCACAGTGTGGGACACAACTGATAAACAAATGACCTGGAGAGACACATGGAGGGGGCAGCCAGCGTGTGCGTGTGTGTGTGTGTGTGTGTGTGTGTGTCTCAGTAAGGCTGCCAGTTTACTGAGATCTGGGAGAGGAACCAACCAGCAGCATCTAATACAGAGCAGCTGTCTGTCTCCTGGGTTACACAAGCCTACTGTCTGCTGGCAACCATAAAGTGTACAGCTGGAGCTACTCCACACACACACACACACACACACACACGAACACACACACTAACCATACCCATCTCTCCTATTAGCATCAAGGAGCATTTTTCAATAGATCATAAACTTCTCTCGACTATATAAACGGACTGTGATCCTCGGACAGCTCTGCAGCTCCGAGGCATTACTTTTTACCTGTTCAGATAATAAAAAGGAAATAACCTTGCTCGTAAAACGTGAGGATGGTTTTTTCGGAAGGCGCTTAGATGAATGAAAATTAGGTTGTTGTTTTTTTTATTGCTAACATCACCCACGTTCTTTACTGAAAGTGAGAATATATAATATCCATCCAGCTTGTCAGACATGAAACAGCTCGTTGATGAATTGACTGGAAATTTAATTGACAATATTGATCAATCAATTAATAATTTATCAAGCAAATTTTGATTAGAGTTATATCATTGTGGACTTAATATTTGGGACTTTTGGACAAAATTAGTCATTTGAAGATGATACTTGGTGATTCCCATTATTTTTGCACTATGCACATTTTACAGATTAACCAATTATAACTCTCAGCAAAAAAAAATGCCACGTCCTTAGTTGTGGCTCAACAGTACATTTCATTAAAAATGACTAATACAGATAATATTTCCTCCAGAAAGTTTTGATATCAATTTAAATAAAAGCAGGAAAAAAAGCCGAGAGAATGTGATTGAAGTTATAAAGTTGTCAAGCATTGCCATTCATTTTCTGTTTCCTCAATTATCCCAATCAAAGCATATCAGCCCATTCATTCAAACATGCCGGCTCCATGCAGGTAAAGAAGGTGACTTACCTCAACACACTCTCACACACACAATGCTCACAGCTTCTCCACTGATGGGAAAATGTGAGCAGAAGCAGCGTTGCAGATCAGCCAGCCCCGACAAACGCTCTCACCACTGTGTATCTCTTAGAGCGCTGACAGCTCTGTCATCTTCCCTCTCCTCTCTGTTCTCTCCGAGTGTTTACTCGAGTCTACCTAGAGAGCCGGCTGATGTTGTGCAGCCAGTGAGAAGAAAGAGAGAGAGTGGCGGAAGAGAGGGGAGAGAGCGAGAGAGAGAGAGAGTGAGAGAGAGAGAGAGTTTCCTTTCTCTTAAACAGTAGACCCTCTGCGGTCAGACTCCACTCCCACCTACTGCTCTCTTAAATGCCCCCCACCCATTCACCCTCTCCACAGCATTGTGACTGAAAGCGAAGGAGCTGAAACGGGACGCCTCAAGGCTGGAAAGAGAGAGAAAGAGTGACTGAGAGAAAGAGAGTCGGCGGGGAAAAGGAGGGGGGTTGAGGGATGGGGGGGCTGGTTGGACCATTAGCAGCAAATTGCAGCGGGCAAGCCAATGGAAAGCAAGATATGAGTGAATGCAGGGCCTGCATTAACATAGCATTTAAGAACTTAAAAGCAGGGAGTGAACATGCAGCGGCTCCATTTGTGAGACAGACGAGGATAGACGACCACTGAATGTATAATAAATATGATCAATGTTGCTATTTTTGGTTTGTTTCCATACAAAAGCCCAGTAGTGACAACTGTGAAAGCAAATACAGGATGTCTTCACCAGATATTTGGTTCAAGAGGCTGGATAATACATCGTTGGTCGCAGGTAGGGCTGAGTATCGGTACCCCATACCTTTTTAATTTACCTTAATCTAAGTCGTATCACAACTTTTGGTGACTGGCTGATTCATTGCTGATCTGCTAGTTCGCCTGGGCACTGACTGGATAATATGTAATATGTGGTTAATCAGAAAGGTGTATTACTACAATTATTATTCCCAACATGTTTCAATCAGTAACACGAGACCAATCAAACCAAGATGCATCACAGGAACAAGCAGCTATTGCTAGAAAAGCAATTACACAAAGCAGATGCATAGAATGGTGACAAAATGTCAACTAAAAACACCATCAAAAAAGAGCCTTAATATGATGCAGTATGGATTAGTACAAGAGCTTGAGTTACATTCCTGAGAGTACATCCGTGTTCGGCTGTCTCTGGCCCGAGTGGCGGCTTTTTGCCACCGGCTCATCCATTCAACGGGGACCACTGAGTAGAAGTCTGACACAAAGTGGATCGGACAGTCGCGTCGGTAACCACCTTCTTGATTAAAGTTTGCTCGGGGAACCAAATGCACGCTGGTTACAATTAACAGTCGTTCTGCCATCAAGACTGTGACGTAAACAGGCAGAACCGCCTCAAATAAACACGGGAACAAAGAGCTCCGGAGGATCCAGGGCCGATCGACCCCTCGATCTGGGGGGGCAAAAACCGCAGACTTCAAAGACTAGAGAAATGTGCATCAAACGATCTAGATGTGGACGACGGCATGACACTCATTAAGTCAGAGTCTGACCTCTCAGACTGATGGTGTCGGGCTTCGCTGCTGGTGCTGATGGAGGGGAATGATAAAGAACTCCACAGATACATCTTGTGCGGAGGGACACAGATCATTTTGAAGCTGAATAAATATGTTTTTCTAACTTGTGTGTGGCGAAAAAAAAGCCTTTGGGGTACAAAAAAAAAATATATATATGCTTTTCAAATCTCATATGTCCCACATGTTTATAAAGACGGGCGGTGTGAGGGAGGATCCACACCGAACGTCGGTGGGGAGTGTGTGCTGAGTGGAGCTCTTCTCAGCAGGGGAAATGATCCTTATCTTGTTGCTGAGAGCCGGTAGCCAGTCAGGCAGAAAAGATCCTCTCTAATCCTATATACAGCACAATGGCACACATGTAGCCCCGCTATTGGGTGATAAAAAGCAAATTCAATGACTCGCGGGGCCCTAAATTCATTTTCATCCCCTGCCCTCCCCGAGGGAGGGGGAAGAAATCTATACAGTCTGGGGGCATGGATCTTTTTTTAATGACTTCTGGCTGTAATGATCATCATTTAGATGAGATGATGGCTCCAAAGCTTGGCTATGTATAGCACCTGTTTAAATGACTGTAAATGTAGATTCCCTGCATCTCTCCATCTGTTCCTGTTCTCACCTTCCCGTCTCTCCCTCTCTCTCTCTCTCTCCCTTCCTCCCTCCTTCCTTCACAGCCCTGCCAGGCTTCGCAGAGAATTGCTATGGGAGTTCTCCGCCTCCCTGTTTGCGAAGGCGTACCTGTTCACCGACTTTCAGAGCGAGTGAACTGAGCGGGTTTGATTTCCCATATGACACTAGTACGTGCATCCTCGCCTGTCATCCAATTTCTACCATTCCAGAACCAGCCGTCTGCATTGAGGGAGCCCGTTTCTTTATTTCCATTAGAGCACAAGGATGTTCAGTTTTATCGGCTGTCATTTTACATGCACACAGACGGCAAAACGCTATGATAACACGCCGAGAGAAGAGCCCTGTGTTGCATGCCACAGCCCTGATACTTGCAGAAGGACAGGTTATTCATGAAAACAGGTTTCACATACAGATCCTATTTAAAATTCAATTCATGAGCTGCAACGTGCAACAGAATCAATTATGAAAGAATAAACAGCGACTTAGTTGTGGCGCTGGTATTCGGCGTGTAACTTTCTGCTTGGGAACTTAATCCAGCAGCAGCAACAGGAAAAGGGAGGCAAAGGTTGCCTGGAGCTCTTATAATAAGGTCTTCTTGCTACTGTATAATTGGTGGCGTCTAACTTGAAGGAAATAAAAGGGACTCTGTCGGAAGTGAGACACGTTCTTTCAATGACAGTGAGACCTAATTATACTATGGAGCCCCTGCAGCCATGGAGGATGTCAAAGCGGGCAGCAATAAAGGCAGCGATGGGGAAGACACACCATCCGCCATGGGTGTGTGTGTGGGTGTGTGTGTGTGTGTGTGAGCTCGCAGGTGACCTGGAAAGACCTGTTTACCTCATTAAAAATTAATCACAAGGTAATAAGGGCCCTGCTCCCATTCCTCCCCCTCCCTCCCAGTGTCTGTCCTTCATCCATTATGCAGAAGCGAGGTGGGACGGTGTGGGTTAAGTCCTCGGGGAGGGTCACTTGGATGGAGACCCAGTCTTCCTCCTCCTCCCTAAGCTACTGAAGCCCCTTGCCTCTGTAATGCAATAACAAGACAATAACACAGTGGTGGGAAGCATAATATAAGGTGCTAAGCGTTGAGGTAGGGAGTCCGAGTGGAAGCAGCCACCAGCGGCAGGCCTGTGGCTACGGTAAGTTAAACAAGGGAGAAACAGCCTATTAGCAGTAATCCATAATTCATACCGCGGGGAAGTGATGGGCCTCCACGATCGCTTTCATGAGACGTGAGAGGCTCAGAAAAAGCAAGTGTTTCTGTTTTGCTTATTTTCTGCAGCTGTTTGAACAGCTATTCGCGTCATACGTGTAACAGATTGTCTAATCTAAGAAGGATTTAAGTTGAGAGAGAAACAGACCTGAGATCTGAAGGTTACTGAGTGGAATCTCTGCCAGCAGTTTAACCTGCTAATACAGAGAAATAGTAATGTAAGTGTGCATTACATGCTGGACCTATTTCTTGCTGCAGGTCACAGAGAATGGGTGCAGGTTTGGTGCCGCCCCAAGAACAACTACTGCTGGGTCTACTTTCTGACTCTGCCATAAGAACAAATCAATCTGGCTCGCCACGCAGCTTCGTCGGTTTTCTCCGGTATACGGGAAGCCATGTACAGGAAGTAATAAGGGCATTTCCTGGCAAGGCCCGCCCTGCGTCGCTGGTTGGGGCAGACTGGATTGATCGAGGTGAGACATTGAACATCGGTGATTAGGGTCAGGGTAGCCAATCGGTCAGCACATGGGGCCTGAACAAATCAGGTTAATGGTACCTCTGCGAGCATGAACGCATGGCCAATCCCAACGCTTGAATAAGAGTATAATAATAATACCTATGAGAGTCAGATCAAGTGCAGTGCAGGTTTGTGGTGCTAAATGAGTTCAGCAGAGAGCGCGTAGAGCGGCGCTGCGCCCTGAGGGGAAAACCCTGAGTCAGCCGGGACCATCTGGACGACTAAAACAAGCTAATCTTAGTCACACGGTGCTCCAGTGAGTTTGCATCAATGTTTAAGGTTGCATTGCTTACATGTTGATTCAATACAACAGGATGACAGATGCAAATTAGCTTCTAGCTAAATCTGGTGCAGGGATTGTCCCTGCAAAAATAAACAATAAAAAATACATAAAATAGGGCTGAAAATGTAGTCTTTTCAAATTGCAGGAGGCACAGTATTTGTTAAAGGTAAAATGTGTGTTGAATACCATTTTAAAATAAATATTGCAGTGCCACAGATATGTGTATTATTAATATCAATATGTGGGAATCAATTGATCAATATCAATGGAACTGAGTATAATGATTTAAAAATGATCATTCCCTTTATTATAGCAAATCTTATTAAAATTGCAATATCAGTAAAAAAAAATAGCAATGTTTAAAATCAAATCACAAATCACGACACACTGCTCAGCTATGGCTACTTCCTGAAAGCAGTATGTAGCCGGCCAGTGAAGCCTTTGTACTGGAGGAAAAAGTAAGAGCAGATTTGTCCAAAGTGCTCAGTCATGCCTCTCAGCATTTGATACTGAAGCACAAGGCAGCCTGTGGCGTCTGAGCGGATGGATAAACCACATAACCAAGAACAACGAGGTGAACTTTCCCCCCAGTCACCGGTCTCCCTGACTCCAGCTCAGAAAGAAAGCAAGCCATTGTACTATCCCTTTAAAGAATAAGAACACCTGACGTGACGGATGGCCATTTGAGATGCTTTTACACACTGCGGCTGTAAAATAGTGTATTCACTTGTTTGTTGTTCGGCCACACACAGTCACCACCTATCTGTGTAAATGGCTCATAAATGCCTACAACACGGTGTCAGGACCTCGTTGTATCTGTGGTGTGGTCCCCAACCTTTGACCTTATAACCGTTCACTCTTTTGTGTTGCTACAGTTGGCACCTTGTTCCCTCTGGCTGCCGCCTGCATTGGACAACTGCAGGACCCTGAACGCTCAGAGGACACGCAAACTTTTACTCCCTGGATGTGTTTCATACACCATACACATATAACAAGCTCTTATAGAATATAAGCAAGCTTTCAGAACGCAGACTGATTAACAGGCCACGTGTTTCACAATAAACACCTTGATTATTCCACTCTCACGCAATTATGTATGCTTGTCTTTTTTTTTTAAGAATAAACGTCCCGTTTTAACCGCTGGACACCAACATCCTTTTATAAACAAACAGTCTGATGGAACATGTCAAGACAAGTCAATCATTTCCTCCTGACTGTCCACCAAACGCTCAGTTTTAAGGTTGAATAAGAGTTTTATTACCTGGTAAAGGAAGGCTGTTCATGAAAAATTAGACTTTAAATGAAATAAAATGCTAAATATCCTTCAACCAAGTACTTTGATTTGGAAGAGTGATGATCCCGGATCTGTCTGACAACTATAGTGTAACTGTGTGACAAAGTGGATTCCCAGACTGCAGAGTGGAATGTGTTGAGTAAGATCTTGTAGACCTCCTGGGTGGACTGACCAGACCTGACCTCACTCCACACAAACCCACCAGGACACCCAAGTGATCCCTGGTTAAACATATTTCAATGAAGTTTCTCTCAACCTCACCAAGTACTTTTGTTGCCTTTTTGTTTTTAAATTACAGCATTAATCACGTTTAAAATTGCAGCCACAATCTGGGAGAAGATACGTTTCCCTCAAAATGTAATTAATTCCCCGCGTTAGATGTGATAAATATTCTGTCTCTACAGCTGTTTCCTCCTGCTTGCTTCTCTCATGGCTGACCACCAGTTTGCTCCTCTTTATAGTTTCACCGAGGAGGATTTGGTCTGTATTGTTTGTTAAGTGTGTTTTTCAAAATATAGCTGCTGTTTCTGTGTTTAACAGAAATCTCTGTAGGGATCCTTTAACTTATTCACTGTTAAAATCATTGAAATGAAAAGCAGCATGCATCGCATAGAATGGTTTGTGCTATACTCTGTTAATGATAACTAACCATAGGTTCAGCCTCCGATTGCAGGTCGAAAGCCTGAACTCAAGGAATGTCTGGTGAACCTTCATGATTTCGTCAGATTTTGCCCAAATCCGGCCCGATGGCACGATGACGCGTCATAAAAAGAAAATTAATATCTATATTAATAGACATAGCCTTCTTAACTTTACTGGTTTACACATGTAGGTCACATAGAGGCATCAGTAACACATTTAAAAGAGGAACACATTTAAAAAAGTACACGTTGTTCTTCCAGAGCCATAATCATCTCATGTCACATTTCCCGACTGTTCTATTTCCTGTGGGCACACGTTCATCCCCCTCATGCCGACTACACTGGCAGTTCATTTCATACACTGTTAATTGGTACATTAACGATCCCGTTAGTTTGATATCAAATAAGACACTGTGCATGATGAACGGGCCACACGGGGGATCTTATTTACTTGTCCTTGTTGGTTTTTACTTCCATGCAACATGATTGTGTATGAACAGGCATTATCTTAAAGAGATAATGGAGATCTCCTTTTAAAACCTCATTCTCATTCTGCACGCCTCATTTCTATGTGAAGCACATATCAGCACACGCCACATGTTTTTTTTTTTTTGTAATAATATGTGACAGCATGGATGCCTCCCGAGACTCGGTCCTTATCTCTTCTATTTTAAGCCGTGCAGCCCCTATAGAACAGTATGGCAGATCCCACCCGTCGTCTCCTCGCTGAACCCAAGCTCATATTTAAAATCACACAGGTGGAGGCAGATACACAGCTCCACTGTGTGTCAGACTGTATTGCTTTGTAGATTAACAATGTCAGGGAGTGCAGACTATTCCTACAGCATATAAAGCCTGAGGTGCAGTAATATAGCTTATGGTTTAAATATGATGTGAATTCTGCCGCGACGGAAGCATAAGCTGCAGGATTCAATCCGACGACGAGGATCCAGAGCTGATATTTCACTATGAGAAGAGAGTTTGCACTGTGGCAAAATCATTTAAATTCCTGATTCCTCAGCTTCTAAACACAGACAGCGTTTTCTATTGCGGCGCCCTTGAAAGTTCAGTTCACCGAAATCTAAATTAACACACACGTTCGAACAAACTGTAAAACACAGGCAGGTTGACATTTCAACACAGCGGCATCAATAAGAAACTCTCTGAAAATACAGACAATATAGAACAAAATATGGATAATGGATCTGAATATAGACAAGACAAGCAAAGTTTATTTCACGTTTAACATTCTGATAGCGAATAGCTGCAACAATATCTAAATTATGCAGACAAATATACACTTCCCACTGGGGGTAGAGTCCATGCTAACAGCCCTTATAATGCTTGTGGAGTCATGACAACAACTGGTATGGCAGCACAATCCACTCCTATGAGAGTTTGGACCCATAGAGGATGATTTCATCATGAACTTTCTGAATATATTACTTGACTGCACCGACATTCTGATTATACAAAAAGTCCAGGAACTTGTTATTTTCTTGCAACATTCCTGCATTTGTCGCACGTTCCTGTATGTGGTTGTGTTGTCTCCACAGTATTTGCACTGCTGGTTTTCTATATTTGTAGCCTGTTTTGATATGCCGCCATTATGTGTTGTCATAATGATGGAGATGTTTTCTTAGCTCAATTGTTTCCGTAGTTGCGGAGCATTGAGCGCCGCTAACTGAAGCTTCCTTCAGCACACAGTGCCGATAGGGACAGCGGAGGACATCCTCACAGACGGAGCCCCAGAGCCAAACAGCAGAGAGAGCTCCCAATCACAGTGCAGCTCCATTCAGGCCCAGCATCTCTTTATGGTCGCTTTACCACAGTCTGTCTGGGCAAAGGGTTCAGGCCTGTGTCTTTTCCTCTTTTGTCTGCTCTCCTGGGGGACATGAATGGGAGGTTGGGGCCCGAACAAAAGGCAGATCATGGGTCTATTGGGGGGGACAAATGAGCTTAGTTTGGGTAATGGCAGCCAAAAGGAAAGGGAGGTCTGGGGAAGTATTGAGGTTCACCTAGGACCGGAACGGGAGGGGAGATGAGCAGCTGAGATCCTCCTTCCCACACTGCACATGCTCCGTCACTATCTGACAACAACGGGGCCCGTCTACCGGCTGAGGTTATGGGTGGCGAGAGGGAGAGAAACACCAGCTGATTGCGTGTTTTTCCATGGTAACGCTTTGCTCTGATCAATGATGCAGCCCTAATAAAATAAGGAGGGTGAACTATGACCTCTGGCTGGTGATCACACCATCTATTACTTATTTATTCCTTCTTACACCCTATTTGTATACATCACAACTCCCCATAATTACTACAATATGATTATGGATACATAGAATTGTCACAGAGTTTGTTCAACTCAAAAAGCGGTGATTTTTTTTACATTTAGAACCCAAACGCGGAATAACGGGAGTGTTATATGCCGCTGTATTATTTTCCTTTTACCTCTACAACTTGTGACCAACAGCCAGGCCTTTTTTTTTCTGGGATCAAGATAAGACCTTTGCTTTAAAAAGCTGAGATTTTTCTAAATGTCACCTTATCATAAATGCCATTTGAATTCCCCCGATTCCATCCGCTTTTGCTGCTTCACACATTTTTTTTGTTGTTGTTGTAAAAGATATTTCTTTGTGCACACCCCTTCTCCTCCTGCACACACACACACACACACACACTCCTCACTGTCCCCGTGTCATACCCCCCACCCCCCTGCCTCCAACTCCCTTGTGGTTCCTTGTCTGCTGCTGCTTGCTTACTAATCCTGCAGACAGAAACACACACAGAGAGCAAGGTAAACTCCAGACTGATCTGTCTGAGCGGAATATCGAATGTGTATCGTAACAAGGAGAAAATGTACCTGCTAGCCCCTATAAATATGTATATCAGATATTGGAAACCTAAATTGATCCACGGTGATATGACGATGTCATGGTTTGATTGATCACATATCTATTGCTGATGTTATTCTGACAAGCAATGATTGACGTATCCACTACAGTAGAAATAGGGTTCACAGACACATCGGTCACTTGTTCAAGTGCTTTAAAGAAGTTGTGTGTAATTTAACAGACATAAAATAAATATTGCTTGGGGTTGTTGAATAGCAGAGAAACCTCACCGCTCATGCTTGGCCTCCTGTGTGGATGATGTTAGGGAGGAGGTCGAGATGGAGGGATTCCGTCTCTTAGCAACTGACATTGTTTGTTTTGTTTAGCAATATCCACAATCTTTGCCTAAATTTGACTCACTTTACTTCCCGTCTCCTACCACCAGTCAAGGTCGGTCAACGATATCTCCATTCAGAGTGTCACCAATGATTCGATGAGATTAGTGGAGTGGCACCTTCACATTCAATATTAGCACCACTGAACAAAACTGAGGACTGAGGAAAAGCTAGTACCATCAAATAAAAGATGAAAACTCTAACTTTACATATGCCAACAAGACAAACAGACTTGACTATATAGATAGATAGATAGATAGATAGATAGATAGATAGATAGATAGATAGATAGATAGATAGATAGATAGATAGATAGATAGATAGATAGATAGATAGAACACTTTTACCATGTGCATTTGCATGATGATTGTTGGTTTAACCTGTAACTTCAGGTCATCAGCAGATTTTTTTTGTAATAACACCACATTTTCTTTTACATGAATAAAGCCCTTTCCAGCATGTAAACCATGCCCCATGATGTTCATAATTTCCTGGACCCCCAATGTTGAAACAAAACTCACACCCGTGAAACCTGAAACTTTTCAAGACATGCCAAAGTAATTCAGATGCAACGTGTAATTTCAATGTTTTTTGTTAAGTCTATAAAATAGGCGTTGTTGTGACGATCCTCTCTTACCATCCTGCACTCCTGAGTGACATCTACTAGCATGCTGTTAAACAGATGAAAACGCAGTCTAGTGCCGCCTGTAATGATGTGATTTCCGATGTCGGGGATGTGACTGATGACTGACGGCGACCTCTGGCCGCGAGGCCCGGCCGACGGGCTGACAGGTGATGTGTGAAACGACGGGAGATGCGCCGCCCGAATAATGGGGCCTTGTCAAAGCCTTTTCCTCTGCTTTACAAGAGCCAACACACACACACACACACACACAAACAGCCCCGGCCTCCCATGATTGATGCCACCTCAGGACCGGGTTCTGATAGGCTGTTGGTGGTCCCCGAACGCAAATGAAATGTAGCTCTTGTTTCAGTCGTGTCACAGTGCCGCTGTCGTCCACAATATCTTCATTTGCTATAGTTGCAAAGCCATTAAAAAAATGCCATGTTTTGTGAATCTATTCAAGCTCGGTGAGGATATCTGTCAGAGGAACGGCCGTGCGAGGAATTTTAATGAGGACCATTCTCTTAGAAACACAATGAAAGAGCTGGTTCTAATGGAAACTGAGGCATGCGGATGTTAACTTTTATAGCTTATCTCCATCGTTTATATTAGCCAGCAGTAGCGCTGGAGGCACATTCTCCACCTCCTTTTCTTCTTTCTTCCATCCTTCCTTTCACCTTTCTTACCTTCGCATAAACATCTTTTCTCTCTTGCCAGCGTGTGCCAAACTTTACGATATCAAAAAGCGACGTTATTAACTGCAATGCAAATAAATCAACTGAGCGCCTGCACCTCTGGAAAGAAAATAATAATCTCCCTTCCATCATCAGATGGCAGCAACTGTGATGGATAGAGGTGAGAGGTGAGGGCAGGCGGGTCAGCTGAGAGCAGAAGGTCCGCCGGACAATAGAGTGGAGAGCCCAGCCTGAAGAGGCAGCTTTGTGCACATCACTTTAAGCATCTGTGAAGAGGTGGAAGTGGCTGCTCTGCTCCCGGCACACATTAAATTCTCTCAGCTTCAAGGATGCTTCTGTGTGCCGTCATCAGGAGAAACACCAGGGGGACGGTATATGGCGGTACAAGATATATGACAGCTCCAAAACACTTGTCACTCAAAGGAGAACAACTGGTCCCCCTTAAAAGCCAATCCACCTTAAAAACCTGAGCCAAAGTTGTGGCTAACTTCAGGGCTAACTCTCCTCACTTGAAGTAGCAGATCAGCACACTGGCAAATGTTACGCTGTCACAGAGATGACATGTAAGTGGTGGTGGCGGACCGGCAAATTAATGAAAATCATGTAGCTGTTAACTGCTTTTGTAGTTTGAAGGAGACAAACCCAAAACACAGCCGCCATCTTTCTGATCACATTTTCTATCTGAAAACCCAGACATTCACACCCACTTCACGTGGGGCCAGGGAGCTGGAGGTGAGACAGCAGGAGGTGAGACAGCAGGCAGGGCTTCAGCTCTTCTGTCCCTTTTCATGCGTACAAATGAGTGCAACACCATGAATGTCTTTCAGGAGAGACTGAAAATGTGCACTTGTGATTCTTTTGCCAATGTTTCAGATTGACATCTCAATCACACACTTGTTTTCGTTCAGAGAAAAACTCAAAATCAAGAGCAATTGGTGCTTCATCCTTTATATACCTTCAAAAAAGCAAACCTTTCTTTGGAACGCCTTTGACAATAAAAGAGTGAAATGTCATTATGGTAGTATGGACCTGAATTTATGAAGTGCTTTTCTTGTCTTTCCTACTACTCGCTCACACACACACGCACACACACATTCAAGGTGCACATGCCCATCAGGATCTATTCACACACCTTCACACATGCAAGGACGAATCGCTCTGAGTCACAGAAGACACGTGCCTATTGAAAGCAGAAAGCCTTTTCTGAGTCATTTTCAATGCCTGCCAATCCAGACAGAGTAATCAAAAGCCCAAACCCAAAGTTTCACTAGTTTTCCAGCAACACCTCACGTGGTTGAGGCCAAACACCCGACAACCCTTCACCTTGCAGGCAGGGATGAGCTATATATGAGTTATTAGAGCCATCCTTAGTCTGCAAATGTGCCAAAAGCTGATTGTGGATCAGTGCCCTACCGATCCTTTCCCCTTAAACTCATTAAAAACTGAGGAGCAGCGCGGAGCAGGAGAGGCTGACTGGGCTGCCTATTCTGTCTACTGAAAGCATCAGCGCCAGGAGGGTTGAATTATTATTATGGACATTATGTAGGATTTTGCTGTATCTGCATCTGATGGTCTACCATCTCGCATTTACAGTAACAGGTTGTTATAATTTTGAAATCAGGTCACAACTGAGCACCTGTTTCCTTGTATAAGAGTATTAGCTTCACTTTTTTAGTTTGCATTTTTGGGGTTCATGCAGACTGTGTATGACAGCATAATAGGGCCACTATAAAAACAAAAGTTGCAAATTTGCTCCTTCAAAAATCGCAAATTTGTCACTTTATTATAGCAGTCATAGAGGAAGTAAACACGTTGCTTGAACGGATGTTTGCCATTGCTATGACAACAAGTGAAAGCTACCACTAGCATCTTAGCCCAACCACACGATCGATAAACACCCGTAAGATGACAATTTGGCCCATATAAAATGAATCAACAATAACCATCAACAGCCATCACCCTAAGGACCTTACCGAGGCGTATTAATTTGAAAAATATATGCAACATTCATGGTACATTAGCTAGCATAGATGCCGGTTGTTAGCATCGTAATAAAGTAGCAAATTTGCTGTTTTTCCTCTGAATATTGCCCACCTCTCGGCTCCGTTTTTTTCCCCACAGTGGCCCTAATTTGCCATCGTAGACTGTGTGTAGATGACCATGTTTTTGAACAAGGTGGTGTTTTATAGGAGTACACTTGTGAGGATATTGCACCAAAAGTCAACATCCATTCCAGCACCACAGTGAAATAGATCGCCCCTTTGCTCTGAAGTTTGTTTTCACGTTTGAGCACTTTGACCATCAAATCACTATCCATGGATTGCTTTCTTTTTTTCCCCTACTTTCCCATTACAGTAGTCCAAGTGACTGATTTGAATGAGAAATCTAACACATTGTTGGAAAATATATAAACGCAGAGGTGTACCTCTATAAATTACGCAAAAGATTTTACAAAAAATCTTTACGGGACAATGTCAACTTTTCCGACTTTTCCTCACCAAGTTGCTCCGCGCTATATATCAATTTCCTCCTTTGAGCCCAATTGATGAGATAATAATCATATGGCAGCTACAGGACTTACATTATGTCACATACATATTGTTAGTAAAGTTTGGCAAAACCAAAGTCAACTGATGCCAGGGGGATCCAGTGCTTTAAGTTGTGAGACTTCCTGTCCTGGCAAAGCCTCCACATGTGATCACACTGCATTAGTGTCTTTGTATGCTTGTAATACAATATGTAAAGCATTTTGTATATGAAATGTGTACACATGCTTTGCCTAAATGACTTGATTCATTTTTGCAGATTACAATCTCCATTCTTCCTCAATGCGTTGAACGACTGTCGCCCTTGCAATATAGATGCGTGTAGCACTCTATTTTCTCTCTCGGCTTGTGTGCATCTGTGAGAATCGGTTAATGATTCATCTTCGCCTGAGCAGGGATGCAGAAATGGAGGTGCAGAAGCAGAGAGGGACGCTTGGAGGGAAATGTGAACTACTAAGTGTTTATTAATGATAAACTAGCTTCCGAGGCTCCAGAGAGCTTGGCGATCTCCTGAGGTGTAGAGTCTGCTCTATTTATTTTCACAACAGCCATTTGAAACAAAGACAAAATATATGTGGAGCCACCCGCTGTGCTCACTTATGGAGCCTTGCAAATGTTTCACAAACATGAATTACATCCAAATTTACCCCAGAGCCTTTTTTTAATGATGGAAGGTCTGTTTGAATTCTAATGGATTCCAATTATGGACGGAAACACAGAGTAAAGAAGAAGATGCGGTCTCTCAGTTTTAATGGTGAGGTAATTGGTTTTCTTGCCTTGGAAAGCAGCCTGTTGGGTTAAGAAAATCACAACAAAGTCATTCATGTGTTCTAAGTAGATGGAATAATAGGCATCGTCCTCAGAAGTCTGCTACTCTGGAACCAAAATACCTCTGATTATATGTCCCACCAGGTTATTAATTACATCCATGTGTTGAAGAAAACTCTTCAGGTCCAATTCAGTGGCTGGTTCAAATGAGGTTTAATCACTGACAGTGGAGAAAAGACAATGTCGCGGTTGCCACACAGCCCAATCTGCCCTGATGTGAGGCAAGAGACAACTTATACAGAACCAAAGGGGCAGGTCAAAACAGTGGATTTACATAGATTCGATACGCGTCTCACGGAGGGGAAGAGACGTCCTGAGACAACATAAAGGTGTGACTTCCTCGGAACAGCTGGGTTCTTGCTAGATAGTGTCACAACAGGGGCCATTCATGAAGGCCTTGATCAAGTATGTGGGATGAAGGTGTTTCGGAGACGGTCCAGGAAGGGGGACAGATCAGAGGGTCTCATCATTAACATGACAAGGCTTACATACAAAGAATGCAGCTCAGCAAGACATTTGAGGTTCCCGAGAGGAAGTAACAAAACAAATTGGAAGGTAACACATTTTCTTCTACACATGGCATGAATCACAGAACTACAATGAAGAGCAGCAGGAGACTGCGATTAACTCATCCTGAGTAATGACACTGACCTTTTGAGGAAATGTTTTAATGTTAATGTGACCTCATGAGGTCATGATTATCGTTGTCTCTAAGTAGTAATTGCAGGCGTAGCGTTACTTTGCTATACCATCACACACAAAAAAACGTATGGCGACTGCTTTGTTATGTGCCTAATAAATCATTATGATATTGGAATATTGCCTACTCACACATCCTGCATGTCTTCACCAAATGCTGAAAAGTAGATTTGGCTCTTTGGAATAACTTTTTCTGTCTGCCATTTGGTGATTGTAGCAAACATTGGGTTCATCAATGCATTTTAAGATGACAACAGCTGCCTTACACTGTTTGTTGCAGTGGGAGTGAACCAAAAAAGCAAATATGTGAAAGTTAAACCAAAACAATGAGCTGAAAGACGCTAAAAATCTCTGTAGTGTCAGTCGATGATAATTTATTTATAATACATTATCAAAAATGGATACGAAGTTTAAGTTCCCTTTACCAAGCCAGAGGTGGAAGATCAGAGAATGCGGAAACAAATCAATGTAGCAAAAAGGGCAGTTTATGGAAGTTACATAAGATTTGAAGTACACAGGTAAACTACAATTTTAGTGTGGCTGATTTGACCACAGAGAGGTGTGTCAGAAATGAACTTTTCCTGCCATTCGGCATCAACAGTGTGCTGAGCTAACTTATGTGACAGGTTTACACTTTAACTGCCAATGTGGATACATTCATTGTGCTTGCTGTCCCGTCAGTAAAGACACTTCCTTCAGTTTGAGTCGTCTTAATAAGTGCTGCCGCTGTGCTTGTTTATCCTCCCTGATAGATGCCCCTCTAATAAGATGAGTAGTTTCATTCCTCGCACAAACTCACCCTTGTCTGACCTAAATCTCAGCAGCTATACTGCACATCTGTATGCCAGCAGCGGCGCCTCAAACCCGGTGAATGCAGCCTGGTAGGAGAATAGCTGAAGGTCTCAGTGCTTCCACGTTCAGGGTAATAATCACACACTGTTGAGACGCACTCTTTGGAACAGTAGCAGGCATGTAATGGCTTCCATGTGCATGTTTAGCATGTGGCTTCACTGTGGCTGCTGCTGCTGTCTGAACACACTGAGCACTCATCACTCTCAGCCACCTTTTTATGTTATTTTTTGCTCCTTTAAGTTCATATTTTTCTTCACATTCCTCAACTCTGCGTGTGAGTGTGTGTGTGTGTGTGTGTGTGTGTGTGTGTGTGTGTGTGTGTGTGTGTGGACATCTGTGTGTGCCTGTTGATGTTGCTCACACAAAATCTGCTCTACAGAGAAGCAAAGCTATAGCCTTGGTTCTAGCAGCCTATAATTACAACGGCAGCTTCGGTGTGGGAACAGAGAGCCTGCTGGGTAATTGCCACTAAGAGCACCGGGGGAAGTATGGCTCCTTTACGTCCAGCACTTATTCAAATGGATCGGCTGTAGCCATTCCAGAAAATAGAGCAGGACCAGAAAACCCGACACACTAGCAGCTCTGTGAGACTGATTGCATCTAAGTGGCATAAGAAAGTCAGCAGTCGCCTTTTTTTGATAAGAACTATACTAATTAATACTATACAGGCTCAACTACAGCTGGACGGGAATTGTCTAAGAGACTGCATTGTCATGACAACAGCCATTGACATTTTGGTATAGATAAATAAGAGCTGCAGTGGTATCCAAGTCTTTTTAGTTGATGTAAGAAGTCTTGGAATAATCTCCACTGGATGCATCTGATGGCAAACCCAAACAGGAATTAATTAATTTTTAACCATCGCATGACTTCCTTTCTGCGTTAGTGACACCCTGAACCAACACAAATCATCTGCCGCGTCCGTCTGGTGGGGCCTCTCTCTTCAAAGCGTGCCGGACAGTTAATTACAGCGGGGTTGGGGGGGGGGATGCATGCTCTGGCAAGCCAGTAAAATCCGAGACCTAGGATCCTGCAGCAGCTGGCAGAGGGCTGCAGCCGTGTCCGGGGGAGCGGACGATTTACTACGAGCAAGGCTGTTTCTCAAATATACAACCAGCTCAAGCAGCCAACAGGTCATTGTGACAAATTTGAGGGTAAATCAGAGCAGAGCTCATAAAGCAAATTACAGCCATTTGTCATGTTTGTTGGGGTTTTTTTATATGGAGGAATATTGTATCTATATTCAACTGATGAAGAGCATCCAGCTGAAATAGGTCATGCCTCCTCTGTTACCCATATTTCCTCTCAGGAACACCTCTATGCATCTCAAAGAGAGTACAATATACAGGAGAGATGTGTATAGGCTGTATTTACAACCTGCTCTTACTCTCAACTCGTCAAATACTGACGTTTGCCCTCTCTGTCAGATGCAGAGGAAGCACCGGGCTTTCAGCTATCTCCGATGTAAGTCCGTGTCGAGGATACAGAAGCAGGTAATCCATGTAGGGAAGTGGGACGGAATCAAAAACCAACACCTCCACTCAGGAACGCTGTTCTCGTCCTGTGTGAAACCGGGTTAACGTGAGGTTTATCAGTAGTTTTTTAACGTAAGTTCCATACTTCACTAATGCACATAAAGGTAAAAAAAAGGTGCTTCGTTAAACCCAAATAGTTTTGTCACAAAAGAGTAAACATTAAGTATGATGAACATCTATGTACAAATGGAAACTGTGTTCCTCTGAAAGTTTATTTTAAAAATGACTTGAGAATGTGTTGATATATTAGTGTTGCGTATATATAGTTAATGCTTGTGTTTTTTCATGTATTTATTTTTATATTCTGTTGTAAGAGTTATTGTTTTCCTTTCAAAATGGTGCTTGGGAGACGCAGTTGAAATTGCTTATTGACTGAAAAGTCCCACTGAACGATGGATTCAAATATTGATCAAATATTGCCAATCTGATGAACCTTAATGCCATATACCTTTTTGGCAGCAGACTGATGAATTCCAATACAGTTATGTGACTTTGTTATTGGAGAAGTGCTCCAGCGATCTAGAGCTGCACCTCCATTATGTTGCTGGATTTCATAAAAAGAATTTCAAATGAATGAGTGAGACTGATTTTCTGACCCCACATTGGTCAAGTCTGTAATGTTAGAAGTTCATTAGATCTATTCCAGTGGTAGAAAGTACTTTACTCAAGTATGTATGTATATAAAAAATGGGTTAGGGTTATTTAAGATCATTTTTGGCATTATGAATGTTCTCCACGTCACGTACATTCTGCCTTAACTCACAGGTTAGTTTGACCACCATAATGCCTGAATCTGAGGGATTTTTAGATATGAAACTTACATTAATTTCATTCAAATGTAAAACAATCCTAATGCAAAATGTATATTCTGTTCAACATATCCTCATCATCACAGTTTGATGTTTTTTATTAGCCTACTTCCACATATCCGGTCAGTATTTTCTGGACAATTATCTCACAAACTGTGCAAACTTGTTATTTTTTAATCACCTCATAAATATGACACTTTGGAGAGGCCCGACACTCGTTTTTTTAACAGAGGCCTGTTTGTTAACACATCGCCTCCAAGCCTGATGACATCATCGGGGTTATTTCCTCAGACTGGACAGAATCTATTAATGAACTGCATTCATACAGCCGTTTATCCAATTAGCACTCTACATTGTGCCTCTCATTCAGCCATTCACTCTCTCTCTCTCTCTCTCTCTCTCTCTCTCTCACACACACACACACACACACACACACACAGCAGAACTGCCATGCAAGGCGACAGATTCAGGGTTCAATGCTATTGACTTCCACAGTCAATTTGTCAATATTAAATAAATACATGCCCATGAAATAAATCCTGAAAATAAAATTGAGGCGATAAATTTATAAAGACTTTATAGTTCAATACATAAATAAATGATGTGAATATAAATATACAAATCAGCCTATATATACAGATCCATCTAAAAACAAGAAAGAAATTAAATGCCTGATGTATTCCTCTAACAGATTTGTCTGCATGGCAGTATCTGAGCTGTGTGTAGGACGTGTTCCATAATACATATAGACGCACACACACACACACACACACACACCTTGAGGAAACCCCTCTTGGGTTCTCATTTGCACCAACAAACAACCACTCGGCCGGCTTTGTCCTGAGTTACAAGCAGAAGCTTTTGAGCTGTGTGCGCTCAATAAAATGAGACAGTGACCTCTGACCCTGGAGCATTCCACCGACCCCAGCACAAAAATCGGTTATACATCAGGATCCTCGGCTGTAAATCGTGTTCTATTGCTCTGGCCCCAAAAAAAGAGGGCGAGGGCACCGGAACAAAGATCCACACAGGTTAGACGGAGGCCTCCGAGGATGAATGAGATGGGGGTCGGCTCTTGTATAAGGGATTTATGAGAGACTATGATGTGAATATAAAACAAAGCCGAGTCTTTCTGCCTGCACATGAACAGAGTCACTTATAAATGAGTGTGTGAACAAATGGGAATAAAAGTATGCAGATAAAATTGACTTGGACTCGACTTGCTTCTTTTGGAAGAGCTCTGTATCAACCCGTCCATCACTATGACGACCGCTAACGGCGACACCATGGACCGGGCTTGAAAACCGCAACGAAATTCGGGTCTAGCGAGAAACCATCAGAGACCTGCTGAATCCAAATATTTTCAGGAGTTCAGTTTGCTGAACTTGAGTCTAGGATGAAGCTTTTGGAGCCTTGCAGCGTGCTCTCAGCCCATTGGGCCACAGCAGCAGTTGAAAGCACAAACTTGAGAGAACTTCTGCAAAATGAAATAAAAAAACCCTGCAGAGGCAAAACATAACTTTGTCCTCAACTTCAGCAGATTAAATTAAAGATAGCACAGTGATGCACGTCCATCTAGGCTTGTGCTTAAACCATCCTTTAATATTCATCTCCTGTGTGTGTGTGTGTGTGTGTGTGTGTGTGTGTCAGAGGCATCCACTTTGACAAGTCTGCATATTTCATCGGAATGTGCAGAAACATCTTTTGCCCTCTCGTCGCCGGGAGGCCGGGAGGGTCGGGTATCGCCGCGGCTCTTGTTGTGTGATTGACAAGCGCCGCTGCGTCTAGTAATCTCATCGCATGGCTGACTGGCGCAATCTGTGGAGTCACACAGAATAAGGCCTTTCTGCATTGACATGCTAGGAGAGTAGCCGGGGACTGAATGGACGCAGAGTCGTTTCCTCGCTGTGATTTCCTCCTTCCAACCGGGCTGGTGTCTGACGGGGAGCCTTATAAAGACCTCAGTGTGTGAAGAGCTAGGTGGAGGAAAGAGGGATGGGGATTTTTTTTTTTTTTTTTTTTGTGGAGACAACGAGATTCGAAACATGAGGACACATGATTGAACATCTCCTGGAGAGTTTGGAGATGTTTGCGATGTTACTGCCTTGGATTTGAGATTACATAATTACCTGAGTTCTGACCCGTCCATCCTGCAAACCTATTGACGTTTAAACCAACAACTCAACAAACTGATTTAGGTCTTTCTATCAAGACTATGGGAAACAAACTGTTCTTTGTACATAAATTGACTTCCTCCTCTACCTCACCACGTAGAGCATCGTGGGGTATTTGAGGACCAGGATTGAGAACAGGATTGTTCACAGACCGCGTCGGCCTGCTGTTTGCTGCCGGGCAGGTAGAGCAGAGCGTACCTGAGCAGCCAGCAAACGAGTCAGAAAACAGTCGGGTTTCTTACAACTTTCTCTCTGACAGCTGCCTTCTTTGAAAAAAATTTTAAATTAGCATTTTTGGAAAACAATGAGATAAAACCGGCTGATGTGCAGTTGTAGAGTTGGTGGTGATTTCCTCTAACGCATCACACAGTCATTGGATCAATTGTTAAAAATGAAAATATTGATAAGTGAAGCCTTTATGTGTCCCGTGGAAATCCAATGACTTTGACTTCACAGACGCTAGATATCTATAAGTAGGGTCTCTACTCAAATCGCCGTGAGCACCGAGCCGTAGCCTGATTGAGGGGCCTCTTCGCCAGCCGAAGGCCGAGGGCCCTTTTTCTGCCACGATGACATGTCTTCGCAGCTGAAAAAGGCCATCTGTCACCTGTTCGAACCCCTGACCTCAAACGAGTGTGGGGGCAGCATTTATAAGAGTTAGGAATCTGATCCGAGTCACAGGAGCTGAGATATTGTGCTTCGTTGTGTGTTTTCCTCCTCATCTTCATCATTCATCACACTGAGACGGAGAGAAGAGATGGAGTCCGACACCCTCTCTTCTGACTCTCAGACACATTTATACCAGAGAAAGTCCCTCCGGACCGGCTCAGGAAATATACCGCCTGTCTACAGCATCTGTGGACACATCAAGCTGTTGGATCCCGAAAGCTATTATTGTATCAGAGCTGCTTCCACCATTTATCCAGTGAACACAAATAAACAGCCTCTCCGTGCTTAACCAGCTATTTTTTATTTTGTACATTTGGTGTTGAGTCCATTCTTGTATATCAGGTATAAAGACTCATTAATGATAAATGAGGAAAATAATGGAATACTTATATTAACCCTCTGAACGTATATCATGTAATACATTCCAGCCTACTCTGCTTATATTTTCCGCTTCTGAGTATAAAAGGATATCTGGTTTTCATTTAAATATTCACATAGGTGTATTCTAAGAAAATGTGTGTTGCTATAGAAAAGTATTGTTCATATCTGTATGTAAATAACTCGTGGCAATGTGAATTGACAGTGATGTCGAATGCTTGAATAATTCTTATATATGAATATATGTTTTACAAGCTGAAGTCAACTCAAGTCTGTTTAACGGTAACAGACATCTCCTATGTGCGCCTTCTCATATCAAATGTTGCTGTCAGCGACATGTTTCTCTGACAGCAGCAACATATCACTGAGACAATAGTAAAATGTGGATTTACAAATTATGCATAACAGCAGGAGCAAAAGCACTAAGCGTCCCTGCTGAGCTGAAAATAAAAGGGGCGAGCGAAACAACAGGTTTAAAGGGATAGAGCCCCATAAAGCTCTCTCTCCTCTTCAGATTGGGACAAGGTTCAACCATGCTTATTCATTTGCTTGTGAGCTGCTGGTCCATTGAGAATCTGGCTGGATCAGGGTGAGTGTCTGGTCAGGTAAGGGTCGGGTCGCCACTCCACCAACCAGTCAAATGGTAGTTTACCAAAATGTCATCACTTCATCATTTTTATCCTATTATCTTATTCATAAAATGTATGAAATTGTCACAATGCGCATATTAATTTGTTAATTTGTGAGCAAAAACGTGTTTTTGTGCTGTCACGGTGACCTTTGACCACCAAAATCAAATCAGTTGACCTGGAGTCCGGGTGGCCGTTTGGGGCCCGTTCCCGAGACATCACGTTCATGAGAATGGACTGAACAAACGACAAGAAAATATGAAACCTCCGCCTCACAGAGGCCTCGAAAACACTTTCTACTGCAGTTTAAATGATGATGAGTAATGGTGCAAGACTTTACAGCAGGTCAACTGCCTCCTTCCCCCTCTTTCTTTCCCCGACTCCTCATCATGATCAAAGAGCAGTTATAATTCACTTATTAACACACACACACACACACCTATAACTGCGTCTGGAATTGACACTTGAGCACTAAGTGAGGATGTATTCCAATGAAGTGATCAGTAACAGCTCCTCGAGGCACAACCGTTACACAGTGGCAGTCTATAAACTCTCTGGATGAGTTTCGGCGTGACGAGGAGCCGTAAATTACAATTACGACGACGACTCGCCGTCACATGTGCACATATATACGAGGAGGCATCCCCCCACATCCTGCATTCATTAAATTACACGACCACAAGGTTAGAAACATCTTGGCGGATGCCAAAGAGGAATCTCTCCCCACGTCCGACTCACGTCTGACTTAATGATGACATCAGGAGATTTAACGGCGGTTCCTCAAGGAGGTGATGTCATGCAGCTGCAGAGCAGACACATCTGCTTGTAGTCTGACGAGGCCGCAGTATTGTCATTATCAAAGCCAGGTCTGCACTCCGTCATTATGTTTGGTTAATAAAATATACACTTTCTAGAGGAAATGCCTGCCGAGGGGGCTGTATTGTGGATTCGCAGACACTGAAACTATGTCTGAGTCCAGTAGCTCGTAGTCTTAATGGGATCGTGTGACCTGGCGTTGTCACAGCAGGATAATTACATCATCAATACTATTCGCCATCACCTACGAGAAGCCCTCTTGGCTGCTTTGTTAGTCCAGTAGAAATAAAGAAAAACCCTGTGTGACCACTAGAGTAGACTCTCAGGTTACATCTTGGACTGCAGCACGTCCTGTTGTAATTCAGATACACACAGGACTCTTGGGAGCTTTTGCTAACCACACTTTATTATCCGCTAGTCAAAATAAAAGGCCTGCATGCAGCAGTAGCATTAAACATTACACCTCCCCGCCAAACAATAGTGCAGAACAACAGCGGGGAAAGTGACACTGGGCCATGCTGGCGTGGCGGCCTACCGTCTGACCTTCCGCACATCATCACCGGGCCATTATCCAGGCGGCGGGGAGGAGGAGGGCAGTGTTTTAACAGCTACTTAGTGAGAGTGCAGCGGCGAGCCAGGCGTGCCGAGCAAACACATTCATCCCGGGATGTGTGGAGAGTGTGGACACGCTCAGATCTCCGGGTTGTTTTTCTGGCGCTGGCGGTGAAGCACATCAACACTTCACAGCGGCACTCGGAAATCGCTCAGGCTCGTCGCTGTCTGACAAATCAGCAGGAAGCATCCCACTCATCTAGTGTGGGGGGGGGGGGGGTAGAGCCATGTGTGATCCTCTGGTATGCTTCCCTTTACACATACCTTGGATGTAGAGTAACGCTGGAAACCGACTCTACGTCTTCTTGGTGGGTAAACATATCTGTTGGTGAGTGTGCGGCCCGGCAGAGCGCTAGGCGATCCGCTCCTGTGAGATGGCGGCCTGAATAATGCAGCCGATTATTCTGTTTGAATGAAAAGGAGTTGGCACCGGGGCGGCTCTGCTGGCAGAGAGATCTGGTGGCAGAGTGCCTCCCTCTCTCATGCAGATGAGAAGGGGGGTAAAAACAAAAATAATAAGAGTTCTCCAAAAGAATCTATTTTCACATGACCATAATGGCTTCACACATTCCAGCAGTCTTCAGGTTGCAGCTAGGTGAGCTTTGGAGGAGGTTGCATTGCGGCGTTGCTACCTGTTACAGTCTGACATCGACCCCATCGCCGCGGAGAGAGCTTGTGCCCATGGCAACGGGAGCATGAGAAAAGCATCGCTCAAGGTGCTTTTTTTTCCACCCTTCCCCTTTTGCTAACATTAATTGGGTGCCAACAGCACTTGACTGTAGCGAGTTGAAGCCTCCCTCTCGGCAGGTCTTAAGCCCGGTCCAGAGAAAGAGTGGAGGAGGAGGTTTTTACTGCCAGCTCCCATCGCCAAAACCACCGGGGAGCCAGATCGCCCGAACTCCAACGTGATTAGAGAGCCGTTGCGTGTCTCACAAGCCCGGGCTAGTCCCGGCTCTGCTCTTTTCTGTTGCCTTGTGTATCGAAGGAAATTATTTCATTCGTTAGTCTCAGGCCACTGATGACAAGGTGGGGGAGATCATCGGCTTCCCTCCTAACTAGGTCACTGTGTTATTCAAGTCCAGCAGGAGACTGGAAGCAACAGCAGGCGTTGGGGTTTAGACTCCCCCTCGCCCGCCGCTGGAGATCTTGTTCAAAGATGGCAGAGGAAACTAAAAGGGAACGACCTTAATGTAATTTCTAGAACAAACGAGTGTCCGATTTAACCTGAGGAGAGTTGATTCCTCTGGATCGGGTTCTGCTGCGGGCCCAGTACGGAGAGCAAGTGTCAATCTCACCGTTATACAAATATTTGAACTAAGATGATGCTCAGGCTCTTCGTGACTTTCCAAGGTTCCTGTCTTGACACGCTGTCATCAAGCTGAAGATCATTTCACTTAAATACTTCTTTTTTTTTATTTGAAACATTCCTGATAGGAAATACATCTCTACAGAAACAGCCGGTCCGACTACTGACAGCTTCGAGTGCCGGCGGCTCCAAAGAGAAGAAGTGCTAAATTGCCCGTAATGAGATGGATCTCATTACGGGACGCGACTTGAGGTTAAAAATGAGAGACTCCAGCTGAAAATGGGAGTCATTAAACTTTCACAAAGGGTTCTGTTAAGACGTACAAGGGCGCCGGAGTGAAAGCATGTTTGTTACTTTGCTATAGGCTTCGTGCAGTCAAACACACTGAAACAAGCCCGTCGATGGGATGGAAACTTGAGTTGACACAGAACTTCAATTGTCCGTATGAAATATTTACACTGATGGCATTGCTGCGGCAGAAATATGGTTCAATATGTGTTAAACTTTACCTTCTGCTACTCACATTGTGGTTTCAGGCTGTTGTTTCACAAGAATATTCAATGCACTGTAGCATTCGTCAGTATGAGGGAGAATGTATATATGTGCTGTTGGAATATTTTGTTTTCAGACACAATCCTGTTTATTCCTATTAAACTTTTGACCAGGTTCAATGATTACATTATGTGTCACAACTACCCAGCTGAAATGAATTCTTGCATAATTGGCACTACAAAAGACAAGACATTTGCAAATTATCCCAACTTTGCATGTACTAATCTACAGAATACATATGTGTTATTACAACACGTCAAATCCAGACCCTTTACACTGTGACTTCCTACGTACCCTTCCAGCATTAGTACGTCCATTTCTGCTCGTTAAGTGTGCGCTGTCTCTTTAAAACGTGTTCGCGGGAATAATGTGACGTTTTTAAGGCAACAAAACTACTTGGTTAGATTAATATCGTGCCTAAATATCTATGTCAGCTGTCACTGCGTCCACGACTAGCAGGTAAAGGATAACGCTAAAGCTCAAACATAATGTACCAGAATCACACAAGGGGAAAAAAATGTGATGAATTCAACTTTCCATTTATAAGAGTACTCTGTTATTTCTTCTTTCACCCCGTTAATACACTCTCTATCATAAATCACAGACTTCTTTTATCCCTTCTTGTGTTATGCTCCATTCATTTCGTCATTTCTATTTTGAACACTGCAATGCAATGGGGAGAGAGAGTCATATCTTCTGAATATGGTTCAATTCATAATAAATTGGAGCTCAATTTTTTACAATATTAAACATTAAGGTCAGGTTAATGGTCATGTTGCTATTCAGCCTGCTGTGAATAGTCCTCTCTGGTTCAAGTTCTTTAGGGTCAAATTTAAGTAAGCGACGAGCACGACCCTACAACCCTACAGGAAGAAAAGTCATCGCCTCCGCTGCTTCCATTTGGAACATTTGTTTTAGTTTTTTCCTCTAATGAGCCTCCCAGATTCATGCGAGTGCACTACTTAATTGCTGCAGGGCCCCTTTGAATCACAGCCCACATGGCAAACATTATATAGTACAAGAATCTTTCGTAAAGGTGGTATCGATATCATTCGTATGAAAGCAAATATCTAAATATGTTTTTATCACAGATGATTTCCCAACCAGCTGTTCCACTCTGTCAGATACATGAGATCAAAGCCTTTAAGGAGAAGTTACGTCCTATACTCCAAAGACTCTTTGTAAACACAATGGTAGCTAATGCTTTGTCACCTCCAGCGCTAACACTGCCTCCCCCCGAGGCCACACACCCCCAAAAGCGGAGTGCAGCCTTGAGGCATGCAAAGGTAATGTGGGGGGGGGGGCTGTGAGGGGCTAGCGCTGCTGAGCGGCGAGGGCTTCCTCTGCCCGCAGCTCTCTCCCCAGCTTTGTTCTGCCCGTTATCTTTGGCGGCAGATAATCCTGAATGTGCTGCGTGGATCACAGCTGCTTCGCTGGAATCAAACCACCGGCTCATCATGCGTGTTAAACTCATTACATATTCAAAAGGGAACTAAATCTCCTGCCTATCTGTTTGCTTGAGGGGCGTGTGTTGCATGTGTGTTTGCACGCATGCATTTGTGTGTGTGTGTGTGTGTGTGTGTGTGCAACCTCCTCCTCCATCCTCAAAGAGGCTTTGCTAACAGCAGCCCCCCCTCCCACACACACACACACACACACACAGGCACATTTAACCTTCCCCTTTCATCCTTCCCCTTGTTCTCAGCCACTTACGCTCAAAGACTTTAAAAACAGTTTTTCCACTCAAAACTTCACTTTGCAGGTTCTGCGTAAGTTCAAGTGTGTGTGTGTGCGTGTGTGTGTGTGTGTGTGTGTGTGTGTGTGTGTGTGTGCATGTGTGTGTGTGTACACTGGGGGTAGGTGTTTTAGACAGGGTCAAGGCTCTTTTAACAAGGCTCTAAGGCTCTAAGGGACAGATTGCAGGGTGAGACAACCGATCCGACAGGGGTCAAAGGTCAAACTGACCAACCCCTACACAAAAAAGTTGAATTCAAGCTGGACTGGTCGATATTTTTATACTCACAGTGGATTAAATTACGACTTTCCATAGTGAAAGTGACGCAGCAACTCGATGGACTAAAACCGGTCGTGGAAAAGCAAATCGCCGTGATGTGGTGTGACTCCAGTTTGGCCCAAAGTGCCAATGGAAAAATCTTTTAAAGAGCAGCTGGTCAACATAGTGGAACATTTATCAGCTAACGAGACAGATATTTCCCACAAGAGTTGTTGGAGGCCAAAGGTGAAACTAATATTTGAGTTATATTTGTCATTTTGCGGGAAATATGACACCACATGAATGCTAACATTTTACTGAAATGCCATAGAGCATCACATCTGACCACCCAACCTACACACGCCGCTGCTGCACAAAGAGCTCCAGACAACAGTCCATTTACTGATTTGACTTAATTAGTTACCAACAAGCTTTAGGGATTTCCCTGGCTATCACCACAGACACTCAATTAACAAAGATGGGATAAGGTGCACACATGCACAGTATCCCATCTAATTACGCTCGATCCTGACTATCTTATTTGGATTCCTCATCAGCGGGATGAGGGCTAATCTGGGATTTTCAAAAAAAAAGAAAAAAAAAGTTGCGCGGCTAATGAAATAAGTGGCTGTTCAGAACAATAATAGCAGTGTAAACAAACTCTATTGAGAAACGTGGAAATACATTTTGCGTAATCACTTCAATATCTGGTTAAAGAGATCAAAGGAATCACAACTGAATGCAATCAAAACAAAGAGAAAGCTTATCCGTCTGTTGTCGTACATTGTGTGAGCTCATATATTTAATATGCTTCCACATCATATTCCAGGATCGGGCGGATTAAGCAGCAGATCGATCTACAGTGGACATGTGTTCAGCAATGTTAGGTAAACGAGTCCCGCTGATAATGCGCTTGTTTGCATGTGTGGCTCAGTCAGTGTCCGTTTGAGCTTGCTGCCTGTCCTCACCTCCATGCTCACCCCCCTAATCCTGTCCCCAGACAGGCTGATGCCAGATCAGCGGTGACACCAGGCTGGAGGGACCCCCGTCTCCACAAATAAGCCCACCGGATCAGCCTCCATAAGTCATCGCTGTAATGCTTGTTTGTCAAGGTGTGGCTGAGACACCTGAAGGCTGTTTAAACGACATTACTTTACTCTAGGCAAAGTGGTTTATGAACGTTTTCTACAAGTCATTTATTTCACCAGTATATCATTTCAAAAATGAGTAAACAGATCAATAAAATAAAGTATTTACAATAATGTTCAGGATGACAACAATACATTGATGTACAGTGTTATAGCTGAATCGTTTTTACTGCTCCTATCTGCTCAGTGTACATCTATATGACCAGTCATTGTAGTATATTAGCTACTTTTCATAAACTCCTATACCACACACACACACACACACACACACACACACACACACACACATATACAGTATATATATATACACATCAAGTATAAATTGCTCCAGAGAAATGGCTTGAGACATTTGTGAGACAGGCGTTGATGGTGCAAAAACACCTGCAAGCAACTGCTGCCAATATTTCAATAATCATGAATATGCTGTTACAGAGAGAGAGAGAGACAGAGAGAGAGAGAGAGAGAGAGAGAGAGCAGAGCAGAGGGCCGGCTAATGAAGTGAATTAAATATTATTATCATTTACAAACACATTTCGGTAGTCAATGACACGCTATCACACCAACGGAGTCGTTGTTTTTGTGTTGTTAAAGCTAGACCAAAGAATATTTGGTTATAATAAAATAATTTATCCTCATTGTTCTCCTCCAAGCTTGCTGGACGTGATGTCATGCAGCCGCAATGCCTTTTATGTGGAGTCTGCTCTGCAGCCGTACTCCATTAAATGATACCCAGCCCTATAGCATCAGCTATTTCCTGCTTTCTTTCACCTGCACTCATTTCATCTTCTGATATGAAACGTTTTGTTTGGAGGTGAACTGATTCACTTTTCCTCTCTGTGCCTGCAGGGATTCAACTACGCAACCTTCCACAAACCAATCTTGCTCCTGTAATCTACAGGCTCGGGGGACTGCCCTGCCACCGCTCGGCTCCCCACAGCACCCAGAATTCAACACCTGCGAGACACCCGAGTCTGCCAAAACACACAGAGTCTGTAACCCAGGATCAATTTCACCTCCTGACACTTGAATTTCACAGGCCGTCATTGGCTGCGAAGAGATAAGTGGCACTTTGTTGGCTAAAAAAACAGCGTGTGAGCAGAATAAAATGATGTCTTCCACACGAGCCATTGGCTAACTCTGATACAACGCATCAAAGATAACATTAATGTTTAATATTGTACATGGTCCCTTACAGATAAAATAAAGACAAAGGGGCAAACTGCCCCCAAACACAGCACAATGCAATGTCTATGGTGCTCTGGAGCTCATTAAACCCTCCAGACTCTTAAAGAATCTGAAGGAGATCAGAAACACAGCCCACTTATCCGTTTGAAAAAACCAAACATCCTTCTTCATCGTACACTTCCTCTGTTCTCCCTGGGTTTTTGAAATGGGTCACATTGCAGCGATGAGAGCTTCTTTCATATACGGGACACATGAGGACCGAGATTCACGCCACCCCGGTGCATGCTCAGAATTTCTATCAGGTCCTCCCGTCAGCCGCCGCCCCCCCCCCCCTTCGTTCATCCTCCGTTCAACATGCATCCATCCCGACACATCATCTGCCTGCCACCGCCTCCACGCTCGCCATCATATCGTTGTCCTATTATAATCCAATGTTTGAGGAGTGCACAGGAAGATCAATGTCCTATTATAGCAAACACACAAAGTGAGGCGTCGTGATGTGAAAGCCTGTCAGAGCTGCGTACGAGGCTGCAGGGAGGAGAAGAGGAAAATATAGGCTAAATCTGCTAACCGTAGGTCAGGGAGTCCACAGAGTCTTTGATTATACTACAAAGTCTTTAAAAATGCACTCGGGTCAATGGAACGCAAACTTGGATCAATAGCGTGCATCTGATTCAACAGCCTTGTGGGTTTGTCTTGTCAGCTTCATTAGATTCGGCAGGAAAGTGGGTTGATGAGTAAACATGACAGCATCAATACTGCATGAGACCGAGCATCCAACGATTTCTCCCTTTTAATGTCTGTAAGAGATCTGGGTCGAATCCTCTTAATACTCTTTTTACTGCTTTCTTTTTTTTCCCACGGATTAAACTGCGACATTGAAAATAAACATGGGACATAGAAAAAGTCAAAAGCAAGAAATAGTAAAAAAAAAAAAAAAAGGGAAGTTAACCACAAATTGTCCAAATGCAAATGCATGTGCTACCGCCATAGAAAAAAAATATTTATTTAGTGAATAAACAAAGGCTAATTCTTTACAAATCCTGCAAAAAAAGAAATGAGGCGTCAACCCTGGACCTGCGAACCAGAGAGCAAGAAGAAGAAGTGGAAACGAGTCTACCTTGTTTATATGGAGCTCAGCCACTTCAGAGGCATTGTCAGTGCTGTAGCTGCAGGGTGCTTGTGTTTCCCCAGAGAACTGAAGCAGATGTCAGCAGAGACACCTGCTCTGAGCTCAGCCCTCCTCCTCCGCTGCCTGCCGGCCCGGGTGTTGGGGGTCACCGCCCTGCCCCAAAATACACCCATCGCTCAGCCCCCTGGCATGCTATTGTCTTAAGCACAGCCGCGGATTTATGAACTCATTAAGACACGTTTGCACATTTCTCATCTGTTGCACGGCCGCTAAACACATCGCAAGCAACGGCGGTTAACTCGTGGGCAAAAGAGGGCGTCATAAAGTGTTGGTGCAAAGTAATATGAATATGGTTGCTTTTGATGAAAAAGACCTAAATTAGTGATAAGCATGAAAAAAATTCTAAGGAGCTTACAGTCTCTTGCCGAGGGACTAGGTCCGGGTTGGGGCTGGGTGGGGGGTGCAGGCTGGCTGTAGTGGCTGGCCATCTGTTTGGGATGTTTCATGGTGGTCTTGCATCAGCACCCGTATGATTGATTGACAGTTGGGTAATCCAATCTCTGCTGTTTTAAGTAGGAGTCAGGGAGGATTCTCAGCGAGGAAGGATATCGGATCACGCAGCCTGATAACTGCAAAAAAAAAAGAGTCAAATGTTGTGTAACTTGGCGGCGATGGTGGAGATCTTAGGCCATAGGTTGGCGCTTTAATCAGGCGGCGCTCGGCAAAGAATCGAGGAACAGTGACCTACATCTATCTGGACGACAGATGTCCCGCTGGTGTCGCTGCTGCAGAGTAGTAGTATGTGCTCATTCTTTAGTGATTACCGCCGCACGCCACACGGCTCAGGCAGCCACGGCTTCCACAGCGGCAAAGAGCTCCGTGATCTGTGTAATTACACATCAGATGCAACGCTGTCAATGTGCCGGGATATTCCTATTGCATACATGTGCAAACGACGTCATTACACAGTAAAAATGCTCCCGTGTGGACTTTTATTGCACGTGACTTTCCAGAAAGTAGATCCAACGTCTTATTTCGCTGTTGCAAGAATGGAAAACCAACTGGAAAACGTTGTCAACTGCATCTCCTGCTCTTCTAAGGGAAAGAAAAATGAATTCGTCCAAAATCAATTTCCAGAAATTAGCTTGTTTATATGGTAAGGAGTAATTTAAGCGATAATGTCAAATAGTTACTGCTTGTGTGGGGATTTGTTGGTTTTATTTGTCATCTATGATTTTAGCTATAGCTAATAATAAACTATACACGAATATGACTGATTGGGTTTGGGGGAATTGTGAGAGGAACAGGACTGTTCCCCTTAAGGGGTTTAATCCAGACCTGCTTCTTTTTTTTAACTCACCTGAATGTTTTTTATGAAAATTACTACTTTAACCAGAATACTGTAAGTAGTATTCTTGTAGAAACTAGAGCCATGTCTATTCTGCACTCTAACAATGTGTCCTTGATGATGGCGAGTCTCTTATATCATAAAATACAAAAGCTTCTTTTAAAACCACAAAGAGAATAAGTCTGTAAAAAGTTCCAAAATCACAAAGTTGTAATTCAATATATCTGACTCTGACTGAGTCGAGCTTCTGTTGCCCTTTTTTCCAGCTATAAATCAGCTGCTTTTCTTTGATGTGACAAATGACAAATGTTCATTCATCTCCAAAGTCATTATCGCAGAAATCTGGCTGCAAAAAGCCGGCTGATCTGTGGGCGTACTGGTGAGGAGATCGCATCTATCACGTTACACACCTGTGCTGTTGTTCTTCACCTTAAAGGCAAGGTCAGATTTCCCTCACACACACACACACACACACATGCACACACACACACAAACAGCCAGCTTCAAGTGAATGATATTTTAAGACTCTTTCTGCACCCAATCCATCGCAGGAGGCCGAGGGCACAAATAAGCTGCAGAGCTGCTGTGTTTTTTTTTTTTTTCTTAACTTAATCCTTCAAAACAAAACTTGGTGCACATTTGTAGACCAGTTTGAACAGAGCAATCAATTACACATGCCGAGACCTCAGCACCTTAACATCCTGTCTATCACTTCCCAGTGCAACTTGCTTGGAATGTGGATTCACTTGAATTATTAATAGATCGGAAAGAAAAAGACTGCCGACTTCATAAGCTGAATTGTTTATATATTTGCCCAATTGAATTGAACCATTGATGGCACATGCACCTCCATAACCAAATTGATTTTAAGCTAAAAATTTTCCCGAGGTGTTTGGGTGTATTGGCAGGTTTGTACCTGCCACACAAGGACACCATTTCCTCCTGGGAGGGGGTTGCTTCTTTTTTTTTTTGTCTTTTCCATTTGTGTCTGCTTTTGTGAATTTCCTCCTCCATCTTGAAGTTGTCAGATCACCGTGGCATGGCGTGCATGGCTTTTAATGGGACGGAGTAGAGGTGATTTGATCCATCATGACTGATGCCACCTTAGTGAAAATGTATTCCTCCCATTTCCATCTGCACCACACATGCACCGCACGCCTCTGGCAATAAACGTAAAAGTCAGACGCTTTGCCCTTGTGCTGTGTGCCTTTGAGCTACGCACCATTAGTTTCACCTAAATAAAGGCCTCTAAGCCCCCTGAAGATGTATGTAACAAGATTACATTTGAAAATCTTAAATGTGGGATTTTCGGTCATATCCACCAGCAGTCATAAGATAAAAATAATAATAATAGCAATTTTATAAAGAGCACTTTCCAAGCTGTTATGCCATCTTTGCTTTCTCACACTGAACCAAACAGCGTGACTTTAACACATTAGCATCAGTGTCTAGCATATAACATAAGCGCCAGCTTTTCTAATAACAGACCGTACTTTACTTTGTCAAATGAATAAAAATGAAAAACACTCAAATCTTAATATCTTTTTGCATATTCATTTAGCATTTGTTTTGACCTATAAGTATCCTCGTTCCCGAGACACAAACGACCGTAGCGTGCATGAAATAAAAATAATTTTCTGGGCTTCGGAAAATGTTTTACAAATATTAAACCCTAATGGCAGCAACATTTTTACAAACATGTCTTTAATAATGGAAATCTATAGTGAAAAGAGGGTTTTTCATTGCAATACCACAAAAGTCCACTGGACTGAGCAGAGTTGTACCCAAACTGGCCAAGATGGTCATAAAAAACAGTCACACCAGGATGGTATTAAATAGAGGCGAGAGAGAGAGAGAGAGAGAGAGAGAGAGAGAGAGAGAGAGAGAGAGAGAGAGAGAGAGAGAGAGAGAGATCTTTTAATGCAAGAGGTGTGCTGTTTATAAGCCTGTTTGAAATGTGCGATAAAGAGGAGTTATGGTGCCTCAGGAACATTTAGTTTGAGTTTATTCAGTTCATTTTAAAGCAAGGTCAAAATGTCAGTCACAAATCCCGAACAAATTTCTGTGTGTACACTGATGTTATCATTATGTGAAGAGGCATAAAAGCCAGGTGTGAGAGGCTGCAACAAGGACTCGGGTAATAAATATGTCCTCTAATCTTTCCCTCATACGTCTCCTGTCATAAATATGTCATTACAGAGGATCATCATGGAGTTTGGCCTCTCCCAAACCTCCAAAAGCCATTCCTCCATAACAGATTATAATCTTGCTGGATTGACTTCAGTGGTCTGCACTAGATTATTATTACTTACTTTGATGCATGCAACACTTCTCTCCACTCCAGAGTACATTTGAGCCTCCATTTAACTACATACCTGTAAATATGACTTATGTGATTGGATCCAAACGGATACATTCACAACCTTATTTACACCAAACTCAGCCATCGCATATCAATACCGTCTGTGTGAACAGCTACAGCGCAAATGTAAAACTTCAAAGAAGCTACATAAAGCAACTATAAAAGCATTTTACAATCAAGAGCCCACAGTTCAGGTTATAAGGGACTTTAAAGACTAACAGTCTACTTACACTGATGCCAGTGTGTCTGGACCGAAACTGCTGATGGCTGCATGTTCAGCATTTTGTGCAACTTTGAAGAAAGGTTGCACAAACAAAGGAATAGAACTTGGATGTTGTCTCGGTAACGGTGGTCATTGGTTCACTTGGTTATGATGAGCCTTAATTCACCAAAGTAATTGCTTGAAATAACGGATCAGAAAACATGAGGTAGACAATTTAAAATGCAACTACTTTGGTAGCTACATAGTTAGCATTAATGATAGAACGGATGTCCAACACACCGAAGCTCTAAAAAACCTATTGGTTAAAAAATACCACAAATTTCACATCTATGTAACCATATCCATTCAATGAGCCTATATATGTGTTTTCTTTTTCTGATAAGCCCATATTATTGCCAGATACACCAATTTTTAAGAAAATCTGAATTTCCCAGTGGTGATTATGGCTTCAGATTTTCACTATATTTACCAGTCAGAAACGGTTAATTATTAACCTCACACTAAAATGACATTCACCTAAGTTTATTAACAAGGCTGAACTTGACCATGCACGTTGCAAACGCTTTAGATGGGGAAAAACACAAAATACATGATGCAAAACGTATTCCCACAGTGTTAGCTTGGCTACTGGCAACGGCTGCACAATCAGGTTAAATAAGGAGCATATAGCATACGGTAACGGTAAAATCAACAATGTAATAATAATATCTTATTTAATTAACTTACCTTTGTCTTATTTTCTAAAGAAGCAGTCGGCAAGTCTGGCAGATCGAGTTGACTCAAATTTCGAATGATAAAACACTCAGGCCCCTCCCCCTCTACCACCGAGCTCCTCCGCTCCCTCCCATCGAGTGCTCGGGCACCAGATCCTGTGAACGCACCCGTGTCTTCTCTCATCATTAAACAGCATGGAGTACACGCTACACAGAGGTAGGCTGGCTAACTTACTCATAGGTAGCAACTGCTAACGTCATTTAGCGTATGCCTAGCTTGAGGTGTGTGCCTGTGATATTGTAACATGCGTGAGGGGGGGAGGTGGGATCTGTGGCGTGTGCACGAACTGTGAACTGTGCTGATTGGACAGGATGCGCGGTGGATTTTTGCAAAACAAACAACGGGCTCTACGTGCACGTAGAGGTGCGTTTTTTTTTTTCTAAAACCGGATGATTTATGTTGTTCTATTGGAGCATAGTGTCAGCTTCAGTGAATATGATCAAATATATTAAAAAAAATGTTGCCGACTGGGACTTTAACCTTTTGTTTTGTTCACCTTTCGCCAAACATTGACGCTGCAGGCGGTAAAACCAAAACAATGAGCTAAAAGATGCTTAAAGGCTCCATAGAACCTCTAATGTATGGGGACACTGCAGAGAGGCGTTGTCATTACAAGCAGCCCCTTTCACATTAATATGACAAAGCTGATTGCCTGATGTCAGGAAATTGACATCATCGTAATATGGGGAACAATATCTGAAGCATATTAAATCAGCATCTGTACGTTCTTTAAATGCGCCCCATCAAACAAGATGAAACATTAGGTTGCAGCCTCCCGAGCCAACGCGTTGCTCCATGAAAGTCGAGGTGAGAGATTGTGTTGTGCCATGAAAACATCAAACTCACTCGCTCGCCCTTTTTTAATGGAGCTATCAGAGCTGCTAATAGAAATGTTGTAGAGCAAATCCACATTGAATGTGATTCCTTTTTTTCCCTATTGCCTTCGAGATGAAATCTAGTCTAATGAAAAAAAAAGCAACACTGTTGCCTGCTCATTGCCAAACAAGGTGAACGATGCTCACAGAAGGGTATCCTTTCAGAAACTCATTAAAATGAATGAGGAACCCTAGACGGGGTCAAAATGTTGTTTTTTTTTATCGGTAGCCAACGGGAATTTGAAATTGATTGAAGAGCTCAGAGGACGGGAGGTTCAAGTGAAAATTATTGGCATTTTGTGTCTTTGATAGACACATCACTGTTACTGACACCAGACAGTCCACTTTACTCCACAGTCAGATAGTAAACCCTTTGCTGCTTATTCTTAAAAAATTATACTAGAAGGGCAGAATTGAATCACCGTACGACGATTGACAAGAATTTATAGAAGTTCTATTTTCAGATGCACTGTAAAGCCATCTGGTAAATATAGCTACCTAAGAATTCAACATGCAGTCAAAACAAAGAACACATACCTGAAAAAAGGAATCGTTGCGATGTAGGGTGTTGATATTCTTTAACACTGAATTTGAATATAGTCTAAAAATAGTGAGATTTTTTCTCTTCTAAATTCAGGTTACTGGGACGCAGGAAACGGTCTCGTCTTCAGCTGTCGTCCCTCGAGGTTTTTACTCTCAACATCAAAGCACTGAATGTTGGAGCTACAGAAGAATAAGCAGTTTTCCTTAAACACACACTTGGTTTTGGCAAGTTCTCGCCAGCAGGCAAATTTAGTAAATCACCATTAGATCCACTAATGCAATATTATAAAAGATGTGTTTAAATAGTCTCTCTCTCTCTCTTTTAAAATACCTTCCACTCTCTACTACAACACTCTTCCCTACAAATATCTAAAATAATAAAAAAAAATAGGCAAAACACACAAAAAACAATAGGCGGAACACGTCAAGATCTCTAGATTAGAGTCCTACAGATGAGCCACTCTGCTCACCATCCACGTGACCAACAGCATCTTGGCTGTTTCAGACTCTTTCCTCGTGAAGCCTTTTCATAGTTTCATCCATCCATCCATCCATTGTCTACCGCTTATCCTGTATTCAGGGTCTCGGGGAGGCTGGAGCCGATCCCAGCTGTTATTGGGCGAAGGCAGGGTATACCCTGGACAGTCTATCACAGGGCTCATAGTTTCATGTTTTATCAAATAAATTCCTGATCTCCTGACTAAACATGTGACATGTACATCTGGAGTTTAACAATTATTACACAGTGAGATCAGATGGTGTGAGAGTTAACTCCAAGTCACAACTCTCACCGGCTGACCTCCAGCAACGGCTGTCAAAACACAGACAAATAGGAGTTGTTGTCATGGAGACGGTGTAAGATGGGGGTATGAAGTCAAACCTTTCTGAAATGACGAATCCACGTGCCTTTCCCTCCATTCGCTCTTTCAACAGGTAACATGATGCGCAAACTTTCCCCCGTTCAGTCAAAGTTGCCTGATAGAGCCGTTCTGCTGTTATTCAGCTCCTCGATGTGTGATCGATGTACGATGACTGCATGCTCTGACTCACGGCTCATATTTCAAAATCATTCATGCTTTCTCCAGTGGAGACCACGCACACAGAAACTGTCCTCCGTAGACGGATTAACTGCTGGTCTGCCGAAAAAACAAATATTCGCATGTCAGGAATTTGTACGGCGTGACGAGTTTCTCCCGATAGTCTCACAGTTTCGAATCAGCGACACAATGATCTGAATCTCTTAATTTAATAATAGAATGTGTTTAGATGTAATTTTTATGATAATGTGATAATAACATAATTATTTTGGTTAGCTGTTGGTCGTATTCATTGGTGAAAACCTACATCCTGTGTGTTGGGATGTATTGGGAAATTGTTTAACCTCACAGTTGTATCCTTCTGCCATCCAGTCAAGTTCACAGTTTACATCCATGTCTGTGAAAATATCACTGCGTTAGTGTATCAATACTTGAGTTATGACCATAAATGTGTTTCTGAGGCCACACAATTCTAATCATATTGGTTCATTCTTGAGTCCAAATGGCCGTTTGTGCCAAATTTGAAGAAATTCCCTGCAGGTGTTTCCTGAGTTGGCACGTTGCCGAGAATTGGACGCCAGATGGACAACCTGTTGTCATGTTGCTGTTGCTGGCGTGAAGATATAAAAATGTATTTATCTTGAGGTGCACATTTTACTGTTTGCATCCCTATTGTGTGTTGAAAAAAAGATTAAAAGCCGAGAATCGGTTGCCAATTTCTCAAATCACTTGCCGATGGCAACCTGGCAACTGTTACTGGTCCATATAAACGTGCAGGAATCCAAGGGGACTGAAAACAATCAGCCAACAATCACTTACTTGTCGAACGGTGATTGACGACAATGAATCTTTGAACTGACAGAAAATATAGTTAGTTCTATTAATTATACATAAATAGTGGTTTTGATTTGTTTTTCTTGTGCGTTTGTCTTATGTAGCAACACAACATTGGTTACTCAACATGACAATAAATGAAAACCTTGAAAGTAAGTGTTGCTTTTGCTTACGAAAGGAGCCCCCCCAGGTCAGCCCTTTCCTGACCGCCTCATGTCTGTCTCCGTGTCAGATGGTTTTCTCATTTGCGGCGCCCACCTGCCAGAGAGCGCAGAGAGAGAAGACTGCACCCATCAAGCCAGAGCGGAAAGCCCAAGGTGGGAGGACCGAGGCCCAGGGGAGGCTTTCATCCTCAGGTTACCGGGCTGAACATAACTCTCCGTTTGGACACAGAGAAGTCAGGGAGGGGTGAAGGGTGAGGTGAGCCGGAAAACCAACAGGAAGAGAGAAAAAGACACCCAGAATATACTTAACTGAAGGCAATGTTCGAACTGTAAAACTAGCAGCAATGAATAAAATGAATTTGATTGAAAATGGAATCAGCTCTGACAAAAGAAAAAAAGAAATGCTTCCTTCTGTAATGGAGAAATCCTTGCAAAACACAGGGACTTCGGGTCTCCACTGAAAGAGAGACAGCGAGAGAGAATTTCCTGTTCTGTTTGTTAAGTTCAGCCGTTGTGATCAATCCTTTTTGCTGTTGATGTTAAAGTATTACAAGTGATGAGATGTGAATGTGTCTAAAGTCAATCATTCACACTTAATAGCCTGTTTATGCTGCAGCGAAGGTTTATCCTAAATTAGCTAAATCTGTTAGCTTTCCCTAATTTAGCGGGGGACAAACTAAAAACGTGTCGATTTAAACATTCATCCTGTTGAAAAGTGACAGAAATAAGAATGAAAGAAGGCAGTTGTGTGAGTGCTGTGTGTATGTATGTATGTGGGGGGGGGGGGGGCAGGCTCTTCTGATGATGTATACTGGTGCCTACAGTCTGCCCTTCAGAATGAACTGGAGTACATTTTATCGTCATTCAGTGAATGATAGAATAAATGATTCCACCTGTTACGCCGTCTTCTCACTGGACGAACCGAGAGCACGCCGGGTTCGTAGTCGGCCAACAGAAAGTTGATGATCCCTCTCAGTCATTCCTTTTCTTTCTGCCTCACACAACACACTCTCACTCCGAACTCGAGGTTTTATGACTCCAACGAGTGACTGTAACTAATTGTAGAGGAGTGACTTGTGCATTAGAGAGCTAAGTGTTTCTCCATTGAGAGGTAAATGGAGTCGTGTTGAACATCTGGCAGGGGGACAAGGAACCCGGGGAGACCTGGAGGGACCGGCTAAAATAGTAGCTGCAGAATCGTCGTGTTTGCTTTAATCTTTGTTCGCCACCAGATGGTTCGGCTTCACCTGAGCTTAAACAGTGGTGGGTAAGTTTTCAATCAAGGAAAAGTGTACTTTCTTTTTATGAGATACACTCCCAAGCACCACTTACTATGTGACAGGGTGAAATCCCTCCGCACACATACATCTGCTGAAAGAAACGTCAATCAAATGCCTATAATAGTTATGGGTTTTTTATATATATATATGTAATTTCCTCCATGTTTTTAGGGATAAAATGTATAAATCAGGCTATAGATGATTTAAAAAACCCTCTATGGCCCTTATGAAATAAAATTGTCTTTGCACATATAAGCCTATTTTTAATTCTCATGGATTCTTTAATCAGCCACTGAAGGAGGAACACTATGGAATGAACTGTCATATATGTGAGTTCACCACAGACTGCCTCGTTCTGCAAAGTTGCATTAAAGGCAGCAGCACGAGTAGGAGATCCCTCGGGAAAGCAGTTTGAGTTTCCACTCTCCAGAGACAGCGCTGCTGTAGTCGTCTGAGGGAACTATTCCACGGATCGCTCAGTACATTTCTGCGACCACAAAGTCAGTAAAAGACACATCTTCTTTGTCTTTGCTCCCCGTTTTCTTCCATCCATGTTACCCTTGGCGTCAGCCTTTTTTAGATAATATTCTTCATGAGACTAAGATGATGTCCATATTTGCACGTCTACTGTATCCCCCCTGCACTCAAAATGTCTGATTCTTGAAAGTCATCTAATCCTTCAGATTTGTGAATTTCAAAGCTTTGTCATTCAACTAAGCTTTCGTTTAGCATTCTGATCCGGTGGTGAAGGGACGGATTAGAGTAACCCGATTACAGACTTGTCCTGCATCTGCGAGAGAGGTTTTTTTTTTAATAATAATGTACACAAGACAAAGATTCTAATTAGTATGTCTTCATTCGCTGGAGGTGATTATGCTGTTATTAACAGCAGCACGAAGGTTAAAGCTCTTCTGTAATTCTCCTCACACCAGAATGTGGATAAATCACATTTTAGGTTCAGGCTTCATTTAATAAAATAAAGTTTCAAAGTGATCTGGCCAGAAGTTTAGTTTGAAGCATTCACAAAACGAATGAACATTATCAGCATGTGAAGAGGCGTCGACATCATGTCCATGTATTGTGTTAAAGAGATCTACTGAAATTAGCATGCTAACCAGCTAGCCCCAGCCCGTCCTGGCTTGTAATACCACTTCGGCCTGAGGAGGCGATAGTGAGCCACTAAAGCATCCGATCTGTCTGTTAAATCAGTACAGCCTCTGGGTTATTGGCACAAATTAAACTATAAACAGGATGATTTTTTCAGCAATATCATATCCACACATTTTATAAAAGAACACCACCACGATCACATGACTATAGTACACCACAAGGTTGTGAAGGTAGATGACACGTAAAAGTTTAAAATTCATTAGAGGAGAGTTACTAATGCATTTTTTTTTTTTATCTGAGAACAATACCAGAACATCTGTTAAGCTTGTGTTAAATACAGGCAACAGCCATCGTAAAAAAAACTACTGACTTGAAGACGAAGGGAAACAGAAACATGCAAACTCATTTCCAGGTGTCGGTTCTCATTCCTCCGCCTCTCTGCTGAGCATGCTGGCTCACTGTCACACTGTCACGGCTGACTGGGATACTTTAATAGAACAGGGATTATATGTGTGCTTCTCCTGTAACTGACCAAACTAATACAATTGGAAATTATTTCTAAGTTAAAATGACTCCAAATCAGCTGCCAAAGGAAATACTATATGCAAGGTCCTTTTAGTAGTAAAGTGTGATGAGAGACGGCAACGCAACGTGGTCCACAATGGCTGTAATACAAACTGTGTGTAAATGCGATGAGTACGCTTGCCTGCCACGCTGAAATAGTTTGTGAGGTTTCCGTGGAAAAGCTATTACGGCACAAGGTCAGCAAGTGAAGAGGTAGCCATGCACAGAACCGTACAGGAAGGAAGCGCTTTATGCAGAATGCTGCTGAGATCTGCTCCTCCTCTCCCCCTCGCTCATTCAAACCCCAGGAAGGTACATCGCAGATGTGGTGAAACACATAACCCGAGTGCCGATAATCGACTTGCATGCCTCCTTCTATGTGTTCAATTAAAGCGGGATGAGCAGACTCGTCACAGAGAAAACGGGACGGAAACATCACGGTTTATCTTTGTGGCTGGAAGAAAAACGGTCCGCTCTCTCATCTTGTTCTGACGGCTTACAGGAGGCCACACACAGTCAACATCCTGGAAACCACTGTAGGGAAGAGACTGTTGCTATGGGAACTAGCATGTAGATGTGTTTTCTAAAGGAAGTTCAAACTAATAGTTATGATAAATACCATGCAAAAAAAAAAAATTTGTAAGTTCCTTTTGGGCTCTGACCTTTTATGACAGTTGCTAATTCTCCCAAAGGAAAGTAAATTATGAGCCTTTACAGCTCAGGGCCACACTCAGCGGGGGCCCTCCAGAGACCTTTCATCGGGGGCGTGAGTCTTGTGTACATTCACAGCAGTAGCATCAGCAGGCCCACTTTTTTGGGGGGTATTTCTTTCTAATCATGTATTGAACTTGCCCCGGGTAATGACCTAATTCTCATTGAGCTTCCCACTGTGCCTCCATCTCTGGCCACTGCCTCCTGCTTCCCTTCACTCATGGCTGAATGCAAAGGGACAGACGCGGGGGCCAACCATCAGCTCACTAATGTCAGCATGAGAAGACTCACGTGAAGGCAGAAGTGGACCTTCACGCCTGGCTTCATCATCACAGGTCTGCCCGGCTGTAAGGGATCAGTAGTGAAAATCCTGGGGAGGGAGGCGTGACCTTCTTCCAGCGTCAGTTAAAGGACAATGTGTGATTGAATGGGCTCTATCTCTGTGAGTGCCACTTACACTTATCGTACCTAACATCGGCCCCAGTCAGGATGTAATATGTAATGATTTAAGGAGGAATAAGAGAATTGTTTGGAGGGCTCATCCTTCCTCCGTCACCCTGCCGTGTTGGTGATGAAGCACCCTGTTATTCCTGCACTGAAGTCTGGACAGGTAATCAAGAAATAAACTGTCCAGACTGCACCCCTGCCTTCCCCACTGCCTGTCATTTGGACTAATCCCCCGTCATCGTTGGGGAAGTGTAAAGGATGGCAAACCTCTGAAGCATCCCACAAAATAATATTCTCAGTGATGAGACAATCTTCAAAGGGAGGGAAAAGTCACCTCAAATATCCTCACTTTGCTCACCATTAATCACATCATATTCCTTATTCTGTAGTGTAGATTTTTTTTTCGGGTGTTGTGGAGGCACATTATCAACTGCTGCCGACGAGAACGTGTGTGTCAAATTGATAAAGAATGTATGTAAAATGGCAGAGCTGGTGTACAAAGGGAGCTAGATCATCATAATCCTCTGATAGATGGAATCCCATTAGCTACGGGTCCGTGATTTACAATAGCAAGGGTCAGATTATTGCCGAGATCCGGCATCGTAAGCTGTTGACGGCCGCTCTTCTGCACTATACCGACACCAATGTGGAGCTCTCCAACGGATGATGTTTCTGTTCGATTCCTGTACGCTGTGAACAACGGGCAACGTTTGTTCTGTATGGTGTCAGCGAAGGACAGCTTGGCTGAAGTCACACCCACAAAGTGTATCTGGTTGAAGACGGGCTGCTGCTGCTGCTGCTGTAGGATTTGGCACCGCAGCTCCCCAGAAGGGACGCCAACATATCTACATGTCTGGACTTGACGTACAGCAGAGTTTTCTCTGAGCAGAGCTGCATTTTTAATGTCAATCTTGCAGGAAATTGAGTGCCAGTGTTTCCCACAGGATTCTGTGAGGCTGTGGTGAAAGGACCTTGGAGCCTCCAGGGGGGGATGTGTACATTATACTTTAATGCATCAATCAAATGCACTTTTAGAGTAAAATGTAAAGGCGAGGTTTATGAAAAATGTGTAAACTTGTGTGCACTGTGGTATTTCTTCTACTTAAAAGATGTACTTATTCCTTCCCCAACTGTGCTCCAGTAAATGTTTTAACCATAAATACATCATATATGAAAGTTGATGACACTGCAAAACCATTCACACCCACATAGCAAGAGAAGTAAACAAGTCCGGGTTCGTGTTTCCAGTTGGGTCGGGGTTGGTTGCTGATATTTTGGTTGGTTGCTGGTTGCTGCTGACCCCCCACTGAGGACAGGACCGGGCCTCCTTGCAGATGGTAGAGAGATGTAAAGCAGCGTTCAGGTGAGAGTGCTGCTCACCAGGACCTTTCTGCAGACCCTCCCATTGAGAAGTGTCAAAATAATTTTAGAAAAGTTTCCATACGTCTAATTTATACGTCTTTACTTTAAATACAATGCAGAAATACCCATTAGCAAGATGATAAGAAACTTGCATCATAAAAGTTTATGCCACTTCACCATGACACCAAGCAGAACCTCATTAATCACAAACTGCACAGCTGGACAATTACATCTCTGAAATTACGTTTCTTAATTGTATCTTTGCACTCACTTTGCCATCTGTGCAGCGCGGCCCGTTGCCAGTTCTCTATCTGCAGGTACGAAGTGCATAGACATCTGTTCCATGTGGATTTACAATCGCCCTACAGTCACAGCGCTGAGAAGACACTTTACATCAGAGCGGCGACTCCCCCGACGGCTGTCCTACACTTTTTTTGTCTCTTCCGCAGACGAGCATGGAAAACTGTATGTACGGTAGCAGGAACTGGCGTCTGGAGGCGAGACGGGGAAATTACTTACAGCACTCTGTTCGCTCTGCCGGGATAATAACTGGACCAGACCTCTGGCAGGACACAAGCCAACTACTTCCCACTAGGCCAGGACCACAGCCAGACAGCTGGAGGCCGAGGTGCACTGGTATACACGGAGCTAGCTCAAGTTCTGCTAGTTCACAGACAGGAAGGACCAGGAAGCTATAGGACATAAAATACTGGGTCAGGGAAATCTTAATAAGAACTGTTTAGTTGTAGTCATGGTCATCGCAGGAAGGTGTCTCATCCCAAATTATTCCAGAAATTAAGATATTTACTGTGTATAATGTTTGCCATGTTCACCATCTTAGTTTAGCATGTTGGCAAGCTGAAACCTACTAATTACCACAAATCATTAAAGTAGTTGAGGCTGATGGGAATGGTGTAAATGTCACATAATGGCCAAAGAGTGGATTTACAACTTCGGCATCCTGACATTGGGCCCAAAAAAGTATTTTCCCCACTTGGACTTTCGTCTGTGACTCAGTGGATCACTTTGAGGACAAGCAACTTCCCAGCATGGACACTTAGAAGGCCCTCGTTTAAATTAGTATTTCCTTAATGTTGTCAAATGTATTAATAGTCCAATCCAGTGTTATTTTTCCCTTCCTCCATTCATGTGAATGAGCCGAGACTGAGGCTGGACCAACAGCTGGGAGGCAGAGATTAAAGAAAGGTGGATCCTGGAAGATCTCAGGGATTTTATACCCGGAAGTTACATCTTCTGAAGATCAAACCTTTGTTATTCATATCAGCAAACACTGAAACTACTCACAGCCGGCCAGGGCTGTTATAAACAGAAACAAGGGGAGGAGGAGGACGGGGGGGATTTTGCACCGTATTAAAATCATCTAGAATCGCAGTTAATATTGTGCAAATCCCTACGCAATATACCTTAATCTGTCGAAGTGACCAGTAAGCTTCCTTCAGTCAGTGTGTAAGAGGTTGAGGACAGACCGAACTCAGTAATCCTGTTCATGCTAGCCGAGGGGCTGAGAGCCGAGGGGCTGAGAGCAGGTCTGGGTACAGTGGCAGGGAGACAATAGTGGCACAGTGAGGCAGACGGTTAGGTTTCCACCCCCCATATCTTCTCCCCGCCGCCCCCCGCCAACGTGGCTTTGTTCCACTAGCTTAGACCGCGGCAGACCCAGGGCTTCCCCGAACCCACTGACATCACTGCCCAGCTGATAGGAAGCACAAAGGATCCTGCTTTAAAAAAAAAAAAAAAAAAAAAGGATGCCTTCTATTTATAAACCATGAATGAGTGCGGTGATTTCACTGCCAGTCATTTGTGCTGGAACTTCAGGCCAAACGCTATATTGTAAACCATAAAAAGAGGAGGAAAAAGTGCCAAACAAGTGATTTCAGCCCGAAACTCAGATCTGCAGTGTTAAAGTCAAAACACAATGCGTGAAGTGTTTATGTTGTACACATGTGCTTCAAGCAGGGCTCTAGTGAAAGATGCTACATAACAACACAGACCTGAAGTCAGGTGAGCATGTTGTTGTGCCTTCTCATCTCCTTTGGCTTGTGAGCCAGAAACAGATCCAGTGCTCAATCTTGAAGGACATCCACGTTCCTAAAAGGCATCTCAGGGAGAACGGAGGCTAGAGAAGTTTTTTTAAAACAAAAAAAGGTGTGACACACAGCTGGAATAAGGTTAAACTGGACTCTACAAACATTAACTGTTCCTTTTCTGGTCGTTGTAGTTATTAATGATGACCAAGGTTTCTGTATTATTATTTACAAATGAGCATTTTTTCCGTTTAAAATATATATAAATTATTTATAATGACATAAAAAAAGGTTCTGAAAGGCAAAAGAAGTAGCAGTCTGTGTGGACAGGAGCAGTTCACCCATGCAGGGCAATATACAAGATGCAAAGCAATGGATTGATATTTTGATTAAATATTGAAATTTCAACGATTAGCTGCCTATACTGGGATGTATAGATGCACATCTCCCAATAAATAGTAACCAGCATGTAGTCAGTCAAGCCATAGTAAATAGTATTTTATATTTGAATGGGCCTGATGTAGCTGATAAATATGAATAAAAATGCTTCAGATTGGCGAGCTCATAAAAAGAGAACGTATTTGTCTCTGCAGCATCCGATGGGGGTTACGTACAAGCTAAAGAGCATCTCCGCTCATCTTAAATCACCTCGCCGCGAGAAGAGGAGGGAGGTGAAGTGTAATCGATAGATCTCACATCCTACTTGTCCAACGCTGGGAACGGTTAGAGAAGATGCTCTAATGATCCATCCTGGGATTCTCAGCAACTTTATTCTCAGTCAGCAGTCTTCCACATCCATTTTCATATTGACCACAACCTGTCGAGCCAGACGCGTTGCATCCGATGAAGCCTGGAGGTCAACGCATGACACGTCCAATAACTGCAGTTTCCATCTGAATATTAACCTGCATAATAATTATGAATCTGAGAAGAGGTGGCGATGGTTTCAATATAATCAGGAAAACCTGCGATAACTGTTCCACCATCCTAAAGGGCAAACGAGATACTGAATTGTGATTTCCAAGTGAACATCCAAATGATTTAAGGTTGGAGAGAAAAGCCAAAGCAAACGGGTAGTCTGAGTAAATAATGCTGTGTTCTCGTGTGAAATGATCGCACGTTTTCGAAACGCAGGTCTCCCGTTTGGTTAAGATGATCACAGTCTAGATCTCCAGTCATGCTAGCACCTAAGTGAGGCTGCACGATGGCACAACGGCGCTAAATTTTAACAGTAGCATTATAGGGTTTAGCGCCTTCGCTTAGCTTATTATGACGCTATAATCCGCTAATTGCCGCCAAACAGAAGAGCAGAGGCTGGTGGGAATGTCTTTGGTTTGTTTGGTTTGATGACTTTCGCCGACATTTCATCTAGCGTCATCATTTGGTCGAAAATGTCAAACTAACACTGTAAACATCACACCCGCTAAACCCGCTGAACATCAACACGCTAACCGTGATCTTGTAGATCGTCTTGTAGATCATGTGAGCGTTTAGCTCAAACACGCACTTAAGCAGATCGAGGATGTCAGATCAGCCGACTGGTTCTGGGTCGGATCCTCCTACGTACGCTGGAGCCCCCGTTTCTGACACCTCATGTATCAAGTGCACACTTACAACTTATTCCAGCTGTCTGCGCCATTATTACTTTTCAAGACAGTACGTGTTCCCGGCAGACTTAGAGAAAGTGCACTCACAAGCAGCAAGCTGTAAATTCACCTCAATTTCACAATGCTCAACCTCAATCGCAGATGTGTGTGTGTATGTGTGTGTGTGTGGGGGGCAGAGAGGCCAGAGGATTGGATTGCATACGCCTGCCTTTCTCCATCGGCTTGACCTCTGGAGGAAAAAGAAAACACATGACTTCACCCACTGGAGCCACATTCAAACACTTATCTGATCATTAGCAACTTCTCCCGAGTCTAGAGGGAGCAATTATGGGCCAAGTAAAGCACAACTAGAAGCCGAGGCTGGACACTGTTACAGAGGGTGTAAAAGCAGTTTACACCAGCACCATGACATCCTTGTTTCACTCAGTGGTGGGAGGGGGAGGAGGAGGGGGGGCGTTGATTAATGGCAGCAATTAAACAGATAAAAACAAGTGCAGACCTAATGAATCTGAAATTGGTCGCAGTGCCTGACGCTCCTAATTTGATGGCATAAATCACAGCGAAGGCTTTAGTCCCGTTACACTCTATTCAACACTAATGGCCAAACGCAGAATGCCATCAGACCTCCCCCAATTAGTCCGGCCGATTGGAGATGCTAATCTGTAATAATTGCCATATGTTGACTTAATTGAGCCTGATGAGATCTCAATTAGTGTGCAAAGGGGGAAAGAAAATCTGTTAAATGGCTGACAATACACACATGATATCATAGGAAAAGCACACAGCAGATTCGGTGTTTAGTCGAATGTCACGCGTGATAAATCAGCGTCTCTTTGAACTGAGAAGCAGAGGAAGCGGGGCCACATCAGTCTTCAGAGAGGATTAACCCCTTTTCCCCTCGAGGCTGCTGACGCAATGGGGGAAATATCCCGACATTACGAGGACTGCGTCTCAGATAGAAATCTGTCATCGTGTCCGTCTGCGAGTCTGCTTCTGCCACTGGAGGCTGCATGTGATCTCTTCCCCAGACAGACTCCGGGCCACCTAGAGGTCAGCACACACGGCCTCCAGTGGCAGGAAGCAAGAGGCCAGACGTGAACCTCAGCTCCTTCGCCAGATCAGGGTCGTCAGCATCGCTGAGCAGTGATGTCAGTGAAAAAACCCGAAACCGAAACCCGAACCCACTGATCAGATACAGTGTTGAATTCAACATGAGATCCAGGGCATCAATCTTCATTGATTTCTACAAGAATAAATGTAATACACAATAAAATAAGATTAATCAAGAATTTGATTGCTGCCCTCATGTTGGACTGTGGTTATTACCGTCTTCTCAAAGTCCAGCACTGTCATGAAGGTGGAAATTGGTCAATGGCACAAGTTGGACTCGATACAAAAGCATTGTGCAAATTGACTTTCCATTCAATGCAGGTGTCATCTCTATAAACAGATATCTGCAAACTACTGCAGAATCAACAGACAATATTTTGGTATCGGAAGCGTTTGCTGAGCAATAATTCAATATGATAATTTTTTTTTAATTTATTAATTAAAAAAATGTACACGTATATAGTAATCTAGAGTCTATGTGATTTCTTTCATGTTTAACTTTGTTAACAGTGTTTAATAAGACCAATAAAACATGTGCATCAGTAACAGTTTAGGAGATGACAAAAAAACACAGTTTTACCTTCTATGATTAGCTTTAGCTGGGCAGACCAACCGCTGCTGACTGACCTAAAAAGCCTCACTAATTTTGAATTTAGCGCGGGAATGTCACCACAGACACGTAGATCCTATTTCTGAGCAAAGCAGCAAGTAAAAGCACTTTCATTAGTGGGTCACGTGATCACCATTGTTTTAACTCACTATTTGATAGATAGTAACTTAAAAGACAATTAAATAGATAAAAATGTTGATGACTGCCACTTTAGGTTTGTTTTTACATAACACTCTCATCATTAATCATTTTCACTTGAAACTGTCTTGTTCATTTCGTCCTAAAATTCTTTAAAAAAATTAGTCAATGCTAATATAAGTATTTAATTATCAGTACATTAAAATAGGTTTATCACGTGGTTATTTCATGTGTGCATTGATTTACCAGAAACGTGATATTTATCGTCATGGAGATATGAAATGACCTATGTCCTGGTTTCTGTTTGTAGTCCAAGTCTCGGTTCCATGCAGGTCCACAGCCGGTCACCCTTGGGAAGAAAATGTAATCCAGGAGTCCGTCGGCTCTCGTCTGACAATGATTTAGCTTTTTATTGGCTTGAAATTAGCTTGTAAACTCTTTACTTGTGAAACATTGTGGTGGAGGACGTCATCTCATAACTCTGTCTCTATCGCTGCCTGAGAAATACATCTAGTATGTGATGACACAAAGATTTAGTTCCCCCCCCAAAAAAATGTAAAATCACTTCCACAAGAAAGGGTTCGGGTTTGGGATTTCTGGGAAATCAGCAGAACGCTGACCAGAGGCAGGAAACATGAATTCATCTAAAAAAACTCAAAAGTGAATGATGTCATGAGAACAGAAACGCAGATGAAACGGCATTCATCTCATCGCCGTGGCAACGAGTTCCTAAAGATGTTGCCAAAACGAGGAGACAAAACTGATTTATGGATTTTTCTGATTTAATGCCTCATATTGAGACAACTTTCTGCTCGCGGCCTCCGAGTAGCCTCATCGGAGCAGTTGAGGGTGAAGTCACTTTTGCTCAAGGGCACTTCGACACTAGTTGTTGAGGGAATGGAAAACATGACTTACTTCTCCCATCCAAACTTTCCACAAGGTTTTTTAGAAGTCCTGATGACTCGCCTACGCAAAAAAAAACCTCCAAGCTGCTCGTTCACGTCTCCCCACAGAACCGAACGCCTCCCTTTGGACGGTGTATTATTATGACGACCTCCCACACTTCATTTGCCAGTGAGTGACCTTTGAATGTTGCCCTCCAGCTCTCAATAGGGCATTGAGTCGGGAGGCGATCTGTCTCCGAGGGGTGGTTTTACGCTCCGCGTTGTGTCCTATTATTTATTTTGTGTAGGTTAAAGGTTCCGGAGGCGAGAAAACTGCCGCTCTGTAAACGCATATAGACTGCAGACGCCCCCAGCAGAGCCGAGCCGAGCCGGAGGATCCCCGAGCAGCCGGAGAGACCATGTTGGTCCACGGGATAGAAGATCTCCCAGAACAGAGAGCCTTTTGTGCTGGAGCCCAACCGCTGACCCCTCGGTTTTGTGGCACGCCGCAGAAATGCAGGAAATCATGTAGCATTAACATGAAGTGAGCTCTCTGGCGCTCGCTGTATGTTTACGGAGAGCAATGTGCCATGTCACCGCTTTTTAGTTCCACTTTAACCATAAATCATCCATAGACCCAAATCTATTTTCTCATCTCTGAAGCTGTGTGCATTAACAGACGTATGGGTGGCTGATGAAACAAGGGGGGTGCAGAAACAGCATTTAGGCAAGCATGTAGGCCTAATACTGAAACTGTTTTCCATTAGAGAGCTAATTAAATTATTTTACGTGACTCGGCACCTCCTCTGGGCAACGTAAACCTCCTAATCTAATCAAGTGTGGGGAAGATGGCTTTATAAAGAGTTCATTTACACAGCAGCTTATGAGAACTGTTTTCATGGAGCTGTAATCTAAGCTGCTATAGTCAATATTTTCATATCAACACAAAGGACTAAATATCTATGTGTGTTGTAAGAAGATGCTAGTAGGGATGAAGCCACAGAGAATGATTGACTCTGCAGTGCTTTAGTGGTGCATGCAGTATTACTGAGCACAAAGCAAGCAATCTCTGTCCTTCAGCTCAACAAATCGACTTCACAATTGTCATAATTGGTGCAGATAGATACGTGAAAATGATAAACTTTGAATAAGATTCAGGGCTCTGCAGACTGAGTCTTCACTTCCCTGGAGTCAACACCCACTGTAAGACTTGATAATAACAATAATGTTACCACCAGTAGAAATACTTCCATTAATAAAGTCCATGCTTTACTTTCTAACTGCAGTATTTGGAATTTACCACCAAACAAAAATCAAGTTAGAATAGTAACATCATTTTTCAGATTACATTTCTAAACATCATAATTAGCTTGTTTGGGGCCTTTTTGCCTTCCTTAAAGTGTGAATCGAGAAAGTCTCGAAAGACGCTAACAACCCCATAGCACTAACACTGATTAGATTGGGGCGATGCGCCTAACGCATCCACAACGGCATATTCTAACCACTAATATTGCTCAAAATAGCACCAAACCTCTTCAGTAGCAAGATAAGGGTCCTTACACTGAAAAAAATGTCTGGATGGCTTATTTGATGTTTTTTCATGGCGAAAAAGACTATGGGGTCCATTTTCGCCGGTCTTACACTTTAACAGTAAGTCTGGCCCTGCTGGGTGTTTTTGTGAGTTGCTGCTGTATTGCCTGGTGTTTGTATGAACAGGCATCCTTTCAATGCTGCAGTGCATCAAATTTCCACACCTTGAAGCAGCTTGCCATCGGGCATGGAGGGCCTTGGGCCCCCCCGGGGCCATTTCCCTGCTTGCTAATGCATTGTTTTCTGTTTCTCCTCTTCACCACCAGTGACAGGACCCAAACCCCCGACCCCCCCATCCACGGATCTATGGCTCCCCAGGGAATCTTTGGAATGACTGCAATTTACAAGGTCTCGCCCCCATGAATTGATTTCCCTGATGGGGTCAATGTCAAAGATCTTTTAATTACCGACATAAACATGTGTCTCTCCTCATGAAAACGTCTTTCTGGACCGGTTACACGGGTAAATGCCATTAGCTGAACACTACGACGACTTTATGGCGGCAGGAAAATGGAGAAAAGGAACTTTAAACTTGGTCGAACCCCTGAATCTGTGGCAGTATATTTGTTCCGAGACGACTTCAGATTCATCGGTCACGTATACGCTGAGAAAGGCAGCATGTCTTTAGTCGGCAAGTTGCCATGGCAACTGAGCTGAATTTTCTGACAGGACTCAAAACTACTTGGGGAATAAAAATAAACGTTTTCGGCTCAAAGGAGCAGTCGATGTTACTAGGTCACGTTTAACATCGGTAACATCAACATTGAAGATTTCTTTATGACACGTAAAATACTTTGTGACTAAACTGTTTTTATCGTTTCACATCACGTCCCTCTGGATCTCTCGTGAATCCTCTTCACCGCTTCACAAATGAATGGACACGTCAAGATTCCCCCATTCCACCTTAACACCAACCTTTCAAACCCCGGTGGATGGAAATAATAACTATTATTATCATTTCTGCACACATAGCTGCACCTTGTAAAGCATCAGGAAGATCCAGGTGCTCGGGATGCAGCGGTCTTTGAACGTGAGCGATCAAAGCCTCGGGGGGGTATTCAGTCCTCGGCATTATCACAAGTCGCACCTGTGACGTTGAGGAGTAAAAGGCAGCTAAGTAGCGGTGGCTTGTCTAATGAATGGCTGCTTTACGCTAGCTGGAAGCCCTCCGCTCATCGAGGCGTCGTTAGCGAAGGTGTTAGTGTCAACGTGGTGATTTAGGGGCGGAGATCTGAAAGTGAACTTTTAAATGTGCAGCTCTCTTTCACCTTCTCCCATCGTTATCCGTCCCCAAGCATCTGTCTGCAACATTCTCCTTTAAAAGAGAAATAATAATGTTATTATTTAAAACATGATTGTAATGTCGTTATTAATTGATCATTATTTTTACATTTCTGACATTAGTTTATGGTATTTTTTATTTTATTTTTTATCACATTAGAACTACCTTGTTTTATTGTTCTCACTTCTTTTGTTTTGAATACTTACGTTATCGATTTGTTTCTTTCGCAAAGCACTCTGAGCTGCATTTTATGTTATGAAATAATAAAAATGATATATATAAAGATATAAATAAAGTTTATGATTATTTTTTCACCTTTTTATTTACTTTGCTGGAGGGAGTATAGCCTGACTTTTTCGGGAGAGCAAAGGAGGGTATGGATTTCTTACTCCAGATGTACTGTATATTTGAAGGCGGCTTGGGGAGTCTGGGTCTGGGTTCAGACTGTAAACTTGTTAGCCTCTGGGTATTTTTCCTCTGACTGTGAACATTGGGGAGACTCAAAGCCACGGTTACATAACTTTTTACTGCTTGGTAGTGTAAATAACTGGTTTTCAATTTGATTTAAATACTTGTCTCCGGGTCATTTCTTCAACTGTCACGATGCAACAAAAACTCAAATTCAACAGTCAGGTAATGTAACCTTTACATGTTTGTGTGTCCTACACAATAGACCAGACCAGGTCACGTGGGTCAGTTTGCTTGCTAACTATTTAATGGTGAACTGTAATAGGTTTAATGTTCTCCTGTCTGACGTAACCTTAAATGAATAAAAATGCAGTGTAAGGTATTGTGCCAAAGAGCTGCTGTGTGACTTGTCCTAATAACTTAATAATATGCATGTAATTAATCTTTCTAACTCTAAATTTCTACTTTCGCCTCTTCTTATGTGCTGATTGTCGTTAACGTGAACATCCTAATTCCATTCCAAATGAAAAATATTCCATTAAGCAGATTAATCCATGAAATCAACCATGAGGTTCTTCTTTCCTCTCCATTAATCATGTTCACACAGTCTCTAACAAAACAGAAAAAAAGCAGTTATGGTGGAAGAGTTTGCCTGAATGAAGACATCGTAATGTTTAAAACAGGTAACGCACATCTGCAGGACATTAACAGCCGTGTCACTGAAGGCCAAGTCTGAATTGGAAGACTTAAGCCACCCAAACATGATTTACATCCCTCTACTTTACATGCAACAGGCGGTCATTTTCACCAAACAGCAACATCTGCGTCGCAGTCGGCTTGGCTCATAAATTGAAGGCTCGGGACAGAACGGGAGATAATGAGAACCATACTGGGGGTTTTCCTCTCCAATGACCAGATGATGATGATGATTTTTTTCTTTTTGTTTTGCTCCACAAACGTCACTCTGCGAGGAGACTTCTTCACCTCGTGCTACTGCGAGCGCTATCGGCGAGAGCACGAGGCCTCCAAAGAAAACAGTAGCCGTTGACAAGGAAAACACGGCCCCCGGTGCTTCAGAGGATGCTGCTTCCAGCTAAAGAAAATAAAGTTTCCTCCGAGTCCAGACCATCCAGAGACAGGCAGCTCTGAAACCTCTTGGAAGCCGACCGCAAGGCATTCTGAAAGGGATGAATGTTCTGGTGGTTATAAAACCACACAAAGAGAATAGAGGCTTTATGGCACATCACTGCCAGCGCAACACAATGTGCATTATGGGTTTAGGAACATATCTGTGGAACAGCAGAGTGCTTCCAATTGAAGAGCTCTTCAGATGAAGCGCACAAAGGATCTGGGATGCATTAGTACGATATTGATGAAGTCTCAGAAGTCTAGTCTGTACATTCACGGGAAATCTCCATCCCACCATAGAACCCTGGAGTGTGTATTAAATACTGAAATCATCTATTTTTAGTTTAACAATAGACATAATGTTATTACTCCCTGCAGACCCCAGAGATATATACTTTTTATAATATCTCACAGGTGTTTTATATTATCATTCCATTTATACATGATTTTTGTAAATCACTTTGTTCCTCGTGGCTTCATATCATCGTTTACCGATGCCGATGTTTTGCAGTCCTCGGGGGACCCAAGTCAAAAGCACCCAAATGCAGCCCATGCTGTTTTAATAGGAAAAAAGTTTACAAACACACAAGAGGGATACTTACTGAGGCATCCAATCAAAAGACTTCAAAAATACCGTCGACTTAAAGATGAAGGGACGGTTTGAAGGGATTTTTTTTGTTTTTTTGGACCCTGGTTTTTTGGACCCTGGTTCTTTAATATCTCTCAATTGTGTAATTTAGTAATGGATCTGATGATGACTATCTTTTAATATGTATTTCTTGTGCTGAATATTTTTCATGATGTTGTTCCTTCTACTTTTTCTCTGTCATCCATCCATTAGTTTGTGGACCGAGCCTTGAGTTCTGATATTTGGGCATCACCATGTTGGTTTTTGGCCATTTTTTTGTTTTTTTGCAACCAGAAGTGAGGTTACATTATTAAAACAACCTGTCAATCTGAAACATTATGTTTTCATTTTTCCCATTGTTTTCTGCTGTTCTTGCTGGTTTGAGTATATATATTGAGTCACATACATTTTTGTTTTGGTATTCATGATTTTCTTATTTTTTTTGTCTCAAACGTCTATAATGGTTGACCCTGACCTTAATATTCAGCCTGCTTTAAAACACGAGGAGCATTGGCCTGTCAACCTTCACGTTATTGAGAGTGAGAAACTTCATCCTGTTTCATTTTGTGTCCACAATCCGGACTCGAAGTGTTTCCTCTGCAGCAAGCAGCTGAAGAGCTCTTTTACAGAACTGTTGCTTTTAACAGAGAAGTGCCTTCACAAATGCTCTATTCATTTTTTTTTTTTTTTTTTTTTTTTTTTTGGCGTTGAAAACCATACCTGAAGCGTTTCTTTGTTCAAGGGAGGACTTGGCTGGCCCCCGTTTGTCAAATTCAATCAAACCCTCGGTGTAAGGACACATAAGCACATCTGAGCCCGTTGGACGGCAGAGTGTTGTTTTATTAAAGGAGACTTTGAATTGTAAATCCTTATCCTGAAGATCCATTACAGGTCATCAGATCAATGTGCAGGACATTATGACAGTAACCCTCATATTTGCAAAATGCACGTACATCTAGTCAATGCTTCTATACGGATAACATAATTTAGGAGAGTCATGCATAAACCTTCCAAGTGTTAGATGTTAGTTCTTTTCTTTCTTCTTATTTTCTTTTTGCTAAGGAAGGCAAAACTGAGTGAAATGACCCAGAAGTAATTAACTGGAAGAAGCCATGATGAGACTTGATCAAATTCTCTAAATGCAAAAGAAATTGTACTTCAGTGCTTTCTTCCTTATCTCCTTTAGCATACATTTTACACAAAGGATTAATTGAAGGTTTTGGACAGGAACCCTAATTGTCCTGTTAGCGATTGTCTGTTCACTTTTTCTTTACGTTATGAATAAAGATGGAAAAAAATCCCCATAGGATCATGTAAGTGCGGCGGGATTCTCTTCACGCTGCGGTTTTGTCTTTTTCCTTCAATTCTCAGGATTAATCTCACATCATCTTTCATTGACCTCATGACGTTTTCCGAAGACGTCAAGGAAACGTGGTTAGGAAAAGACGTCAGGATGCCATTTTTATTTTTTCTCGACAATTTGACCGCAGCCTCGGTTTCGGCTCCCAATTTCAAAGAGCCTCCTGAGGTTTTCTGAGTCAGTCAGGAGTGACCAGCCGAGGAAGTAGCTGCACAACTTTCCAAAATTTGGCAACGTAAGATGATAAGCCGATGAAAGACAAAAGGTCCGCGTCCTAACGTCCACGCCGCCACGTTACAAGGACAAAGTATAGATTCAGCAGGAAGACAATTAAATGTGCAATGGAGCGTTTGAAATGATGACTCTAAATATGTAAATGTGCCTGTAATCTTTCATTTTTAGGAGTTCTGCGCTTTAAGAAAAAAGAAACAATTGGAAATATATTTAAATATCATGAAACAGTTGCCACTACCTTTTTAATGGAAGTCTTACTTTTTACTAAGAATATTTTGGAGTCCAAGTCTGGGACTGTTTTCAGGTCCAATTTGAAGATTTCTCCAGTCTTGCTTTCTAAAAATATACTGCGGGTGTGTTCAAAGAAATAATTTTCATGTGCGGGAAATTATTTATTGAGTTCCATTTTAACATTTTAGTGTTTTACTTGCTTCATCCAAGACCGATCCCCGTTTTCTAACCACAGATTAAGCACATCCAAACCATTTCTTTTCATTCATCCGTCTCAGTTTCCCAAAGAAAACCAAACTTCTACACCAAGCTCATACTCATGACTACGAAACATTCTTACGTGACAGCGATATAAGTGAGATATGGTTGCATTTCTATCAAAGCACTGCAGGTTTGAAGCCATCAGTGTCAATGCTCTGGAGAATGTTCCTTGTTATAAATGAAAAATCCTCCACCGAGTGACTTCAGACAGCCGCTTTATCATTCCAATCCCCGAGAGACGGACACCTATATCCTATTCGAACTGACTTCTATCTCTAAAAGTCCTCTCCCCATCACGATGTGGCCCCCGACGACACGGCATGCAGACACGGACTTGAAGGAAGTGCCCAACACCACCTGTGGTTTTCTTGCCATTTGATAGCTGTGTTCTCTGGGGAGCCACCGGGCCCTGTCAGGGGTATTACTACTGCCCCTGCATGAACTCTAACATGACCCGGCCGAAGCGCCTCGCCATCTGGCTCAACAGGTCGACCACATGCTCCCATCTCGAGGTGATCACATGCTGATGGTGTAAGACGCAGAGCAGGCCGTTGAGGTTTTTGGTGAGAATAGCTTACGGCATTGTGAGTGTATGCGTGTTTTTAGAGTGGGTGGCCCAAGAATTGGGAAATGCTGGTAGTACCACTGAACCACACCAGACCATAAGAAATGTCCTCATCCGAGAAGGGAGAGGGAGATCTGACAGCTCTCACAATGTTTCGATGGCATGGAGATTTTGAGGCAAACCTAAATAAACACAATGTGTTTGTATCTGACAGCCTGTGTCCAGATGTGTGAGAAAACGTCTGTCGGCACGGTGTTTATGGAAAAAAGTCATTCACGAGGGAGCGGCGGAAGCTTTCTCGACACTGCTGATGGTGTTGCCATGGCACCGGGAGCAGACGGTTTAGCTAAGCAGATTTTTGAGGTGTGGAAGTCCGACCTCCCGTCACCTCGAGTTTGTTCCATTCCCACCAGCCACCGGCTGGGCGCATCTGTTTTCAAAGTACGTAATTTTGCAAAGACTAATGAAGGACATTATGAGCATGTGTGCATTCACCACATCAGCGCGGGGGGAGGGGGGGGGGGGGGATTAGCAAGAACTGCGAGACGTGTGGAAGTGAGCTCAGGCCACCAGAATGTAGGTTGCACTGTTAAAAAGCACCACATGAAAGGGGCCCTTGTGGGAATCCATGGTTTCCCCCTCACACCAACACCACAGGAGTTTTCCAGCCAGGGGCCCCGTGTTCAGCGTGAGTTCAAAACTGTTTCTGATTGACACATGAACACGGCCAATCAGCTACTGTTCATCTAACTGTAGGCTGACGTACCTCTCTATAGACCTCATGGTAACCACATTATAAAAAGTGATGCTGAGCTCGAGTGTGAGGAGAGGACGACTCGCTCGGCAGTGTGAAAACGGTCTGAACTGATGAACTTGACCCAGAGCTTGGCTGCTAATGACCTGATGTGCCTCCGGTGAGCCGGCGCTAACAAGGCGGTGAGCGTTCACACCTTTTCCATCTTAAAACCTGCGAGCTAACAGGCACATTAAGGCTTCAGTTCAAAGTAAGGAGGCTGTTCAGAAGCAGAAGCCCAGTAGGCGACTCTTTACTGTGATGACGTACGACACAGCGGGTAGAAACTCCAAGAGCCCGGTGCTCCTCCTGAACACCACTCGCTATTTCCACTGAGTAGTAAAACAAAAAAGTTACTGGCCAAAAGATACAGCAAAGAACACACAGGGCGGTGTGTGCGTCTTCTCGAGGACCTCTAAAAGCAATTAAAATAAGTGTTAACTCATAATATTCACCTAAAAGTAGTGGATGGAAACACATCTTAGTTTGAAGCCACTTTTCTGGAAATGTGTTAAATATAATAGCATTTTGATCATCTGGAATAAACCGTGGCTTGATTTATTTAACCCTTGTATGCATTTGGGTCAAATTGACCCGTTTCAAATTTTTAAAAGAAGAAAAATGGTACAAGTATACATTTGTTCTACCTGAAACTCAATGGCCTTAGTGTATTTTCTGTGATAAACGTACAAACAACAACAACAAAATATTTAGCACATGTGCTACTATACCCCACACATTTACATCATTCATATGGTCTTCGGGTCATTTTGACCCACACACACAGAAACATGCCCCCCCACACACAAACACATAGACACACACATAGACATGCACACGCACACATACAATGTTACATTATTATAATCTAAGCACAGAGAAGCTGTTTGCTCTCACTTTCCTGCACTCTTTACCCTGTCATGTCCACCTGCAAACCCCTTGTTTAGAATGATATTCCATAATGTATTCCCGTAATGTTATTCCATAACTTTCTAAACATCAAATACTTTGTCCCAATATATGCCTCACACCTGCATATCAAGGTTGTGGAGAGAGAGATAAAGAGAGATAAATACCTCTATATCACAGTGAATCTTCTACCTTCAGTATGACCAACAGATTTAGTTGTCAGAGGGCTTTAGAGCTCATATTTGAAGAGAGCCAGGCATGTCTCAGAGTGTGAGGAAAATTTAGATATCAATTCAGAGTATTCTGAAAGTGAATTTGAAGGTGGCCTTCCATCGGAATATGCACCACAAGGATCACCACAGGCAGCCGCTGGAGCCCGAGAGCCTCTGGAAGATCCCCACAGACATATGAATGAAATTCATGACATAAAATGACGTGTTTTTTCCAAGACAAGCATGATTTATGACACCCAAGTCTTGAGTATTATGGATTTTTAACATCAATTATGACTTATATTTAAAAAAAAAACAGAATCACACTTTCATTGTTAATTGTGTTCTAGTAGAGACTGATTGCAATTATATATTATAAATATATTTTACCTTTATGGTTTGAAATTGAGATAAAGACAATATTCTGGATTTATGGAGTAACATTTTGTATTAGAATTGTTTTTATTACCCCAAATATGTCCCGGGTCAATTTGACCCGAGGGTTAAAAAGTTGGACTGAAGATAGTTAAGAGCAAATTTAGCATGTAACCATTGATCCAAAGAAATGTTTGCTGTCAATAACTTGCTCAGTTGCCAGTTTACTAGATACACCCAGACAGTGCTTAAACTTGCATTCTCTCGCCTGGCCATTAGGCCATGACTCCGCTGGTTGCAAAAAGCAGTCTGATTGCATTCAAATCTACGAGAAAATTACCCTAATTCTTACTGGAATTATTATCTCAGTAAACATTGTAAACATGAGTTTATGTTCTCAATCTCTAGTTTCAAGTCTTCTTCAATCCAGCATGATGTTCATTTTGTCAATTATGGTCCATTTAGAATCAAACAGACCAGAAAGCAGCCTGCTGCCTCGCTACCACGAGAACATGCTAACACGCTACCAATGCAATTACCCATTAAAATGACTTCAACACTTAGCTGTAAAGTTTACCTCAAATTATGGAAGCTAACTTTGTTAAGAGCTTCGCACCAGAATCCAGATGGAGCAGATTTCCTATAGACAACTTGAAACCAGCACAGTTTTAGACATTTACATTTACAATCAGACATTAAGACACAGTTTGACCTTGAAATTCAGATATTTTGCATTTTTAATCATTAATTGTAAAATTGTTGCTAAACGAATGTTTATTTTGTTGCTATAAAAGACATGGTTAGCAGTGCTGGGCAACTCGCCAACAACACACATACAAGACCACCAAGCTAACAAGGCTGCAATAATAACGTTAGTATGAATTAATGTTTCGTTGCTAATGACAATTATGTTAACATTAAAGCATGTAACAGGCAGTTAACGTGACTTTATTTGATGGGACAGCCTTAAATGTACAACATTCTTAAGTCGAAGTAACACTAATACAAAGCAGATTTGTAACTTCTGCATTTCTATCCCCGGCGTAGATGATGAGGTCACATCCCCGTCCTGCAGTGTAAATGAACTCAGCAGGGAGATTCCTCAGTGGCCTCCTCAGTATTTACCTTCCAGACAGAGAACGGCTGCTTGTGTATCTAACAGAGGAAAACGCAAGAGTAGTCCTTGTAGACCTCTTCATAAAAGGCTGCATTCGGAGAGAAATGTGGTTTGGAAACTATAGGCTCAGTGGTTGAGGTAAAGTGGTTATACAAACGCTATCATTGAGAGGAGGAAAAAAGCATGAAGGCTGCTACCCACAATGCCACAATGGATGGATGGATGGATGGATGGATGGATGAATGAATGGATGGATGGATGGATGGATGGATGGAAGGATAGATGGATGGATGGATGGATGGATGGATGGATGGATGGATGGATGGATGGAAGGATGGATGGATGGATGGATGGATGGATGGATGGATGGATGGATGGATGGATGGATGGATGGATGGATGGATGGATGGATGGATGACAATTTGTTCCAGGCAACATCAACCATTCACCTGCCACTCCATCTTCACCCTCTGCATCTCTATAACACACACATGGGTGTAGTGAATGACATCCTGTCAACAGATACAAATAACACAATAACATTGAAGAAGAGCTCTACTTCAACAACACAAGAAAAGACACTGTGTGGTCCTCATTGCTGGTGTTGGAGTGAAAACTGAGACAAGACTGACCTCTGCTGTGCAACATGATGTAAATCTCCACCTGAGACAAATGAATAGAAGATTTTTTTTCAGTTTACTAACCTCACTGAACACGTTTCTTGCCTGGTTTGAATTCATGACTTGGTTAATAAAATGTATCATTGCTGATATAGGTGATGGCAGAAAAACAATTAAATTAAGAACTAAGTCATAACAAACCATAATTCTTCTTCTAGATAATGACAGGAAAATACAACTCTGTCACGATTCCCTTTAAAGGATGATGCTGATTCTATTTTTTTTTTTTTTTCTCTCTTATTGTACACAAATCCCAGCGAGATGTATTGTGGTCCAAGAACTACTAAAAACACATCCATGAGCCACTTTGTTGGGTGACATATTCCTTCATTACCACAAACACACATCACCGTCCTGCTGCTCACTAGAGCATCAAATGTGGAGTAATCCTCCGCTGAAAATAGTCCCAAATAAATGCACAATTTCCTAACGCTTGAGTAAAATTTGAAAAAGAAACCACAATGACCATTTGCTAATGTGGTTATTTATTTCCAAATTGATTGGGCTGGATTAGATATAATTTTCTCACTCATCCACAGTATATAATTCCAGACGTTTTTTGCCCTTGAGCAATTATTTCACACTGATGAATTGATAAGTGCTCGCTCATAGGGATTTACAGTTAAGTCCCAAAACGCCTCTGGGTCTATAGAGGAAATTCTTCCTCTAGGATATCTCCTGTGCTAATCCACGCACTAGACCACATACCCCCGGCTCAGCTCGCCAAGACCAGAGGGCATCATTAAGCTTCTAATCGCATGCATCGCTGTGTGATTACGGCTGGTAATGGTTAGAGATGTTCTGATCCACGCTGAATAAACCGTCCATGCCGGGTTGTCACACGTCAGAGTCTCGGTCTTAACCTTTGGAATCCAAAGGAGGCTAAAAAGACAAAAGTCAAGAAAACAAAATATCATGACCAGAGTGTGGATCAGACATTCGGGATCTCCTCAGGATGAATTGTAAGCACTTTTGTGACAACAGGTCAACATTTGAAATTGTTATTATATCAGCTGTAGGCCTACTTTGTGTTTGGTAATAATTAACAAGTATTATCATGCTATATTATACCTGCTAAACATCAGCATGTTAGCGACTTTTCCTAAATCCTTTGGAGTTCGGATTTCCTAAACCCTGTGACGTTTTCCCCAGAGGTCAAGGAATAGGAGTTAGGACCTTATTTTTTGACTATTTGACTGCAACCCACTGTAGCCTCACAGCGAGAGGATCCCGGGTTCGATTCCCGGGTCGGCCCGGATTCCTTCTGTGTGGAGTTTGTATGTTCTCCCCGTGTAAGCGTGGGTTCTCTCCGGGTTCTCCGGCTTCCTCCCACAGTCCAAAGACATGCAGTATGGGGATAGGTTAATTGATCACTCTAAATTGCCCATTGGTGTGAATGTGAGTGTGAATGGTTGTCTGTCTCTACATGTCGGCCCTGTGATAGACTGGCGACCTGTCCAGAGTGTACCCCGCCTTCCCCCAATGACAGCTGGGATCGGCTCCAGCCCCCCCCCCCCCCACGACCCTGAATACAGGATAAGTGGTAGACGATGGATGGATGGATGGACTGCAACCCTGGTGAAAGCAGCCCCAGGTCTGACTCCGCCCCCAAACAGTCCTCTAATTAGGGACCAGGATATAAGGCACCTGTGTGCTCATGCTCAGTCCTTCTGGCTTCTGCCTTTGTGGCTGGTTCTGTTGTTATCGGTGCAGCTTTTGCTCCTTGCTCTGTTGTTTGGACCCCAGTGTTGTCCTCCTCGCCTGATGTGGCTTTGTTAGTGTTAGAGCCCCATACGAGGTGCTTAACCTGCAGCTATTCTACCGTTTTGACCTCCACTTTTGTTTGGTTGAATTAGCATTTCACCATTATTAAGCCAACTGTGGTATTTATTTGTAGATCTGTTCTGTATCGTTTCCTCTCAGCGAAGCAATAATGTTGGGAGGCTAGGCACTAAACAGTTTGGTTTAGCTTATTTTGGACTGTGTTAAAGCCTCTTTTTTTGTGTCAATTGTAATACAACTCTATTTTTTACCCCCTTAGGATTTGCTTTGAACTCTTCTTTTTGATGAGTAGATTATTCTTCCCTCCCCAGCAGCTGCAGTCTTATTCTTTTTTATTAATAAAAACTTGATTTATTGTGAAACACGCCTCTGTTTACTGTCCGTAACAAAGCTGTGTGCTTTACCATCAATTTCCAAAATAATAGATGGCACTTGTATTGTATGTATTTTACTTGGGGTGCAATTCCACAGTTCCAGTTGGCAAGACCAAAGCAACTCGTAGGCCCGGGACAAACAAAATATCTAGATGCAAACTAGCTCATAGGATGTTGTCCAACCACTTCTCCAGAAAACCGTTGCTTCGTCACTGTGACAGACCTTGAGAGAGAGAGAGAGATTCAAAAAAAGTTTAGTGCAGTCCTGCTTGTTGTCAGTGAATCAGAGGTCTAATTCAGAATGAACTGCCAAGCACACAAAAAACATTGGGAAGAAGGTTCTGAAGAAGACTGTCTATTCCACAATGCTTATTTTCTTTTGGGCAACTGTACCAATATTCTTTTAATGTGGTATATAAACCCTGAAGGTCTTTCTCAATTCTCTTTCCAGCGTGTGTTGTTTTAAGGCAGCATATTATCCAGGATCAGGGGAGATCAGCCTGTATGGAGAACAATCACCTCGTAGGTAATGTTTCCTCATCCTCAAAACGATCTCACCGTATTCCCAAGTGCCCGTCACCAGTGGTTAACTCTCTCCCGGCGGTGCTGGCTACTTAACATGAACTCTTTGAAGCTATACGCATGGAATACCGTTTCCAACCTGCCCAAGAAGAAACCAAAAAATCGGCCTCTCTCTTCCATTAATCATACAGGAGGAAGTCTGTCAGTGGCACGAAGAGATCTTCACCAGATGTGTGGAAGAGATCTTCACCAGATGTGTGGAAGACATTCGGAGTTCCACAGGGTCCACCAAGAACCACTGACCACATAATGGAGACTCGGGATGCACATCAATTACTAACTGACGTTGGTCCGCTATGGTTTTGGATGGGATGTTATGTGAATAATTCCTCTGAATGATCAGCAGTGATATTAACCATTTACAGCGCTAAATGATATACGTCCCGTGTGTTTATGACTTTTCCAATTATACAAGCTTGAAAAGGAAAACAGTGTTTGGCTGAGTTGATCCGGAGTTGTGTTTCCCGTTCCACAGAGGGAGTCACATAAGGCCTTATATGGCCTGTTTCAGTGTACTTTAAATTTACCCAATTATCTGGGTAGGCTGTATCAAATTTTTTAATTACATTTAACCCGTTCAGATCCTGAATGGACATAACTTTTCAAAAGTATTTGATTGGTTTCATCGAAATAGGACTGCTTTTAACAACAGCATGCCATGAATGTGTGGGTGAAATCATGCAGACTACTACCTGAGTACCAAATACACTGTAATTCATAAGATGTGTTTTGGGTCAAACAGTGATGCATTCTGGGAGGTCTTTCCAGCAAACTCTTTTAAGGTGTGCAATGCTCTAGCCTTTATTTTTAGCACACAGGGCTTTGCATGCATGCATTTGCATTGTGCGCCTCCATGTGGTCAAACAGTGTAAATGAAAAGCTCCACTGTGCTGTGGTCAATTTCATCTTGCAAGCAAATGCGTCAAATGTTCACATCACAATCACAAAAATGGATAAAACATCGCACATCTTTGCATAGAGGGCATCGTAAAACCTTTAATAAAACAAAACTAAATACAAATATGGAACAAATTTTCCAGTAGTACAAAGAGTTCACCAACACACAAGTTTACTATCCACACAACGTAGCAGAGAGAACAACAAGCGGATCGCAGTTTGATGTCATCGCTACCGATGAAACACTTTTCATCTTAATCTCAACGCGGGCTTCAGAGAGAGATCCATAAACGGAGAAACAGATATGTAAAATAAATCAAACTGTTCCTGTTTCAGTTTGGCTGTTCTTTGCGAGTTATTTTTGAAACACATACATCACATTGACACATCGTTTTGTTCTGTTGCAATAACAGTGAGGCAGTGTGGCATTTCCTACAAGTCAATATCGCTGATACAGCATAACGTCAGCCGGCTCAAACGTGATGCGGTCCCTCCCCCCCAAGCTGGAGGTCCGAGGAGGTTCAGTCGGATCCACTCAACAGATCGTATGCCTTTTATGTGACACTTAGTGGGAATGGGAATGAAATGTGAAGCCCTTTTTTTTGTTATGATCACCAGCTATGGATAATAAATCAAGTCCCGGCCCATAGGCTGCGGCTATGAGCGGGAAGTAGCACGTGGGGGCCCCAACAAAAGTTAGCAGCTCATTTATTTGAGGCCACAGTCACACATGCAAAAAATGGAGTCTACATACTGTCGATGACACACTGTAAAGAGGTGGGAGAAGTAAAAAAGAGAGGAGAAGAGAGCAAAATGTGGCTGAAAGTTCTGCTGAAAGAGCCGGAATGTGTTAGCTAGTTACAAACCAACCAAAACATGCTTTTAAACCGTCTCAACATACAGTTTCTTCAATAAATGCAGTCTATATATTATTCAGATATGTTTTTAACTTTTTCACAGCAGCACACACCTCATCAAACCAAAATAATATCACACGTCGAGAAGCTGTGTGTGTGTGTGTGTGTGTGTATATATATATATATATATATATATATATATATATATTTAGATCATAAGATTATAAAAAACAATAAAATGCTGGTCTACAATCTGGACCAGAGTTTTCGCCTGTTTTCCAAACTGGAGCATCTTATGCACAGAGAGCTTTCAGTGTTTGTTGAGAAGTTTAAAAGATGCCAGATGCGTTTGGATGAAGATGCCAAAAGCTGAGCGTTGATGATATTCTGACCTCATCGGATTTATGATCACATCAAGTAAAACGGTCACATTCACAAGTTGTATGTATGCAAAGGGAGACATTCTTAGTCACATGGATTTCATCACATCAAAAGGTTTAGAAAAAAAGAGGAAGTGGGGGCGTGGGATCAATAAAGACAACAATAAAAAAAAAATACAAATGAAAAATACACAGCACAAAATCAAAAGTTTCACATTTTGGTGGGTTTAAACTCACAGGTAAGCACATCCACAACTCGGTGGGCTCAAGGACCATGAAGAAGAAAAAAAAAAAGATACAGGCACTTCTTTTTCTGTAAAAAGTAGGTCAGTTCAAAGCTGCAAGGAAAGCCAAAAATAGGAAAAATATTACAATAATATCAACCATTTCCTCTTTTAATGCCTCGGCTCTGCCTGCATCCAGGAGGACTTTGCATGCGTGTCTAATCACGGCCAAAGGCTCCCACATGGAAATATCACTGTGTCTTCACAAAGGGTTCAATATCGCCTTCTGCATTTAATAATATTAATGTCAAATACCCAATAATGATGCACTTGTGTTAATGCATAAAAGCTGAAATGATGAATAGGGGTGCAAGAAAAGCAATTGCACAGAAATGTTTGCACATTACGAATACGTTGGAGATCCAAATGTCGGCAACATCACAAACTGTAGAAAAAAAACTGGAAATAGATCCCTGGTGAAGACACAGCAGTGGACATACTTTTGATATACCTCTCATGTATATTCATACAGGTATATTCAATATTTTATTTTGGCCATATCAATATTTGTACATATGCATATTCCCAAACTGAAACTGATTACATCCTTGTTAAAAGTGGAAATATGCAGACAAACAAATATTTTAAAAAAGCCAGCGTTTAATATTGAAAGATATGCATTGGATCTATCAGATCTTGTATTTAAATATATGTATTTTTAGTAAAATATGCCATATTTCCATTTGGGAAAATCAGCTTTTTGCAAGCTAATGTGCATCTTCCACAGAGCCGACACGCAAACTAACAGCAAAGAAATGGAACACAAACACACACACTGAAATACTGCACTCAGAATTCATGGAATTCAAGCAATGTCCACCACCACCACAAATGATTACCATTGAACGCAGGACTTGATAGTTGGAGGCATCGAAGTTAAAAGGAAAAGTAAACAAGTCCAACTGAACTACAAACTGCGTTCAGACACTCTGAAGGCTACGCAGGCGTCTTACGCCGCTAATGGAACCTCACGTCGTTAATGCAACAGACACGATAAGAAACAAATGTCAAGCGGCGCAAGCAAACGGTGAACACAAGCGCAGAGACCTGCTTGATCTGTAGCTGTGTCTGCAGGCGTTTAACCTACATGCTCTGAAGGCTCATTATTCAGTTTTTTATTTTCAAACTCAATCTGGGAAATTTATTGGCATTTGAAATTTCACACTGTAACGATACAAAAATACAAACCCAGGCGGGAATCGGTTAACAAAAATACCGTTTGCTTCACCAGCACTTTGTTAGTAGCTGCACCAATGGTTTTATGTTAATAATGGGCCAGATGACGACATGTGGTATTAAAGGGGTCAGTCACACCGAGAGAGAAATATAATCGAATTTTGGAGCTCCCCTCAGCTCTACGCTCCACTTTAGCCTCTTTAAGCTCAGTTTGTTACTGTTTTGGTTCACCGCTCTCAACCAGCGTATTGTTAGCTGTAGCCTTTCAAGTGGAAAAAGCTCCAATAACCTCACTTTACACGATATGCAGACAGATACAATTAGCGACCAGCGGGGGAACACAGTCAAGCATCTAGTAAGCTAAAAGCTAGATATTTCCCTCAGGAGTTGGTGGAGACCGAAACAGAACTAAAAGGAGTATAATAGGAGAATAATATTGAGCTTGTCTCAAGCTTTACTCAAGTTAAAGTAGTTATGCAAGCTACTAGTTGATGTCCAATTATTTCAGAACAATAACTGTTTTTGAGGACCTTATTTACTTGCTGAAGGAACCCAAAAATAGCCGTGATTCCATTCACATGTTCTCATGGGCATTTAGAAGTATTGCACAGCTGTGTGGAAATGGTACGATTCGATAAAACGCACTCGCTTCAGTTGGTTTTTGCCTTGTGGAGAAAGAGTCGATGCGCTAGACGGAAATGCCTTAGCCGAATATATACTGACAGAGCGAACATTTGAAAAGGGCCGGTGTGAAGGATTACAGGGTTTTCTGCAAGGTGTGAAATTAACCTGTAACCAGGCAAATATCGGCATTTATATTGTGATCACTCCTCACGTCACTTTGGTAGGTAATCAAATAAAGTTTGATGGTGGCTTACGATGAGTTTAAAACCAACAGCCACTGGCCAAAGAAAGAAAAAAGTCAGCCTCTGGCTCCGGTCTTGTGTATTGCTGCCAACAATCTGCACCAAAACCAAAAGAACTAGACGGACCCCCCAAAGACAAACGCCGGTTACTGGTGATACAAAAAAGCCTGTTGATTCAAACAGGTGAGTAGCAACAAAAAGGCAGGGTTGGATTCATGCCCTCATCCTTTTACCTAGAGCCCAGTGAGGTCTACGATGGCCTTGATGAAGATGGTGTCGTCGCGTATGTAGGAGTTCTTAGAGTCCAGCTTGGGGAGTGGACAGAAGAGCGGGCAGCCGCTTGCGATGTTCATGTCGCTGACGGGCCTCTGGAAGGACGAGGACGAGATGTCGGGCCGGAAGGCGTCGATGATGTGCTCCCGGTTGTTCTGGTCCAGCAGCATCAGGGTGACCTGGGTACAGATGTGGGGAGTGCAGCCTTACAGCAGTTCTAGTCTTAAGGTAATCGTTAGGATAGGATGAACAGGATAATCTAGTTACTGAGCGTTACCTTCTGATTGAAAGGCCACTTGAGGAGGGCGTCGCTGTGTCCTCTCATCACCACGAAGAACAGAGACAGGTGGGTGCCGCGTCCTGTCCCGTCACCGTTTAGGTAGATCCGCAGGCACATCTTGTAGCCGTATTTACTGGTATAAAAGGCTGGAAGACATAAAACGCCGATGTCTGTGCTTAAAGCATTCTATTCTATTCAGTGGAAGCAGCGGGAATGCTTAAATCGGCCGTTACCTGGGGAGAACATGGCAGGGGCACGGCCGGCCACGGCGTCCTGCCTCTTCTTGGTGAAATCCGAGATCTTCCAGACGAAGATGCCATCGTACGTGGCCGCGGACATGTCCCTCATTTTCCCCTCCATCTCCACGATGGACAGGTCCCTCAGACTCACCGTCCTCTCCAGCTGACGAACCTGCGGCACGGAAACACGAGTCATTTACCTTTATGTTACTCCTTTAAAGGAAAAAAGCAAGAACGTAGAAGGCCTACACCGGCCCCCTCTCTTCATTCACTCTCTAGCTAGCTCAACCACTGCTGCTACTACACAGTTTACCTTTAACAGAAGTTTTTTTTAATCACAAACAATGTGACGTGTTACTTTGCTGCCTTTTTGAGATTGTATCTCAATTGGTTTTATCTGGTTAAATAAAACAACAAAATAAAAAAATCCCAGCTGGTGTGCAGAGGCTGTGTCATTTTGTCACCTTGTTGTTGAGGATCTCGATCTTGTCCTGGTCCAGTCGGTGCTGGCGGTTGTAGGCCTCCATGGTGGTGCAGGAGCGCTCCATCTCCCGGTTGAGGACGCACACAATGTTCTCGAACGTGCTCACTTTGAGCTCCAGCTCCTGGCAGCGTCGGCTCAGCTCGGCCACCTTGGTCTTCTCGCTCTGCAGCTGCAGCTCCAGGGCGGCGCCCACGGCGCTGGGCAGCGGCATGAAGGAGGTGGCCAGGGTCGGGGCGCACGCGCCCGGTACAGAGGCCGCGCCGCCGCCGCCGCCCCCCAGCTGGCTCATCTTCTGCTCCAGGTCCCTGAGGGACTGGTGGAGCTCCTGCAGCTTGTGGCTGGCCACCTCCAGGCTCTGGGGCTGCAGGCTCTCCAGGCTCACCTTGATGCCCATGATGAAATGCAGCAGCAGGTTGAGGTGTTCGTAGGAACACTGCCGTTCGTGGTCATGGATCTTCTCTTTCTCCACCTCCACTCAAAGAAAGATACAAGCAGAAGCACGTTAACAACATGAACAACAGCCCTTATCCATCACATACATATATATTGTATATATATATTGTATATAAGTGTACACCCATTATACATTTAATTTCACAGAAATAACATGTGATGATGTTATGTGAAATTGTGCCACGGATGAAGAAAAGTAGAAAAAGCATGCGGCAAAGAAACAATGGAGCTAATAATGGAAATGTAAGCTATACAAAGTATTGATCCCCACAAATGTTCATGCTTCATCGATTCACCACATTGACACCGAACAACAGGAAACACATGCTTTGGCTTAGTCTTGAAACTTTGAATTATGCAATTGTTGTTTGATTATGTTTGTTTAAAGCCTCGGTTTACTTGTTTGGCCATTTCTAATCCCTCTCGCTTGTCATCGAGTCCATCCGGTAAAAACACACCTTCAACTAGAAGGATTCAGAGCGGCCGTATAGAAACAGTCAGAGCGCTCTGACGTTTTTTATGATGCTGGGTGCCTTTTCTCTTATATTCTCTTATATTCACTTCATCTATATCACACATATGTGATGGTCATAATAAGCGAACTAATTCTTGGGTTATTTCTGTTTTTATATTTGCGCTGAAGCCTCTTTGAACGGATATAAATTGCTGATGAATGTCAAAAAGCCTAAATACACACATTTCATGTGTTTTTATCAAATAGCAACATGTGAAAAAGCTCAAGTTTAGTGAATATTTTATATCAGCATTATGCACACACACGCACGCGCACACACACACACACACACACACACGATTCACTTACAGGCATGCAGCAACAAATTCTATAATAACTATTGAATTATGTAATACCTTTGCAAACTAAAGAACATTGTAATTATTTGTTTCCCTATTAGTTCGGAACAAAAGATGTTATTTGTACCTTTTGAGTTAAACCAGTGGTCTGAAAATGTCACTGATAAACTCTTTGGGAGATTTTGTTGTATTTTGCCAAGTTATTACACGATCCAGTTATTGTTACATTAGCCATAGTTACACATACAGCAAATTTTGACAAAAATGTCTACTTACAGACGTATCGCAGCCAACAACATGAAATCTGCATGGAGCTTTAAATTTACTGCAGAACTTAATATGGTCCACATACTGCAAAACAAAACAAAACAAAAAAATGAAAGAAGCTAATGATAGGAATACGTCGTAGAATTTGATCCCAAGCTTTAATGGTCAATGAGATCAATCCAACAGAATTATGAGAAAAATCCCTTTGGGGAAGAAAAACGTCTCGGATACCTTTTCCCTGGGGATCTTTTTCTTTGCACAACCTTCGCAAATCATCGGGTACTTTGGACAGATTTCATCATGAGCCTATAATTAAAAAAAAAAAAAAAAAGTATGTCAAGTGAGTTAACAATAAGAGAAATATCTGATGCTGGTGTAGTTGGAATCAGATGGATAACAGAGGCAATTTTACGAATATATTTTGAGTATAGAGAGGTATCGTGCTTGTGTGTGACAGGGAGAGTGTGTGTGTGTGTGTGTGTGTGTGTGTGTGTGTCACATTCTGCTGCAGCAAACTGTAAAATATATATCGTGATTCCAGTGTTGGCAACAAACCCAAGGACCTCTCTTGATTTCGGGGACTCACACTTTCTGAAAAACACCTTTTATTGCCCGTTTTATCACCACCCACTAGAGAGAACCGGTTACAAAATAACAAAGCTACCATTTACACAACGCAATCAACAAAACCTGAAAGACAGGAAGGCACCTTGGCCATTTGAGTCAGTGGATTACCAGAGAATAAGCATATCATATATAACAACATCTCCCGAAAACGAGTCATATATGGCGACTTACTTCACCAAAAGCAATAGAGAGAAGTCTGACCTTGATGTTCTTTAACAGGAAGGGCTCTTTGCAGTATTTGCAGTTGAGCGTCCTCTCTGGACATTCCCGCTCGTTGTGGCGCTCCTGCTCATTGGCTCTCATCAGCTCTTTGCAGGAGGGACACAGGATGATCATGAAGTCACAGTGGCCCTCATGGTTGGCCTGCAGGACACCAGCAAGAGAAAATGTTTAACATATTTTAGAATAGCTTATTTTTTGATGAACTAGTGTTGACTCGATGATGTCACTAATCGCAGACTGCCAGTTGCATGTTCATGGTGTATATCATTCCCACCGCACAAGATTTTTGATCGATAACGGTCAGGAATTTGGATATAATGACTAAGTGGGTAAAGCACAATAACAGAACAGCCAGAATAGTCTAGGAAGTTCAAAAATTACATAATATAAAGCCTTTGAAATTGGGCTTTTGCCATATTATAGTTGATAGTTTAAGAAATAACTGCAAAGGTTTTGGAGGGGCAGGGGTCTCAGTAAGACACCTGTACCAGCCGCTGTCTGATTACACACACTTTTTAATGAGGAGGTGGATGATAATTTCCTCATCTGCTTTGCATCACCTCAAATTCTTTGATGGTCCCCGTCCACGTGCATCCTTCGTTGGGACAGATGGCCGCCAAGGCCTCCACTTCTCTCCGAGCTGCATTGTCAGGGAAAGCCTGCATAGAGAAGTGGAGCTTGTGTCTTCAGTTACATCTTGCAGGGTGGTGTTACCAACGCCCTGCATCAGTTTCCTGAGGATCACATTTTTTTATCTCCTGGCTCTGGTTTCACGGCACATATGGTCGGTCTAGGGACATGGGGCTATAGTGGCTCCATCTATTGTCTCCGGTGCCAAGAACTATGGAGCAATCAAAGTTTTTTGTTGTGTTGGCTCTGCACTCCAGCACACTGGATCAGAAAACAAACAATGACTATGACGTTGCAGTGCTGACTACAGGGTTTTTACATCCACAAAAATGTTGGCTAATCTCCTAATGAGGGACTCGTCACACAAACGGCCCAAGGGAACTGGAGGACAGCAAAAAAAATGATGGTGGAATAAAACATATTAAATATAATATATTAAATACAATTATTTTATGTCTATTATTTTGTGTAATTATTCTCGTAAAGCATGTAGCTATAAAATGCATTTTTCTCTTAATATTATATAGCAAACGTATCAACTTTCTCCGGTTTGTGGCAGTTAGATAACATCCAGTTGCTAATTCCATCACTCATGATGACATAGAGTAAAAAAGGTACAACAAGGTTGTTTCAGAGCACCAGAGTCCTTCTATGAATTAGACCCAATGGCAATGATGAATATGAAGATTAACTATATAGAAATAGCCAATCGGTATTAAACAGAGGCCGTGTCATAACCAGTTAAAAGTTCCTTGTGGTAACTTAAAGTGCACGCTAATACAATATTAAATGTAAAGAAAAGATGCAAACATTTACGTACACCGCCTTGCTTGAGAATGGAGGTGGGTTCCTCAAACAAGTCTTCTTTGATACAAGCGCTGCATTTCTGTGGTCCAGAACTTGAAGGGAGGAAAAGCACACATGACATTAGGATGCTGTAGTTATTGTACTAATATTACTCTACCATCCACCGGGTGTCAGACAATATGGATGACATGACCATAACTGCTGCTGGTTAAGTCCGTCGCCTTCACTCTGCTGATTACGACAGCAGTTCAGTTTTGAATTTCAATTGAACATATTGCATATTCATATATATCCCATTACTTTCCCATTAACAGAGGGAAGGAGAGTGACTTCATTCTCTGCTCAGGTAGACATCCATAGCTTTACAAGTAGTTTCTTGCTGCTGTATTGATGCTCTTAACAAAAAAAAAATGTTTCAGGAATATGGAATATTTAAGCATAATGAATGTGTTAATTAATATCTAGCTTTCAACAGGGGGGACCATCTACAAGGGAGAGGAATATCAAATATGCACATACACTGATAGTCATCCTCAATAGTATGGAGTCACAGAATGTGTTTTTGTTGCTTTTCTGAATGAGGGCATGTACTTGTGCTGTAGCACCAAATATTGTATAATATATAACTACTGATCTATAATACAACTAAATCTGAAAATGAAAAAAAACACCGTGAAAATGAAACAATCGAGTGATCTCACAACCAAGCTTGTCTTCTTACTGCACCGTTAGTCCAAATATACGATTTTTTAAAATGTTGGCCTATTCTTCTTTCTATTTCATGACACACACAAAGAAAGTCAGTCTAGTCCCTGCTGCTGTGATATGCTGTGATTTGTAATAAAGACAACTGTATAAAAGTACACCTAATGCATGTAACCTTATCAACCATATGGATAAAGGTCACCCGAAACTCCGATCAGAAAAGGCCCGATTTAACGTCGATTCGGTTTTCGACCAGATATACATGACTGAAGGTGACATATTGTAAGGATTTTAACAGTGGCCGGACCTCACGGTAAATTCGGCATAGGTGTCAACTTAAATACAATACACTGTCAAGTTCAACTCTTAGACATAAGACTGTCTGCTCGGTGCAGCCACAGCGGAGGGGTTAGCGGGACTAGACCTACGAGGACACCCTGCCTGGCCGACCTGTCACACAAGTTGATGTTTTTGTTGGGATCAAGTGGTGATTGGTGAATTTACCTGCACGCCGATTTTTTTTTTTTTTGCAGCGGGTCTTTGCAATCTATATATCGTAACTTGTATTTGCAGTCGCATATAGTGTCACCTGTAACAATAAGCAGGGCTGAGTTAAATTGAAAGATAATTGAAGGAGGGCTGGTGACAAGCTTTGATTTTTTTGCTCGTACGAGCCACCCATCTAGCTAGCTCCCTAGCAATGAGACCACTCACCTCACAGTTTTGTTGAAACAGAACGAACAAAAGCGGTGACCGCACTGAGCTTGCAGGGGTTTCCTCAACACTTTCTGGCACGAATTGCACAAATGCTTGTCTTCGAGGTTGTTGGCCAAAATTTTCTTAGGGAAGCCCGGTTTGTTGCCTTCCAGGGAAGATGGTGGAGACGGCTCCTGTGCAGCCATTATTCCCCTTGAACAATATCGAGGTACTCAGCAGGGGTGTGTTCAAGACAGCAAACACTCAGCTGAATGTAATTTTTAGGAATAATACCGGCGGCGGCCCATTGCTCTTTGACAGTTTATTCAAAATGTGCATTCCTGCTTATGTTAAGAACGCATCACGATATTGGATCTTCGTTTGCGCTGACAAATACGGCCAGGCGTTTTCGCGTGATAGATGTGACAGCTGAGGATGCTATGTTTCAGTTGTACGTTACAACGTCTCCCGATAGGCGGCGCAAGCACGAGAGGAGAGAGCGGCCAGGCGAGTACCATCATCAGGAAGCAGGCTCCGCAGCGCTGGATTGGACCGTCACGGCTGCGGGAGAGTAGCCGCATTTAGCCCGTGTAATCTCGGAACTGTTTCCATCTTGCCTTCAAAATAAAATTAAAGTATTTGTATTGTTTCAGAATGCTCAGAATAATCATAAACAGAAGGGTATATTACATACTCGAAGTTAGATACAATATTATTGACTATATAGTAAATTATAGAGATGCAATTTTAATGTGGGTCGTGGGCAGAGAAAAGCCCACACGCTTTATTTTGAAAGCTACAACGGAAGTTGTGCATTTGTGTGTGACGCTTGGCGCTGAGGCTGCGTGTAGCTGCTGTCGTTGCAAAGGAATGTCGCTGCTGCTATATCTCTGTCGGGATGGAGGACTGACAGATGTTTTGGAAAAAAGATGTCGGGACTGCAGTGTCTTATCTTGTTAAATAACCGTGAGTATTTGTAGCCGATAACACCTGCAAGAAAGCATCCGGTCGAGCTGCGGTTGAATGTCGCTGAGCGTACAAGAACAAAAGCTAAGCTAGCTAATATCGGTCTGTGTTGCAAGCTAAAACAGACCCGAAGGATAACGTTGCCTTTCCGCCAGGGCAGGTAACATACCTGGAAGCCTCATAACGGTTTGAACCTCGACATACCATTTAGAGTAGTTTGTTTAAGCATAATTGCTTCAAAAACTCGACAAAGCCCTCTCTCAATAGCTAAACAGCCATTGCAGCTAATGCTAGCTGGACAACATTAAAGGGAACATTCACCCATGAAGAATTGAGTGACTGTACCAATCCACTTTGAATTCGAGCCCGTTTCTCCTTCAGCTGAACAAAGACACCCACTGCAACTGGAGACAAATCCCGAGGCCGGTCTGATGGTGAATAATGTAATAGCTCCCGTGACAACTGGCCCCCATTAGGATTTAATAGGGACACGGAGCAGCTGCAAGGCCTTATCCGTATGACTAATATTTCTCTCATGGTCGATTCGTAGTTTTGCCTCTAATACAATGTAATATCAATATAGACAAATCCATCTGATGATACAACTGTTAAGTCTTGTTTCACATTGCATATACATGTTATTATTTGTATTATTATTTTTAATCGTCAGAAGGTAGCAATAGCAATGTTATTTCTATAGCATACTTTAAAATCTGTAAAGTAATTAACTGAAGCCTACGTAAACCATTCCAAACTGGAGCAATGTGCTCTGTTCCGATAGTCCCGGACAAAGTGATGGAAGTGGGATAAAATAATATTTGATGACAAAACATGTGAAATCAGGTTGTTATTTCAATAGTAAGGGTTGCCATGTTGCTGTTGGAAACCATTTTGAGGAACTGGCAACCAGTTATTGATCTTTAGTTGCCTTCGGTGGCATATTACAAAATATGGACAAGCAACAGCAAAATATGCACCCCAAAATAAGTACATTTTCAATTACATGTTGCATTAGTGAAATTGAAATATTGCTGCTGCAGTCCGAACCGGAACCAGACAACACTGCATGTGTGCTGGTGCATGACTTGCATGCACAGACAGATACTCAGGTTTTAAAGACAATGATTAAAACAAATATATATGTTGTTTGACTGTGGGCTGAAAACTTCAACATCACAAACGAATGTTCAAATTGATTCTTCAGACAAAGATCCATATGAACCTGAATGAAATAACAAAAGAGTTTTTGGAATCAAAGTATCCCAGCATCTTTGAACTGAACAGGAAAATTACAATGCAAAGCATTTACAACATACATATGACATATATAGATGTATAACTGCAAACTATCTTAATTACTCAACTATAAGGTGACTAAAAACTAGTACCCTATTTTCAGTTTCAGTAGCCAACAGCTGATGCCTGGCCGCTATGACAACCACAGTTAAAAGTTATTGTGGAGCCTGGTCTCATGTCTGTGTTTGTTGATACTTATTTGCATGGATCCATGTGTTTTACAAACCTACCTTTTTATCATGTTCTGATCTCTGATCTCAGGACAATGGAAGCTCATTTCCAACCATGACTTATGTATTCCTCTCTTCCTCTTTTTTCTCCACAGATGATGCTCAAAAAAACATAGTAGTTACCTCCCCCTCTGACTGGCAACCAAGAACATCCAGTTGGATTTAAGAGAACCGCTGCTGAATTCAGAGTTAATATTTAGTAATTTGGCTTCAAATTCGCTTCTAAGCATGGGCCCTTAACGTCCTCGGCCACCAGGACACACTGTTAAACTCTTCCTTCAGTTGTTGTGAGACAAATTGTCAAGGGAGTTCCAAAGGACTACTGCGTGTTACCGTGCAAGCTCGTGAAGCCTCGTCAAGATGTTTTCAGCGCTTAAGAAGCTGGTGGGATCGGAGCCAGGGCAGCTTAGGGACAAGAACATTCCGGCTGGCCTGCAGTCGATGAACCAAAGTTTGCAGAGGCGTTTCGCCAAAGGGGTCCAATATAATAGTAAGTAAACTAGCCAATCATGTAAATAGGCTTTTGCAGTCATATTCGTCTGTCCAATTTAGACAATAACATTTTGCTTGTCAGTGAAGTTGATGAACTGTTTCTGTACGATCTCTTTCCCTCTCAAGTGAAAATAGTGATCCGGGGAGATAGAAACACCGGAAAGAGTACTTTGTGGCATCGACTGCAGGGCAAGAAGTTTGTGGAGGAGTACCTACCCACTCAGGAGATCCAAGCCACAAGTATCCATTGGAATTACAAAAGTAAGCCCCTGCAACTCATGTAATCTCTGAACATTACAACTTACTTTCATGTGATCACGTCTGCTTCTGTTTTGGTGAATCTTTGACATGTACTATTCTGTGCCTTGGGGATTTATTCCAGTGGCTCCGTATCAAGGTAACATTTGAGATTTAGCCCCAGCTAACCCAGTTTTAGAGTAGGTCTCCTGTATATGTGCTAGTCACTCCATATACCAAGCAAACCTTTATCTACCACTAGCATCTATTGTTATCAGTTATTAGAGCCATATTAGAGTTACTTCACATCCTGCACATTTGAAGATGTTTCCTCTGCTGCCCAAGAATAATAAAATCACCCTTTCCTTCTTCTCTCAGCTACTGATGATGTGGTCAAAGTGGAGGTGTGGGACGTGGTAGACAAAGGTAAGTGTTGACACAAATGCCCATTAAAGAACCAGACTTTCCACTGTGGCTCACCTCACACCTTTCTTTATCTTGCTGCTGTCAAACTGCTACAATATTTCATGAATTTGTCAATTAGACGCTTATATGTCTTTCTGTCCTCAGTGTTGATGTTGTCTTGTTTTTTTTTTTACTCTCTTGCACTCATCTCAGGCCAAAAATATCTCCTTCCCGAAGGTGTAGGTGAGCACCACTTTAGTGTGTAGAACTTGAACTGGCTTGTGTGCTGTGGGTTTGCTCCGCCTCGTTCCACTCTTATCTGAATGTCAATATTATCAAGGTTTGCTGCGTGGCTGCATTTGCCTGAGTTTTCCGCTGTGTGAGCCATCACTTATACCCCTTTCACACCGAGAGCTAAACCCAGGGTTGAACCCGTGTTGACCGTGTGTTTTGAAGGGTTAATCCACGTTGATCGACTCGGGCTTCATGACCCAGATGGAGAGCTGGGTCGGACCAGGGTTGATTTCAATGTGAATGGCACGCTATTGGGGTCACTAATGACCGGAGAGACGCAAATTATGCCATTTGGTTGAAATGGCGATGTCACATCTGTGATGCAGTTCTGGTAGCCGTAGTCCATTATCAAATGGGGTGATGGCAGCAGTAATGCTTTCAGATACATTGGAAGTGAACATCTGAGAGCTTGAACAACATGGATGTGTGCCAAGACCTCGAAGGGCGGGAGCTCCTGTCATTCTTGTGTGAGGAAGAAATCAAGCAGCAGATGCACACTTAAGTTCAAAATCCAGAATGGCGGGCAAGTCGACCGGCAGTATTTTCAGTCGCACTGCTACTTGCTAATCTGGTCCAGCTCTCTTCCACTTCGTGACAGGCAAGCGAAGAAAAAGGCATCGAGAGAGAGAGAAGCTGTGAGCACGTAATTTTCAAAGCATGATTTTTATTTGCAGCACGTGAAGTGATTGGTATGCGTAGTAGTTCCCAGGTTGTCACCCAGGTCATGTCTGAATTTTCATGACCAGGGAATAACCTGTGTTGACTGGCTTGGTTTGAATTGGCAGAAGAAGGGCTGAACACAGGTCAGATGATCCCAGTCCGACCCTGGTAATTGGTGTGAAAGAGGTATTAATGCCAGCAGTGTGTATTAAAGGTGTGTTAAAATTAGGCTACAAGATGCTTTTCCACAAGAAAAGCTGCTGTGCTGCTCTGCTTGAATTACTCACCACAGTCTAACATAGTAACAAGCTAAGCTCTAGGTTATTTTGATGGAGGGGGTTTTTGTTTCAGTTGGTCTGAACTTGTGACCTCTTGTTCTTTCAGGCAAAGGCAAAAGGCGCGGAGAAAATCTGAAACTGGAGAATGAGCCTCAAGAGGTGATCGTCACATGAGTGTCATGTGTTTAGGAAACAGGCTCATTTTATAGCATGTGGATCAGTGAAGGAGCCGGCCGGAGTAAGAGGTACATTTCTTTCCTATATCACGTGATTAATACGCTTGTTGTCTGTTGTAGTCGGATGACGTGGCCCTAGATGCAGAGTTCCTGGACGTGTACAAGAACTGCAATGGAGTCATCATGATGTTTGACATTACCAAGCAGTGGTAAGTAGGCCGGTAACAATAAGTACTATATCGACCTATCTTATAATATATGTACAGGACCTCAATTTTTATCATACGATGGATGGATACGACCTCAATCTTTTTTGCTGGCTCTGATATTGCACCTTGTTTTTACGTGTGTTTGTTTACAACCACAGGGGGTTCTCTACCATTAAATTATCATTATATCAGTAGCATAAAATGGTAAAATAAAAATAACAGGTTTTATCGTTATTGTTTCTCAGAACAATATATCTCCAAACAGAAGTCATTATTGTGAGAGGCCCAGTGGTCAGAATTGTCTGAGTGGCGCCGTCACACTGATCAGTGAGCTCTAATGCTACAATATGCATGGGGGAGATTAGGTTTCAGCTTCTACTGGTGGATTTGGTTCAGCTTCAAAGGCAAAAAACCTTCAAAGACATTTCAAGATGGCTATTTTTGGTATCATGTGTGAGTGTTACAGATCTTCCTTTTCAAATATTATAATGCCCAGCCAGGTGGAACATGATGCATTTCTTTTTTTTAATGTATCTATTAAGTATTGTGTGTGTATCAAAGCCTCTGTATGTCTTCTTCCTCTGTGCCGTAGAGCTCCATTGTTGTCCACGATCTATTACAAACGCATCATCAGTGAGTCACGCATCTCTACTGGTGACATCTTCCTTCATTACCACGAACACACACACACACACACACTCTCAATCACACACACTTCGTAGAGCACTAAATGTGGATTTATCTGCTGCTGATACTAGTCCCAAACAAATGCCCCATTTACTCCTGTTTAATGATTCAGCCTTGAATAAAGACATCTGTGATCTTTTTTTTTTTTTTTTAAGATTTAAGTTTTCATATTGTTCAGTTTTGTCTTAATTTGTTGACAATAAAATATGGTGCCAGTCTTATCCTTTAGGCAGATATGTATATATATATACATATTTGCGCATATTAAACATTATTGCCTGAAGACCCATAAACTCCACCATTTATTTTAAGGTCACAAGATATGAAGCTTTACATTTATTTTTAAACATATGCAAACAGTGTACAACTTGGCAAACTTCTGATCCTTTCAGTAACTGCATTTTGATATGTGCAGATTTAAACAAACTAGAGGGTCACTTGTTTACATTTTCAATATTTGATGCCATATCATTCAGCCCCTGTTGATGGGACTGCATGATATGATTTCTGAAGTAAGCATATCTATTTATTGGGGTAGTTATTTTCTTTGTATCTCTTTGTCCCATTTCATAAAGGGATTGATTTACTTCCGGTGTATTGTCTCTATGAAGTATTAGTAGTATTTGATGATTTTTACCTTTTTAATGACAAAAAATGCACCTCTCGCTCACGTGTTGGATGACTATTAGTATGCACCTTGGAGGTTTTTTTCAAACCTAAACTGAACTTCACCACTTCATTTCTATTGTGTCTTTTGCGTTTTCTTCGGCCACCCACTGATCAACGTTGTCTTGTGTTTTTGTCATTTGCAGGACTTTTAACTACATTCTGAGGGAACTGCCCAAAGTCCCCACCCATGTGCCGGTGTGTGTGTTGGGCAACCACAGGGACATGGGCGAGCATCGCGTCATCCTCCCCGACGATATAAGAGACCTGATTGCTGGACTTAACAGGTAGAGACAGTAAACAGTAGACGGACACAGGTAGTGACTAGCTGGTGTATTTAACAGCTGAAAAGACTTCTCTGGAGTTGATGGAAATGTCAGAAATGAAAGTCATACTTGTGTTTTGCAGACCAATGGGAGCATCGTACATCCACTATGCTGAGTCCTCCATGAAGAATGGGTTTGGCTTGAAATATCTGCACAGGTTTTTCAATATCCCTTTCCTGCAGCTACAGGTTATTTTTTACTCCTCATTTTGGCCTCATTAGTAACATAATTATTATAATTTTCTTTAGTATTTCCATCCTGTACTTGTTCATAAGCATTTAAATAAATCAGCTTTAAGTTAATGGGAGACAATAAGATTGCTTTGCTCATGTTTCTTTATCATAAGGCTTTTGCCCAACGTGAATATGAAGGCTTAATCTGATCCTATCCAATCACTCATGTCAGGTGTGTGTGTGTGTGTGTATTTGCAGAGAGAGACCCTCCTGAGGCAGCTGGAGACCAACCAACTGGACATGGATGCCACCCTGGAGGAGCTCTGTGTCCAGCAGGAGACTGAAGATCAAAACTATGAGATGTAATGTGTGCTTTGTTCCTTTCTATGCCAGTGCACTCTCACAGAGGCCCAAGAAGGCTCAAGAGCAGCCCAAACACACTGTCCTAAATTACATACACAACACTATGTGCACCAAATTTTTTCTAGTGAGCACCAGAAACTTGCACATATCCATTCATTTTACCCATGTGTTGTCAGAAGACACACAAATCCAAGTTGCATTTTAAGAAGTACAAATCGGGGCAGCTGATGCAGAGTCCATGAAATAATTGAATATGAAGGATTACTTCGATCGGAATTTATTGCAAATTTCTTGTAACAGTCATGAGTTCCTCTTTGCGAACAGTTTTGTGGTTTTATATTATGTCTTTTTTTGTGTTCCAACCTATAACTATTATGCCTTTTCATGCGTAATTAACAATCTTAAAAAAACACGACATGATCAAGACAATTTAAATTTCCTGATGACTTTTCCTAAAGCAAGAGCAGCTTTTAAACTGTCCCCTCGCTGTGATCCTCAGATATGTTATTGCAGGTGAATCCTAGTTTATTAATCAGCCCTGTTTTTTCTGATTTCTGCAGTTTCCTGGAGAACATCGAGTCTCGCAGTAAGGGTTATGGCTCTCCTGGTCCAGCTAATGGTCAGAGTCCCTCCTCAGGCTCCCAGTCCCCCATCGTCCCTCCCAGTGGGACCTCTACAGGAAGCTCCAGCCCCAGCACCCCTCAGCCCCCTGTCCCCTCCCAGGCACTCCCACAGTCCCCGTCTGTGTCCGCTCCCCCCCCTCCACCTCCGTTGTTCAGCGGGGCATCTTCACCTGCTGTCGAGTTAAAGCCATCAGCCCAGTCGCCCGAACATCTCCAGGCCTCAGCTGCTTCTGGGGCGTCAGCGCCTCAGAAACGCGGCTTCATCTCCCGCTGGTTTGGTTCGTCTCCTGCTGCCGAGGCTTCTGCTTCTGCACCAGGTGAGTCTCTTCTACACATTACTTGATTCCACATGTCATCCCCTACTACTGTCATCAACTACTGATGATACTCTGTTGTTTAGTCCCTCTAGGCCATGCAAGAGTTGCCATTGCACTCTGACGCCATAGCTTACACTGTGGACAAATCATGGCTGTATGAAGAGAACGGTATACAGCGTTGGAGGCAGGGCCCTGTTCAGTCCTCTGAACGTTGCTCAGTGGCTCATGAAGCATAATTTTTTGACTTCCGAGTATAGAATTCTTATGAAAATACTAGGATCTTCTGACAAACATCTGCATAATAAAGCAAGCGCACTAGCGTTTCCTTTAACCTCCCGTTCCTCGGTCAAGCCTCTTTCTCGGTCCAGCCTCTTCCTCGTCTCATTCACACAAACAGAAGAAGGAAAATAGCTTCAGCTATTTGTGCATTTTACAACTTTTAGTGCTATTCAAGAGTTTGTACGAAGTTTGATCCACTTCAACAAAAGCATTTCCACAGAGTTGTTGGGCTTTATGTTTTCCTCAGACGACGCGCCTGCACCAGGATGTCCTGGTAAGGTTCAGAGCGTGGATGATTTTGTGCCAGATGATGGACTAGATAGAAGCTTCCTGGAGGACAGCCTGCCCTCGAAGACCAAGGTGCGTCAGCCTGCTCCAGCTGTGGACAGTGACAGGTGAGTTAACCTGTTAATCCTTTGGGACCACGTTAGTTATTAATGTCCTACATTTTACCTTTTTACATAAAATTTGAAAGTACGTTTAGCATCGATGAGAAACGGAGCTAAATAAATGTTTTATATGACAAGATGTACAAGTTATAATTATCAGCATTTAACAAGGTGTATATGTAAACTCAATGCATAAAAGTTGATTTGCAAAAATTTGTGTTATGGTTTCCCTCAAATAAAATTGATTCCACAAAAAGACACTTAAGTCATGTTTAGAGTTTTGGAGTAACTCACAACAGTAGACCCTCTATAAATGAGTGAAGGTAAATAAACTCTTTCCCTTTCTGTTTCTCCCAGTGATGGTGAAGACAGAGGAAACCCCATGGTGTCAGGTTTCCAGGATGAGCTGGATCCCGACGACACTGAGCCCAGTCTTCCCCAACCCAGGACCCTGCCCCTCAGCAAAGATATCACTCTGACCAGTGATGAGGAAGAGGGAATACCAGCAGCCCCGACTATTACACAGGAACTAGACCTGGACGGTGAAGCGGAGCTGAAAGCGTAAGTCCTTTCTCAAGATTATATGAATAATATGGTGGGTGGGTTTGTCATAGGGAGCCAAAGTAAAATGTTACTCACAGGGGATTGCATTTAATGAGCAAAACAACGCCTATAAAAATCCACAAAGTAAACAATGCTGATGCTTTTGTGTGCATCCATACTTTCATATGTAGTAGGAAACAATGCAGAAAAGAGAAAATGACATGCCTAAATAGTGCACTCTGGACAAGTTCATTTCCAAAATAACAATAGTTTTCAAACTTATCGAAGCAGAAGAAATAGGGCTGCCTGGCCCAGATATCTATTACTGTCTGATTGTGAAATAAGTGGGATTTAGTTGTTAGTGAAAGAAATGTAAAAAAAAAACATATACAGTGTCTATTGAATAAAATGTTCCATATAATCCTGTTTCAGGCCTGTGATCCAGATCACAAAACCAAAGGTGGCATTAAAAACGTCCGAGCCCAGAGGCCAGACCACGACACCCATCTCTCTCACTCTAACTCCAGCAGCAGAGCAGCTGCCCCGACACCAGGGAAAAAAGAAGGGGAGTTCACCCAAAACTGAGGACTCTGATACGGACCCCGAGGCCCCCGTGGCCCATCAGATGCTCTCGTTTGTCATGGACGACCCTGACTTTGAGTCCGAAGCATCGGACACACCGAAAGTAATAAAGGTAAAGAACAAGTAATTTACCGTAATGGTTGGATTTGACTCAGGTATCTTTCTTTTGGTGTGATGGTTAATTTACGGGATCCCCCTTTCTTCCCAGGATATATTCCCCCTCAGAGATGAGCTTCTGTCTGACCTTTCTGACGAAGACTTGCAGTCAGCAAAGGTGCCAGAACCTCTGAAACCCACTGTGATCTCCTTCAAACACAAGGACGATGCTGACCTGTTTGGCCTCGGCATCCAAGAAGAGGCTCCTGCAGCCAAGGACAGCAGCGAGGAGCAGGAAGGCAAGTTAGGAAATATCTGTCCAAATGAGTGAAAATATCCACAAGTGTGCTGTTGTTCTGATGGGCAATTTAACGTTCCATCTGCTTTGTTGATTCATTATGTTGTACTTAAATTTGAATATGTTTGGAATCATTGGGTGTTTAAGCAACAATGAGGTATAAAGTCTTTTTTTTAAAGATTAAAAGCCTTGATTGTAACATTCTGGAGGGCTCGAGACTAATGTATGTTTCTGCTCCACTTTCAGAGAAAGAAAGCAAACACTCCTCCAAAGACAAGAAGAAAAAGAAGAAGAAAAGCAAAGAGGTAAAGTCGGCATTGTTCATATTACACATGTACGTGGTAACGTGTCTAAAAGAACAACAATATCAATACGATTTATTGTTTCCTTCCGTTTTCAGGAGGAGGAAAAGAACAAGAAGAAACACAAACACAAGAAAAAGGAAAAAGAGGAAGCTGCTGCTGCAGGAGACGAGAAAAAGAAAAAGAAATCCCGAACCAAGAAAACAGAAGTGGACGAGTTGGAGGACTTTCTGGGCGGCGGAGCGGTGTCAATCAAAAGAGACGACGGGGATTATGAAGAACTATAAAAACAGCTCTCCTGGTTCCTTGACTTGCAAGGACATAAAGCATCTCCAAGCCATACGCAATACGCAAGGCTACCGACAACACCCAGGTAAAATAACTAAGGACTCTGGTACCTGTATGTTTCCTTCTGATTGATTTCCCCCATCTGCACTACTGCTGTCACTTCCATTCCAGCCAATCGGAGATGGCAAGGAAACCCAATTGTACTGTAGTGAGACATTGACGATTGGTGTAGCCGCAGATTGGCTCTTTGTACTCTGACATGAGTGAATATGTTGGCTGAATATTTGTCCTTGATTTAAGACACTCCCAATCAGCTGCTGTAAATAGGGTCACCATTTTGTCTGAATCTGTTTGTGTGGTGTAATAATGGAGAGCATGCTTAAAGTGACGAGTTACTCCTTAGAGACTCCACCATGTTCTGTCTGTTCTTTCTTTTCCGACTTGTTGGCTTCAGCATTAAACGGCCCATTTTTGGTCGTGTCTATAAATATTATCACTGAGGAAGAATTCAGGTTGAGTTGAGGTGATTTTAAGAAAAATGACTGAGCCGGCTAATTTTAACTACAAATTCTACATTTGAAAACTATTTTTTGCTTTGTTTTAACCTCAGTCCACACTCGAAGCCAAATTCAGCATCGGGCATGACAGATGCCGGCTTCATCCCTTGAAGTGTGTCATTAGTAGAAGACGGTTGATTAAGCATCTGGGAGCTCCTCACAAAATGTCTGTCGAGTGTTGTGATGTGAACTTGAAGGTATGCAGAGCGCTTCTGTAAACATGGAAAAGAGAAATGACGGTTAATGACCCATTGCTGAATCATGCCTGTGGATGGATTAGTGTGTATGTGGTCTTGGTGTGAAACTGACCCCAGGCCTGTCACCACCCTAGGCATGCCACTGATAATAATAGAGCATTATAATAAAAGCACACCCTTTCAAAGAGCAATTCACCTTTAATTGCTATGAATATTCATTGTAATTTGGAAGAAATTAATAGACATGAATACAATAAAACCACACAACTAAATCAATAAAATGGGCATTTTAATTAAAAAAAAGCTACAATGTGTCTTATAATAGAGAAATCTCATCTATCATTGGCTAAAATCAAATCAAAGGTCTCCTCATATTGTACTGTTAGGTGGTACTGTTCTCATCGTGACGGGCCTGATTGACTCCACATTACATCACCAGTGATGTCACACACTCTACTGTCCTGTTAGTGGAAATTAACAATTGCTAAATGAACCTAACGGTTACCTTTTCACTTCTTTAACCCTCCTCAAGTTTCCTGCCTTAATGAAGGTTACTCAGAGGGAATGCCGCCGCGCCGCTATCCTCATGAACCATTTCTAAGTGTTCTTACTGTAAAGTGTTAGATAGCTCGGTTGGGGTCCGGATGTTGTCCTTCGCCTTTTATTGGTGAAATGGATGCGACATCATCTCCGAAGGCCGTTATAAGATGGCGTTTGTTTTTCTTTTGTTTTTCTTGGAATCTCGTTGGACAGCCGAACACCATCCCTCTAAAGTAGTATGATGAAATTGTGTTGATATTTCTCTGTAAGTAACATTTCCAAGATGTCCTCATTGTTCTGTCCTTGTGTTATTTATTGCTTTTATGTCGTTTTTGTCGCAAAATGTCCAGGTTTAGTTTGTGTGATTTGTGCAGAAACTGTCCTCAACGGTCAAAACACTTGCAGCTTTTTATTGATTACAGTTGTTCATATCTCCTATAGATTCTCTAACGGTTTGCTTCCACTGCTTTTAAGGACACGTGTGTGGCGGTATGAACAACATACAGTGCAGTATCTTCCATAAATCACCAAAATGTTTGAAATGAGTGAAGCATTTTTTGCATCTAAGACAAATTATGATGTGTATTTTTAGACATTACAGATTTCATACAGTCTCCATTTCCCATACATATATGGTTACTCTCTGTTGGTTTACAAATAAATTATGTTTGATATTCCAAAGTTGAAACTATGCAGCATTAATCCTGAATACTGTGTTTTCTTCTTTTTTCCCTTTTTTTTGTCTTTTGTCATGTGATCAAGGATAAATGCTGAAAATGTTTCAAGCAAAGCATGAGACTTAAATATACAGCAAGAAAAGAATGTATAAAATATATAGAAGAATCCATATATCTGAAGAGCTTTGTTCCAAAAATTATACTTACATACCATGTGGAAACAATGCCACTGAAATCCTATAAAACGATCGAGACAAGAAATATCCAATAGGGGGGAATCCTGCTGTCCAAAGTAATAATGAGGATGGATATGTGCTTTCAAAATGTTGTCTTTAAGGTATTTCTTTCCTAATGGATGTATAACATTTGAGAACGAAATCCTTCATTTATTTTTCACCCCATGACATGTTCCATCTTTACACTATGTGAGTTTGCCTATGTTTGGTTTGTCCAATAAATGCAAACTTATTTCTTCATAAAGAACATTTCTTGTGTCTTTTCATGGTGTCATCATGAGGCTACTCTGCCTTCTACAGGAAGGAAAAGACAAGGATGTTGGGCCAGTTGCACTCCAGCCACCATTTTGTTGGAATTCTAAAATGTTGTTAAAGATAAATCGTGTCAGTTTAGCACTTCAAAGCCTGTATTTTATCCTCCTCCTTTTTAATATCTAAAATCTTGCTAAGGAGAGAAACATGCTGCCTGTTTTTGCCTAAAATCAGATGTAAATGTTTGTGTTTCTTGGTGGACTAGCAGAATGACTTGCTTCTAGAGTAGCAGTAACAGGCAGCAGAATCCAGCATGTAAATACAAGATTGAAGTGGTGCTTGATACGTTGTTAAGATCCACAAATTTGTTGATTAAATCAACTAATCAGTTATTCAACGAATAATTTCTTTGATGGAAGGTGGCCATAGATCATTAGTTTCATCATTAGCATGTGCTAATTGCATGAGTCATTACATGCAACCAGTTGTTTAGCAGTAGTGTGTGGGTTTGTTTCAAACTGCAACCATAATCTGGGAGAAAATATATTTATCTGAAAACTCAATTAGGAGTGCTGTTTGGTTAAAGCTTAGAAGCCCGTATTGCTCAGCACTCTCAGCAATGTTGATTTTTTTCTTGAAAGTCGTGCTTTTATTTTGAAAATCTCCCGGTCAATCCCGGCTCCTGTCAGCCAATGAACGCGCCGCTCTTCTGCGCATGTCCTCACGTGTCCATGTGAGTCGTGCTTCCTGTCCGCTAGCTAGCTACCACCTATAGAAACACCATGGTAAGTTTAAAAATGATCTAAACGGTTTATGAACATTAAGTATTTGTAATCGCTTGTTCTTAACTGGTTGATTAGCACGCGAGCTAACGATTGATGTAACGTTACTGACCGTAAATGAACTGTAAAACGGCGTGATAGCCTCATTCAATGTAAACAACGCAGTCCGGTCCACAAATTAATGAGGCTGTTACAGTTCAAATCGATTATGGTTAATTTAGCGGCAAAGTAAGTAAATTAGATAGATATATTTCTCCTTGAAGACACGATGAAGAGGCCCATAACTGCATCTAAAAATATGTTTTAATAACGTGAGCTAATTCTTATAATCTCGTAAAACGTGAGTCATTAAGATTGTTCCTCAAATATCAACCACCAGCTAATGCCATTTCTTAAAAATCTCCAATGAACACAGCTGTCAAAACATAGTTTTTAATGTTCCTAGCCTGTTTCTGAACCAAGCTCACATTCCCATAATAAATGACATCAGTGCATTGGGAGGCTGCATCTCTTTGCTTGTGCTGATTTGTTGTAATGACGTCACAGCTTCGACGAGAGCAGAGACTGAGACGAGAGTACCTGTACAGGAAAGCCCAAGAGGACAGGCTCCGTACTATCGAGGATAAGAAACAGAAGCTCAAGGGTGCACTTGATGGTAGGACGGCGTGACCATTAAGTTTCATCATTTAGTGGCCAGCTGTGTAAATGATCTCACCACCACAAATCCTGTTTTTTTGTTTATTTCCCTCCAATGCAGAAAATCGTCTACTTCCAACGGAGGTACGCAAAGAAGCTCTAGAGCTACAGAATCTACTGGAGTATGACGATGAAGGGGCCGAAGGTTAGTGTTATCGTTTCTTAATATTATCAACATTATCCTAGCTGATTGTGCAGAAGCATCAGTGTTCATGAATTCATTTATATTGATTCATGTGGTCCTGTCTGCGCAGGTGTCAGCTCACACATGGACGATGAGTATAAATGGGCCGGAGTTGAAGATCCTAAAGTCATGGTCACCACATCCAGAGACCCCAGCTCCAGACTCAAAATGTTTTCCAAGGTCGGGGCCGGTTTCTCTAGTTAGTAGGGCAGCAGATGGACCGTAGCAACAGAGAGAGAGCAGTTAATAACGTGATGTATGAACATGATTGCAGGAGGTGAAGCTCATGTTCCCTGGAGCCCAGCGCATGAACAGAGGAAACCACGAGATCAACGCACTGGTGAGAGCCTGCAAAGCCAACAACGTGACGGACCTCGTCATCTTGCATGAAACCAGAGGGCAGCCAGGTAAGCCTGTCTTTTCAGATTTCATACTTGATGTTCGCCATGTGCCTAAAAGTAGAGGAGTATCTGATTTACTTTTCTATGCCTGTATGTTTCCAGATGGCCTGGTGGTGTGCCACCTGCCATTCGGACCCACGGCGTACTTCACACTGTACAACGTGGTGATGAGGCACGACGTCCCCGACATCGGCACCATGTCTGAGGCCTACCCCCATCTCATTTTTCACAACTTCACCTCGCGACTCGGCACAAGGGTAAGCGAGTGTTGCACTAAGCGTTTCACACATGCCAGTGATGTTCTCTGTCACTGCTAGTTTAACGTATCAACTCTGCTCACGCAGGTTTCAAATATCCTCAAGTATCTTTTCCCCGTGCCGAAGGAGGACAGTAGGCGCGTCGTCACATTCTCCAACCAGGAAGACTACATCTCTTTCAGGTGCGTGTGAAAGGACTTTCTCTGTGTGAATGCTATAAAGACTTTGCTTCATTTCAGTTGAGCCAAGAGTAATTTGTCTGTTTTGTTATAGGCATCACACCTACAAAAAAACGGACCACAAGAACATTGAGCTGACGGAGGTCGGACCCAGGTTTGAAATGAAATGTAAGTGTGGTTGGATGAAGAGATTTTTCACCTTCTATGTTCGTCCAGGAGCTGTTAGCCTAGCTTAGCACTAAGACTGGAAGCAGGGCGGAAGCGTCTTAACTTATGACGATGCAACATGCTGGAACAATTAACCCGACTTTGACCCCACTGCTAATTCGCTGATGTTTTCAAAATGTATGAATGGGATTTTAAAGCCGAATGATGCCCATAATGTATGAAAAATATGGAACATTTTACGCTTTGAGTTTATAGTTGAAAGTATAAATGAGTAGAGAAGACTTTTAGATGAAATAGTGTGAGGTTGTCATGGTGATGGTAACTGTCTGGCTCCTGGCTCAGGGCACCCTTTTTAAAGTCCTGCTTATAATTCAAAGGCCGTAAATCTAATCGCCTACATTTTTATATAGTGAGAGACGAACATCCTGCTGAATATGCCATGTAAAATGTATGTGTAGTAGGTTATGAAATTCTGAAATATCTGGTCTTGCGTCAATTAACTCATTAGCTTTATCTCAAAAACTATGCATTTCTATTCTCAGGATATTGTAATCTTAGGGCATTTTACCATAAAGCTTTCAGTCAAATGTCTGTGTTCTGTGGCACTTCTGGGATGTGTGAAACATTGACACCTGTTTCTTTTGTTCAGTGTATATGATCAAACTCGGCACCCTGGAGAATGAGAACACCGCCGATGTGGAGTGGCGTCACCATGCGTATACACACACAGCCAAGAAGAGGAGGTTCCTCAGCGTGCAATAGGAACTAATGAAGCCAAGCTGTTGTCAAAATGTACATTGGACTGTGTTTTATAAAATTCTTAAATACAAAGTTTATAAAATGACACGTAAGTTTTTGTTAGTTGCCTTTCAAATATGACTACAAGTGCGATCCAACTGCATCATATCCATCATGGTTAAAAGTAGTTTTTGAGTAAATTGAGCCCATTTTGACAAACCCATTGGTTAACCTGTTTAGAACTATACTGTGCTGAGAATATTCTGTTAACTGTTGTGCTATTTTTAAATAAAATGTGTATGTAATGGGTTCAATGGTGTTTTGTTTTGTCCATAGTCGAAAAAACATACTGAGTTCATATTTATCCTTAGGTGTGATTTTGAGCAAGAGAGAACAGCCCCTAACCCCTTGCACTATCACCCCCTCCTATCCCTCCATAATTATTTTTTTTAAACTACAATGGTTCCCTTGACAAAAAGACAATGAGATTGTTCCATTGGATTTTGGATTATTGCAGAAAACAAAGCTTTACATCTGTAAACATGTGCTGTGTATGGGCTTTCTTCTTTTACAGTTTTTAATAGGTAGCACACCGGATCGCAGACATTATGTAGAAGACTAATTTATTCTCTCATTGATCATTTATTCAGTTAATCTTCAAACTTTTTATGTTTGTGTCTAGTCCGTACAATCTCCCAAAAAAAAAGCACACAAAAAAACCCTTGAGAAACCTTGTGGACATTTTCTTGATTTTGATTTGTATGTTTATAATCTGTAAATGTACTTATATTTCAAGTTAATTATTAATTCAGTTTCTATTTCTGTGATATTTATATATTTCATTTGTACAATTTAATCGGACAGGCGTGATGCCGAGTACTGCATGCACGCGCCGCTGAAGCAGAAACTGCGCGCGCTCCCGCGAGCGATATGCGGCCGAGCACCGCTCCTCTCTTCTGCGCAGGCTCCAAAACGACATTTCCGGGTACGACATGTAATATAAATACGTTGGTCTACTAACGCGGCCGTCGATAGAATACACAAAACCAATGATTCCCATATGTCCAGTAGTGTCCTTCACCTATGGTGAGTATCGTTCAAAATATCAAAATTAGTTTACAAACTAGACATATTTACGTAACTGTACGAACCTATCAATGTAAAGATAATGACGTTAATGGAGAGTCCTTGGATGGCTCAGTTGAGTCTGATGCTAACTGTTAGCTTAGCGTCATCCTGTATGTCTCTCCTCTGCAGTGCCCAGCCGGCTTGGTGAAGATGCCAAAATGGCTACCGGCAATTACTTTGGATTTACCCATGGCGCTGCCGCCCAGTACAGGTAGGAGAACCCCGAATCACTGGTCTGTCGGTGAAAACATGCCGCATTATGTTTCTTAGCTGAAAAGTTAGCGAGTTGTGCAGGTACGTACAGGCTGTGTGGCTCCCACAGCTACCATTGTTCGAGCTGGGGGAGGGGGCGGTTATCGCTGCTGCAGTTCGACGCAAACGGGATCTCACACTGAACGTTGCATCGCGTTATAAAAAAGCAAGGGCCTTTTTTTTGCGAATATAAAATATAACGCAAGAAGTGCAGTTTTAGTACCGCATTCATGACGCATAATAAAAAATAACACAACATAGCGGTCTCGTTTTATTGTATATATTTTGAGGAATTGACAACTCATGTAAACTGCCGTATTTTGATATTTCAAAGTAATTCAGGAATGTGCATATGGACAATTATTTTAGTGTGTTGCTGGATAATGTGTCAAAATGTGAGCCACGTGAAATTTGTTTGACCCCTGAGGCCGGATCTTCTTTGACGGTGTTATTGTAGGTATCAACACTGGCCTTATATTGCTAGATAACCGATGGAGCCCACTGTCTATCTTCTGATGGGGGAACAACTCTCCATTTAAGCATAAAGATCAGTTTATATTACTGTGCAAAAGAAGTGATTCATATCGACCACAATAATGGTGAGAATGTTGTGACGTTTGACCAGCGGACCAGCAGTTCTGATAAAGGCTTCCTGGCAGTGAGGGTGCGGTAATGGTTTAAAATTTAAAAAAAAAGGACTAATTTGGACAATGTGTTATCTGACCATTTGTGAAGGAAAATGTGTTTACATGTTCTAGTTGTAGCAATTTAGACACTTTTAGAGTTTCCCCTTGAAGACAGTCACGTTCTTGCACTTGGTTGTTCACATCTAAAAGCAAATTGTGGTGTAAAGACTGAAAAAAATGTTGCTAGATGCTCAAACACTTCATTTTCTAACATCCACATTGGGCTGCAGGAATCACCGCCATATTAGCAGGTGCCGTGTTGAGCCCATCACCACTATACCACCAGCACACATGTTTGTGTTTTCATAATGGAACTGAACAGGAGAATCCATTAAACATTTTGAAGTTCCAGTGCCTACTTTCAGTTGCAGACTTAATTTAAAGACATAAAGATTTAAAAAGGCTAGATACAAGTGTAATGGTTCAAAGACTTGCTATCTGTTAAAATGATCCGTTTTAGTCATATTTTTGTCCTTTTCTGCGTGCTGATTGTATTCCATGACCTATGATGTCACCCACTGATCCCCTTCTGCTCTTTTTGTTTGTTTGTTTGTTTTTTTTTTTTTTTTTTTTTTTTTCAAAAATTGAACTATTGAACCTGTGTTCGGCTGTCTGATATCTTTCGGCTTTTCCTGTGCCCTGCCTTTCAGCCCCCTTCTTTTCAGGCATTACATTCAGCTCTCCACTCTGCACTGAACTTCCTGCTTTGACAGTAGAACAGTTTAGCCTCCACATAACAATGTATGTCAGCTACTGGCTTTTTTGGCTCCGACACAGAGTGTGTGTGTGTGTGTGTGTGTGTGTGTGAAAGGGCACTCCCATCGGCCGGCACCACGGAGCTCGTTGTGTACCCAGAGCCTTTTGTGTTTGTGTGTCCTGCTGTGTCACTGGGTTCTATGTGGCTCTCCACCCCTGAGATCGCCGCTGTTTGAACAGCTGAAACGGTTAAATAGACATCATTTAACCAAGACTGTTTTGTGTAACCTGTCACAAACTGTCCATGTCAACCTTACACAAAGCCACCAAGAGAACGACGATGTCTTTGAATTCCATCACTAAACTACCATTTTAAAAATCACTGCTACAGTTGGGACCGTGATGGCCAGCTAACCTCTGACATTCCTTTCTTGTTGCCCTACCAGTCAGCAGCCAACTGCCGGGGTAGCATACACGCATCCCACCACGGTGGCCAGCTACACAGTTCATCAAGCACCTGTGGCAGCACACACTGTGGCGGCGGCCTATGCTCCCACTGCCGGCACGGTTGCTGTAGCTAGGCCTGCGCCAGTCTCGGTAGCAGCTGCTACTGCTGCAGCGTATGGGGGATACCAACCAACCCACGCTGCCACTGACTATGGTTACCCTCAGCGCCAGCCGGAAGTCCCTCCACCACCACCACCGGTCACCTCACAAAACTACCAGGTACACCACCTTTTTTTTTTTCCTTTCAGTGCTGCTAGACAGAAATAAAATGGCCAAAAAACATTATAATCACGCTGGATTTACATTTTATATTCACTAGCTTTGAATGGTATATTTAGGATTCACTGGCCATATGACAATGAACACCTGAAATTGCCCTTGGAATTGAACCGCCAACCCTGGCCCTGTTTTGTTTTGCAGGACTCCTACTCCTATGTTCGGTCCACAGCTCCTGCTGTAACTTATGACAGTAAGCAGTACTACCAACAGGCTACTGCAACGGCAGCGGTGGCTGCTGCACAGCCACAACCCAGTGTTGCAGACTCCTACTACCAGACAGGTATGCTATATACACAGATGATTACAAAACCTAAATCAACTAAGAAACTATGATTCATGCTCTCCATGTGCCAAGACGTGCACATGGTTAGAAATAGTTAATCCCACAGTACTCATTCAACATTTTGCTGTATATTGATGAAAATGAAATTGAGGGGTATGTTTATCCTCTGTTGTGTTTTCTAGCTCCCAAACCAGGATATAGCCAGGGGGTAACATCCTACACCCAGAGCCAGCAGACTCGACAGGTGACTGTGATAAAGCCAGCTGCTCCCAGTCCAGCCTCCTCCACCTTCTCCATCTACCCAGTGACGTCCACTGTCCAGCCGGTGGCTGCTGCTGCTGCTTCTGTGGTTCCCTCCTACTCCCAAAGCCCAACCTACAGCACAAATGCTGTAACCTACTCTGGTAAGTGTTCAATGCTCTATAGTATACTTAAATGTTGAAATTAGTATTGAATTGATCCACAAGGCATTACCAGTAACGGCTTACAAAGAATAAGAGTCTGCAGCCTGTAGAGTCTTGGCACAGTGGTTGCTAAATGCAAACATCACCATGCTAACAGTCTAAGTAGCTGTAATATTAACCATCGTGGACATCATCTCAGTTTCGCACCTTAGCATGCATAGATGTATTAATTAGCCCTAAAAGTACACAGTGTGCACATAATGTTGTAATGTTCAGTCATTAAAATTGGATTTAGAAATCCATTCTTGTTCCCCACAGAATGAAACGTAAAACTAGTGAACTCCCAGGCATCGTTTTCCAGTAGTGTGGTTTATGACAAAATTCCAGCAAATGCTGACATTCCCATCCGCCTCGTCCCATCAGACTCTTTCCTTTTTTTCAATGGATCTTGTTGACTATAAACGGACAGTGAATAGGTTTTAAAGTGGGCCTTGTTTTATCCTTTTCTAGGAACCTCATACTCGGGCTACGAGGCAGCAGTTTACTCTGCAGCCTCCAGCTACTACCAGCAACAGCAGCAGCAACAGAAGCAGGCGGTGGCAGCTGTAGCAGCAACCGCAGCATGGACGGGCAACACTTTCACCAAGAAACCCCCCTTTCAGAGTAAGCAGCTTCGACCCAAGCAGCCGCCCAAACCCCCTCAGATCCACTACTGTGATGTCTGCAAGATCAGCTGTGCCGGCCCGCAGGTAAAAACAATATTACATTAAAATCAACTGGGAGTCACATGATAATATTACCTGTATTTTAAAATGTAGATTCATTGTTTTTTTAGGGTTGTTGTCTAAAACGGTGTGACTAATAGCTCTGTCTTTCTTCAAACATTGACTGCATTAGACTTACAAGGAACATCTAGAAGGCCAAAAGCACAAGAAGAAGGAAGCTGCACTGAAGGTTTCTCAGAGCAGCACCAGCAGTGGCAGTGGTGGAGGGGCGTTGGCCCGCAATGCCCAAAACCAGCTCCGCTGTGAACTTTGTGACGTTTCCTGCACTGGCGCTGATGCCTACGCTGCTCATATCCGTGGAGCCAAACACCAGAAGGTATGGATACCTATCTAGCCTGAATATGCTAACTCTGTTTGGATATGGGATTGAAGAAAAAAATAGATAAACGTGTGTAAATGTTCCAAATTCAGAATCTTTCAATGGTTAAAAAGTTGAATATTGCAACCGAAAGTAATAAACAAAACATTAAAAAAGCTTTTAAGTCGTCCATAAATTTAATTGTTGGGAATCTGTAGTCCACTGTGTTGTCAGTATGTTAAAAGGAAACTTAAACGTTTATGTCCTCTTTCTCTTCCCCAGGTTGTGAAGCTTCATACCAAACTCGGGAAGCCCATTCCCTCCACTGAGCCCAGTATGGTCACTCAGACATCGTCCTCCACCACAGCTGCTCCCAGCAAGACCACCACGGCTACCCAGAGCAGTTCCAGCAGCAGCAGCCTCGCTGTGTGTAGCTGCCTCGTCCTCCTCTACCACCAGCTCCAGCCCCCCATACCTGAAACCCGTCAGCATGGCCAGCAGTGGTATGGCAGGTGTGAAGAACCCACTAACCAACAACCTCTCTGCTGCCAATTCCACCATGGTTGGGAAGAAAGTCAGCAACACTCCCAAGATCAACTTTATTGGTTAGTAAGCTACAAATTGAGGGTGCAGCGCTCTGGTCATTATTGTCTATCTAAACATTTTTAATGACATTTTTTTAACATTTTAACCAATCATTTTTAAGAAGTGTATATTCCTGCTTTGTTATTGTTCAGAAACATTTAGAAACCGATGTACTTAAAAGTGCTACATTTTAAATTCAGATTAATAATATAAGCTAACTATTTGTCATGCATAGAGGCACAATGGGGTTCTGAGTCGAGCATGAAGTCCCTTTTGTGTGCGTTTTGATCACAGCTTCTCTTTGCTTTGTTTACGTAGCCGGTCTGGCCGCATGTGCATGTTTTAAAGCGCGTGAGTCCCAGTGTGTGCCGTGCTGGCTAGGTATTTTCTGCAGTTCTGCGCTCATACAGAGGTTATTTCTGATTAACACGTTTGGCTCCGTCAGCACCTTGCTGTTTATGTAATGTTCTTGCTATTACCACAATTAGTTGCTAGCTTCTGACTCAACTGTGGTACGATGACCACCGAGGGAACGGTCTCAGAGTTCCTCCTCGCAGAGTGACCTCACCAAATTTGTCTCCAAGCTTTAGTAGTAACACTGTTAACAGTCTGTGATTAAACAACATTACAATTTCTCAAATGCAGGTGGAAATAAATTACAGTCCACTGCAAAGATGGACGACGCCAAAGTGGAAACTTCTAAGCCTGTCACACCCTCTTCAGGAACTCATGACCCCAAGACTGATGTTTCAGATTCTCTATCCACATCAGCCTTGGCTGCACTGCAGAGTGACGTCCAGCCTGTTGGTCATGACTATGTTGAAGAAGTAGGTTTTGATAGACCAGTGCATGGGCTTGTGCTAACCTCCACTTAACAGAGCAAAAACAAATAATTTAAATCTTATATATGTATAAATGTGAAACTTTTTTCTAGGTTCGAAACGATGAAGGCAAAGTCATCCGCTTCCATTGCAAACTGTGTGAATGTAGTTTCAACGATCCGAACGCGAAGGAAATGCATCTAAAGGGTCGTAGGCATCGCCTCCAATACAAGGTTGGTAACATATGCATCTTACACGCTGGTATATTAATCAGGCGTCTAACAGCAGGGAATGAACTAATGAGAATTATGCACATTCAGTCATATTTGCACATTTTGGGATTCATCTTCATAAACATAAAAAAGTTGTCCTGTTCCTTCAATGGTGCTCATGAGAAAATATGACGAGATTAATATCGGAGCCTGTCATATGTTAAAACCATCACTTGTGAAATCTGGCAGCAATTCCACTCTTTCTCTGAATGGAGTATCTTTATTTCCGTATTCTACTAACACCCATGAAAATTTAATTTTTTTCCATTTTGTAGAAAAAGGTGAACCCGGATCTGCAGGTAGAGGTCAAACCCAGCATCCGAGCCAGAAAGATTCAGGAAGAGAAGATGAGGAAGCAGATGCAGAAAGAGGAGTACTGGAGGAGAAGAGAGGAGGAGGAGCGCTGGAGGATGGAGATGCGGTAAGGTTGTGTTCATTTGTTGTTGGTGGTGTTGAGGAAGTAAAGATGAATCCACAGCATCTTGGGCTGTTAAAAAAACTACTGCCTCTCCAGAGCTGCGTTTCAATAACGGTTTGAGTCGCCCTCGCTTGCTTGCCCTCAGCCCTTGCTATGACGTCACACGGAGGCCCCTTGGAGGGCGGAGGGAAAGAGGGCGGAGGGGGAGTGAAAGGGGTAAATGGAACACACTGCCCTCGTTCACTAACAGCCCAGACAATCATGGATCAACCACTCGTTGTTGGAGTAGCGCTATACTGCCTATTCCAGATTACACAAAATATGCAGAGACTCATTTCATTGAGACAAAGACGTATTCTACGCTTGATGGCAATACGTCGGCTTATATACTTACACTTGTAAACGGTGGGCTCTGCCATAACTCTGCAACAGACAGTCTAATTGCACAATTTAAGAAAATGAATTAAATTAAATTCATATTCTACTTTCGTCTTTCTTCTTCTTCCTTGGTGGTGAATAGACAGCAGACAATGGTGTTTGAGGTTCATTATCGCCACCGCATGGACATATTTTTCGTGCACCACTGCAATGCATTGTGGGTGATATACAGCTCTGAAGTGATTATCGTTGTTCAATTGATCACTCAGCCCTCAAGGGTCGATCTCACGGAGTTCACTTCAGCTGTTCAGGGAATTGGAACAGCCCTTAAGATGGTGGCAGGGATTCCCCCGAGGGCAAGTGCTTCGGGCAAGTGAGCGAGGGCGACTCAAACTGTTATTGAAACGCAGCTCATATCTACCCTCGTTTGCTTCTTGATTGTCTCAACAATCCTCCTAATTCATGCCTCTACCACGTGATATTGTTCCAGGGGAAAAAAAATCATCCATGATTACCATGCGACAACCAATAGTAAATTCAACATTGATAATAAATTACAGGTGTTATCCATGTTGTCTATGTTAGCATATTGTGCAGTAAAAATATTAAGAAATGCTATTACTGCCTGCATGTGACGGAGGCAAACTATTATTCAAGCGAAGTCCCTGTTGTACTCGAACAACAAGTTTATCGAGCTGTGGTTTTATATTTTCAGGCGTTATGAAGAAGACATGTACTGGAGACGTATGGAGGAGGAGCACCACTGGGATGACAGGCGACGTATGCAAGATGGAGGGTATCCACAGGGGCCTCCGGGCCCCCCTGGTCTACTGGGAGTGCGGCCTGGTATGCCTGGCCTGCAGCCACAGGGTCCTGTGGTAAGGCGTGTGTGTGCGTGCATGTGGATAGATAGATATGATATGATATTGTGTGTGGTGTGGTCAGTATATTGCTAGTATTTCACTGGCTGAACTTGAACTTGGTCTGTAATATCATCAGGGGGCCATGCGTTACTACCTGGTTGTTGACATCAAAACACTGCATTGTTGTCCCAATAGTTTGCTTTGGCATTCCCCCCCTTTGCTTTGTTTAACCCATTTACACACAAACACAAAAGGGGGGCTATTGTCATTTTTACATTTTTTGTTAATGCTGACAGGAGGGTAGCTTTTTGGGAGATCAACAGATGTTCTTTCATTATTTTGTTCTTGCGTCTGGACATTTTATTTCTCTTTTTCACTCTCATTCACTAATGTTGCGCTGCACACAGTGAGTACCAAATGGAAATGATATGCATTTTGAAGAAGCCTCATTTTTTATTCTTTTTTTTTTTTTTTTTTCCAGCCCCCACGTCGGCCCGATTCTTCGGATGACCGCTATGTCATGACCAAGCATGCAGCCATCTACCCCTCAGAGGATGAGCTCCAGTCTATTCAGAAGATTGTGTCGATCACAGAACGTGCCCTCAAACTGGTTTCGGACATCATTACAGACCAGGACAAGGACAAAGACAAGGACAAAGAAAAGGACAAAGAGAAGGACAAGGCCAAGGAAGAGGACAAAGAGGAGAAGGAACCATCTAAAGACAGGTGTGACATCCTCACATTTCAGATTGTCTACTGAAATGCAATTACGTTGGTTGAATATTTAGCCTTCGATACATTTTCTTGACCCCAAGCAAAAGCTGTACTCTGATGAACGATTAAGTCCAATTATTTTTCTTCTCTCAAGTTGTAGTATACATTGCTAATTTGAACAACACAGTTTTGCCTCTGGATATTTTAATTTTCCCATCTTCCTTGTGTGTCTAGAGCCTTGAAGGGAGTGATGCGGGTCGGAGTCTTGGCCAAAGGCTTGCTGCTCCGTGGGGACAAGAACGTCAACCTGGTCCTGCTTTGCTCTGAGAAACCCACCAAGACCCTCCTCACCCGCATTGTGGAGCACCTCCCCAAACAACTAACAGTACTATCTTTACCAATACTTATTATAAACTCTGAGGAAAGCTTGGTGGAGTAGAACAGTTTGAATGTGTAATTGCTGTGATATTGTCGCATTGTCTAATTCTAATTGATGCTCCCAGGCGTTAATTGGAAAGGGAAAAAAATAACAGGGATTATGTCTATAGCTAGCAGTAAAGACTTTGCATTAGGTTCAATGTTTTTATCCAGTTGAACCTGGTTCAACCTGTTACTTTGAGAAATGACAACCCAAATAATGTTATCGCATTTGCATCTACGCCATTTCTTCCAGGTGGTTACACCAGAAAAGTATGAGGTCAGTGGGTCTATCCAGGAATCGGCGATCATTCTGACATCTGGCGTGGAGCCAAAGATGCAAGTGACGATCACACTGACGTCACCCATCATCCGAGAGGAAACTGGCCGGGATGGAGGTTGGGAAACCCATCACAGCCTTCCCCATTGCACCTCCTTTCTTGTCTTTCTGCTAGCTCTCTATGAAATCAGTTTCAATATGTTTGTTGACACCCTGAAGAGCGCTGTCCTGCTGGCACTCGACAAACACTTTTTTAATCCGATCATCCTGGCAATGTGCTCTTCTTGTATGATTAATTTAGATTTCAGAAATGAATGACAGGACAACCAAGGAGGCACAAGCTCATCATACTTGCTATCTTTTAGATGGGGTCTCTTTCCTTCAGGGTTTGTTGTGCACAGTCTCTGGCCCGCACACATTTCATTTTGATTACCACCTTTGTTTCAACAACTAAACCATTAGCATGGATTTTTTATTTTTTATTTTTTTAATGAAACATTAGATTTGGATAATCTGCGTTTACTGGCCTACGGTGGGTGCCCAAGTTAATTTTAAAAATGAAAACAAGATGAAAGAGGCAAGTGCCAGCAGTATTGCTCTTAGGCTTTTTGCTCTTACCTCTCAAATGCTATCTTTATCCTTTTTTAAAACAAAGCATGAACGGTGTTTGCATTGTGTTAAGTCTAGTTAATCCCAGATGAGATTCTATTTTGTTTCCTGTGTTCCAGGGGATTCTGTTTCCATTTTATCGTTCGCTATAATCAATGGGAGACATGCATTATTGTTTCTTTTCTCCAAATTTCCTTTTGAGATGAGGACACACACAAAAAAATGCTGTAGAAGATGTCTCAATAGACAACAGGAGGCACTACTGTTCCTCAAGTTCAATTTGGAATTAGCTGTGCAAACATGACTTTTTTTGCAACCCTTTTTATCTCAAATCAAGATTTGGCAGAGGAAATTGGATGTTATTTTCCCACAGGAAACAAATCTTCCTTTTGTGTACTGGTGAAGAACGATTCACCATGCTGAGGTCCCCTGTTCTGAAGTGCTCCCCTGAGTTGATTGATACCTTCCCTTTCACACGCAATAGGACTCAAAAATGAAAGCCTTTGTAAAGCTTTATCATTTTGATTTTGCTGGCAATGGAAAGATTAGGACAAATAATTTTCCGTTTTGAATTAATTGACAGTGGAAAGAATGAAGTACAAACCAATTATCTCAAATGATTCTTAGGGGAGTATTGTTAACAGTTCAGTTACAGAAGGCTATGACAGAGGAATCTTGGTTGGACCTGAGTACAGCCTTTGGTATACAATAATTGTTGGGGTCTTATTCCAAACTACTGATGTTAGGTATGCATGCAGTGATATCCTAACCCCTTTTTTTGCTGGTAGTTTTCATGTTTTTTTTTTTTCTCTTCTTCAGCACCCATTGCTTCCTCCTCTTTATATTCATAGTAATATTTACAAGTCAAGCACACAGACCCCCTGATTCTCAGAAAAAAACAACAAATCTTCCAGTGAATTGTCTCCCATCAGAGTTTTAGTAGGGCCCAACAGCTTCGGAAGGATTTTTGACCAAGGTTTCCTCACATCCCAAAACCTTTGCCACACCTACTATTGCCAAGCCACTTTTTTTATCAGGTCGCTGCCTATTAGCCATTTTCCCGTTCTTATTTCTGCACCAAGTTTATATTGTGTAGTCTTTCCCAGAGCCGGAGCAAAGAATATCTACTGAAAAATAAAAATGACCATGGTACTTACCAAGGTTTAAGATTGCCTGATAAAATGGAATCGGCTTCGAAACATTTGTGAGCCTGAAGTCGTGTAATTTAGCTAGACTTGGTCAACATATCAGTCTATCTGTCGTTAATGTTGAGTCAGCTAATCTATACCTACACCTTCAACCTGCATCCATCCACTTAATTTGTCCATGTAATCCGATTTTAGCGTTGGTGACATCCTTTTTATATAACGGCAACAATAGCAACCCATTGTAGGTTGTCCTAGAAACAGTCATTGGTATGTGTGGCAATGTGTTTGTTCTTTGCCAGCCTCGCTGACCTGGTCAAACACCCATTCCTAATCACCAAAATTTTTGACACTTCAAATCCATTTTTAGATGTAACCTCGGGTATGGTGAAAGACCCAGCGGACGTCTTGGACAGGCAAAAATGCCTTGACGCTCTGGCTGCTCTGCGCCACGCTAAGTGGTTCCAGGTTCGGAACATCATTTTACTTTCTTATTGTAGCCTTATGAGATGCATTATTTATTTGTTTATTCATTTATTCGTGTTTTACACATTTGGTTTTCATTTTATAGTAATGAGAAAAAACTTTTACTATTTGAAGTAAAAAAATATATTCAAGGATGCCACATTACATCAAAGATCTGGTTAATGTCCATATGTATTGATTATGAATCTTAAGTTCATTTGAAACTCTCCATATGAAGAAAAAAATACTAGAATAATAACGAATTGGCATCCTTGTATTCCCTTTTCAATTTTCCAAGTACTGTATTATAGTTCCATGTGATTCCATAAGGCTGCACAATAACTTGCACAAAGTTGTGCCATCAAGGAGTGCTTTCATGTTCAACGTTTGTATTGTTTTTATTCTATATATAAATATATATATATATATATTGTAGAATAGGGATTGAGAGAAAAAGGAATATCTGAGTAGTTTCCTGTGATTCTGCTAGCTGAGCACAAGCACAGGCAAACAAAGCAGATTTCCTCTGCTCTTTCAGTCCCTATACTCTCCCTTCAGGTGGACTCTTGTACTTTTAAGTACCGGTTTGTGAGATACCTGGATAAAACCTGGGGTCAGGGTTTAGAAGATGACAAGTTCTCACTTCTTGTGCATCTTGCAAACTTTGAACTCCCTGACTAACTGTGAGGTACAAGACTACTGGGAATGGCAGCTGATTGCAAGCTTTTATGGCTCATACACAACTCAAACCATACTCAAGCTTCCATTATGCACAGTAGTGTTTGGACCTCTGTGACAAAACTCATTCTATTGTTTGGTCCATCTCTTGTCACTCATGTCACTCCGTAAACCTAACTTTATTGCATCAAAAGGCTAGGGCCAATGGGCTTCAGTCCTGTGTGATCATCATCCGGATCCTGCGAGACCTCTGTCAACGAGTCCCCACGTGGTCGTCCTTCCCGGGATGGGTGAGTAGGTTTATAGAAACGTGCCTCTACGGCTGCATCCGCACCAAACCAGGTGTTTGATATTGATTTGCATGTGTGGGAGGTTCATTAATGGCCTCGTTGCCTCATGGGTGACTTGTACAGCTCTAGATTGCCAGTTGAGTGATTGGCCATCACAGCATGACGCTGTGTCTACACTCATTCAAATGAATGGGAGGATTGGTGTTTTTGTTAATTTGGTGTGAATGCAGATTTAGCACCATGTAACTTAGAACGTACTACAAGCAGCGATTGTGTGTGTTTGTTAGGCATCTAATCCATCTTCACTCTGTCCAGGCCATGGAGCTGCTAGTTGAGAAGGCGATCAGTAGCGCCTCCGCTCCCCTCAGCCCAGGCGACGCACTGAGACGTGTCTTTGAATGTATTTCTTCTGGAATTTTACTCCCTGGTAAGATATTGTTTCTTGTTTTCCTATTCATCATTTGTTGTTATACTTATTTCACTATGCTTTTAGACAAAAGAAATGCCGTCATATGTATATTCCTTGCATGATGAAGTGAAACCTCACTTAATGCACTTGCTTTTTTATTTCTTCCAACAGGTGGGCCAGGATTGGTAGATCCTTGTGAAAAGAGGCCTGTGGATACACTAACATCTATGGGAGAACAACAGAGAGAGGACATCACCTCCAGTGCCCAAGTACAAGCTCTTTAATTATACATAAACTTACGAGCTGATTGAGACATGTAGACGGTTAAATAAGAGAAGTTACGCTTTTTTGTCATGTGATGATGACTGCACTGAATCCACAGGTACATTTAAGATGATGGAGTCGGCTGATAGTGGCTTCATCAGCTGTTGTCCCTGTGTTAATACCTGTTCCTTGATTCTAGCTTTTCACCTGGAGATGCCAGGCTTCACATAAAAAGACTGTCTGATGGATTTGTGTAAATCTGCTTTCTTACAACTTGTGAAAGGTTTCTTGTTTTGAGATGGGGTTTTTTCTGTATTTCTACAGTTTGCTCTGAGGCTTCTGGCATTCCGTCAGATCCATAAAGTTTTGGGCATGGACCCCCTGCCACAGATGAACCCTCGCTTCAACATCCGCAACAGCCGCAAGCGTCGCCGCGACAACAGCGATGGCACAGACAGCTTTGAGGGTGAAGGCAAGAAGGACAAGAAAGATTATGACAGTTTCTAATCGTCTCTACTATCAATCGAATATACGAAAAAGTACTAACATGTTGTACGAGCTGTCTCCTGTGTGCTGGCTAAGGTCCAGTGTTCCCATAGAACTTTTTTTTCCCTTTATAAGCTAAAGATGTATCAGTGTAACTGCAGCCTCACTCTGCTCTGTATTACACAAACCAAAATGTCAGTTTGTGTACTATTTTAGTTGTAGATTTCTTAAAGTCGGGCTTCAGTCCTCTCTGTACTAGATAATGCCATTTTACCCGATGTGCTTGAATACAGGCGGCTGCTTCAGCATCTACCACTGCTCCCTCTGAACTGTGTTTCTGTTAGATTTTTTCTGTTGTGGGGGGGCGGGGAGCTCGTAGGATCAAAAGTGACTTCTCTATGTTGTGAATCAGGAGCGTTGCATCATCAATGCTAAAGTATGCCTTCATCCATCTGTATAGTTGCATCAGAGGTGGGCTGTGATGTTGTTGTAACCAACGTCGAGCATTGATTTGGCCAGCTAAATTTTACGTTTGAATATAAATAACCGCTTAATGCAAGTGATGTTTGATGCCGTGGTCTTGTGTCTCAACGCTCAGCTACACTTACGATAAAAGACCTTTGGGGCATTGCACAGAGATTCAGAGGAACTTTAACTGTTGATAGATTTTTGTTAGTGAAGTCGTCAGCCCTAATGTGGTTTTATGTCTTTTCATTTTCATATATATGGAAGTATTTGTATAATCTTTAAATAGGGAAAAAAAATCTTTGGTTTGTGGAAAAACATGACCATGCTCACGTTGTGCACTGTTTTGGCTTTTAAAATATTGTTTTTCCTTGTTAATAAGAAACTTTATTGGCTTGCTTGCCTTTTAACTTGGTTAGGTGCTAAATTAAGTTCAATGCTGGAAATGAGTGTAAGAAACTTGCCTGGGAATGGGAGGGGCGCTGATGTGTCGGCCTGCTGCGAATGCTTGCAGTGCTTCACTATCGCAGTAGCAGAATAAACACATTTCCAGATTGAAGAAATTGTGTTTCCGCTGAGTCCTTCGGATCCTCTCGTAGTATACAGCGCAAACACAATATTTCAGACTAGGGTTGTCAACAAGCCTGTCTTAAAAAAATGACTAGTACTGCGGTTCTGTGTTGCAACATGCAGGTTTTGGTTTAAAAGCAGCAAAAGTAAAAATCTAGATTTGCATTTACCATTAAATTTCATGAGAAAGGAGACGCCGATACACATCAGTTGGTCATTTAAACTTTAGGTCAGGTACTACAGCAGTACTATACTGTACCAACCAAAAAAAAAAGACAAAGTTATTCTATAGCATATTATAAAAGTGAAAAAATAAGGCGTAGTATTGCATGTCCAAAAGGTAATAATATAGCATGCCTGTAAACACGTCATACAAATGTAATAGTATAGTATGATGGTAAAAATATCATAGTATTCTGTCAGAAAAAGTAATGGAGGGGAAAAAAAGTCAGTTTCAAAGTTGTAGTATTGTATGTCAAAAAAAGTCTGAAGTAAGTGGACATTCTGCTTATTGCAGAAGACTTGAAACTAGCGATTGAGACCATGAACTCATGTTTACTGGCCAACAAATCAAGTAAGAAGTAGGATAATTTTCTCATAGACTTCCATTCAATCAAGACAAAAATGCTCCAAAGCAATACGATCCAGTGAAACTCAAGTTTCTGCCCAATGAGTACTACCTTCAGAAATCTTTATTTACCATAATATCAGCTTATCCAAACAACTTCACAGAGAAAAGTTAGTACACACAAAAAATAAATGGAGTTAATGACAGCTGCTAATAATTACATCGGTTTGACATCACACAGCTAATTAAAGGTTAGCTTCCAAATGATGCAAACACAACACGTAAACTATCATTTATAACACAATGTTGACTAAATAATCACGTTAAAAATGTTCAGAGTTGGTTAAAATGAGATGGATATCCACGTTAAAATCTCTAAATGTGTGTATATATGGAGAGAGAATATGATCATATTAAGACCTGAGTTCTGCTGATAGTTGCAAAGCAAGAACATGTTTTGGTAATATTTATTTAATCAAAGTACACAAACAACCTTTACAAAATTATTTTGTAGAGTAAAAATCTAATATTTCTATTTGGGTCTTGTTGCTGACTAAAAACATACGAAAACCTACGGTTGAAAGCTTCACATTTTTTTTACAATATAAAAATATTAACTGAGAATTCTCAGTTTATGGCTTTTTAAGAAACGGGAAGAAATCCAACGTGGTCCCGTTCGACTTTCTTCACGTGCATTTTGTGTGCGGACCTCAGTGAAGCAAGTCCGTTTTCCCTTAAAAATATAATTGATGTTCACATAAACTGGGAAAAGGCAAAAAGACATTTCAACAAATCTGAGTTATGAATATGGACTTGCAGAAACAATGTGCAGCTTTAAGATTCAGTATGAATGTGGCCCTTCTGCTCTGAGATTTATCATAACAGTAAGACCGACCTGATGATTATCAACCACCGTACGTGAGTAAAATAGAAAATTGCATTCAATCAACTATAAAAACCATTCAGTTATTTTTGCATTCTCCCAGTTTTGCGGCTGCACACACGCACGTTTCTGTGACGCCTTCTCTAAACTCTGCTGAGACGCGTACGTTTGCGGGTTTGCGTTTCCCCGGTGCTTCCTCTCTTCCGAGCCGATCGAAGGCTCTTCCCTTCATTCGGCGCTGCCGCGCTGCTGCGTCTGGATTTGGCCTGAGGTGTGATGATCACTGAAGGGACCGACCTCCCCCTCAAAACTCTCTTTCCGATCACCACAGGCTCTGCCTCTTCCTCGGACGCGCTCTGCTCATCTTCCTCGTCCTCTGGACTTGGAACTGCCGTCTCTACATCTTCATCTGAATCAGCTTTCTTGTTGACCTCTTCCTCGTCTACTGAGTGCTCCTTCTCCTCCTCGCCGGCAGCCGCCGCGGCCTCACCGCGATCACCTTCATCGTTTTCCCTGTAATCCACTCTCGGTCTCTTTCGTACGGATCTTCGAAGAGAACGGTCTTTCTGCCTCTTGGATCTTGTGACATGTGACGTTTTGATTGGTGTTACAGCTGGAGCTTCGTCCTCCGACCCCACAGGTTCATCTTCGTCTACAGCCTCTTCCTCTTCTTCTTCAGCGACGGCAGTGTCAGATCCCACTTCTGCTGCAGCAGTAGATTTTTCTACGACTGCAGTTTCCTCTTCCCAGGTGAGTTTGTCTCCTCTACCTCAGCTGATGAAGTCTGGACTGTGTCGGCGACGATCCCCTCAGCTTCCTCACTGTCGAGCACCGCTGCCTCCTCTGGTGTGTCATCCTCCATGTGTTCTGCATCTTCCTCAGCAGATTCATCATTAACCTCTTCCTCCTCTTTGTCTTTCTCGATGTCCACACTCTTTGCTTCTTCCTCCACTGCTTCCCTTTTCTCCTCAGCGGATTCCTGTCCTGCCTCTTCTTCCTCTCCTTCGATCTCTTCAGCAGCTTCTTTTTCCTCCTCCTCTTCCTCAGTCTGAAGCTGTGTGCGGGCTCTTTTGGATTTCTGTCTAGGTGCGGCGGCAGCAGCAGACTTTCTTCCCTTCCTCAGAACTCGTGTTTCTGCTGCTGGTTCATCTTCTACGGTGCTTTTCTCCTCCTCTTCCTCATCATCTTGTCTTTCGTTTTGTTTCTTCTCACTGCTCAGACCTCCCATTTCAACAGTGGGAGCCTTTTCCTCATCGGTAACCTTTTCCTCTTCTGTGTTAGGCGTCTCGTCAGCTCCTTCCTCTATAGAAGTCTTGTCCTGTCCGTCTGCACACCGCTCTGAAACAGCAGGCTCTACCTCTGTGAGATGATCTCCTGCCACAGCTTCTACTGCTTCTGGCTCTGGACTTTCATCTTCCTGAGCTGCAGCTTCATCACAGGCCTTTTCTTCAATTTGGTCCTCACCTGTATCTGTCTGGGCACTATCAGCCTTCTTTGGAGCATCTTGTTGTATGACAGCCTCCTCTTTCTCTATTTCTGCTTCTATGTTTTCCACTTCTTGAGCTGCATCCCTTTCTTCAACTCTCTCTCCCTTCTCCTGATCCATCGTCTGCTGTTGGTCCACTTCTGCCTCTCTCACCTCAACTGCTGTGGATTCCTCTTCCTCTTCTTCTTCTTCCTGAAGTTGCTTGCGGGTTCTTTTTGTCGTACTTCTTTGCGTGACAGGGATAGACTTCCTTCCCCTCCTCAAAACCCTGACTTCAGCTTCCGGTTCCTCTTTCTGCATTCCCGAAGGTGCCTCCTTTCTCACTTCGCCCTTTTTCGGCCTGCCTCGTCTTAATTTGGTGCTCGGTGTGATGTCAACCGTTTCTTTTCTGCTTCTCTGTGTTGTGGTTTCGGGGGCTGCAGGTTCCTCCTCTTCATCATCAACACTTGTAGCCTCCTCTTCTTTAGCTGCCTCATCAGCCGCCCCATCTTGTATTTTGACTGCTTCCACTTTATCGTCAAAGCCTTCCTCTTCCACCTTCTCCAGCTCAGTTTTTTCTATTCCCACGGGGGACCCAGGGACATCTAACTCTTCCATCGTTTCTTCCCTCTGCTCTTCCTCTGCCTCAGCAGCAGTCTCCGCTACAGGAAGACCCTCCTCTGCAGCTGCTGTTTCTTCCTGGACATAGTGATGGGGTTTGTGCATGTCCACTAAAACAACCGTCACTCTCCGGAGATCAGAAAGCTGGGGTGCCGTTACCTCACCCTGTTGCTCTTCTGCCGAAGGTGTTGCCTCTTCCTCACTCGGTGGAAGTTCAGCTGAGTCGGTGGCCGGTTCAGGGGCCTCAGGCTCTCCTTGTACGACATCATCTGCAGCAGCTGTTTTCTCCTCCTCTTCAGTCACTGTTCCTTCTTCTGATGGATCTTCCTCTGCACCTTTCCTGTTCTCTGCCACAGCTTCTCCCTCCTTCACATCTACATCTGGATCTAAACCCTCCTCTCTTTCAGGAGCAGCTTCCTCCTCAACCGTTTCTTCTTCCTTCTCCTCAACCTTTTCTACAGCTGCCTCCTCTTCTTCCTTCTCCTCAACCTTTTCTACAGCTGCTTCCTCTTCTTCCTTCTCCTCAACCTTTTCTACAGCTGCTTCCTCTTCCTCAACCTGTTCTACAGCTGCTTCCTCTTCCTCCTCCTCAACCTTTTTTACAGCTGCTTCCTCTTCCTCAACCTGTTCTACAGCTGCTTCCTCTTCCTCCTCCTCTTCAACCTGTTCTACAGCTGCTTCCTCTTCCTCCTCAACCTTTTCTACAGATGCTTCCTCTTCCTCCTTGACCTTTTCTACAGCTGCTTCCTCTTCCTCCTCAACCTTTTCTACAGCTGCCTCCTCCTCCTCCTCAACCTTTTCTACAGCTGCCTCCTCTTCCTCCTTCTCCTCAACCTTTTCTACAGCTGCCTCCTCTTCCTCCTTCTCCTCAACCTTTTCTACAGCTGCCTCCTCTTCCTCCTCCTCAACCTTTTCTACAGCTGCTTCCTCTTCCTTCTCCTCAACCTTTTCTACAGCTGCTTCCTCTTCTTCCTTCTCCTCAACCTTTTCTACAGCTGCCTCCTCTTCTTCCTCCCCTCCCCTTTCCTCAGCACTCGTCAATGTCTCTCCTCCCTTCTGCTCTTCTTCCTGGATTTGCTTCCGGCCTCTCTTGGATTTGACCTTCGGTGTGTGAGATGCAGACACCCTCCCACGTCTCAGTGTTCTTGTTTCCACTGCTGGTGGTTCTTCTTCTTCTTCGCTGTTTTCTGCTTCCTGTGCGTCCGCTTGCTTTCTGCTTCTCGTTGACTTGCGTCTCGGTGTGGCCGTGCTTGTTTTCGTTCTACGTCTCAGAGTCACAGTTTCAACAACCGGTGTTTCTTCCTTTTCCAAGCTCACTTCTTCCTCGACATCAGCTGCTGGAAGATTCTCCGCAGCATCATCTCCGACGGGAACGTCTGCTGCCTCTCCATCAGCACACATTTCAGAAACCGCAGGCTGGTTCTCCTCCGCTGGAACTGTTACTGCATCCGCAGCTTCCATCTCTCCTTCCACCTCGTTGGTGCAAGTATTTGCTTCATCCACCTCTGTGTCAGTAATCCCCTCACCCATGTTGTCTTCCTCCTGCTGCTTACTTCCACCGCTCAGCTCTCCTGTATCCATAGCCTCTGCTTCCTGTTCAGCAGAGTTTGCCTCTTCTTTTCCATCCTCCGCTTCCTGTTGCTTTTCTGGAGCAGCGCTCTCTCCTTCAGCTGCTGTTTCTTCCGCCTCCTTCATACTGACATGATGGCTGGTTGTTTTTATATCCACTAAGACAATGGCGGCGTTCTGGAGTTTGGGGATGTCGGGGCCCATGTCCCGTTTCTGAGGCTCTTCCGCTGCTGGTACAACAGCCTCATTCAGAACCTCAACAGGTGTTACTGTTTCAGAAGCAGCAGCAACAGCGTCCGGCTCGCCATCCGCCGCACCGGTGACGCCGACCGCCTCTTCCTCCATGACTGATACAGTCTCTGGCTCAGCCTCACTGCTCTCTTCCTCTTCCTGTACTTCTGCGTTCACCTCGCATGGAGGTGTGACGTCCTCTCCTGCCTCCGCTGCCTTTGGGATTGTATGTTCTTTCACAACTGTTGGTTCCTCAGTTGGTGCAGCTCCTTCTCCTTCCACTAGGTGGTGCTCCTCCATCTGTTCATCTGCTTTCCCGTGACTAGCAGGAGCTTCTGCAGTGGGCTCCTCTATCTCATCATCAGGGACGTCTTGTTTATCCTGTAGAACTGCTGTTTCTACCTCCTCTGGTACTTCGTCATCCTCACCTTCCTTTGTTGGTGCCGTCTCTGGAAGATCTGTGGAGCTCACCTTCCCTTGAGAGTCTTCCACCTGTTCCTCTCTCTTCTCTTCATTTGTCAGCTGTTCATCTTCCAGCTGTTTCATTTCCCCCCCAGTCACAGCTAACTCCTCCTCCACTTCTTTCTCCTCAGCCTCTTCCTCTAATTCTTCACAGACCTTCTGGCTGTGTCGGGTATATTTGCGTTTGGGTTGCTGGGTGCTCCTCAGAACTCGTCCTCTCAAAATGATCCCTCCATCCTGGGCTGTAGTCTCCTCCTCCAGCTTGCTGTGCCGCTTGGATCTTCGTCTGGGGGTTTGACTCTCTACGGTTCTTCTTGTATTTTCAGCCTCATATTGTGTTTCACCGTCTTCCGACTGTTCATCAGTGACCCCGATTTGAGTTCCCTCTCCCACTTTGTCCAGAGTTTCTGCTTCCTTCTGGATCTCCAACACTTCTTCAGAGACCACAGCCGCCGCAGCGTCTTTTTCTATTTCCGATGTTACATTCTCGACTGTTATCTGTGCGTCGCCAGAGGTGTCGTTCACATCCCGAGGGGCCTCGTCTTCAGTTGTAGGCGATGATGTAACGCCGGCTTCTTCTGGGTCTTGCGTCGCCTGGACAGTGGGCGGCTGGTCCGAGATCAGAGCTACTTCTTCAGGTGCATTTTCAACTGCGTCCTCTTTTATGGAGGTCGCTTCTTCTTGCTCTCCTCCCTCCGTCGCAGCTAACTCCTCCTCCACTTCTGCTGTAGAACCATCTTTCTCCTCCGTCACTTCATCAGCCTCTTCCTCCAATTCTTCAGAAACCTTCTGGCTGCGTCGGGTATATTTGCGTTCGGGTTGCGGGGTGTTCCTCAGAGCTCGTCTCCTCAACATGATCCCTCCCTCCTGAGCTGTAGTCTCCTCCTCAAGCTTGCTGTGCCGCGTAGATCTCCTTCTGGGGGTTTTGCTCTCTTCAGCTTTTACTGAAGTTCTTCCTGTATTTTCAGCTTCACCATTCTCTAATGTCGCACTCTCCTCGTGTTGCGTATCTCCTTCTTCTGACTGTTCATCGGTGATCCCCATTTGAGTTCCCTCTTCCACTTTGTCCAGAGTTTCTGCTTCCTTCTGGATCTCCAACACTTCTCCAGAGACCACCAGCGCTGCAGCCTCTTCCTCCTGACACGCCTCCATTTCTGATGCTACATTCTCGACCGTTATCTGTGAGTCAAGAGAGGTGTTCAGATCCCGCGGGGCCTCCTCTGCTGCTTGTGGGTCCTCAGTCACGGGTGCTGACGTAGCAGCAGCTTCTTCCGGGTCTTGTGGCGCTCGGACAGCGGCTGGCCGGTCCGAGATCAGAGCTGCCTCTTCGGCTGCAGCATCAACAACATCGTCTCCTCGTTCTACACCGGACACACACTAAAAACAAACGGTAAGTTGAATCATGAACAAGTTGTGGTTCTGCTCTGTAATAAAATATGTAAGAGGTTAAAAGAAGAATGTGAATATATACACCTCGGTCTGCATTAATTCAGAGATGTGCAGCTCCTCTCTGGGGCTTTCTGCTTCAATATCCTCAATTCTAAAAAAAAGATGTTAGAGATCACATAATTCCAAGCAATATTTAGAGTAAGGATGTGACAACACCGAGCAGGTTGTTGAAATTCAACCACTTATAATTTGATTCTGACAAGATAACTTCTTACCAAACAAAGCATAAACTATCTCACTTTCTTGAGTGAATGTTTTGCTTAACACTCATATTATTTGTAATTGTATTTACTGACCTTTGTTAATTGTCATTTCAGTGTATCCATTTAGCCGTGTAAACAAAAGAAGACAAAACCTCTTAAAGGGACAGTACCGTCAAGTCTGTCATAAAACAATATTATTGACCATCTCTTAAATGGAGAAGTCATATTCCAAGCAATTAATTCATTTTCTAATATAAGTGCATCCATGCTCTTCTCAGGTGTGACATGGTTTAATCCATACAGACCTGATAACCTTTTCTGACTTGCCCTCCGCAACCTTCCTGCGCTTGGAGCCGCTGCTCCTTCCCCGGGCCGTGAGAGGCACCTCCGCGTCTGAGACCGATGTTACGACATTATTATTATTATTATTATTAGTGAATGATACTTTATGTTATTATGCAATCTAAGGACAAAGTTTACAATGTAGATGCAATATGAGTGCTCACCTTTGGTAGGGCTCAGTACGGTCACTCCCTCCTACAAATTAAAACAACAGGGTTTTTGTTTTTACTTGTATAATCATAGTTTCTCAAATGGGAAAATAACATCAAAAATAATAACGTACCACAATTTCAACTGTGCATTCCATAGAGGCAGCTTCTTTTATTTTAGTGGTAATCGCCTCCATCACATCCTTCTCAGTCCTTTCGGTAATCACGAGGGATTCCTCTGTGAATGTCAGACTCCTGGATACTGATGAGAAACAGAGGAAGACATGCAGAATTTGAGTGCTTAGAAAAGTACCATAAAAGACATGAAAGTATTTATTTTATGGTGTCCCGGAGGTCTTGCAGGTTCTTTGTTACCACTCTTATCCATGGCCTGGATCTTGCTGGCGATTCTGGTCCTCTGGTTGGGCCCACCAACGCTCTGCACCTCCCACAGCAGGTCTGAGTCTCCGGGGTACTGACCCAGGTACTTCTCACACACTGGGGACAAACAGGAAGTGTTTCCAACTTGTAGCCATGCACCGTTTATGCTTCTCTCAAATACCAACACAGGCAGATTCACACTGGAACACATCGATGAGGTGGACTCCTTTACCTTTTAACATGGACTTTGTGAGGGGGTACCTCAACCCCAGGCAGTCCTCTTTGGAACAGAGCACAAAGTCCTCCAGCATCTGGAGGCCAAAGCCGTTACCACGGTGACGTTTTCTCACAAACACGGAGTCCATCACGGGGAGCTGGTAGCTTCTGGTCGAGAAGGAATTACATAAGCTTCCTACAAAACGTCGAAAAGGGATGAACCAACATTAATAATCACACTGATGCACGTTTACAAGCACAATAGAAATCAACTGAAAGCAAACTGACTGAAGATCAAGGCAGTTTGGGTTCATCTGTGGAGACGAAGGCATTCAACATCACATAACTCACCTTCGGGTTTGACCGAGTAGAAGCCAACAGCCTCTCCGTTACTCCAGAGGATCTTCGCGTGATCGTTTTCTCCGTGGAGGAGGAAGGGCAGCTCTTCAGAGCTCATCTCCTTGGATCTGTAGATGACGCGATTAAGGATGTACAAAACTATTCTCTCTCCAACCGTCTCCACCTGAAAGACACATAGAAAAACACGTTACATCAGTGCTTGTGCACCTACATTTGAGAATCTGGATTAGCTACCAACGCACAGGTATATAATATTCTATTTATTCTATTTTGTAACTGTAAATACACCACACATACCTGCACATATCTGTCTATATAGTTCATACTGCATATCCATATTCATACAAGACTGACCCTGAACATCCCAATACAGTATCAATCATGTGCATCAGGTCAGAATCGATCAATGAAGCGGGTACCTCCAAGGCTCCGTCTCGTGCCGAGTCGGCCGTCCTGGCGATGTCGTCCACCGTCCACCATCGGTCCAGCAGATACAGAGCCACAGCAGTCAGCGGGTCATCGGGGGAGAAGAGGGCCAGGATCCTCTCTCTGTCGCTGGATCCATATAGAGGGACGAAGCCCACACTGGAAATGTCTATGGTGACCTGAAGAGGGACGGACAGACAGACAGACGTCTCAGCACACAGTCACAGAGTCGTTAACTGCTAAATGCCACCACTACTGTTAATGCTACTACTACCCGAGGGCCTGGGCTGCACGAGATTTCTGCCTAAAAGCCTATTAAGGCAGTTTTTCCCACCACTGTCGCTGTAATGCCTGCCCCTGGGTGATGTTGGGACTTTGAAATTGTGTTGACTCTTGAAAATTTGAGCGTATTCTAGTCCTGCTCAATGTGTTATGTGTCCTGAGATGACCTCTGTTGTGATTTGACACTATAAATAAAACTGAATTGAATTGAATTGAACTGCCTCATCCACTTTGTATATGATTTCAATGACAGACTCATTGTAACGTTATTGTTTAGTTTAATCACGGACCCTTGGCCCCGCCCCCCGAGATAATTAATTAATGAGTGTCCGGTGTGTTTATTTTTTTATTTTTTTGGGTGACAACGGGGAGCTACGGAGTTGTGAAACGGAGTAGACGGGGTTTCCTCGGGACCTGGTCCTGCCATATGCGGCATTGTGGATTACGAACGCATCGAAGTGTGAAAACCAGCGGAATAAGGTCGGGTCGGTCGGAACGGCGGACCGGCTCGGACCTCTGACTTGACTGATCCTCCATTACGGTAGAAGGCGACTTAATTGATTTGTCTCTCCGTGTTTCTTCTGGTTCCTGCCTCGTTGTGTGAGATCAGGAGGTGGTTAAACTGTGTAAACGTGAGCTGCGTGCTGGGGCCGAGCGGAGTGGAGGAATAACTTTGGGTTGGTCGTTTGGAAAACCCGAACTGAACTTCCACGTTTAATTAAGCCTAGTCGTTGTTTTTTTAATGGACTGGATTCATGTGGGTTGGTCGTTTGGAAAACCCGAACTTTAATGTTTTTTTATGGACTGGATGGAGTTTGGTGGATCGCTTGGAACACTCAAACTGGACGTGTATGTTTAATGCTTTTTGCCTGGACTCTGTGTTCATGCTGGTTGTTTGGCAAGATATAAATGCAATGTTTGGGCTGATTGAAATGTTTTAATGGATGGGATGCTGCACAAATGATCCCATGTTATAATTATTGTTGTCTTGAACTGTTTTGTGTTACTAACGCGCCGGCCCTGGCCAAAGAAACTGTTTGATTTTCCATTTTATTTTACTGTTGTGAACATGGTTCATTTTATTTTACTGTTGTGAACATGGTTTATTTTATTTCATGTATTGAGTCCTATGTATGGTTCCTGATGCAACTGGACCAACAAACCCTGACAGGGTACAACAAAGAGAGAGGGAGTCTCCGGTAGTTACTCCATACCTGGCACCCCAAGCTTTTTCTGAAGATGAGGAAAAAGGGTTATCTTTTCCCTCAAATAGATGTAATGTACTAGATAGCCTGGACGGGCTGACTTTTATGCAGAGGTGAAAGAAGTACTCTGTAAATACCACAGTATTAAATACTCTCTCACAAGTAAAAAACCTGTAAAGGTAATACCTTGGTGGAGTCAGCGAGGGTGAGGTGTTCAGGAGCATCGGGGTTGCTGTAGAGGAGGTCGTTCATGTAGTCTTGGGCCAACCGTTCCAGCTCGGTCTGGCTCACATCAGCCAGGAGATCCACGGGGAACTTCATTCCTACACCAGAGAGAGCTGTCAGCCATTACTGTTCGAGTAAAGTGAGCGTTCAATATGTTCATCTACTCTGCTGACTCATTGATCCTTTATCTGTTTGTGCAAGTTAGAAGCTATGACTCCGACCGCAGCTATGAAATACCAGTAATCTACCCTCGCTGGTGCTGTCTTATGGTGCTGAAGTACAGCAGACTGGTTTTTGATTGAGACTTTTTGAGTCCCGTCCTTCTGTCATTTTAGGCGGGGGGGTATTAATATGATTTATTTATGTTTTTTATTAGTATGATTTATTAACCAATTTAAAAAATATATATAATAATTTCATAATTGCAGACTTTGTCATTGACGCTTTTTATATAGATGTGTACCTTAACTTTAAAGTGAAATGAAATACTTTATTTGCAAAAATGAAACCATGGCTCTCCCGATCTCACCACGCCTCCGAACCGAACAGTCGGTTCACTTCAGAGTTTCTATGTAGGACTTTATTTTAACCTGAGACTCGATCCAATCATCCTGCCACAACAAATCTCAGTCAATCCCCAGTGATCTCTTGTGAGACTAATAAACTGTGAACGTTAGACGGGATTAGAAGACAACTTTAGTTTCTTCTCTCTATTCCTCTTAACTATTATTATTATTATTATACAGAGTGCACAGGCAGATTGATTAATACACCAATGTCTTACATGTCAAACCAGTCGAGTTCAAGTGAAATAAACATGAGCCTACATGATTTTCATTAGAAAACTAAACAGGTAGACACATGCTAGAAAATCCAAGGTTTGTTAGAAATTAACAGCAAAAACAAGTTGGTTCCTTTCAGTAAAGTTGAATATCTAAATCTGCACACGAATGACTGAATCATCTTGATATTGATTGTCAACAATTTCACACAAATCTGGATCCTTCAGTTAATCCAAGGTGACTTAAAACTCTATTGAAGTGTCAATCAACATCAGGATAGAGAACACAGAGCGCATGTAAAAGACGCTTTCATTCCACTTGGTGCTGCACTGATAACGGATCAAGTACAAGTACTTCAATGTCAGTACTTGCCAAAGCATTTAAGTTCAGTAATTCATATATCCTTTCATGATTTTTAATTTGTCAATACAGTATTTTATTCACAGCCACAGAGTTATTGGAATTGAAGTGACACTTGATGAACATTTCCATTGATTATGTTGTTAAATGGATTAAATATATAATGCAGTGTTAAGTGTCCAGCAGGCATGGAAGGCAAACAAACACTGACCCGGCTGGACTACCTTTGCAGCGGCTCTGAGGGGGTTGTAGCAGGAAACAAACGGGCTAAACGGCCGACGCTGTAGCTTCAGGGGGCTGCAGGGTGGAGCTGAAGGTATGAAACTGGAATTCCTAGATTTTGTTTCTGCACATATGACCCGACACTTCAACAGCTGTCTGCTCACGCCAGCTTGACGGAGAACGAACACATGCTGCCATAAGTATTCTGCTCTCCCGTCACTCGAGAGATTTGAACACATGTTCATTGTTGTATCGGAGGGTTTGTGCACGATGGTGGTCACAAACAACAACAGTAGCAACACTCACACACACCCCGGGTGATAAAAGGCTCGTTGATTCATGTGTGAGGGACCTGCGGGACCGGTTTCCTCAGCATGTTAGCTCCCCACAGAGGGCCATTGTGTACACACATATGTACACGAAAACACCAAAAAACAAAATAACCATCAACTTGTACAAAAGCAGCCCAAAGCTGGATGTTATTTCAGCTCCGACATGCAAAACAGGCTTGGGAGCAAATAAAAAAAATGAATAGGCCATAATATTTCATGCCTTGTGGTACTTTTGTGTGTGCTGGTTGAAAGTTCTTATATTCATATCTTTTTATTTGCTCCAAGTCTGTTTCACACCGCTGGGGTTGCAGCTTCAAGATTGTGAACGTCAGAAAGATACGGAGCCCCTAAAGGGACATTGAAAAAAAAAAAAAAAAAAAACGTTTCTCGTGCGCACAAGATACTTTCTCGTGCTCGCGAGATACTTTCTCGTGCTCGCCAGATACTTTTCTCGTGCTCACCAGATACTTTTCTCGTGCTCACCAGATACTTTTCTCGTGCTCACCAGATACTTTTCTCGTGCTCACCAGATACTTTTCTCGTGCTCACCAGATACTTTTCTCGTGCTCACCAGATACTTTTCTCGTGCTCACCAGATACTTTCTCGTGCTCGCGAGAAACCTCAGTTGTGAACTCTCGCGCCCTGTGTGTAAGCCTCCAGGCCCATTAAGATCATTAACCTCAAAGAATGGCAGCAGAAGTGGATTTATTCTCTTTCCTGAAAACGCGAAATATACCTGATAGTGTCATCAACCAACTAAAAGATGAAAAGGTAAAGATAAATGTTAACTTTAGTCACATAAAGTAAGCAATTCATGTATAGCTTAATTTGCTGCTGTTAACGTAATTGTCCAAACGTTTTTGTCGTTTGCCTTGCTTATTACAGATCGACATCAACGTCATAGGTGTTATGACAGATGAGGAGTTAGGAAAGTATATTGTACGATATGGGGACCGACTTGCACTCAGAGCATTTTGTCGTCAAAGAACTGTGACAAACGAAAAGTCCGGAGAAGTGGAGACAGTGAAGTCCGCTCTCATGCAGAGAGTAAGAGACAGGCTCGGGGAAACACGGAAAACTCCTGCCAAAAGAGACACAGAAGGCTCCGGTACTGTTGGCAATAAACATGCAGCCAAAGCCACACGGCGGGTTGAAATGGGGTGGCTCCATTTTGATAACGGCACTTATCACCAGATCAAAACCAAAAATGGAGGAGGAACACGGCACCTGTCTGTCCAGAAATCAGTAACTGTGGGTGAACTGCTGGAGACGGGCAAGGGCTTGTTTTTCACAAATGGATATTCATCCAAAGGACCAGTGGAAGACTTCGAGTTTGATATTCGTGATTACAGTCACAATGCAGTATCCCCTGAAGTCACAGTGAGTCAGCTGTACGAGCAGACTAAGCTACGAATGCTGCGCATCTACACAACCTCCAAGGCTAAAGACGTAATACTTCTCTCTGATGCATCATCGGACTTCGAGCCCACAGATGAGAGGCTAATGAAGGTAATTTATCTTCTGCCACATTTCTGTTATCAATACACTGTAGATACTGAATTTATAGTGATATAAAGGCTGACATGTATTTCAGATTTTAAAATAAAAAATAGAAGAATTGATCCATAAGATCTGTATAAACCCCTAAACAGTGTGTAACAGCTGACCCCTATGAACACAGAACATTAATTATCATCAAATCCTGGCCGATCATGTTAATAAAGCAACCTCAGCACCGTGCGAACACACACACACATCAGCCTCTTAGTGTAGCGATGCACGTAAAGTTAGAGCTGCCCTGTGATGCTGCAGCCGGCTGTTGGCAACAAACGGAATATAAGTATAGCCTGATGTTTCTTGTGAAATCCATATGTAAGTGCTGTTACATGGATTATACGATATGGAAAGTACTCAAGGTTCACGATGCACATGTGATAAATAGTTAATGAATTTAAGGTTAAAATTGACATTTGATGTGATTAAATAGCAGGCGCAATTCATTCTTTCTGGATCTGGCCAAAATAATCTTAGTCTTACAGCCATGTTGTTTTTCTGTCTTTCTCCTCATGAAATTGAACAGCTAGAATGAATCACTTCCTTTATGGTTGGTGTGATTATCATTGTATATCGCACCTGTCTCATATGCAATGAGTAGATATAGACTGTAAAAAGGTATGCATTTGACACATTTTTTTCCCAAAGATTAGTACGTTTAATAAGGTCCACCTTAGCTTTCTTACCTGTGGTCTTATTCAATATGACTGTACATTCACTGCCGGCCTCAGTGATTTTTGAGGATAAATCTATTGTCTTAACTCAATGTCAAATCTATTAAGAACATGAAGCCTGCAAAAAAGGGGGGGTCAAGAGATGCAAATACAGTTTTCTAGACATATTTGCTCCACTTCTCTCTCCACTTATGTGCATGTTCAAACACAATAAGTTTAGAAAGACTTGTTTTGAACAGTTGAACAATCATGGCTGTATAAGCCTATAATTTGCCTATCTTTATAGACTAGGACAATGCAGAGACGATCCTTGAGGAACAAAACCAGGAGAGGTCATCACTGGAGGACTGGAACTGATCATCGAGTGGATCATACAGAGAGCTCCAGTGATTTAGATCCAGCACCCAGTGGCTCAATGCAGGAAAACCATGAAAAAGTAAGCCCCAGTATTGCATTTTTATGGACCCAGTCTGTGATATACAGTATGGAACTTGTGTTGTATGAAGATTAATTTGTGCCAAAATGTTCAAACAATGCTTTGAAACAAAAATTGATCAATCAATCAATACAAAGTTATAACAAAAAAAGTAATGTCAAAGATAAAATTCTCAACTCGTGAAGTCTATGAGGACACTGAGATGGGGTTTAAGAGACCTTGATTTTGTTGCAAATAACAAATCCATCTCAAATTTAAACTGCAGCTAAGATGGAAGTGGGCAAAAGGTTTTGAGTTCAATGCCACATTAACTCAATATGCATATACCAAAAAATCTGCTCAGGTGCAAGGTGTTTTAATCACATGAATGTGATAGTACACATGACGGCTTTGATCAGATAAGGTAATAAGTATGTTTTTTTTGTTTTTTTTATTTAATTATAAACAGAGAGGAGAACCAATCAGCCAATCAGGACCAACAACTTCTGAGATGAGTGACTCAGAGGTCCTGTATCCACCATCTTCCGATGATGTTGGCAATCATACTCGGCAGTCAACAAGCAGGCATGGATCTGAAGACGACGGTTTAATGCCTGTGTCAAATCAAGATGCAGACCAGTTGTTAATTGACAAGTCGGATTACCCTCTTGCCCTTGCCATCCAAGCATCTCTTGAGGACTTTGAAGTTGACTTTGGACCTGTTTGTGATGATGATGATGATGATAATCAAGACTCCACCCTTCCCTGGAATCCACATGACTTCAACAGTATGCAGGTATAGTGTAGAACTAAGTTATTTTCTAACAGTGCTGCAAAAAATATTACTGCCATCATTGATTAATTTCAAGAGTTTTCACTATTTATTACTTTTTCATCCAAACATTCCAAAACCAAAAGATAAATATAAAAGCAGCAAATCTAGAACCACAGCATAATTCATTTTTGCATGCTAATTGATATATTGATTGTCAAAGTTGTTGATTAATTTTCTGTTCACCAGTTGAATAATCTATTAATAATCACACCTAATTCCCTTTTTAAAAAATCTTGCAGCACTCTACACTGAATGACGGACCATCAAGCAGTCTTCCAGCATCACCAGACCCATTTGAAAAAGAACTCCTCCTTGTGAAATTAAGACGAGTAAACATTGTTGATGATGTCCTTAATATCTTCATGGACCCAAAAGTACTGAATGCTAATCTTAAAATGGAGTTTACAAATGAGAAAGCTGTGGACAGTGATGGTGTGTCAAGAGAGGTATACTCCGCGTTCTGGGAACATTTCTTGGAACAGTGTGAGGGGGAAGATGAACGAGTACCCAGACTACGACCAGATTATTCTGAGAAGGCATGGCAAGCTCTTGGAAGAGTGTGGTTGAAAGGATACCTGGACCACAAAATCATACCAATCAGACTGTCACCAGCTTTTGTTCTTGCCTGTTGTCAAGGACTTAGTTCAGTGGATGAAGAACTCTTGATGATGTCATTTGCCAGATTTCTGTCAGGGAATGAGCGTGCATCACTTGAAAAAGCACTACAGGGCAACATTGATGAAACTGTTGAGGAGGACTTACTCGACATCTTCTCAAGAATGGGCTCACACTGCCTGCCCTCTAAAGACAACGTACGGGCTGCCATTTTAACAATGGCACACAAAGCTCTTCTTCAAGAGCCGAAGTTCGTAATTGACTGTTTCCACTCCAGTATTCACAATGCTGTGCCAACACTCATAACCAGAGAAAACATAATGGAGCTTTACGAATCTAAGCGGCCAACTAACAAGAAAGTGGCACAGATGATAAAGCCATCAACTGAAATCCCAAATCCACAAGAGCAGACAGCTCTTAACCACCTGCTACGGTATGTGAGAAGCATCGACCAAAGAAAACTGGAGATCTTCTTACGCTTCTGCACAGGGTCCACTGTGCTGTGCACAGGCACAATTGAAGTAACTTTTAATAGATTGTGTGGTTTAAGTCGCAGGCCTGTAGCACACACATGTGGAGCAGTTCTTGAGTTACCATGCACCTACAGCTCATACCCAGAGTTTCGTCAGGAGTTTGACAATGTCCTGTCTGGCGATTGCTTTACAATGGATATTGTATAGTGAATGTAAGGGATCTTACACATGTTCCTTTTCTACTGACATCGTTATAGCATTTGTCTGAAATAAACTGTTTCTACAGATTTACATTTATTTATATTTAAAACACTTTATTTGTTCATTCATATATTGCAACTTAGAAAGAATTGTACTACAAGGAATGGAGATGATGATGACATTGCTTTATTACACTTAATATGATAAGTCAGAAAGGTCTGCTCTCATATGTGAACATCCCTTTCTTTCAGGCCTGTATCATTTTCACATTTTCATGTGCATGTTTTTTGCAATTGTTATTCAGAAGGAAGTTCAGCATTCAACAAAATAGTAATACCTGTTCGAGGCACATACATTTCAAATGGCTACCCTGTTATTGTTGCAGCCTCATATGTTAAACATACTGATAGTAACTGTCAGGAGCACAATATTGTTGAATAAAAATTAAATTCCACTTTCATGTCCTGCCTTGGTGTTTTTCTTTGTTGTGATTTTGTTTGTTTCCTGTTCATGACTGATGGCAAAGTAAAACATCTATGACAATACTCCTATATGCTGTGCAACAAATTGAAGTCTATTTCTAGCACAAATTACTGATAAGAGCTAATACTCTGTCATTTGAAAAATGTACAGTTCTGGGCTTCATTGAATCAGTCTGGGATCACCTGAAGAGACAAAAGCAACTGAGACAGCCTAAATCCACACACGATCTGCTGAAAGTTATCTGCCAAGTACCTTGAAATACTGTGTGCACAATATTGCTGCAAATGTTCTTAATGTCTGTGTGTGTGTCTAGTGTAGTCAGTGAGCACGTAGTGACAGATCAATCCTTTTTCCAGGAGAAATAATCCAAAATTCCAAATATAGCTTCTACAGAGTTCCTGGAAAAACTTTACAACTGAGAATGTTTGGTGAATAAAGCATGGTTGACTGCAGAAGAATTGTCTGATCATGTGTTCAGTTTAGATGGATACAAATGTAGTACCATCTCAAATTAGAGAGCAGATCTTATCTCATTCCTCAAATGTAGGTACAAATCCAATGCTTGATGAGCATCAGCTGGAAGATGCAGCTGTGACTCCACCATCAGAATGTTGCAGATGCTGTAGATGTCTGTGTCACATGGCACTGCTGGTCGAAATGTGCAGTTACTCTGACACAACTGTACATCAGCTCTGTCCACTGGGGAAATGCAGTCATCACTTGTGTAGAGTTCTGGGAACATGTACATGATTTGAGGTCGACCACTGGGTACCCTGTCATTCTTCGATGGTCTGATGACATGTGAATCCCACACATGGATGGTCTCATCTAATTCGTCCTGGAAAAAATTATATATTAGAAAGTAAGAAAACAAGTTAATTGATATGCAATTTGTTATTCTCATGAGGTGTGGGCCTTAGATAAGATATGACATGATTTGAAATAAATCATGTTAAATGTTGAATTTTCTGATGAAGTTAGGAGAAATGATAGGAAATAAACAAAATTTCGAAGAGCAGAGAGATGGATGAGCAGCCTTCCATGTTACTTCTTTTGTGTTTTGCATGATCGCATCATGTTAAATTGAGAAGACGGCTGAAGGAAATGAAAAGCTATCAGAAAGAATAAGAAGGCCTTTTGGATTAATTGAAGAAAAAGCAATCATTTGAGTATTCTTTGGAAATTTATCTTCGAGTAAAATTGCAGTTCAGAGTAAGCAAAAATAACTCATGATGAAGAAGCCGTGGCGCGTCTGCGCTTATCCAGAGCAGGAAAAACGTCACATTTAACAAGGAGAATGTTGATCCTGCTTTTGCTGTACGATATTTTGTTTATTTACATACATTTCTGGTAAAATCATTGTTTTAAAAAAGCATTAGGCCTATTGTTGTGCTCGTAAACACAAACAATGAAATGATGTGACGGTCTGGCAGACCGGTGAACTCCGTAGCTCCGTTCACAAAAAAAAAAACAGTTAGAGCTATTTTCGCTTTTTATTATGAATTATTATTGTAGGACACCGCATGGATGACAGTGATTAAGACAGTAACAAAAACAATTGTGGGCCACAATTTAAGATGAAAGTAAGTTTTACATAATAATATAATACATGTGTAGCTTACCTGAATGATAGCCATGAAGCAGAACTGAATTAGATTTCTGTCCAAATATGCACCATCGAACAAGCCACGGTCCTTCAGATCATTAAACAGAGAGATGTAGAATTCCATTGATTCCCTTCTGAGGAAGCCCCACCAACTCTCTATTCGCTGATTTGCTGTGCTTGCCCCTTCGATGTAGCTGTCAATGCTGGAGCCGTCTTGAATGTTGGGACGGAGAAAACGCTGAAAGTCTCTGACTTTAACATTCTCTGTGCCCCGGTCGCCTCTGACAATCCTTGGAGAACCACCATATCTCTGGACTGCCTCCATGTAGTAGCCTCCGATGATTTTTGGATCACTGCTGGTAGTAAATGCATTCATCCAGATAATTTTCCGGGAAAACCCATCAATGCAGCCATTGATACAGATACCAAATGGCTTGAGTTTGTCATAAGAGTCCAAGTGCCAGATATAATTGGGCCCCTTTGCAAAATAGCTTCGGCGATGGAGCCGTCTCCTTCCTCTGAGTTCAACACCCCTCGGGTCAAGTTCTTTTAGAATTAAGCGAACCTCTTCTTTCTTTACGTGAAGTCCACTCTCCTTGCATTTTGTGTACATCCACCTATATCCACAGAGTTGGCCAGATGTTTGTAACTGTTCGTTAATGAAATTAACTATGCGATCCAACGAGGCGTATCCCTTGCGCCGAAACAGATTACAAGACTTTAAAATTCGTTTTAAATGTCTTTCAGACACAACATAGCGGTGACGACTTGCAAGCAAAGCAGAAATGTCCTTATAATGAAGTCCCAAGTTAAAATATAGCCGAACTAACTCCTGTACTGTCATTTTCACAAATAAAACACAAACCAAATGCAGTGGATGGTCTCCCAGACATCATGCGGGCATGCAATACTTTCTAAAGTATCTGGTGCTCACGAGGAAGTATCTGGTGCGCACGAGAAAAGTATCTGGTGTGCACGAGAAAAGTATCTGGTGCGCACGAGAAAAGTATCTGGTGCGCACGAGAAAGTATCTGGTGCGCACGAGAAAGTATCTGGTGCGCACGAGAAAGTATCTTGTGCGCACGAGAAACGTTTTTTTTTTTTCCCCCATGTCCCTTTAGGGGCTCCGTAGAAAGACGCCATAAGGGGACAAATAAAGTATATCATTTATAAAAAATAGTCACTATAGTGGTCTCGACACCCCCCTCATCGCCCCATTGCTCCCTACAGACCGTCGACACACTGTCACGAGCATCACCAGCCGAGCATCAAGTGTGTGTTATGAGTGTCTGTGTGTCGAATACCAGATTCATCCGAAAGCCGCCGGTATCTGCTACCAATTGCATACAATATCTCTTTGACTGTACACTGATGTGATAAAGCACTCTGTGTTGGTTCAGATGAATCATTCCATATAGAGCCGTGCCTGTTTGCAGGATGTATGGCATAAGAACCTCTGCAGTAGATATGTGTACAGCAACAGTATGCATGCAAAGAGCAGTCTCTTGTTTAAAGGATGTACTGTGGAGGCCTGTCCCAATCATTACATAAATGTTGACTATCCGACATTCATTTTGTCGGAATCATCAGATTCTACAGTCAAGTGAGTTTAGAGCCGATGTCACAAATGTTGGGGAAAACAAAATAAAACCTGAATAAGGGAGTTGAGAGAGTTCACACAACAGTGTGTTGATGGAAAGATGGTGTTTTCGGAGTAGTGGGATCTTTAAGAACCGAGAATCAAAGCTCTGGCAAATAAGTGGACAACCTTCGGCGGTTTTCAACCAAACTGCAGGTCTGCTCCGCACAGATTGCAATATTATACTGTTATATAAGCTGTTGTGTTTTTATGTAGCCATCAAGCATAAGTCACCTTCTATCGGCGCTAGTGCAAATTGCAATTACATTACGGACCATGTAGCTGTTTTATGCAGGGGTCCGGGATTGGGTTTATAATCAAAGTCTTGCATTGTGGGTAAATATATACATCTGGGACACATTTAACCCCAGGACACTGACAATTGGACCATTTGTAGGAAATAAATAGTGTATCAGCTGCAGGTCCTCAGGGTGTTTAAAGGGATTCTATCATTGTACAGATTTAGGCCAACGATAACTAAATTCACACAAAATAAATCCCACACAGGTCACATCCCCATTATACACGTCCCCTTTTCCCCCATCATGTCTCCCTCTGATGCACGAACTGTCACTGAGCATCAGCAGCCAAGCAGAAAGTCCAGTCTGTGTGTTTGTGTGTGGATGCATGCACAGATGAAAGCAGCGCGCTGCTCCCTCAGGTGCAAAAGTGATACTTCGGGGTCTAATGAAGAGATGGCCGTTTACGTGGCTCATGTACGTGATTTAAGGCTCATGCACTGACATGCCCACTCTTTCACCTGCTGAGCAAATCTCACATACATCACTGACTTCTAATGGAGTATTAATCTACAAATGCAGCACTTATCTCTTGTCTTTACACGTCAAGGTTTCACTTTCACTGAACGTATAGGAGGTATTATGGTTGCAAAGCAGGAGGGGATTGAGGCATTAATTCATTAATCAATGACATCACAGATATGTATTACAGTTGGAGCGAAAGGATGAGATGGTTTGGGATCATGACTGTAATGTACGCCTGCCAATCTGAGACCTTTTTTTGTTATACTGCGATTATATTGTCCACCTGGTTTACATTGAGGTTTAGGGAACAAGCAACCGTTTGACCTTTAGCCTGTTGGCTGTTACATCCTGTTTACAGCTGGAGGCTACAATTTACACTTTCTACTTCAGGACGGGGCAATGTAGTAATTTATTACCGGATCCGATTAATTGATTGTCGTGAATTTGATCAGAATATCATCACGAAAAAGCTGTCTAACCTGATTAAAAAAAAAAAAAAAAAAAAAAAAATACAGGATAGAAAAACACATTTGTTTAAATGTTTTTACCTTTTATGCAGGGAGACTTAGTGATTTATGATCATTTTAAGATGATTTGATTGTCTTTCACTAAAACAGGGTTTTAATCAAATATTTCATTATCGATATTGTGAATCGCAATTATTTTGGTCAAGGTAATCGTGACATGAACTGCTGACACGCGATGTGCTTATGGCTCATTTGTTTATTTTCAGTTAATATGCGAGCATTCAAAAGCAACACACGACTGTCAAACGACAACATTGGTCTTTAAGAAAACTAGAGAAATACATGACCATCTAAAACCGCGCGAAAGTCAACGGGTACAAAGAGTTCCTGACGTCGCGGTGAAGACGGGACGGGGGTGTGGGACAGTGGGGGTGTGTGCTCTGCAAGGGATGAGACTCAAACTCTCTGTGCAACAAACAGAGGACAAGCTGCAGAATTTACACCCTTAACACCATTTACAACTCTCATTACAATGAAAACAATGAAAATATAAAAAGTTCGAGGTCTTTGTGAGCGACGGTGTTCAAAAAACACGCACACGTTAAGCGAACACGCAAACGCATTTTAGACTGAAAAACTATCTGAAACAGAGTTTCTACGTGTTGCGTTTACGGCCCGTTTGTTTGCGTGAGTAACTTGTTGGAAGTTGGTTCATTAAAACGCGGCGGCTGCTTGTTCCGATATGGTGTTTGTATTCGGGACATTTTGTTCCCGGTATAACGCAACATAGTCGCGTCGCGGCCGGTCGGCTCGGTGCAGCGGCGGACACTTCCCCCCGTGTTTGATACCCGCCTGCTCTCCACTCCGACCTCGTTTTTGTCTCCTAAATCCCACGAGCGCTCCTAGAACAAAACCCAGCACGCGCGCACACACCCGAGCCGAGCCACGCGGACTCACCTGCACTCTTCCCGGGAAGCGTCGCCTTTCCTTTTTTAAAAACTCTCACTGTTCCGTTTAAATCCCGTAAACACGCTTATGGGTTTCTTGTGTTGTTGTTAGGTCCGGCGCTCAGTGCGCATGCTCGGCCCAGGCCACCAATCCTGTGTGCAGCTGCTTTATATAACTAAACTATAATCCAATCTACCCCCTATAATCCCAAACTCGGTGCCTTTATCACTTCAGCATCTTCAACGTTTTAAATGATGGCGATAAGAATAGTTTTCAAACCCACATAAATTAATCTGTATAGCAGACCTCAAAGTTACCATATGTCTAAATATCGGGATGTTGGTGCACAAAACATTTATTTATTTATTTATTTCGGGCATGTCTGTTAAATCATCATCACACATCATTGTTCACATAGTAGAAAAAAAAAAAAGAAATAGACATGGCCGAAAGGGAAAGCGGGAGAAGCCAAGGCTTATCTGGTCCCGCCCCCATTACCCACAGGATGAAATCGTCATCATAATCTTTTCTTATCATTGCATTTTTCACTTGACATAACTTTTCCATTTTTACTTGTGACATTTGACACAAGTAAAAAATATTTACTGTAATATTTACATTTGATAGAATAAACATGGAGTCTGCATTAGAATATTCCATTCAGTGTAATAATAATAATACATTTTCTAACTCAAAGACGAATAGTGTTGAGATAGTCAAGCAAATAAAGCAAATACTGAATCAACAAGATGCTGTCATGCATACCTTTTAAGAGATAATATAAGGGCCAAATCATGAATTAAAGAGATTGAAGTCACGACATTCGTGTTAAATAATAATTTTACTGAATTTTATTTTCTGTATCATTGTTAGTTAACAAAAATATATACCGGTATTTAAACACAGTCTTGCAAGAATCTTGTTTGACGCTTTAGCAGTGTTGTTTAAAGAGTTCACTATCTAAAATAATGGCATGCTGTATCATGTAGTAGTAGTAGTAGTAGTAGTAGTAGTGTATGACATGTTTAAAAAACTTTGAAGTTACTGTGGAGCACAGCTGTGACGCAGTAGTTACTGGTTAAAGTACCAATACCTAGAAATACTGTATTAGTAAATACCAAAATACCATCGGGGATCACATGTATACATTTTTTTTAAATGGGCGTAGTTCCCCTTTAACAATTATGCATCTTTTTAGGTTTAGCAACTGTTACAATATGAATGCAACATGCATTTGCAAAGTAAAGATATAGTGGATCTGTGTGTTGTAATGGAGTTTCTCTGTGCTTTGTTTACGTAGCTGTGCCTGCCGTGCGTGCATTTTAGTGCACGCGAGTGTCTATATTGTGCCGCCACTCTGCACTGCCGATTCAGAGGTCAGAGTTGAAGTGTACGCTTGGCGAAGGCCCTCAGCAGCCACACACTCGCGTATAGCAGCAGGATGATGGATAGAGGTGACTCGTACAGCCTGATACCTGCATCACGGCTTCTGTGTGGAATTTCTTTAGATGAAGTAGCTTCGCCTACAAACTTGAACCTAAAACGAATGGGAATATGAACTCATATTTTTCACAAGAAAGACTGACTATGGGGTACCCTTCCTAAATAAAAGCCTCAAACCAATAAAACCAGTTCCGGGATTTTATTGCAGTGAGGCAATTGGGGGATACAACCTGCATCCTGTATACAAGGAGGGCTGGCTACAGTAGCCTAGAAGCACCAATCTGAAGAACTGTGACCAATTTAATGTAACTCTTAAAGAGAGGAAGAGAAAGTTGTCACTGTCATTATAACAATTATAACTCCTCTGTCTGATCAGTTTGTGTATTTAGTCTGTTTTCTCTGCCTTCCTCTGTGTCTGTATTTGGGGGTCCGATTCCACTACGGTGACATGATGAAGTCTTGAAACCCCACCAACAAATCCTGGATTATCCTGACATAAAAGCTCTCCTCACAGAATAAACAGGGCATTTATTTCAGGAAATGAGGAGGAGCTGAAGAGTGTGCAGAGCTACAGGAGGAAAAATGGGGGATCAGTTGTAGCAGAACAACATCTGCATAATCTGGATGGGCCTGGAACCCACCTCTGGATACAAGGAACCCGGCCCCCTGCCTGTGGGAGACAAAAAGTGGGTGAATAATCTGAATTTCTTCTTCAATAGATTTGATCAGTCCACCCCTCCCCCCTGTCCTCCCTGCTGCAACAACCCCTATATTTTTGCCCCACCTCCCTTAACACTTCCAACACTCATCTCACATCTCAAAATTACAAAAAAATATAAAAATACATTTTCTGAAAACTTTAAAAAGAAAAAAATGATTGCCCAAAATATAAATAATTAACCAGAGAAGTCCTGTCCAGACCAGAACTGGTCTGGCCTGCACAGTTTGCCTTGACCTCAAACCCATCCAACACATTCGGGATTAACTGGAATATGGTATCATATAATAATATTCAGTGTTAAAATTTAATGAAAGAGAAACTCGATCATATGCACGTGTCCCTGTCGTGAATACAATGGTGTAACTGACATTTTTCAAGTTCTCAGGTTGATAACACATCTGTAATGTGAGTGTGTTTAGTCCCAGTAGGGGGCACTGTCCACTCAAACTTCATTTTGCTTCTGGTTCCACCACAACCACTCCAGCAGTAACTTACCAATAGAGCACAATCAGCTGTCTTGGACCATTTCTACATGATAGCAAATTAATATAACATGAATGCTCTGAGGGGCTGCACGGTGGTGTAGTGGGTAGCACTCTCGCCTCACAGCAAGAGGGTCCTGGGTTCGATTCCAGGGTTGGCCCCGGGTTCCTTCTGTGTGGAGTTTGCATGTTCTCCCCGTGTCAGCGTGGGTTCTCTCCGGGTTCTCCGGCTTCCTCCCACAGTCCAAAGACATGCAGGATGGGGATAGGTTCATTGGTGACTCTAAATTGCCCGTAGGTGTGAATGTGAGTGTGAATGGTTGTTTGTCTCTACATGTCAGCCCTGTGATAGACTGGCGTCCTGTCCAGGTGTACCCTGCCTTCGCCCAATGACAGCTGGGATCGCCTCCAGCCACGACCCTGAATACAGGATAAATGGTAGACAATGGATGGATGGATGAATGCTCTGAGGTCAGAAACCTGAACAAGCGCAGACTGAGATCATTCAGAATTGATTTCATCGTTTACTTACAAACCTGCAAACCAATTATGGTTATGAACATGCTGCATATCTGTCATTGATCAAAATGGCCTTATATCTGGATTTGGTGTGATGGACCTAGTGGTTTATTCATCACACACAATACGTATACGGTATGCTGTACTTTTGGTTGAGTAACTGGATGATAACATATACACCGACCTATACAGTGAGACATCCTATATGTGCTCTAGTTCTGGCAGACAGCATGATTGATGCCTTCTGTATCAGGTGACGCATCAGCTGAGTGTATGGACATCACCATGGTGGGTTTAAGCTGCTGCCTGATCCGGTTCCACTCCGCAGCCACCGAGGCGTTTACCCAGGAGTCCTGTTTCTTCCCGGTTTCCAGGATCCTAGATTACTTAGCCTGCTGCAACATAAACCTGGTCTCACTCCCAGAGAGTCAAACCCCGACGTTTGGGCACTGACCCCCACAATGGCTCCCGAAGGCCGAGCATGAGATCAGATCCTGATGGGCAGGCATCCATTCACCTCAATTGATCAAATCATCTTTGCTCAACCTTGCCCTTTCTTAGTGTTTTATATATATATTTCATTGTTTTATAATTTCTTACAATAAATCCTTTTTTTTAAAGAAAGCATTTGTATCGTCTCTCGCTGCTCGGCCGAGGGAGGAGAGAGAGAAGTTATCACATACAGTGCTCTTGTTATTCCAGGCTATTACCTCATGTAGTGAGGTGTTGGTTGGAACCGGTGGCTGTATGCGCAGACAAGGCCTCCATTATGCCTGAGAGAACTGGGCTCTTTTCTTCCATGGCCATCAGTTATAAAGCCGGCTTTTCATGCTAATGAAAACATGAGGTTCATATCTGCAAGGACGATTGAGCAACAAGTGACTAGCTCGACACTCGTCGGCCCGATGCGTTTCTGTCGCCGGACTAATTAAAAATTAGACGTGGCAGATAAACCCCTTTTGTGTTATTTTTTCCCCGAAAAGTTGTTAGAAACCGAGGCTCGCCTTGTATCTTATGTTTGCATACTTATTTGTTTGCTCAGGTTGTGTACTCAGGCAGATATTTGCATTGAGGTGAGAGCGGTGAGGCAACAGAGCGAAGCAGAGAAGTGTAAGCAGCCTCGAGGCAGAATCAGGAGAGTGAAAAATAGCTGCTAACAAGCTACCTTTCTGGGAATGAAACCATAATTTTTGTTTCATCACTGCATAATGCTGAAAGTATTTTCTTGTAGAGTGCAGGCCAGACCGTGAGCGAGTCCAAGACACACCGCACGCCAGAATCTTAGAAGTTATAAAGCTTTCAAGCCAATTTCTCATTCAGAGATTTTTGCAAGTTTCTGAGGAGTGGATAAACACGTCTAACCTGGCCATGCAGTCCCAGTGGAAAGGGTGGATTTATTTACCACTGTCCCAAACCCCCCCCCCCCCCCCCCCCTTTCTTATTTTTGCAGCCAGGTCCTGGTTTAGTCCACAGGAACAAAGACGGGTTGTTCGCCCTGAGGTGCTCCTGGTCTATCTAGGTACGAGGCATCGTCGACGCAGGAACTGGGCAGGACTGATGACAGTCTGTATTTGGATACATGCTGAGAGGCCCTTGATCAGGTTGAAGCGCCGTGAAGGTTGAGCTTTGTGCACTCCAAGAATACACTCTTTATACTGCCACATGTAGAAAAAAAAAATATATATACAAGCAGCATTTAAGTTTTACATGTATACCTCGAAAGAAAAGACTTTACTTTTCCTACCATAGGTTCATTATCATCATCACCATGGTTGTCGGTAGAAAGTAAGATTGTTTGTGAAGGATCAATATAGTCCGTAGAAACTTCTGAAACTACTGTTCAGAAAAAAAGCACCTCTGGTCTCGAGCTAATGAGACAGTGTGACGCTGGTCCACAACAGCTCAACACAACATGACAACCTCAGTGCTACCGTTTGGTTCAAGCACTGTGTGACAAAGCCAAGTCGTCTTATGATCGTGGGGCTTGAAGTTGTTGTGGTTTTCACACCAGGGCCAGAAGGAAATTCCTGAAGGTCTCCAGATGACGTGTCAGTTGACTGACATTGGGTGTAGTTGGGCTTGTTGATTCACATAAAAGCCTCTTAGATGTTGTTTATTCATGCAAACATCCGTCGCCCGGCAACGACGTCGGTCCGTGTTGCAAATGCAACACTTTTACAGTAAAGCTCTTAGCTCTTAGCTCTTAGCTCCCTGACAGGTGCACACATTTACCCGTCTAGATCTAGAACAGCTCCTGTCTAAAGGTGTGTACGCCCCAAACGCGAAAGTCAAAGCAGCAGCTAACTGTGTTAGCATAGCCTTACTCCGATCACTCCAATCTCCATTCAGAAAACAAGCATTTTAAAAGACCTAGCAAACTCAATGGCCTCCACATCCCATACATAAACCAAACTGCCAAATTTAAAACGACTGTACTTAAGCCAAACACATGTGTTCGGATGCCCCACCCTCAAATGTGCCGACAGACAAAAATAAAAGACAAATAGCAGATTGGACAGACTGCAAATGAACATAGATCTGAGATCCTTTTGGATAGCTTTTTTGACTGTATTGTCCAACGCACTTGGCAGCCAACTGGCTTATGTCCACGGGGGAATCGGGCCAATGATTTGATCTTTGCATAACAAAGAATCTCAGGAACAGCGAGCCATAATGTAATTACTCCAAGCTGGGAGGGAAGGTTCTTCTTGATGACTTGTATTTTTAAAGCCAAAAATCGCTACAAAACAAATCACAAATTAAATGAGATGGTATGAAGAGGCTGGCCAAAGTCTTGGTGGGTGAAACTGAATCATAAATCCACAGACTTGGAAGATGACACAGCACCTCTTTTGGGAAAGAGGTCTTAATGAGCCAGGTGGAAAAGAAAAGAGAAAACACAAACAGCTCAGTTTGGACCGTGTCCAAAATACCAGGCTAGAGAGAGAGAATGATGCTTATTGTTCATTGTATACCTGCAGAGAGACGGACGTGTAGGAGGGGGAACGGGTTTGGTATTCAGATTTCACCTGTCCTCCACAACCCCTCCATGCCCCGGAGCAGCCATGAATTGGGTTTATTGTGAGGAGCGGGGCAATATGGGAGAGGAGGGCAGACAGTGAGGCCCACTCCGATGAAACCCACATCTGATCTGCAACCCACAAGGCCCGAGCTGCTTGCAACTACTGTGAATACTTCAACTACTAGTGAAGCATTAAGAAGGTCATCAAGGCGCGCTGCAGGTATATAAAAAAGTCCATTTCACACAACCTTACTCAGCAGTTTTCCTATCCCGCCATCTGAAAGCAAACTGGCCAATCACAGCCCAGCATTGGCTCTCCTCTGTAGACTCATGCATTTACGATTTTCCTGTGAATAAAGACGTACCTGGTCTTTGTCTTCTGTCTCGATTGCCAGATGATCTGTCAGCTTCTATCTGTCTCTTTAGTAAGTGAGTCAAATTGATAAGGCGTTATAAAATACAGAATATTTCACGTTTGACCCGAGGGCGGATGAATAAGTGTGAGTGTTGACTGAGTAATGCTCCATCGGGGAGGGTGAGGGGTTTGAAGTGAATCCTATAAGGTATAGGGAGCCAGTGGGGAGATTTGAGTATGGGGGTAACACGAGACCTTCTATGTGACCTTGTGAGGAGTCTGACGGAAGGCATTCTGGATCTCCAGCAGATGATTGAGAGCAGACAACTTATGTCGGCTTCTCTCTGAAATCGATAATATTAATTCTGGGAGTACAGTTAGCGTAGCAGCGTGGGGGCGGGGCTTAGCAAAGGGTCAATTGTGGCCGATTGTTTTACTTTTCTTGAGCACTTTAAAGGCTTCTCATTCACGTTCAGTTCAAATGCTGTTTCTGAAACAGGAAAGTCTTTTCTGGTGAGTCAAAGGTTGACTTGTATTTTCGTTGGACCCACAATGCTGGTAAACCTCCACGTCTAGCAGGCTTTAAGACTACAGTCCATTTGTTTTAGGTGTCCGGTTTCTGTAGATGTGAACTCATGCTGACGTGATGTGGGTTTCGTTGGAAGACGTGACAAAGCTCCAAAGCTCCAAAGCTCCAGACAACACAACAAAACAGCTTAGCCAGGCTAATTATTACTCATCATGACGGGTGGACGGATCGTTTTCATTCACAGGGATACGAGGCTGATAGATGGGCTTTGCAAATTTCAAGAATAGCAATGTACTGAAGGGCTTTTTTAATATTTCATATTTCTTCCGCTAACTAACTCGGCGGCTCCGTAGATACAGGCCGGAAGACTAATGAAAACAATGACAAGATTCTGAAATTGTAACATTTGTCTTCCATTTCACGCCGTGTAACAGAGACACTTGTTAATAACTGTGAGGATGGTTAAGGATTGTGTCTTATTATCGTTTTGTATTCAAATATATCGTCCATGAATCGTTATCTAGATGCGTATGAGATCGTTGTTTGGCTGAGATGCACATCCCTAATCAAAAGTCAACATCTAGTGTCTTCTCCAGAATGATGTTCCCATACTAAACTACATTCTGAACTACGTTTCCCCTAAACGGCTGCAGTGTGTATATGTGATGGTAAATTGAAAACGACTTGTTTGGGGAACATCGTGGTTTGGATGATGGTGATCGCAGTGGCGTTCTCACGACTTGAACACCAGACATATCGTGCATGTGGCTTCCTGTGTCTTGACCTCAAGCTCACCATTCGATTGCAGCGTTCATTTATAAACATAGACGGACTAAAAAAAACGCCGCCAGTCCTCTAGAAAGCGTATTTGACTATGTTTGCATGTCACTATATGGAAACATAATATTTAAAGGAGAGCAGGCTGCAACACAGTGTTAGCACCAATATCTGGCTTCAACATCACAAATATACGAGTTTTGTGACGAGATGAATGGGAAAAGTAGTTTCTCTTATGGTTTTGGAGATACAAACACTTGAGGAGGAAACACAAGTCAGTGAGCTCCATGGACTCTGATCCTAAATGATCCTAAAGGTTAACACTTACGCACATTTCCATCACAACACAGTCAGCTAAGTAGTTGGCCATTTGACATCTCTCTCATGGTGTGCTTTAAAAACCTCCCCGTGAAAGATGGCAGCAGATTAAAGGCTCGAAGTGTTTACTTAGTCGAGACAGAAACATAAACCGCTGCTACGTAACCGACGCCGACTGCCATTACTACACTGCAGCGCCACATCCTCTGTGTTGTATTACTTCTGTATAAACAACGATGCAACGACGGTTCAGCCTGTCGGAGCGCTGGATCATCAACACTGTGACGTAAAGTAGTACACAGGAATCAGACGTCATGCTCAACTGTGCTCGACCTTCATGACCTCCATGACTCTGACACAGCTGGTCATTAATCACTTGAGTAAGAGTATTCTGACAACTGCTTCCACCTCCTCACACTCATTTCATAAACTTCACATCAGTCCTGTTAAGTCATCAGTATTTGGAGCCAGAGAGGGAATTAAAACAGTTTGATGCACTCGGGTCAAGGTGCATTTGGAACAATCCAGGTGAATTCCATCACAACGTACTACCTCGAGGTCCAGAAGTTCCATTAAACTGGTCTCACTGGATCAGAATACTCAGAATTACGCTGTGGAGTTTTCATCATGAACAACCGACAAATCGCATCCTGAAGTCTAAACAACACATTGGACATATTTCTTGCCTCATAAAACCTTTACAAAGCCTTTTAAAATCTTTATATTTATGGATAAAAACAGCCTATTAGAAGCATCATTCTTTTATTCAGGAATACATCATCTTAACAACTTCAAATACACTGCTGGCTTCATGACAAATAAACACAAAACACGGTGGATCATTTGATTTACAGAACAATTTGAGTCTTTGGTATTTTTCTACTCTCAATATAAGAGTAATCTCTGGAATCAATAGCAACGTGGACGCTGTATTTGGATGTGATATCAAGTGGCACTTTTTTCCGATGGCATTTCCTCAAATAACCCGTTATTCTTTTTGGACAAAGGCACTTTTTCAGATTCCATCTGTCGCCAATTAAAAGCTTTCTGGGGTCATTGAAGTCTGACGACGATTAGACTTTATGAAATGATGTGGAAAAGAACCACCTGACCTAGAAGACGCGGAGGTAGGTAGAGCGGGCTCTCTCTCTCGTCAGAAGATCACAAGTTCGAGCCCCGGCTGCTCCAGTCAGGGGAGCGTCCTTGGGCAAGATACTGGACCCTCTAAGACAATGTGTCATCAAGATGGCACCTTGCAAGTGTGTGTGGTTTAAAATAAACAACCTCTGTTAAGTTACAGTTGCATTATTCCCGATCCATTTCTGCAACAACGTATCGAGCTTGCAGAAACGCACAGTGACATCGTCTGTTTATAGGGAAAATGTAATATTTAGATTGACTAATCGGTGAAATTGTTTTTAGATTAATTGATAAGAAAATGTTTTGTTATTGGCAGGTCATGGTCTGTGTTTGAAATATTAACATATCAAGATAGCATAACCAGCATAAATAAATAACAACCACCATCAGTGGACTTTCTTACGCAACGTTACGTTAGAATAGTTTACTTTTCCTTTCACACGACACGGACAGCAGTCACCTGGGTGAAAGTCCTGACCGAACCACCAAGTGGATTGTTTTGCTTGTTGTACGCCGACAACTTTCAATTACAGTCACTGGATATACTACGATGCTTAGCAACATAGCTGTGTTTTGCAGGAACGTACACTGTCTGCATTTTTCTTCTGGCGACCGGGCAGAATAGTAGAGGCAAACAAAATGAAAATACTCGAGTAAAGTGCCTGCATCTCAAAAATTGTGCTCAAGTACAAAGTTTGAGTCGATGTACTTTGATGTAATTTTGCACCTTTTGCCTAACAACATAATAAATACTGGAGCTGATCTCCTCCCCTCATGTTTGCACATACCGGCGTTTTTCCATCAGCTTCTCCTCCAAACACTTTATCAGGATCGGGTCCACTTTGGGGTCAAACTTGTTTGCAAACCAGTGGCCGTAGTTGAGGAGCCAGCGGAGCTCGGCGGCTCCGTAGATGCAGACGCTCCGCATGTGTGTCCCTGTGCATGCTGGGTAAAGGTTTCCTTCTAAATAGTTCCATTTGACTAGTCTCGTCTTACTCCTCAGGTCGGTGATGTCGGCCTCGGACCTGGGAACGTGTCCAGGCACCCCGGGGACCCGAACTAGGGTGGCCCAGAAGTGCTCATCCGGTGAGTACGTGTCAGCGGACCACGACAGAAAGTCCTTCGCCATCCGGCTGCTGCTGACATAATTCACAAAATCCCGGGAGAGGACAAAATACGCACTCCCAATGAACATCTCGATGCCGTCAGGCGGAGCGTCTTTCACCACCGCGGTTCTGACAGGGATGCGGCGGTACTCGTAAGGCACGTTCTTCAGCTCGTGCCGGAAGCCGAAGCGCTGCTTCTTGAGCGTGCTGGGTCGGCTGGACTCCAGCATGTTGCTGCCGTTCAGCTGCTTCAGCTCTGTCACCAGCTCGAGGTTTGACTTGAGGGGGAAGTCCTGGCCACACAGATTGATGACATACCTCCACTTGACCTGCGAGGCCAGCAGGTCAGAGAGGCAGTTGAGGTCGGCATTGAGCCTGCTGATGTGGGCGTATTCCACAGACTCCAACTTTGAGGCGATGAACACATTGGGAGCGCAGCGAGCCAGGTTCTGCATGGCCTTTATGAACGCTGGCGCTGACTTCTGGTCGTAGTGAATGCAGTAGGTGTTGTGAGGCGCGTAGATGGCATGAAGGATGCGCTCCACCATGGGTGCGTTCTTGTGCACCACCAGGGAGTACGCCAACGGGAAGCGCCGCTCTTCGTCAGACACCGGGACGTCGTCGTAGCTCCTCATTCTGACGAACGCCCGACAGTCGGAGGTCAAACTCACCGTGCTGTCATCGTCAACGTCCACGATGACCTTGCGTTTGATCTCCAGGGCCTTGCCCACCTCCACCGGGTCGAGCTCGTAGATGGCGGTGCAGTTGATGTCATACCTGTGGTTGTGGGTTCTGGAGGAGCTGGCCGTGATGCCGTAGGGCTCGATGTAGACGCTGTCCCTCACCGGCACTTTAATGTAGACCAGCTTGAGCAGACAGAGCACCAGCAGAGACAGAGAAACCAGGAAGCACCTGTGTCTCAATCCATGTGTGTAATGGGCACATCTTATTTTCATTCTGGGGAATAAGAAAATCCATGCAAATGAGTGGAATCGTTACAAACAAGTGGCAGAATAACTGTTTTATTACTGTATTACTGTAATGCATGAGGAAACCCAAGCAGATCATTGAAGACTAATGAAGGCTGAAGGCTAATTTGCCTGTCTTTTACAATCCAAACACATCTGTTTATTCAACATGGATGTTTTGTTTAAATGTGTGCTTCTTAAGCAAGTCAGATCAAAGATGAAACAACAAATGAAATTCATGCTTTATGGTCTTTTAAATTACCTTGCTGTCTAAAGTTGTCTTCGCCATGCAAACTTCTCCCACAGTTCCACATAAGGACCTTCATGTAATGAGAAATACGTCTTCAGTGTGAGGAACAAAAAAAACAACACAAAGAAAGCAAAAAGAGAGAAAGGACACAACACTGACACAGCATCAACGGACGGAAATTAATTTGTTCCGATTAGTTTACACAATTTTCAGAATTACGCACCGGACTGCATTTTTTTCTCTCTCTCTTTCTCAAAAAGAAATCACATGATGAAGCAAATCTACCGTTAAATACTCTGCACACGGTTACCTACGTTGCAGGAGAGAGAGAAAACAGCGCGTGGGACGGAGCAGAGAACTCACCACGCGCGTAAAGAAAGTGCCGAGCGGCCGCGAGACCCGTCTGCTACGTCCGGAGCTCCATCGCGGACTGGAGCGACTGGAGGCGAGGGGAGGAAGGGGCGGCGGGGCGGGGAGTGGCCGGACCGCCCGGTCACATCCAGCACATAACCATCACCCGATACATTTACCACCCACTCACTAATGATTAACCGCAGGCTCTCATATCTTTATCACTATGTTGCTCGTGAATGTAACATTTAATTTCCTGCATTCTTGTGAATATTTTACAGTTTATGGTTGAAACCGTTTGTAAAGGCAAAAACACAGAATTAGCTAGCATATAGTTAGCTGATAATATGGAGCTGTAAGGCATTAAAATATGTATTCTCCAGATATACCAGCGTGTCTCAGTTCCCTCCTCGTGTGTGTGTGTGTGTGTGTGTGTGCGTGGGGCGCACGTGGCACCCTAATCACCTCAATGATGCATTCAATAATGTTGATTAATTTAACAAAGCCCTGGACTTTAATGTGTTTCAGGTTCATTTTGTTTTGCTTGTGTTCAAAACTAGATAAAAAATATCGTCTCCCTGCACACCTGTTCTCTTAGATTTACAGAATTAAGTTGTAATATTTTGAGAAGAAATGGTAATACAACAACAATATTGTAATACAAAGAGAATAAAGTCCTGATATTTCAAAAGAATGTCCCGCTTTCAGTTTAAAGAAATGCAAACTCACCGACCGCTCAGGCATAAATCTCTCTATTGTGTGGTAACCTTCAACACAAAATAGCTGCTCCCGCTGATAAAGTGCAGCTCACAGCTGTTTCCTCCAGCTTCCAGAAGCATCCTGGAGGCCAGAGACCGTCGCAGAGACACATAGCTACAGGACTCGCAATAAAATATAACAAATGAATTCTCCAAATCTCAGATTTATTTTGAATAGCGCACTTAAGGTTTTTGCTTCAAACCATTGAGAGAAGTCACTGGATGTAGACGGGAAGTCTCCAGCTCAAACCTTTCACTACACTAAACCAGACACATCAAACAACTGTGTAATCTTTGTTTGGAAATTCAATAACACAAACGTTTTAAGTGCTTTAAGTAAATAGGGAACACTGTTTAGAGATACAGTGGGGAAAAACACACAATACAACTTTTTTTAATCTCCTACAAACAAGAAGAAGTACAAACACAAGAACAAACCCGTGTACTTTGGGAAAGGAACAAAGATAAATGATCCCACTGAATTTTTTTCAGCCCATTAGTGGTTTTTTGATGCGATCGCTCGTCACATTTTACCCACCGTGTGTCCAGATAAACTAGGGGAAGACGTAGACTCATCAAACTCATCAAACACAGTTATGGGCAAAATGATTACAATCATTTCCCCCCCTATTCCCAAAACTCTGAATAGTCTTCCTGCAGGAGCTTCTCCCAGTAACGGTCCATTAAAGCATTTGGCAGCATTTCCCCTTCATCCACTAGATGGATTATCTTGATTTTCATTATCATTGCCTCTGCAGAAAATAGAAGAAGACATTCAAACCGATGCATTTACACACCAAGTCCAATTCCTTAAAATAAATGTAATGAGGCTGTTTGAAACTGATCAGAGAAGCTCCAGGTGAGAGATGTACGATGCAGGCGATTAATTATTGACATGGAAAAGGCCACGCTTCAGTGGCTGCCCTCTTTATTTGTGTGAGTTGGTGTGAAGGAAATGTCAAAGGCAGGATGTATGTGAAGGGGGGGGGGCAGACAGGAATAACAGACCTGTTGTCAGCACCTCCTCAGAAGAACCAGCCTTGTGTTGAACATCGTCACGACTTTGTGGTTTGATTCCTCCAGCCTCTGCGTTCAATAAGTAATAAGACAAAGGTTTGTCTCTGAACATCACCTGAGCAAACAGTGGAAGGAGTTCATCAGGAATAACACCACTCACACGTACGTTCATAGATGATGACTTATTAACGAGAGTATTATAGTGTTGCCGGCTGGGAAATGTGAAACCCTGACAGCCTATCAAATGTCTTTAAATTGGCCTCTGTAGCACTACGCTATTTTTAATTTTCTCAATGAGATGGAAGATGAGGGGCAGCAGGAGGAGGACTCTGTGTGCTGGTGCACGGCTCTACTGTGAACACTCAATAATTTACAGCTAAATGCGGTGTCCTGTCCTGTCTCCACAGACCCCTGCTGGCAGGCAGGAAACAGCAGACGCATGAACCTTGTTCCACTAACCGATTAGGAAGGAAAAGAGTCTGTGGGAGGTGGAACTTAATCATCCTAGATTCATATATTATCAATATCATTTAGGTATTTTACCATACTTTCTATTTTGTGAATGTTTATTTTTTTTATTTTAGCTACCCGAAGTTTTTTCCCCAAGTCCCAAGAATTAATGAAATGTGGGTCTCATCGTCTTCCTGGGTGAGATCAAAGGGAGAAGAGGAGGAACACCGGTGCCTCCGTGTAAAGTCTGTAATGTTTGTTCTCTTTGTGCCAGCGCAGGTTTTCTGTGGCTGATTGGCGGCCTGTGCCATCTCATTTGAACGGGATAAAATCTAATTTTTGTCCCGAGGGCAGTGCTTAATTGAGTTTCTCTTATGGGAACATGAATGGATAACATTTTTATCTGATGGTATGATGGGCCGGAAAGGTCACTGCCAACAACACATTGGGACAAGATGAATATAAAAATAGCGGTGCATCTCGCTCCGAACCAAAATGTTGTACAAATGGATAAAAATGACCAGAATTTTAAAAAACGCAGCTCGTGGTTAAGGTGCTTACCAAATACTGATTGCAATATCCCTGGTGACCTGCGTTGCATGTCATTCGCCCAATTGAGCTTGCTGGGATGGAAGAAGACTCTTTTTTTTCTCTATGCAGTGCTACTGTCTGTCTGGATATCTGGGCCCTTTTATTGTGTCTTAGAATGCAAAGCCAACACAATTTCTCTTTTCTGCAGCCATTCCTTTGTTTTGAGGGCAGAGGTGAGATCAAGCAGCCTGGTGTCTAACCTTGTCCCAGGTGTACGTGGAGCCGACAGGGATGTTGTTCCCGAGGATAGACTCCAGCCAGCGTTCTGGAACCCGGTGAGTCCGGCCTTTTCCGTCCATTATCGAGCCGTCAGCCAGCACATGAGCAAGGTGGCAGTGACCCTACGACAGCGGTACTATTAAAAACAGCCTATCTAGCCACTGTTGCTGTAAAATATATATTTATTGCATTTTTAGAACAAAGTGCAGAGGGACACCTGCATCGCACAATGGCAGTAATGCATAGTGGCACATAATGGCACTCACTGCAATTCCAGACAGACTTGTGATAGCTCCAAATACACTGAACAACAATGTGAACACTTTTGTTTTTTCTCTCCAATTTTTCCATCTAGGTTTGAAGACTTGTTCTACATACAAAAAAAGGCCTATTTCTCTCAAAATGTGATCACAAATATGTGTTAGTGAGCACTATTCCTTTGCCGAGATAATCCGTCCACCTGACAGGTCCGTCATGTCAAGATGCTGATTAGAAGGCATGATTATTGCACAGGCGTGCCTAAGGCGGATCACAATTAATATCCAATTCACAGGCAACGGCTCTGGTGGACCTTGCTGCAGTCAGCATGCCAATTACACACTCCATCAACACTTGCTCTGATGCATTGGTCTGTGTGATAAAACGGCACATTTTAAAGTGGCCTTTTATTGTGACAGCAAGAGGCACACCTCACACATCAGCTTCTTGATAGGACACACCTGTAAAGTGGATGGATTATCTCAGCAAAGGACAAGGGCTCAATAACAGATTTAAACACGTGAACAAAATTTTCAGAGATTTTTTTTTCCAGTGTATGTGCCCGTGGATTAATAATTTTCATGGGCTTTCATGAAATGTTATAAAATTCTGTAGACAAATATCTATATCTATATTAAAGGTGCTAAATTTGAAAGTCTGAGCATCAACACAGAGCTAAATACTAGCTGCTATGTAATGATACAGTGGAGTAATGTCTGCCCAGGCAGAGAATGAGGCTCACTGTAATAAAGAAAATGTAATCATTACCTTTCCTGTCATTAGGGAAGACATTTGATTGATTTGTTCAGGTTGTTTGACGAGAACAAGCAGTTACGCGTGCATTCAATCCGTTTTATGAGAAGAGCTTTGCCTTACCTTCAACAACAGCCGTAGAACACTCCCAGACGGCACGACTCCCCTCTGCATGAGCCGAGAGAGATGCACGCCGTTGTCTTCAGCTTGCGTCTGTATCAGTGCATCATTTCCTCTCATATGAAAGCTGATGCGTTGTAAAGTGTTTCCGGGTTGTGGGGCCAGTGTGGAAGCTGCGGAGTCATCTGACACAACTGCACCGCCTGGATGGTTGGCAGTGGAAAGTTTGGCCTTCGCGGTTTCATACACCTCCTCCAAATGCATCTGCTTACGGAGGATCTCCACAATGGTCCTCTGGCGGGAAGCGAGGGTGATGAGTTTACTTTTCGACACGCATTGCCAAAGGGACTTAGGCACACTCCTGCACAGAAAATCACACAAGGCTGCTGTTAATTAGATCCGTGGTGTGCCGGCGCAGTGAGAATAACCCACCTTTAGGTCGACAGTTGTTCCATTACTGTTTAGAGTAATGACGGCATCAAAGCAACAGATAGCACAGTTTTACGGCGTGTAACAACAGATGACAGTGAACAAAGACGAGGAAGACAAAGAGAGGTTCAGAGTTCTGACCTTTATACTTCCACCAGATAAGAATAAAGGCAGCTCAAAAACAATAAAAACACAATAAAACGAGCACAAGTATCTTGATATAAAAATTTCCAACCACCACTGCAAAACCTGCGTTTTATTTTATATTCCTACATTTTACTGCCATGTCATAAATCCCCAGTTTAACACCATTATCTAATCCACTTTTTGGAAGTTCAGTACTCACAAAAAGTTAGGGATATTTGGCTTTCAGGCGGAATTTATGGAAAATGTAAAGAGTTCACACTACAGTGATAATATATCATGAAAGTAAGGCATTTAAGTAGAAGCATGCAATGGTGATTTCCTCATTTCAAACAATTTATTGAAACAAAAGTAAGCAGCAGTGGTGGTTATACCACGTTAAAAAATATTAATGTCTCAATAACTTGTCATGGGGCCAAAGGGCGTCCACTTCTCTGCCTTTCTGGGACTCTACCCATCTCTCTGTATCTCTGTAGCAACCTGCTGATGACACTGTGACACTCTCAGCTCAGTGGCCACTTTCCTCTTGATCACTTGTTAGGTGTTGTCTTGGTCTCATAATGTCAAAATGTGAACAGCATGATGAAGAGGACTGTTTTAATACCAATTCTAATTGAACCAGGACATTGATTGGTCGATTCAAGGATCAAGCATCTGTCGTGAATGTTGCTGTTCAGCTCCTTGAGAAGAGAAAGTTGTGCAAAAAGTAAGGACGCACTGAACAGTTGGACTTGTGAATTCAAACGTTTAGAGAAGGTAAAATGAAGTTCACCTGTAAAGGTTATAATGCATTTTACGTTCATCATGAAATTTCACCTGAAAGCCGAATATCCTTAACTTTTTGTGAGTAGTGTAAAAGAGTCCTCTTCACTCGGTAAAAATTATGTAATTTTGCCATGTTCTGAAAACGGAAGCATTGTGTAACACCATGTCGTTCGGCTCGCAATGCTTCAACTTAAGTCAAGGATGAGAGAACTTCCCGAACTGACCGGTATTTTTGGGCAAGTTTATCCTTCTCTGATTGCTGCTGGGTGAGCGCATCAACCAGCACATTCTCGATCTGTGTGAGGGCGGTTTGATATCTGCCTGAAAAACAGCAAACAAATCAAGAATATTTAAGAGTGTCCTGTATTTCAACCAAGCGGACAACATTTTGACCTCATTTGCATTAGTATTACCAGGTGGATATGCTGTAATCTTATGTGTGCTTCTCTTCAAACATGAACATGTAAATGGATATCTTTTCTGCTGTCAGTGAAGCTCTACCTGCATCCTCGGGACTTGTCAGAGGCCAAGTCGAAATTTCTCTTTGTTTCCTCCCCATCTCCTCCAAAACTACCGTTATGGCCTCTGAATGACTCGGCTATAAATACAAAATATTCAAAAACTGATTTTGTGAAACATTCACAATAAAAGCTGCAAAAGCAGAGAGCCTTTCGACATGCTGCAAGCGAAGGATGCCATGAAATGATTGGACTTGTACCAAGAAGTAAAAAGATCTCAACTGACACAAATGCACACTTGAGTCTAAAAGGCGTTCAAAGTGTAAAAAGCACTCACACCCCTCCTTATCTGAATGTCACCAGGCTCTCTGGCACCGTCTCTGTCACCTGATTCTCCAGATTGTGCATTTGCCATGTCGTTGCAGCCGAGCCGTACGCTGCCGTGGCAGGAGTGCCGCCTGTGGCAGTAAGTCTCTGAAGATGTGGCACCTGAAAGAATCCTGAACTCAAGACCTCAACTGAACTCACCGCTCTTGAAATAAGAAATGGATCCAACACAGTTCACACGTAGATTTTTGACACACTTGCTGTAGCTCTGCTCATGGATGAGGAGAAAAAAGGCCCTTTAAAAAGGAGATTTGGGGTTCATGACATACTGATAAAATATATAGTTCATTAAAAACAATAAATACAAACCTTTAATTGTCATAGGTCCTACTACATCTACCACCATCAAAAAAGAAAGGAATTGTTTAAGTGGTTAAGCCCGCCTCTTGCTAGATTTTGATTGCCTTCCTGGCCTTAGTGTCATATTGACGAGTGCTGCGATTCCACGCCTGGTGCTGAAAAGTTGAGAATATTGTAACTTTAATGCCTATCTAAAAACGCAACGCTGGACGCCAGCTGTGCCACAGCGTAGGAAATCAATGGTTTTGTGGGTGATGTGTTGTCTGTGTGAGCGGACCCTTAGTATGTATGCTGGTTTACTAGTAAGATGGTTTTAGTGCACTGCTGGCCAGTCTAGTCAATAAGGAGGAAGCCACACCAATCGCTAAACCCAGCCACTTATTTGAAAGAGGAAGTGGTCGAAGGCACCATGAGAACCTAACAAAGTGGAAGTAAGTCCAGAACTGCTGATAAGCTCAGATAACAACCAAGAGCCACTATTGCTGCTGGGGAAGCAGCATCTCTCCATAGCAACAGCCCAGACAGCATGTGTCAATATTGAATTAAAATATGCACATAAAACAATACGTTTAACAGATCAGTATTTCTGGTGCCGACTAGCGCAGGTAGCAACGTTTAATTAACTAGTCGACTAATCAGTAGTGTTTGGTTAGGATCCCCTGCACCCACCAAATTTAGGGGGAATTATATAATTCCATAATCCACTGCAGTGAAAAATCAATTCAAAATAGCCAGACACTTCTTCAACTACTCTGCCAACATTACTCAACTTTTATTTACTCACGTTACTGTCCGTCAGTTCGCTCAAAGCGTTCAGAAATACGACTGCTTCATCATGCTCATTTGGCTATTTGCATTTGTTGTTGGCAACCATTGTAAGCACACATCGTTGCTGTGTGCTCCAAGAACGAAACTATGTTCATAGCCATAATTCAAGACTAGAGGGGGCGAGTGTTGATACTCAGTCTTTCACTGGAGTATAATATCCTTTGGTGGAAAATGCATTAGCTGATTTTTTTTAGACAATTTACTATGACTCATATTTTCAGTATATCGAAAATAAAAAGGCTCGGATCACATTTGTGTGGATGTGTAAGGTATCTCACCTGGTTGTCTGTGTTGTGCCGGTGCCTCACAAGGTTGCTCAGTCACAACAGAAGAGAGCAGCTCTTTGATGTCGTCCTCCTTTGCCATGTCGAGTGCACTGAGGCCGCCGACATTCCTGTCGCTGGCGTTCGACCCGTACTGGAGGAGAAGCTTCACTACCTACACAACACACATGACAGGGACGTGGAACCTCCAACAGCTTGTGGATTTTGATATTGTGCACTTATTATGCTGTCAATGCTCCTGTGTTCACTGCAGACCTTTCATTACAAAATCTAATAAGTGATTAACATGATTAAGCGTTCTGAAAACCGCAGCTGATCAAAGTCTGAAAAGGTCCTCTTGTCCAAGTGATGTTAAAAAAGATACCTGATTTGCAGGACTGATTAGTGCCTGACACTGCAGTCACGCTGGAATGTTCATTTTATTTTACAACTAGTAAAACATGGCAGATATCACCCAGTATTAACACATGCATCATAAGAATTGCAGTAAGATTTCACAGAGCATTAGCGTGTATTTTAACACATTCTCCATCTGTCACAGTCCTTTTATAACGTATACTGGGTATCACTGGGTAAACTTTTATTGTAATTGACTTTATATGCATAATGAGCATGTTGGGACATTCACTGCATTTTGTCTGGCCAGAGGCGGTAATGTGAGTCTGTCTAGGTCAGACGTGGCTGGAACAAAAGCACATCTTACTTAAGGAGAAAAGAGGCAGTAAGAAAAGGGACAGTTACACGGGTGTCCAATTCTTCTCTGTAAACCCCAGGGATACATTCTTCAGATAGACACACTGCGTTACCTTTGAACAAGAGGCTAGTCTGCAAGTTGGTTCTCCATAGAAATGTGGAAAAGTGTTTTTATTAAAACTGTACTCTCCATTTTAAAAGTCTCAGTCAGAGTTTCTCCATCACCTGATAGTTTGCAGTGCACACAGCATCGTGTAGAGCCGTGACGCCGTCGGAGCTTCGAGCGTTAACGTTAGCACCGGCCTTCAGCAGCTCCTCAACCACCGCTTCGCCTCCCACAGCAGAAGCCTCATGGAGCGCCGTCCAGCCTAACGATTCAAGTTCAGGGTTTTTAGTGTGTGATGGTTAATAATTGTGTTAACACATTTAAAATGTAGACGTGATCGAGTGTCTAAGCTGTGACAAACCTGCGTAATCCGCAGCGTTGACGCTGATCCCGGCTTGAATGAGCCCTTTGACTAGAGCCAGATCTTCCCTCCTGCAGGCTCTGTGCAGAAGAGTCTCTCCCTTTTCGTTCCTCTTGTTGAGGGTTTTCACACTTTGTGGGACCTTTGCTGCTTTGAAGATGATTAAAAAGATATGATATATATATGATATATGATATGTAAAAAAGAAAATTAACATAAAACACGACAAGTCAGAGGGAAAGGTACTTTCAATGACAGTGGTCAAACTGTAAACATGTGTGATGGATTTTCTTGTTAAAACCAAACAATCCAAACTGCTTTTTTTTAGCCCTGCAAATGTGCAAAAGAAGCTTCGATTCATCAAAGCTGCACATTTTCCGAAAGCATTGCAGTGTGGGTTTGGTGAGGCCACCTCCACCATCTATCACAGCGCCCTCTGCTTGTGAATGCGAGTCATTGAATCATGCTTCTAGAATGTAATAGGGGACTACGCATTCATATTTCAGATCTTTATTTGATAGTAGATTGATTTAATTCCTCTCGTTCACAGGCTCTTTTTTTAATGATACTTAACAAAGAATGTTTTGCGATATGACCAGATGAAGTGATTCAGGAAATGTTTCTTGTAAAAAACTTGAATAATATGGTATCTAGTAATAAAAACAGAAAACTTCAGGAACATGCTGTCATGATGGGAGTAATAGGCTGCTGTAAGCTGATGTGTCAGTAGTTTCTAACTTATAATCACCAGATTGAGTTGTAGAATCAGCACGGCCCGCTGCAGACTGGCTACAGCTGGATAGCCCTGAGTCAGGTGGTTCCAGTCGATTCATCTCCATCTCCACTTTCTTTTTCTGCTCCTTGTTGCCAAATTGCGAACCTAAATCACTGATGTCCATGTCCTCGGCTGCCCCTCTGCTTCTCCAGCCTTTGAGATCGCACAACAGGCTTATGGAGTCATCGTCAGAAGTTAACGCGTCGCCATCACTCTCATGCAGCTGATTACAGCCGTCAGTCATCTCCACAATATCTCTGGAAGAGAGACACACATTACAGAGGTGACAGTCATACCATGACACTGTGAAGGTACTTCCACATTCCTCAAACACCATTCTTCCCAAACCCAGTGAATCAGGAGTCTACCTTAACACATCCCACATTGGTTGGTAAACAGCCAAGCCAAGCTGCAGAGCAACGAAGCCAAGTTAGCCCTGAGCTAACTAAACTCTGCAGGAGAACTAATGACTGAAGCCAGGTTCTTGCAATCTTGAACACAGTACAGCAGAGACTGCTGGTTTATGCACCACAACACACTGACATTCCCTTTAAGTTAGCAAGGCAAAGCAAAGTAACTCTCTGTCTGACTGTCAACATAACATTAAGTGTACATTTGCACAGAATAATGGTATATCAGTACAATGTTGTACTTAAATGTATTGATGTACTTATTCCATTCACTGAGCTTTGTTGTTGTGGTATCTTGAAGTCCTGTTTCCTTTCTGCCTTTAAAATGTTTTGAGCTAGCTTACATAATGGCTTGCCAAATGTCCTTTCCCACTCTCTTTAATTCCATTATGTTGGGTATATTTCAGGTCTCAGGGGTATCAGGGGGAGGAACATTACTACTAGGGGAAGGGACTTAAAGCACTTATATTCCAGCCTGTGTTCCTCTGATTCAGCTTTTGTTACCCAGCCAAAGCCATTACCTCGGAATCTGATGTTGTCCCAGCATTCCTGAACTACACTCTGAGTAGGGTTTTCATTACCACATCCTCACAGACGGCTCCAGTTATAATAGTAATACATTTTATTTATAAAGCACTTTTCATAGTACGCAGTACAGTGGTAAACACAGTTAAAATAGAAACAAAACTGCCTTGGTATTCTCTCAGTAACTTTGTATCATATCATCATTGGGGCGAAGAAAAGAGACTACATTCCTCTGCATTAGACAGACAACAAAGGTGTCACCAATAGCATCTGTTGCAGTGTGCAGCCACTAGAGGGAGCGTTAGTGTCGTTGCTGAGGCCACAGTGAGTCCCAGATTTAGGTTTAATTTTGGCAAACTGCACTCAACAGAAGTCTGACATGAAAACAACAGGAGATATTCACTTTGAATGATGAGACGTATCTTGATTTAATTTTTTCAATATTTCATAAATGGTTTACTTCTAATTTGGTCTAAAATGACCACCTGACACATCAGACCCACCTGGGAGTGCAAAGGGAATCGTACAAATACATATAAATGTGAAAAGTATTGTTGAAATCACCACACTTTACACTTGCTTAATGCTGTAATACTTTAACAACAATGCTTTCACAAAAATATGTTTTAGAAAAGGCATGTATATAATGTAATAACATTTCAAACCATTTAATTAAACCATTTAATAAATCAAAAATAATGAATCAATAACGATAAAGACATACAGACACACACGCACCTAAACAAGCTGTACTGTATTTATTCTGTAGCAAAGCACGCACAAATGTCAAGTGAATGCTACTCTACATGAGTAAAAGAGGAAAAAGACAATTGTTTATGATAATCATCGGCTAATAGTGATTTGACTTGGTCGATTGATCACCACAAGTGGTTTCCACTGTATATGGGAATATCTTCTTTGTAAATACACTTTGTTTTTCTGTTGAGCTATCCTGAATCATGTAATGACGATGATAAATAAATACTTTAATGTGGAGTTTCTGAGTTGAGTAAGGATCTGTGGTTCAGCCCAGTCAGTGTCTTTTATTTAAGCTAATTGTCACATTTATAATACAGCTACACTGGCTGAATTATTAATGTGCTGTATTATAAATGTAGCTAGCTAACTTGATGTTGACAGTTAAGCTTACAGTCAGATTGGCTAACCAGCCTCTGTTACCTGCTTTTAAACATTGTGACCCCTATCTAAAAACAACGGGGTCACCACATACAGGACTATAGACTCCTACATGTTGTGAACCGAGCTAACTTTGCTAGCTAAAGGCTAGCTACAATATAGTTTACTCGTAAGTTCAGTTCGCGTTGACGTAAAACGAGAAACGTCTGACATGATTACCATGTTAACAGATATTGTGTACGTTATAAACTCACCTGTCGAAATAAGGTTGGAGGCCTTTCTCCGTGGCTTCACAAACGCGCAAAAGTCGGTGGGTTGCGGCCTTTACTGCGGGACGCTGGGTGGCGCGAAAACACTGCGCCGCCGTTTAATGCTGCCTTCACGTGCTATTCGAAGTATAGTAAATACGAGCTGCCGCCTCGGGAATTTGCGCATGTCATCACATCGTAAATACGGCTGGGGTCAACTCGGAGATAATTTACTAGAATGTATAATAATCTTTCAACATGGCGGAGTACAGATTCAGTAATGGATGGTACGTAGTTATTTTAACAGTGCAACAAGTATTAGCTGTTTCCTAGTTTTAATCTGTTTAAGTCTGGAAATACATCCAATAAAACAAACAAGAGTCAAACAAATCATTCGCACAGGTACATCTGTGCTGCAGCTTCAGGTAAATACACTTTATTAGGATTGCCAAATACATTTGCAGAATCTCTTCCAAAGTCATTTAATTAAGATGTATATCTGCAGTACACCTTGGAGCCACACGAGGGAGCCTGAATGTTGTATTCTTCAAATAATTGTGTCCTATTTATAACATTGAATCTAATGTGAAAGGCTAACATACAATCTGTTTACTGTTTTACTGATCAGGGGGGGAATATGAGAGCCTGCATGCATAAACCTGTAGTTGTTGTATATCAAACACTGAAATAGCTCAAAATGGCTTCAAGGTAATATATAAGGTGATGGCAGGAGAAAAGTTTGGGGAAACACTGTGCAGTGTTTGCTATTAAAGGGACAGCGTGTATTTTCTGTTGTGCAGCGCATTGAAAGTATGGTGCGGACACGTGTTTGCTGTGAAATGTGGTATGCAGTAATCAATGTATGTGCTCGTACATTACACTTTGGACTTGAAGCTGGTACATTGTGTTTGCTTCTTTTCCTTTGCTTGTGTTTGCTTCTCCTCTTTTTCTTTCTATCTCCCCTTACAGCTGAAATAGAGATGTATAGAGATGTATCTGACAATCATTAAAATACACATAATACTACACCTGAACACAATCATCACTAACCTTTTTATAAAAAAAAAAAATTGCACTAAAAATTAAACAACGCCACAGACTTTTTTCCATCGTGATTCTCCCATGGTGCACCTCTGGCAAAAGAAACGTTGAGTTACATTCAAGTTTTGTGTAGGCCCCATTGTGACGGACTATTTGCTCACCATTTCTTCATAGCCTGTTTAATCTGCTTCGGTTCCAGAGATACTGGACGTTTTTGTAGTGGAGTGGAGAAAGCATTTCAACATTTTGTTTAAATACAGCAGCCTATTGAGTAAATGCACGTATGGACTTTGTTGCACCTGCACACAGGAAACCTTAAGGCTCCTGGCAGAAATGAGATACGACGGAGAACACCTGAACATGCATCGCAGTGACCTGGTTTCCCCTCAAAACCTGCAATTACATGCATGTCTTGGTTTACTTGGAAGAGAAGGAGGCTGCACTGCATGGAGTGGTATTTCCTTTCAACAAGTGACACGTTCCTTGCCTCACTTCTTTGCAGATACAGACAGAGTATGTCGACATGTAGTTGTGGACCAAAGCGTTGGAGGGAATTATTTGGCCTGATGGTGGCACCAGACTAAAGATAAACTCTTAGTAATCAGCCATCATCCATCGTGGTTACAGTCCTCTCCATGTGTACAGACCAGCGATCACACATCTCTGAAGTGCAATTTCTGGAATTTACTGTACTGAACAACCGGTTCAGCCTTGAACCTAAACCACTTAGACCTTGAATGAACAGTGGCCATGAACCATTATGTAAGGAGAATCCCATTCCGCACGTGAACATGTAGTTTTTTCCCCTGCACCACTCTGTAGAGTACAAATGTGTGTATATGCCTATACAGCTATACAGTTGTGAAAATGTATGTACGCTCTAACCATAAACATTTAGTCCGCTCTGAAAAATATGCTTGTTTTTGCTATATGTCATTGCTTCGCTCTATCCTTTATGCATAATATCATAACAGTATGGTAAACAAAAGACCTGTTATTGCTGGGGATTAAAGCCAATACACACACACACACACACACACACACACACACACACAAAGATGCATACATCTTCACATTCAACGGTTAATCAATACATCTATAAACACAACAACAACAAACGTATAAATCACACAGCGGGTTGTGCGAAGGTACAGTTTTGAACGAAGAATGAGGAAAATAGAGTATATTTATTATTGGGAAGACCTGCATTTTCTTATAAAATAGCAGATATATGATATTTTGGGGTTACACTTAGACCAGGTTTGAGTGCCTGCAAAAGGATCCTGGCTACACCACTTGTAAGAGCAGAACTAAACTCAAAGAAAACTCACAGAAAGGAAAAAACCTTATTAGTGTAACCTACACAATACTGTGAAATGTGATGCAGGCTAATGTCTACAGTGATAAAACAGCTGCAATAGAATAAAGTAAAAAAAAAAAGAAAAAAGTTTGAGTTAATGTGTATCAAGCTACTCATCTATGAGGGAAACCAATACTCCAGCAACTAACCCACTCCCTCAACAAGCTATAGGCTCCCTGTTCAACCTTCTGAGTCTGTCTGGTGGCGAGATTAGGCGTCCTCGCTCTGGCCATGCCCCCGTTACTGCTGTCGCCTAGGAAACGGGGCGTGGACAACACGCTCGCGGAGCAGGTGACCGACGTGATTGGCTCAGGCGTCGGATGATGCAGAAGCGTGCCATCGTTCCATCGGTCCTTGTCTGCGCGGCGGAGGGGGCACAGCGTGCGTCGGCGAGACCGGTATTCTGTGCTGCACACCGGGAGCCTGGAATCTGCTCCCTCTTCCCTCTCACACTCACACCCGCTTAAGGTAAGTCCGATATCATTTTAATAAAGATGTATAACGCTTATGTGAGTCGCCATTATACATAAAGATGCGCAACACTGACGTCTGAATGCAGTCTGACGCGCGCCGACGTCAGAATAGACCGTATAGCCGCGGTAAAGCCGCAACGTGATCAGCAGACATTGATAGGATGGCTGCGACACGAACTGTAAAAAAGTCATTTTAATAAGCAGCATGAGCATTTCATCTACAGAGGGTTATCTTACCCCCAAACGTTCATATCATATATATATAAATATGGAGTAATGATCAATTTTTGGGTTATAAATGAAAAATTAAATTATGTGGTTTCTATTTTATTTTTTCAAACCAGTGGACGCAGTTGGAATTATGTCAAATTGCGTTAAAGTAATTAATTTAAGAAAATATTTTGATGATAATAAAAAAGTAAAAGGGGAACACCGCCTGAATTATGAATTTAAATATTTTCTGCATAAACCTAAAGTTTCATCGACATTCATGAACATGAGCTAATCTCTCTCAAAGCCAGAAAGTAAGTCTCCAAATTTATGAAGGATCAAGTTTTGAGCTGTTTGATGGAAAATGGTTTTGTCTTTTTATTTAGACCCAAATTATCTTCTTTCTATTGTCCTGTTCTCAGATGATAAACACTAAATGTACTCGGATCATTCTTCAGTGTCATTTTTAAGTCTTTTACGTTTTAACATTCAAAAATTAAGAATGATTTTATTCAATCATGTTACATTTGTGATTTAAATGATATTTTTTGTGATTTAGCTGATATGACATGATATTTTTTGTGATTTAGCTGTATCGTCTTGAAATCATTTCCTATTTCGGGCTCGATGTCTGTTGAGGACAAGTCTACTTTTGTCTGCGTGACATGTTCTACCTGCTCTGCAGTGATTACATAGTTGTCTGCCACAACAATGTTTGAATGGTCTTTACCCACAATGCACCTTATTATTCCACTATGAAATGAGTGACAGTCGGAGGATTGCAGAACTGCATTGGCATTTCTGTCATCCGGGCGTCCCTCAATGTTGAAGTGTAAAGTAAATAAATGTCGGATCTCTGACGTGACTAATGGTGTGAACGCTTCCGTTGCTCCACGGTGTTGAGTAAAATTTGCCCTTCCAGCTTCTCCCAGCTCACGTTGCTCTGCTTGTATTGTTCGGCAGCTCCGTTTGCACCATGCTGACCCGCCTGTTCCGCATGCACGGCCTCCTGGTGGCCTCCCATCCCTGGGAGGTGATCGTTGGGACGGTCACCCTCACCATCTGCATGATGTCCATGAACATGTTCACCGGCAACGACCAGATCTGTGGCTGGAACTTTGACTGCCCCAAAACCGAGGAGGTGAGTGAATTGTAAAGTCAAAACGTCTCGGGACCGTCCTCCCACTCACAATTCAGGTCGTATGTCACGCTGACATGACAGAATGAATGCGTTTACTAACCACACATCTCTGTCCAAGAGCTCTTATCTCCATTAAAAATGACATTTTAGCAGCGGTAGAGCCATGACCATAGGACACATCTCTACAACAACTTGATGGATTGCCATGAAACTTGGAGAGTCCATGTCTCTGGCATTCCCCTGATGTGTCGTCACACTGCCGTCTTCACCTCCATCACAATACTCAATACTCCTTTTTTTGTTTTCTTTTCACAGCAAATCCTGAGCAGTGACATCATCATCCTGACCATCACACGCTGCATCGCCATCGTCTATATTTACTTCCAGTTCCAGAACTTGAGACAACTCGGCTCCAAATACATTTTAGGTAAAATATCGATGTGTACACATTGCTGTCCAGAGAGGAAGTAGATCTGTTTTTCTAAAATGCACCCCCCCTCCCCCCCTCTCTCACAGGCATTGCCGGCCTTTTCACCATCTTCTCCAGCTTCGTGTTCAGCACCGTGGTCATTCACTTCCTCGGTAAAGAGCTCACGGGCCTCAAGTAAGGACCAACTCCGCATGCGCGCATGTCTTTTCTCACCAGTGTCTTTTAAAAAAACTCCTGCTGATTGTTCCTTGTGTCCCCCAGTGAGGCTCTGCCGTTCTTCCTGCTCCTCATCGACCTATCCAAGGCGTGCGCCCTCGCCAAGTACGCATTGAGCTCCAGTTCTCAGGTACGAAGAGACGGTCACTCTTCATATTTTTGAAATAGTTGACATGAAATCCAGCGGGTAGTCCTGACTGGAATATTGTGCTCCTGACCTTTTTTCAGGATGAAGTGAGGGACAACATCGGCCGTGGCATGGCGGTGCTGGGACCCACCTTCACTCTGGACGCCCTGGTGGAGTGCCTGGTGATCGGCGTGGGAACCATGTCGGGTACGTGCTGCCGCTTGTGTCATTACACCGCGGCCAAGCTATTTAGCTTTGAGCTGCACTCTGATGAACATGAGCGGTGGGATTTGGGAATTCTCCACCTGAGCCTCCGTCTCGTGTCTTCCAGGTGTGCGCCAGCTGGAAATCATGTGTTGCTTCGGCTGCATGTCCGTCTTGGCCAACTACTTTGTGTTCATGACGTTCTTCCCGGCGTGCGTCTCCCTGGTGCTGGAGGTAAGGCTACAGTATTTCAGTGTGTGTGTGTGTGTGTGTGTGTGTGTGTGTGTGTGTGTGAATGTAAGTTTGATAGACCGCGATGTGTTTTCTTGGTGTAGTTGTCCCGTGAGAGTCAGGAGGGCCATCCCATCTGGCAGCTGAGCCACTTCTCCAGAGTGATGGAGGAGGAGGAGGACAACAAGCCCAACCCTGTAACCCAGAGAGTCAAAATGATCATGGTAACGCCACCGCTTCCTTTGCTTCGTTGTTTTCATGCGGATAGGAGTGTGATTTCTAATCCCCCTTGCTCTCCGTCTGCAGTCTCTGGGCCTGGTGATGGTTCACGCCCACAGCCGCTGGATCGCTGAGCCGCTGTCCATCAACACCACGGTCGGCGTCCCACGGGTCGGCATGGAGCTGGACCACCTCTCGCCCCGGAGGATTGAGCCAGAGACACCGCTTTGGCACTTCTACCTCGGCAGGTGAGGCTCGTGATGCGCTTTTAACTCCCACGTTTCGCATGATGTAGATGTAGGCATATTTGCTAAATGACATGATGTTTCTGACTTTGACACCATGAAGTCTGGAAATCACACAGAGCTAAAAGTGTCGTGTGTGAGAGTGTGTGTTAATGAGAACATCAAGGTGTATATTTGGGACATATTTTGTGTAAAAAATCACTAATATAACTCCGTGCTGTCTCTTCCCCTGCAGGATGATAACGATGGACATCGAGCAGGTGATCTGTCTCACCTTGGCCCTGCTGCTGGCTATCAAGTACATCTTCTTTGAGCAGGTTGAGATGGAGTCTACGCTGTCGCTGAAGAACCCCATCACCATGTCCGCCCCCGTCCTGGCCCCACGTCGGCCCGCCGAGACCTGCTGCAGGAAGGAGCCCTGCCCTCCCCGAGTCCCTGCCGCCGCCCCTGCCCCGAGCGTGGCGGCCCCGGCGCCTGCCGACAAGGTGGCAAAAGGTGCGTTTGTGTCCGGCGATGCAGCAGATAGACTTGTGTAGTGCTGCGGTTTCCAACTCTGCGTTGTTTCCCCTAGATGAGGTCATTCGGCCGTTGTCTGCCCCGGCCGCTGATCCCACGCCAAAGAACTGCTTTGTCATTGGGGACAAAGAGGAGGGGCCCGGGTCTGAGATGGACCAGCCGAGCCTCCCCCCAAACCGCAGAGACCTGGACGAATGTGTTGCCATCCTCAACAACCCCGAGGTAAGACATTACGCCGCTTTCACTGCCGATTACTGTGCTGAGCTGTTACGTCACCGCGGCCCGAGCGTCCGAGCTCCCCATGGTGTCCGTTTCCAACCGCCGAGTCATGTCCCGCCAACAAGACCGCGAAGCTCGAGGCGGTGTGTGATTTAACTACGTTGTAATGAGCTTAGTCACTCCACTCTCTCTCTCTCTGAGGCCTAACCAATTACAGCGTGACGCTTATAGAAACGACTGATTCTCGCTCTCTCAGACACCATAGCCGTCCACATCACAAGCAGGTTGAGGGTTCAACACATTCGTTTCTCCTCCACTGACACATGAGAATATTTAAAATGATAATCATTAATGAACAGCGATGAGCTGTTAACACTTAAAGGTGCTAAACTCCAACATTCAGAGTGTATCTGTGATTTAGGGATATCTCTTTCCCAATGTAAGTCTATGGGGGGACCCAATGGCATCACACGGCGAACACAGTGACTAGTGAGTCACCGCTGGACTTGTGTCTGTTGCAGCTGGGGGCTCGTTTCCTGAGCGACGCCGAGGTGATGCAGCTGGTCAACTCCAAACACATCCCCGCGTACAAACTGGAGACCATGATGGAGAGACCAGAGAGGGGCGTGGCCATAAGAAGACAGATGATATCCGCAAAACTTCCTTCTCCTTCTGCACTCTCCACCCTACCGTACACTGACTATGATTACTCCAAGGTGAAGACACACTCACACACACACACACACACACACACACACACACACACAAAGACAAACTACGTTGCTCTGTGTATCTCTGCTTCCTGTTTTTACAAAGTCTCTGTTGTTTCAGGTTATGGGCACCTGCTGTGAGAACGTGATTGGCTACATGCCCGTACCAGTAGGCGTGGCTGGACCGCTGCATCTGGATGGGAAGCAGTTCCAAGTTCCCATGGCAACCACCGAGGGCTGCTTGGTTGCCAGCACCAACCGTGGCTGTCGAGCAATCGCCGTGAGTGTCAGATATGTATTGTTTTCCAAATACTCGGTGACTACACTGATAACCCTCACCCTGCTGGCCATTAGAAAGAATGCAGTTTTAAGGCACTTCAGCATTGGCGTCACTTTTCAGACCCCGGTTGACTCCTGCATGGTACCTATGACTCTTATTCTCAGAAGGCAAAAGTTGCATGAGACTGTTATAATGCCTCTTAGGGAGGTGGTCAACATTTGTGATTTAAAAAAAAAAAAAGAGTTTCTGTGAATCTAGAATGTATTCATGTGCTAATATTTTCCGTATCTGAATTGTGGTTAGCTGGGAGGCGGAGCCAGCTGTCGTATCCTGGCTGACAGCATGACTCGAGGACCTGTAGTGAGGCTGCCGTCTGCCTGCCAGGCTGCCGAGGTCAAGGCCTGGCTGGAGAGCAACGATGGGTTTCAGGCCGTCAAAGAGGCGTTTGACAACACCAGCAGGTAAAAGACACGAAACCTGACACGGACAGAACCAGAATTCAAAGTACAGGCTCTGTTTTTGTGTGTGTGAAATACTGGTTTTGTATGAAAGAGTCTATTGTTGCTGTGGGGTGCAGGTTTGCTCGGCTCCAGAAGCTGCTGGTCGGTCTGGCCGGGAGAAATCTCTACATCCGCTTCCATTCCAAGACTGGAGATGCCATGGGGATGAACATGATCTCTAAGGTAACTGTTTGTAATGACCGTGTATTATTTCATACGAGCATTTTAGCTCTTTCCTCTCACTTAAAGGAGACTTGGTCTGCCTGCAGGGTACAGAGCAGGCTCTGAGCCGGCTGCAGCAGCAGTTCCCAGAGCTGCAGGTCATAGCGGTCAGCGGGAACTACTGCACCGACAAGAAACCAGCCGCCATCAACTGGATCGAAGGCCGGGGAAAGTCTGCCGTCTGTGAGGCCACCATCCCCGCTAAAGTGGTCAGAGAGGTAGGAAGAACCCATCCTGAGAGTGCAGCTCACTGTACCGTACTGTAATCTTTACTGGCATCAACCACTTTAAACCGGTGGCATTGAATTGTGTCAACGTGTTTGAGAATGAGGTTGGAAACTGCTGTTTGCTCTCAGACTCCGTGAATGGAGAAGTGTAGGTGGTTTTACCCTATGTCATAGGTAGATAGTTGCTTTTGGCCTTTGTTCCCTTTTTTCTTGATTAAAAATAAAATCCCATTCGTGTTCCTCTGAATGAATGGTAGCGATAGTCTGTAATAGATTAAAAAATAAACATGTAAATGTGGACCTATTCAAATAAATATCTATAATAGCCAATATTTTTTATCGCCCTCATGTCACATTCACAGTGTACTAGACTTATTCCAAAGAGTGTGTAATCGTTGAAGTCCAAACAGCTCTCAACATGCCGATGCAGCAAAAGTACTGACAGAGCTAGAAGTTGTGACCCGAGGGTGGGACTGAAGGGCGGGTGCTACGCTTACACGATGGGACCACCGGTTGGGCGGCTGTAACCGTCATATGAGTGCAGAGCAGCAGCCTTAAGCTCACATGTACACATGCACAAACATGTACTAAATGTACTGAATGTTCATGCGTGGACCAGTTATGTAAGTAGAGAACAGAGGAGATCAGATTACAACACACACACAGAGGGAGACAGACTTCATTCTCTGCTCCAGCAGATGTTACTCCACTCCTTTATGCCTAACCCACCATTCACAGTATCAGGAATGAAAAGCCTCTCCTATTATGGATTATTATCCGACCCCATTTGAACCCGATATCAGTAGACTCACGTTCACTGTTGTGCTGCAGGTCCTGAAAACGAGGACAGAAGCTCTGGTGGAGGTGAACATCAGTAAGAACCTGGTGGGCTCCGCCATGGCGGGCAGCATCGGAGGATTCAACGCACACGCCGCCAACTTGGTGGCCGCCATCTACATCGCCTGTGGACAGGTCAGGCAGTTTTATTGTGCGTCTCATTGTTTCTGGTCTCGAGTTTCCTGTGTTAATGTGTGTGTGTGTGTGTGTGTGTGTGTCCTACAGGACCCGGCCCAGTCAGTGGGCAGCAGTAACTGCATCACTCTGATGGAGGCGTCGGGACCAACAGGGGAGGACCTGTACATCAGCTGCACCATGCCCTCCATAGAGCTGGGCACTGTGGGAGGAGGCACCAACCTGGCGCCCCAGCAAGCCTGCCTCCAGGTACACACACACACACACACATACACACACACAGCCACCTGCAGGCAAATGGGAAATACATCATGTTCATTCTGCTAAGTACGCTGACTCATGTATCACAATGCATTAAGCTCATATCCTGAATTCATGTGTGTGTGTGTTTGTGTGTGTGTTTGCAGATGCTGGGCGTGCAGGGTGCCAACCAGGACTGTCCGGGGGAGAACGCCCGGCAGCTGGCCCGGGTGGTGTGTGCCACCGTGTTGGCTGGAGAGCTCTCGCTGATGGCTGCTCTGGCTGCCGGCCATCTGGTCAAGAGTCACATGACACACAACAGGTAAGAGCTTCCGTTTTAAAGATTCACACGAACCAAACAGACAAACCAAACACAGTTTTTGCAGCCTATAGATACACTTTCCTAAAATGAAGAATACAGCGTGATTAACTAATTGTTCTGTACGCAGATCCAAGGTCAACCTACAGGAGACGCCGGGAACGTGCACCAAAAAGGCCTCGTGAGCGCCTGAGCGCTGCCTGGCCTCCTTCAGTGAGCCCAGGCTACTGGATGGAGGAAACAAATATGGACGATATGAATTGGGGACTAATCATTCATCAACAAAGCCGACCTCCGATGTCTTCCAAGTGCTTTCGAAGAGACGCCGGGATATCTTTTCGAACATTCTCTGTGCTGGATATGCAAAGCTAATCAGGCTATTCAGCGGGAGTGTATTCATTGTTCTGATGGGTTTTATTTGGGTTGGCTCGGAGCAGAGCAGTTAGCGGTGTGATACGTGGGATTCTGAGCATTAATGGAACAGCAAACAAGTCTTTGCTGTGTAACGACAGAGAAATGCTCCCAATCTCGTGTGTCGCACCTTTAATTACTGACTTCTCTGCTTTCTGTTGGAAAACAAACAGTTTTGGGCTCAAAAGTTTCTGCTTCCTGTTGCCAAATGCATCATCGTGAGCGCAGACACGATGGCTGTTTGTGATCGTTGAATGTGTGTGTTTCTGCATGGGAACTTATGAAACAGTGCGCTGAGGCTAACAACACATATATGTGCTTCACAGAATCCGCCTCCATGCAGCTCAACAGTACCGCGAAGCAGACTGGAGTCCTGGTTCAACCGCAACCAGACAGAAAGATTAGCCGTGACTGAATTAATGAATGTATGAATGATTGATTATCCGGATCCAAAAGGCACTTTAAAACTTAGACGGCGAGCCCCACTTAAAGTGGAGTGAGTTAATCTCCTGTATGGGGTTAGGACAGAAATCAGGATTGTGTGTGTTGCTAAAAAAGGAGGAAGGGTGAATAAATAATGCTTCAGGTTTCAGGTTCCCTCCGGTAGACCACAATACACAACATTTAAGGATACGAGAGCAAGCTGCACGCGCTGCTGCTGTTTCAAAACGTACCCCAGACGTGGGTTGAATAAATTCAGTTTTTCAGTCTTCCTGTTGTACCAGTGGATGGAGAATATTTTGGATATATTTTGTAATAAATACAAAAGTCTTTACACTGACAGGTTGTACTGTTTTCATTCATGCTTTGCCGTGAATCGCACATGAACTTCAATGTGGAATTTGGGAAAACGTGCCGGAAAAAGCATCCTTGTCCTCGACACGGAGGTAAGTTTCCACAGTTGATCCATCTCTGGACTCAGTGTATCTAATCTGTAGATTATTGATTACAACTGATTGCATTCATAAACAGGAACATTACAGAAAAAGCAAGCAAACTGATCCGGGACCCAAATCTAACAGGTCTGTGTGGCCATGAAGAGAGTTTTATCTATTGATCATGAATTTCATATTATTATCACTGATTTATTATTATCTATTAATCTAATAATACAAAACTGAGGGCAAAAATGGTGATTCTGCACAATTCCTCCTTTAATCCACCATCTTATTATAGATTAAAAGAATAAATCCTCATATAATATTATGCATCAGTGTGTATTTATAGTACCTCCATTATTCTTCTATCTGTCAGGCTTGAATCATCACTTCATGGTTGTGACTTTTCAAATCTGTAGACAGTACTATTCACTGTTAAATGCTTTGGAATATGATCAGCAGAAATGTAACTCTGTTTCTCATAACATATGGCCATTAGGCCTAAATGGAAAACAGCATTCTCTTCCAGCCAGTTCCATCTTGTGCTTGACTCCTGCAGCCACTCTACTGAACCCAAGATCACTGCTTCAGCACAGATCAATCTAATCAATGGCTGACAGTTGCAGGTCGGTGAAAGTTTCACTTCTAACAAGATTACGGCTTTAACGCTCTCCCCTCTCCACCACATCCTGTCCAATAGATCCCCTCAGCAGAGGCCCGGGTCAGAGATCCTCCACTGATCTCTCAGTACACGGGCCTCACCAGAGAAGCTGCCGGCCAATCGGATGAGGGCCCAACACATCTCACCAGCTGTGAGAGCACCGATTGGCTAACACCCTGGTAGGACGGCTGTAAGTTCATGAATAATGTCGGGGGTGTGAGCTCTGGTGAGGCAGAGGTTAACTTAACAGACATCTCTATTCTCTTCAACGCTTTAGGGGACATGACATTAAGTGGCCGTCACTGAGTGGATTACATTAATTTCAACAGTGTGAGCATTAAATTGTCCCTATTATGAGAAGTACTGTAACACACAGCTCTGTAATCACAACATGTCTCGGATCACACTGTATTTAGTCTCATAAATGTGATAACTCTTGTTTCTCAAGAACATGATGAAAGGGTTATGACCACATTAAAGAGGAACCCCGCAACAGTCCTTCCACGTGGAGACTGCTGAGCCATTCCACTTTCACACCATGTATCCGGTCTGCCGTCTAAAAGAGCTGCATGTGGACAAGCGTTTTATTTATGACACAAAGGGCTCCTGGGTTCAGACCTGCTAGAGGCCTACGACCTCTCCTGCATACTCTTGTTGATGTTGTTTTGTGTCTCTGTGTTGTCGTGTTTGTGTCTCTCTTAAGCTTTTTGTGTCTTTAATTTGTTAATCTGTAGTCATTTCGAGTCTCTTTTTAGTAATTTGTGTCTCTGTGTGGTTATTCTTTGGTATTTTTTTTGTTTTCTTTGGTCTCTATAATCATATGTGTCTCTTCTGCAATATGTTACTCTTTTTAGTCGTTTGGGAGTCTCCTTTTTGTCATTTTGTGTCTTTGTGGGAATTTTGTGCTCATATTTTAGTCTAGTTATAGTAATTTTTGTGGCTTTGTAGTATTTTCCATGTGTCTTTATGGTGTTTTGTGTCTCTTTGTGGTGTTTTCATGACTCTTTGTGGTCATGTTGCCTCTGTTCGTGGTTGGTACCCATCTAGTTGAATGACATTTTGCAGGTGAAAGCCAGGGGGCGCCTGACAGTTTGGTCCCAAGGGCCTGTGAGTCTTGTCCAGTAATCCATCCTTGTATGTGGAAGGCATCCAGGAGTGTCCTTCACAGAAACCAAACCAAATGGGAAATCTGTTATGAACTGATAGGAATAAGTGCATGCGTTTTCTTGCTGTCTGACTTACTACAGCTTGGAACAAATACAAAAATAAATAATGAAAAAATAATGAAGAAGAAGAAGTATTTTGTCACTACATATGATAAGCAAGCAACCCACTGGCCGATGCACACACTGTAATACATTGGAAACTTTCAAACATGTACTAATATTGCAGCACGTATCACACAGAAAGGCCCTTAATGGTGGAACACATTAGAATAATGGAGACTGCTAGGAAAGACATCATGGAAACCACCAAGCCTACTAATTAATAACTTTTGAGTGGCAGAAATAATGCAGATAATTTAGTGTAATGTACTACATTTAGTTCAGAATTAGTGTTAATATTAATAATTGTATTATTACTATAATTATTTTAATGATTTTGTTATTTATGTATTTATTTGTATGTATTTATTTTCCTGTCAATCACACTCCAATCCAATAGGTTGCGGTAATGCACCTGTAAACTAGTTTGCCAACCGCAATTTAAAAACAAAGAAGAAGATTGTGAACGTATTCACCCCTATCCAGTAGATAGCAGTGTGAACATCGAACGTTAGTATGCGTCAAGCAGCCTACCAACAGCAAACACGAAGAAGACGAGGCGGGACAGCGGCGGGACCTGCTACTATGCTTCTCTTCACTAAAACGCCGTGTTTTTATTCGCATGTGATGTGTCACGTCGCGAACAACCAACTCAACATGTTGACGCCTCAGATCACCAGGAACCTGTTCAACCAGGTAGCAACGTCACACTGCGCAGTTGTTATGTAGCCAATGTTAGCTAACAGCGTCATTCAACGTGGCTAGCTAGTTGCATCATATGACGTAGCTCACTAACACTTGAGATAACTCGCATATTAATATGTATTATATTTACATTACAGCTCAGGAGCTTATCTCACCTCACGGCGGTCCGTCCGGTGACCACGTACCCGCTACATGTCGTTCGCCAACCTCAAAACAAGGTACGTTGTTTATGTCTCCTTCCAGACTCCTTTCATAAGTTTGACAGTTTCCGGAAATTACTTGCAGCACGCGCATCACGTCGTCTAACATTCGGCCACATGTGGAGTTTACTACAAGACTATATTAACCTCGAGATGGTATTGGAATACGCTATAAGGATATATTATAATTGAGTGTAATCATTCATACTGTAGCGTCCCTCAAATAAAGGCTACGAGAGTTTAATTGGGGTTCCCTGCTCTTTATTAAGTTTTTTACACGGTGGGCCGTAGCCAACGCCAAAAATAACCACAAACTAGCACCTCCAAAATGTGCTCTCATCCGCTCGCCTCCCTCTCAAGCACACACCCCCAAATGTCTCTACCAACCTTGAACACACACACACGCACACACACACACACACACAAACATCCAGTCCGTTACAATACATTGCAGACAAATGTAGAAAATAGAGTGTATCACTGACTGATGGGCCTTTTTTGTTGTAGTTTCTGACCTCAGTTTTCCTCTCTCAGTGGTTTAAGAGCAGACTTGCTGTTGATAGGTGGAGGAGGAACATCCATGTGACACCGCTGAGGCTGGAGGAATCCAACTCTGTGCAGATGAGGTAAACCACAGATTATTTCCCGAAGCATCACTGGGACGCTGTTGAACAGTTATAACTAAAAACTAACACGTAACATTGTGTCACCGTCTACAAAGCGAGCTGTCTGAAATAGTGTACGAGAAGCTGGCAGAGGAGACTTTGGATGCTCTGACTGATTATTTTGAAGACCTGATGGATGAAGCTTTCACTGGAGCGGACTACGACGTCGTCTTCTCTGTAAGTCAGTCTATTTCCTGTTCACCGTCACCATCATTGTAGTTCTTTTTTCGTCCTTCTGTATATTCATCCATGTGTACCTGCGTCCCATTTTCGTGACGTCGATACCTGGAAGTGACAACATTTTGGACAGACACAGATGTTGACTGCAACTTAACTGGTTGGAGGAGACGTACAACCTTGAGGCAGTACTTGTAGTTTACACCATGTTAATGGGGAAGATGAGTAATAATAACTGTAAAAAAACAGAACAATAAGTTTGACCTAATTTAAGGCAGTTTATCATTTTCCAAAGCCCCCTTTGGAGTCACTAAAATCTTCATGAATATGTAGTAATACTCTCCAAAACCTGTTGCTGATGAGGGAAAATCACTGGAGACCGTACAGTAAAAGGTTTGTGGGTTTTTAATATGCGATCGGAGATAGAGTGTGTTCATGTGGATATTAAAAAAGTTTGTCAGGAGCCTTGAAACCCAAAATATAATACAGTGCTTAAAGTCGAGACTTCCAACAGCCAGAGGGAAGTGTGATGAATGTGTGTGGAGAGGCTGTGTGCCGCCTGTAAGCCCTCCATGCTCTATAAAGCTGTTTCAGACGCAGCCCGTTGTTCTGCTGCTGCGCTCTGTTGCCTTATTGATTTCTTGCCCAGTAGAATCGACACACTTAGAGTCTGCTGTTCTCGCTGGCAGACGGCTCGGGTTTATCCGGCAGGAAGCTTAACAGTTATAAATCCTGGAGTTACACAGAAACGGAGTGACCCACGCCGACCTATCAGAGAGGAAGATTCATTTTCAGGATGGAGGGACAGATAGAGAGGACCCAGGAAGAAAAGAGAAGCCAGAGCAGCTTTAGTTTTCTTTCCAGTATGGGAATTAATTTCATGTTATGAACATTCTTCTCATCAATGTCATAATGGTGGTCAGCTATCAATCAAGGCAAAAAAAAAATCTAATTAAGCATCTGTATCTCGATTCATTAATTTCTTACTAGAAATGAATCCTTCAGTCGTCCCACAAATGGACAGATCAGAAAAACGATGTGTTCCTACAAGCTGATGCTATTTCAGGATATCATCTGCTGCTCAGATTGACATGATATCCCCCCGCCTCTCTCGATGCTCTGTGCTGTCACACAGCTGCCATTGATGTGGAAGCTGTCGTGCCGACTGATCAACATTGTCAGAAAGAGTTTGTGCATATGTAGTAGGATGCAGTTCCTGTTTCCCGCCGTTAATGTCACACTGCACCCCACTGTCTGTCTGTCTGTCTGTCTGTCTGCCTGCAGCGGGTCTGTCGTTGCACCGTTAGATTTGCTCTGGGACGTTCACTCCACACATCCACATGACTGCTGCTATGTGTCTCTTTTTATTTTTTCCTTCCTGTCTCTTGTAATATCTTCCGTCCTGTCAGGGGTCCATAAGAGAGTGATTAATAAAGTGTGTGTGTGTGTGTGTGTGTGTGTGTGTGTGTGTGTGTGTGTGTGTGTGTGTGTGTGTGTGTGTGTGTGTGTGTGTGTGTGTGTGTGTGTGTGTGTGTGTGTGTGTGTGTGTGTGTGTGTGTGTGTGTGTGTGTGTGTGTGTGTGTGTGTGTGATCATTTTAGTTGGACAGCGGCTGTCTCTGCTGTCTGTGACTGATTGGCCAGTGTTTCAGTCTTGGCAGCTGACCCCTTTTTTTCAACTAGCTGCAGTGACATATGGGGCCATAAACAACACACACACACTCACAGAGCAGAACCAAGAGAGCCGTAACATGCTTTGGGAAATAAGAGGCAGGAGTGATGCTGCACACTGTGGAGAGTGTCAGAGAGGCGCTGGGGTAAATCTTTGTGGAATAATCAGGATGAACTCTTCTTTTCCTCCAGCTTTTTGTTTCAAACCTTTAAGTGCAGGCCTACACCGTCAAGAGTATCCTGCCTGTTCCAAAGTGTATTCAATGGCCAAGGTATTGGCAAGCTAAAAGGAATAGTTTTAGCACGTTCCTCCCCTTAAAATCCACTTGCAGATGTTTGTTTGTGTACATATAGCGTAGCATAAAGACTGGAAACAGCTAGCATGGCTCATAATGATTATTAGAGGTGCTGGTTGGTGTTGGATGTGAAAGATGTTAAATATATAAAATAGACGGTGGTTAGAGATAAATCGGATATACTGGCTGTATTGCGTAAGGCCTGGGCAACTCCTCACTCAATCTCATCGTTTACAGAAATGCCTTTTGGTAAGGGTGAATAGATTTGTTACATTTAGGTTTGTTAAATGTAATGTGTTAATGTGTGCCTGTCCCTTGGTTTCTGTGCAGAGTGGTGTGTTGACGGTGAAGGTGGGCAGGGAGCATGGCACCTATGTCATCAACAAACAGACCCCAAACAGACAGATCTGGCTTTCCTCTCCCACCAGGTGAGCATGAACCAGATGTTTGAGTGTGACACCCAGAGAAGTAACTGTAAGAAGAGAAAACTGACATGACAAGATCTCTGCTAACGTCCTTGCTCTTCTGTTTGCAGTGGACCGAAGCGCTACGACTGGACAGGCGAACGCTGGATCTACGCTCATGATGGCATGAGCCTCCACCAGCTGCTTTCTAAAGAGTTTTCTATCATCTACAACAAAAACATGGACTTGACCAACCTGCGCTACTCCTGAGGTCCCACACCGGCTAATGCCGACCTACAGTACGACTGCATTAACTCATGAAACCACTGTTACATCAGCCAAAGACAGAGTATATATATGTACAACTCCACAACAACGTACCCATATGAGCCCTTAATAGATCTGTATGTGTGAGCTGTTCTATTGTTATCTTATATTTTATAATAAATTAATGTACATGTGTATTTCGTTGTGATTTGATTACATTCATTTGAGACAACAAATCGGCCACATTCAGTCTCCATATAAATTATACGTCAAAGTCGGGCAGAAGATGACCCATCAAGCCCCGTGTTCATCACCAGCCACACCAGCACATCCTCCCTGGGTGTAAAGTCAGTCTCTCCTGAGCCCGGCAGAGACTGGAATCAGGGGAACGACCGACCCAGCTGTGCCAGTCCCCCGTGTTGAGGAAGGAATACAAAGACAAAGGGGAATGTTTGGGCAGCCGGGTTGCAGATGCTGGTGGACACAGCCAGTGACTCAGCAACTTGAGGCCTGATCATCTCGGTTCCACCTCTCAGCATGTAGTGTATTTGTGGAGCTCACGGTCCCACAGTGTTGTGCAGGAAGCCTGAAAGAAAGAGACTGGATCACACGGACCTTGCAGCAGAGGAAGAACAGAGAGGCTGGAGAGCAAAGAACCGGGCAGTAGAAGTTGGATGTCATGGCAACATCAGCTGATTTACGACGGCCTTATGTTGTGGTATGTGGAGTGCCTTCCAACACAAACAAATAAGACCCCCTCCCCCCTTGATGCAGGCCCATTTGAATAAATGTTTTTTGTTCTATTAGAAATCCAAATTAAAGTATGAGCCATAAAATGAGCATAATATATGCAACATATGACATGCATTAAACAACTATTTGCTATGTAAAGTATAGTGATGTCTACCTGAGCAGAGAATGGAGTTGCTTTCCCTCTGTGTGTGTGTTGTAATCCAAGCTTCTCCTTGTAGGCATCGACACTATATTGACTCACCGCTCAACCTGCACCGCCTCCCTTCTCTCTGGTGGACGTTGGTCTGAGTGGAAGCAGAGGCTCCACCTTGTGGCACTATTTGGCATCATAATAATAATCCCACAACTCTGGCTGTTGAACATACAGCGGTAGGTGGGATTGTTACCCAGACCGGTCATTGAATGATCCGTTTTTTGTTTTTTTTAAAGTGACATTTTCCTTCTTCGTAGTTAACACTGCATGCTCTGTGTGTTTCAGGTTCCTCCTGATCTGACATTATGTACTCAGTTTCCCATGGATGACTATGGCTGTCTGGAGTGGCTCAAACTATGATGATGCTGTGGCGACCGATGAATCGGGTCAAAGAGGATTATGATGCAACCGTGACACAATCAGGATCCACAGATCACGTGCTCACGTGTGTGTGTGTGTGTGTGTGTGTGTGTGTGTGTGTGTGTGTGTTCCCATGAATCCCTTTGCTCATAAATGCATGACTGATATCCCCGTTTTCATTAATCCGGCAGGAATAACAGGACAAAGCTCTTGTCCAATAGGATGTTTACTCATCCAGGGAATCTGGCGTTTCATCCTACCACCAGGTTTGATCCATCAGCAACACACTCACAGCATCTTCCACTGAAGTCACATGAGAAAATGCACTCGTTTAATCCCTTTCTTTTTTGTCAAACGTGTGGGTAAGTGAATGAAGGATTTTATTTTATTTTTTTTATATACTTTTCATGTAATGCCATTTAAAAGGCCCATCAGGAGATTATACAATAACAAGAAACCTCAAAGGGAAGAAAATAAATGAACAGGGGGTCGTTCATCCATTCATAGTAGTCTTATGCATGAGAATCTGACCACTACATTGTTGTGTGTGTGTGTGCGTGTGTGTGTGCGTGTGTGTGTGAGAGAGACAGACAGCTCAGACTCCCTGACTGATCTCAGAACAGCGGGAGCTCCATTTCTTTCTGTAAATTTCCTCCAGGCTTTTCTCTCGTTTTACACTCATGAAAAGGAGCCATAAATCGTTGGGATGAGGATGATTTATTTTTTCTTAAGTGTACTATCACTATTAATATCCATAACATCCACTCACACCTTCGGGTGATAATTGTGACGCCTATATCTACAATGCTTTGTAAAAAGTGACTTATACTGTGTTTAAATCTGCTTAAAACATTGTATGTAGATTTTATGGATGACTCTAGAGAAAGCCTCCTAAGAAAAAGTTGGGTTCATCCTCTAAATATTCACAGCAAATGTCCTTGCTTAAGGAGAAATGTGTTTGTTGTGCTCATATTCATATTTTTTTTGGTTGTATGTAATATGACCAAAAAAAAAACAAAAACAAAAAAAGAAAAGGAAGAGGGGTTGGATGTGGCGGATTAGGACTGTAAGCGCCCAGAGGCTTAGTGCCACTATTATCCTCCTGTGGTGGATTTTCTGTGTGAATTATGTAACAGCGATGCTTCGACACAAATCGGTACACGGCTGTTTTGTCTTTTCCTCCCCTCACCACTGCTCCATCTCCTCCGTCTGCAGCGCTCAGCTTCCACTCCTCAGCGGCTGTGACCGCAAACACCTACTGACAGGAAGGGGAGGCAAGCGGAGGTGTTGTCATGGCTACGGTTTGACTGACTGGTGCCGGGATTGACGCTAGAGTACCAATGAGCAGTACCATGAAGTACAAGAAGTTCATCACCATCATGCAGGTGGCCCTCGGAGTCGCCCCCCTCAACAAGAGAGAGCTGATCCCTCCGCCGCGCAAACTCTGGAAACCTCCACGGTGAGTTGTTGTTGTTGTTGTTGTTGTTGTTATGCATGTGTGTGTGTGTGTGTGTGAGTGCATGAAACACAGGCCAGGGTGGGGTGGTCAAGAAATCAGTGAGAAATCAAAGAGAATCCATTTATGTTAATGATGTCTGAGCTCCCTGCAGGCCTCCAAATCAAAAGCAGACATTAATGTTTAACTGCCGCTCCAGCCGTTCAACCACATCCATGTTTGTGCTTCTGCAAGCTCCATGCATGTTTACTGGCTGCCATGACATGCACCATGTATGAAAGTTACTGCAGCACCTCCCTTTAGACCCTGCTGCTGATATCACTTTACACTGCTTGGTGATGCACATTTGCAGTGAAACTTTCAAGGTCCCTGAAGGTCTGTTGACTTGGTATGCTGTGCAGGTATCTCACTATGACTTTTTAGTTAATAGATTATTTCCCATATCTTTCAGATTTATAAATCTTATGAGGTGAATTAGCAGTGACAATCACGTTATTGGTTTGTAAATGAAGCGCTCTCTTCTCTTTAGCGCTTGTTCCTTTCATGTAAATGCAACATTTTGTCTGTTGGGATCCTGTAGGGAAAAAAAATGTGTGTGTGTGTGTGTGTGTGTGTGTGTGGTGCTGTGTGTGTGTGTGTGTGTGTGTCTGTGTGTGTGTGTGTGTGCGTGCGTGTGTGTGTGTGTGTGTGCGTCTGTGTGTGTGTATATGCTTTACATGAGAGATTGATTCAGTGTCCCTAACGTGAGCCGGCTTCTACCTTTTTTTTTTTTTAATGCATGTGTAACCAATGCAGCAGAAACAATCTTGTTACTATTTTCACGTTAACGTGCCAGTCGGCTATTTATAAACACTCCGACACCCACCATTGATTGAAAGCAAACAAATTCATGCCCCGTCTGACGGACTGCTGAAAGGCATTGTGGGAAATGTCAATCAGGAGTTCAAATGTTGTCTCAGACCAGTGTTTGTGCGTGTTTGGTTTGTGTGTGTGTGGGTGTGTGTGTGTGTGTTCCTTTATAATGTGGTGGGCACATGACATAACTGATTCAGAGTAGTAATGTCTGAATAATGAATGGGTTCAAACTGCTGAATTTATAATCATGAGTGCATAGAAAATGCACATATTAATATGTGTGTGTGTGTGTGTGTGTGTGTGTGTGTGTGTGTGTGTGTGTGTGTGTGTGTGTGTGTGTGTGTGTGTGTGTGTGTGTGTGTGGCAATACTTTCCTCTGAGTATTACAGGGAGATGTCCCTGTCACTTTGCAAACCCCATTTGTTATTTCCTAAATTAAAATGGGGGTAACTGTGAACCATCCTGCCCTTGTTTATAACTCTTGGCAGGACGTTGATCCCGTTCCCAGGGGACATTACACTCTGCCAGGGTTTTGGCCCCATCACAGATTCTTTGGGATTTTCACAGACAGAATCCTCTCAGCCCGGCGGAGACGTGCAGAGTGTTGGGTATCGGGGGAAGGCTTGAGGATCGCATCTCTGCTTTTTTGCAGATGATGTGGTTCTGCTGGCCTCTTCGGACCGTGACCTTCCCGCGTGCTCACTGGGACACTTCGCAGTCGAGTGTGAAGCGGCAGAGATCAGAGTCAGCACATCCGAGTCTGAGGAACATGGAACCCTGTTGGAAATAGATTGTCCTCTGTCTGAGGAAGTCATGTGACGTTATTTTAGAACCTTTTACAGCTGAAGTCATGAGAATTATACGTGTATATATACGTGTGTAAGGAATGTTTAGGTACAGGAGTAAGATGACAGTTGTAAATTAAACCTAGCTATCTGATGGGACCCAGAGACATAAATTAGTGTTGTCTCTCTCTGAGTCACCAGTTAACACGGTCGAAAATCAATAAAAACACCGCCAATGCCTGTTTGTAGTGCCCGTTTTTTCCGTTCATAAATTCCAGTCATGATATTTGACACGCAAAATTTCTCCATTAAATATGTCCAGTATACAGTATATCTGTACATATGTCAGTAATGTAAAACATGTACTTAAAAGTAGTGTAGTTGCATAATCAAACCTAAAAACTAAGTAAATCTGTGTTATTAAGTTTATTTTGAAAGGGGACAACTGAAAACTGATAGTTTGAAGCTTAGGGGCACCGACCGAGTGGCCAGTTTTTATGATGATTTAGTTTGAAATCTTATGTTTTTTTACGTGCTATATGTGTTTTAGGTTGACCTCTTCATTTTGTCCCCGTCTCATATTTGTGTGAAAGGCAGAATAAAAGCATTGGCAGATTTTCATCTTAATGTATACCTGTTTGCTTTGTCATCCTAAAGCTGAGCAATAGATGCGCGCACACACACACATACTCACACACACCTACACACCTACACACACACACACACACGTACACACACACACACACGTACACACACACGTACACACAGAGGTCTTGCATGCAGCAGCAGTAGCAGTGCAGCCATCCTCCTCCCTCTCTCCCTCCATCTCTCCCCTCGTTCCTCCTCCCTCCCAGTCTCTCTCTCTCTCTCTCTCTCTCTCTCTCTCTCTCTCTCTCTCTCTCTCTCTCTCCCCCTCCTCAGTCTTGCTTGGTCTCCGCTCTGTCAACAGCTCCCGCATCTTTCTCTATCTCTCTCCTCCTTTTTTTTATCCGTACATCTCTCCGGCATCGCTGTCATCCATCACCATGCGTCTCGGCATCTCCTCCTTCATTACGGATATCCTGAGCACCTCCAGCAACGTCTGCTTCTGCTGGACCGAGGGCAAGGTAGAGTCAGACCTCCTCCACTCCCCCAACCTTGCTGCTGTGCTTTCGAGCAAGGCAGCAGCAGTGGTGGCAGCAGGGGGGGCTCGGGGGGCCTCTGGGTGCTGATTGGGACACACGTACACTCTTGATTTCATGATGCTGTGGATACTCTGGTGTGTGTGTTTGTTAAGAGTTTGCTGTGTTGTCATGTTTTGTCAAAGTTTGACTTGCTCAGCTGTTTAGTAGTAGTTTGATAGGTTGAGTGACAGCTGGTGTGTTGAGAGAGAGAGAGGCTGTGCTGGGTTTATGTTTGGTTCATAGTGGCGACTTATTGGCCAAAACATCCAGCCTCTTAATGAGCTGATGGAAACGTGAAAACAAAGTTATAACCTTTGAAATGGGAGTACAAGCGTAACACAGGAGCAGCATCTTCACCCTCAACAAATAGACCTTCATCCTGACCTGAGTTTCCTCTACGTCCATCCAGTACTGAGATGTTTGTCAAAAATACTGCAAACAGGGAGAAACCTGGCAGTTCCATAGCTCCATCAAATGTGAAAAATCCACCTCCCAGCGATATAAACCCCTTGGATATTATTAACTAGCTAATTGCACATATAATAGTCATTTGGAGCCCACCTTATCTTGCACTGGGTTTGGTTGCTGATTTTGTGGAGAGCCTTCACACAGTCTCTGTGCTTATAAATGCAAATGTCACCAATGTCGACAGATCCACACCTTTGGTCCAGACTCGTGCAAAAGAAAATGAAGATTGCTGTTATGGTGACAACACATGCATGCATGGGGTAGTGGTTGCAGTTTGCCAGAAAGAGACCGTATGCAGTCTGAAGACAAATGGCCAGCTTGTTAGCTAGTTAGCTCGGTTGCTTGTCCTTCTCCGCAGCAGTGGTGGATGAGGTGGAGGGACTCATGAATGTGGCAACATTTTTCATCAGCATGGAGATATCATCAGCATATTTACATTCTTTACAGTAAACATGCTAGCATAGCATTTAGCTGTTAGCATTCAGCTCAAAGCACAGCTGTGTTTAAGTTGCAAAGCTGCTGCCATGGAGGAATTTACTCTTTATTTTAGAAAAAATATCCAACTTTTCCTTTAAACAAACTTCAATCTCAGTCCAGTTCAAAACTAAATTAATTTGAATCATTGTACATGTTCATGTTTTAATATATAAATAAATATTGGACTTAAGGATATAACATTCTCTGCAGAAGGACATCGGTCTGGTTGACGCACCAGTGCATTCTGGGGCAGAAATGTCTCGCCGGATGCGTAAATGAAGTGAGTAATGAAGTAAAGTTGAATCGTAATGATGTAAAGTTGAATCGCTTTCATAAGATTCGCAGAACATGAATTCCTCACTTTTCGTTTAGAAATGAATGCTAGTCATGCAGCTCATTTTGTGCATTGAGTCAAAGGATGCAATGCCATGTTTGCTCATAAAGTGGATATTAATTTTACCTGTGTGTGCGTTACTTAACGAGACTGATTATAATTCAGTGCTCTGTCAGCAGTATCACAGCGTGTAACAACATATGCAGCATGCAAGAGTGTGAGTGTGTGTGGGTGTGTGTGTGTGTAATCATGGTGACGAGAAGAGACAAGATTTCTTTACTGATATTCACACACACACACAATTCTGTGTGTTTGAGCATCAGGGACTAGACAGACGGACGGAGATAGATTTTTGAGCGTGATTTAATGTTACTCATATGGAGCCCATAGAGAGAGAGAGAGAGAATGTGTGTGTGTGTGTGTGTGTGTGTGTGTGTGTGTGTTCGATTGATGGATTTGTCCCAGGACTGTCCAGTATTAGATTCAGTGCTGGGTGTCGGCGAGGAGGGAGGGGGGCGGGTCTGCGGATCTGTCGCTGATGAACCAATCAAACGCCACGGCAGCCTCTCTGTCCACACACAGCTGGAGTAAGACATCCACATCGTCAGTCCTGCATCTTTATCTGGGAGTCGTTACTGTAACACAGCCCAGAGGCATCGATTCAGCCGGAGCTACAAGGTGTGGCAAGGTCACCTGCCGGCAAATACTTAGAGGGTACAGATAGCAAAGGCAAGTGTGAAGTGAGTGCACCTGCATCTTATATGTAATATGTAATTCTTTGCATCACCTTGATGAGCAAATTCATCAATCTGATTGATTGCATCCGTATTATGGCAACGTAAACTTGTTAAAATCCTGAAAGTAAAAATGGAGAAAATGATGTATTAAACTGGACACCTTTGAAGGTTTCTGCATAAAACATACAATATATATATAACAAATAAGCTTTTAGCTGACACTGCAGTTTTTTTGATCAAACGCAAGCAGGAGGAAATGGTGCAGTTTTGGGGGACTATTTTCAGCGACGGAGTATTTTTGGTAGCAGGGCGGTGAACGTGACCCATGGTTCACCATCAGCGCGACTACTTCGTTACCATTACCAAACACATAAAGTAATTAAAGTTCAGGTGTTATTAATAAATTAATTAGAAGGGATTAATGTGTCATTGAGGTGATTAAGTAGCACATGAACATTTAAAGAGTTTAATTCCCCATACAAAAGATAAGGGGCGAGTGAATCATGCCTATGTGTGCGTTGAGAGAAAGCATTAAAGTTGATCTACAGCGGATTAAATATTTGAAAGCGTTACAGAATACATGAGAACTTCACTGCATCACTTTTCAATATACTTTTAGAATATGGATCATCACCTCGCACCTGAATTTAGTGTTTTCCTTTACATTAATAAAAACATTTACAACAGAATGCAGGATTATGTGTCTGAAGCTTTCCTGGGGGAGAAGCTCCACTCTTTATATTTGTCTCTTTATAAAGTCTATATTTAACCCCGCTGGTTTATATTTGTCCAGATCCCCAGCTGGCTGCAAGTTCCAGCTGGACAACGATGTACTTGTTGAAACCTTTCTGACCTGAACCCGATGGATCCGACACAGCAGGGGCTGTTTTTTGCGTAAAGCTTTGAGGACTGGCTCGGGTTCAGTATAACTCTCGCTTTCTCTCCCCTCTTTGACTCAGCCAGTGGGATGCAGCAAGAGCTTGGATGTTAATAATTACCTATTTAAACACTTAATGACAATAAAAAATGACCAGTTAATCAGTTAAACATTTTAAAAATAAATTAAATAGAAAGAAAGAAGTCATATCACTGGTCGACCTTGAAGGTCATCCCGGCCTCAGTGAGCCACAGCTGGATGGAGTTGTTTCCACGTCACCCTGCAGCTGGGTGAACCTATTTAAATTGAATATATGACAAAAAAAAAAAATCTAAAAAAGGAAATGTAAAATGTAGTGTAGTGACACTCATCCAACAATCAATCTGCAACTTGGGCGATGCAACAGAACGAGAGAAGGTCATGAGTTCATCTTTTCAACGATCAAATCAAAGTTCTTCCGTCGTTACATCCCACTCGTTTAATCATACGTTTCACTCGTAAACAAGTTGCGGTACAGAAGCTGCAGATGCAATCGTAATGCCGTCTCAGCTCGACTCCAAGCTGCTTATACAGACGGTTAATTATCGGTTAATAAGGGTTGCCTAATAGTCATACTTTTTTTGTTATACTTTCTCCATGCTTATCTCCTCGGCTGTAGGTGACAGATTTAAAAAACAAAATTCCAGGAACAAAGTCCCTGACCGGATGTATATGTCATGATCTTGAGATAGGAGTTCCCTGTCTTAGTCCTTTACCCATGATCCTCTCTGATGTCTGCTTTTCTTCCTTGTTGGATTTCCTCCCTGGTTCTTCATGCCGGAGCCCTTTGGCCTCAGCTGAGTTCTTGTTTTCCCTCCTGCACTTTGTTTTCCCCTCAGCCTGCTTTGTCACATTTTTGTTCCCTGTCAGTTTTAAGCACTTTTTTCATTATAACTCGCTTCTTGTTAATTTGAACTTGCCTGCCTCCTCGTCTGCATCTGGGTCCTCTTTTGTATTCCGTAACCATGACGGTGCATGAATAAATGGGTCTCTGACACTTTTATAAATGGAAAGTTGCCTCCCCTCCGACACAACGGATGAAAACAGCAAATCGTGGAATGAATAAAACTAGGGGGGGATTATGGGGATATGGGCATGGAGGTGGAAAAAGGCAATAAAAATACTCTTTTTACTAGATTTTGGATAACGGAATAATAGCACAGAGGAATAAGATATAATACATAAAGAATAACACTGGCTTTGCTTTACTTTAGGAAATAAGAGAACACATGATCAATAGTTAAAATTGTGAGAGTATCGCACCTTTTTTATCTGCTAAGTCATTAAGATCCCGAGTTGAGGTAACTGTCAGGTCCCGAGCCATTAGCAGCACATGAGTTAATGAGCCGCGTCTCCGGCAGCTTCTCATGTATCACCACAAGTGTCTGAAGACCGACTCACACAGTCCAGGACCACCAGCTACTTACTGCTAGTCAGGGTGCTGACTGAGAACCAGCTGGCATATACCACCATGTTGAAAACATTCATACCGCAGCGTGAGGTGTCTTCATGCACTAGTGTGAAGTTTTGAAAAGAAAGTACTCTACTGGGCCCACTTACATTCACAGCCTTTTAATGTTTCCATATTTGTACACATTTGTACATATTTGTCAGAATGGACTCAGACCCTCATTTAGACCCGAGACAAGTTGTCGGTTTCACAGCAAACCAACAATATTTAAATGCTTAGCATTCAAAAACCTGATGAAACCACGCAAATGCAAATCTTTCCACGATAATTAAAATGCTAACTCAGCTGATAAACTTTGCAAAACGGCTGATCGGTTCTGTGCATTTGCGACTTACAACGGAGATGAGAAGGGAGTGAGGTGGCTCGCTGTTTGGCTACTTTAAACACATTGATGGGCCTATTTTTTTGTTAGTTCCTCGCCCTGATTGGGTTGTTGTAGATATTTGCCCCAGGAAATCCTGATTGTGGAGGCCGAGACAGTAAGAGTGTTTTTCTGTCGCTCTGCGCAGTGAAGAGTGTTTGTGTCAGCACGGTGACACCCTACACTGGAGAAGGGAGACGGGAGGAGGAGGGGGGTGTCGCTTTGATTCTGTGTGTGTGTGTGTGTGTGTGTGTCTGCTTGTGGCAGAGCGCTTGTATTAGCCAGCGGTGGGTGGGTCCATATTTCTTATTCTAATCAGTCCTGTCCTGTCGGGGCTATAGGCGAGTGCTTCTACAGATTAATGTTCCTCTATCGATTGATCCATTTGGCCGTGTGGATAGATGGCACCCTTAGGTGACCCACAGGCTACAGTATCTACTATCCATTTACACGCCCCTGCACCCCACAGTGATGCAGCTGCACTCACAGGTATACCTCATAGCAGAGTGCTGCCAGTGAATGATAATCGGCAGCAGCGCAGTCGGGGGGTATTCTTATTACACGCAGGCATTATCAGTATCTGTGATGTCACCTGGAGTTTTGTGAAGGAATATTTTCATTCTTGGCTTTGGATTCGGCCATCACAGGTCACTTTCAGGTTATGTTGCTGATGCTAAATGATGAATCCTGTGATGGCAAAGGCAAGACCCACCCGTGTCTGCTTCTGATTGGCTAGTATTTGACTTTGTTGGTTTGGGTTGGTTAGGTTTAGGCCTTTGCCATAGTGGGAAATAAATATTGCGTTGTGGACGGCTGTCATCTCACTAGTAGTTAAGGACAAAATGATGTTTAATCAATATTTAGATCACAATTCTTCATTCCGATTTTTGTCCTGCTAACGCACAAACCTGGTCCTTATTCACTGTGGATCTCCTATACGCAAAATAAAATTGCACTAAAATGTTTTTACCCCAAATTAAATAAAGCAAGCTTTGCGGTCACTTTCATTTTTTTGCTACATTCCTACTAAAAAAGCTAATATTTGCATCAAAATAAGAGTTACAGTGAGTTTCTTCTTCACCTGGATTCAGTGCATTTCCACCTACTCTCTGTTCTAAAAGCCCATTCAGCATATAACTCCTCTAACTCTGGACCGCAGCCACAACCTGCAGGAAACTCTTCCACTGATTCTGCTCTCTCTGTGTGTGTGTGTGTGTGTGTGTGTGTGTGTGTGTGTGTGTGTGTGTGTGTGTGTGCGTGCGTGCGTGCGTGCGTGCGTGCGTGTGTGTGTGCCGCATGACGGCTCCCCAAAGTCTCGATCGCCCCTCTGGTGGCCCGGAGTTAGTTTAGGAAACGCTTCATTTCATATGCAGTTTTTTCTCTGAGTGGAGCATTTTAATCGTCAATATATCTGTCGATCACGTTCATTTAATCTTGGGGAGTCGAAATTGTGATTTAATATTTGATTTATTGTGCAGCCCAGTTGGAAGTGCATTGAAAATCACTAACCGGGTCAAAGTGAAACTGATTTAACTCGAGCCCAGCAGTGAGGCTTAAAAGAGCAGTGTGCAACCGCCGAGACGAAGCTGTCACAAGTTTTGGCATCTAACATCAGAAAACAATGGCTGACACTGGTGTGACTCTACACTTCCATTGATCATGTGTTCAGGCCTTTCATCCTGTTAACACAGGAGGCCTTTTTCACTCGTCTGTCTTGGGCCTCTCGAGGAACAGATCCTATTTTAATCCGTCTACACAGACTGAAGGTGTATTTTTAAGCTGGAATTCTTTCTTCCTCCGTTTTACCCCTGCAACTACGATGATTGATCATGTGACCGACAGCCGTGGTGTCCCTGAACACATCCTGAGTGATAACGACAGAGGACTGAAGGACTTGGTGTCTCCTTCATATCTGCCCAATTTCATGAATACTTCCTCATGGATTCTATTTTATTAATAAGGCAATACGGTGGAGTTTTAAATGTTGAGACCCCTTATGGAAAATACTGTTTTCCATCACTCAGGCTTGACCTGGAACCATTACAGGAAATGCAGCTTCCTCACATTTTGTTCGAGCTTCGGATGATCGCTGATTTGCTCCGACGTATTTTGGAGTTGGGCACAGGAAGTTAACACAATTTGTGCGTTGTGATGTTTTTGCAACCGGTCTGCTTTTCCTTGTTGCCCTGCATCGTACATCAACGCAACTCGTAGGAACGTTCTCATTAAAATACATAAAGGACAGATACTAATAAAAATGCAGTACTTTCCTAGTTATCACATGCAGTACTAATAACCAAGCACTGTATCTCAGTACAGACCTTAACATCCTCTCCTGCTAACGACCCTACAGACAGCCGTGTCAAGGCGGGGCTACCAGACATGGGATGTTTACAGCTGTCAGCGGGATGAGGGTGATGAAGATTTACCTTCTCGCTAGGTCAGCTGACACGACCCCCGAGAGCCGAATCCAGCACTGTGGGATCAAGGACACTGGAGCAGGGAGGAGGCTTGTTGCCATCAGGCTGACCCCGGTGTATCCGGGAGGAGGAGAGCAGTTGGAAGCCAGTTGTATACGAGGTGGAAGAACCAGTTAGATGTTATAGAAATGGAGCCGAGAGTGGACACAGGTTGATTTTCTTTATATGTATAGGTCTATTCATGATAAGTTGTTTTTGCTGCTACGTCATGGCCCTCTACCTCCGATAAACAGGCAGAATGGCTTTCAGCAATGTAAACCCTCCATGGCAATATTAGATTCTCAGAGAATTCTCCGGATGTCAGGTGCCTGATGTCGGAGTCTGCGTGGGGAGGATGTCGGAGTGGATGGATGGGCCAATTTAGATGAACATTATTAGTTTTATACTTCATTCAAAACGTGATTGTAAATATGTTCTCCGTCCACTTCGTCAGCTATTTTTAAATTTAGTCTCAGTCATGAGTCAAATGTAGTTTTTCATCAGATTATATTTTGTCATTTTAGTTTAGTTGTCATCGTCTGATGAACAATTTGAATGACGAGTTGAACCACAGATTAAAATCTAAAATCTACATTACAGTTTATATGGTACATTCGTGACCAAGGGGACGGCAGTTTTATTTTTCTCATTAACACACACGTATGCACACGCACACTTCCGTCAGACTCACAAACACCTCAGACTTCCTCTCTAAGAATGGCGTTTTGTTCACAGTCTTGTCTGCAGTTTGGATTAAAAGCAACTCAGGGTATCGACCCGTCTCACTTCCTCCGTTTCATTAAGACGCCACAACGATGGAGAATCCTGCCGAGTCATCTCGTCCCACTTAACAGAAGCTTACCTGCTCGCCCCTGTGGGCTGGCACGAAACACACACACACACACACACGCACGCACGTGCGCGCCTAAAATTAAATTATGCACCGCCTAATTTTGACACATCTTTGCACAAGAGGTGTAAACCCACTGTAGCCGATGCGACACACACACACACACACACACACACACACACACACAAACACACACAAACACACGCACACACACACATGGAGGCTCCCACACAAGCACATTTTTTTGCCATCTTGACACATTTTCGGCAGCCACGCTGACACACACGTACCGAACATATAACCCGGCTCTGACCCGGCGTTCAGGGGGTCACCTCGTCTTTGTCTCCCCCCTCCTGTCCTCCCATCCTCCTCCTCCTCCTCCCTCTCCCCCCTTCGCTGCCTCCTGCTCTCTTTCTCAACAACCCGGCAGCCTTTATCGTGACACACAGACGCCTAACACGCTTTGCTGCAAGTGTTCATTAAGCTCACCGAGAATCAAAGGGCAATAAATATAATTTAGACTGTCTGGCATTACGATGATATACTGTGTGTGTAACGGCCGGAGGGCGATTCATCACTGCAAATGATCCGAAGCACAGTCGCGCTTTTATTAGCCGAGTACTGGACCCTCCCGTATGTTTGATTTGGTGCGTTGCTCTTTGTGGTATAATAGTATAATAGTATGTATAAGGGGGGAGTATTCGACTCCCACAGACTGTATATATGGAGACAGCCTCTGATACCAGCGGGGGACACAGAGCGTCGTGGTTTCGGAGCCGAGGGCCACCGACCATGTGTCACTGTTTGATGAATTAGGAGTGACAACGTGTTGGTTCGCAGCGTGTTTTGGATCAGAATCAATTCAACGGCTCGATGATAAAGACTGTTTGTGCGAGCAGGTGAGCAGCACAGACAGGACGCATCGATCAAGGAGCTTTCCACAAAGACATGGGGTAGAACATGTCTGTGAATAGTTATTAATAATTTTGAGTGACATCTTTCTTCTCCCTTTGCTTCTCTGTTGATTTACTCACACACACACACACACACAAACACACACATCCCATCACATCACCAGTCTCGCTGCTGTGAAACAGCTGAGCCGATCACAGTTAAAGGTCACAGTGGCAGCTCAGTGTGGTAAGCTCTATCTCATGTCTCACACATCTGCACACAAAGACGGATAGAGTATGACTTTTCATAATTCATGTTTCAAGGACAAAACATGAGCCACGAACATTGCTGTAAAGAAAAGCTGTAAAACGGGTTGTGATGAGATAGAAAAGCAGAATATTGAATATTCTCAGAGGATGCAGATGTTTCAACATAACATTCGTCCATGAAGTCGGTTACATTTGATCAAGTACAGTTGACTAAGATGCTTTAAGCATGTGATCAAAGAATTGAAAGGGTGTCAAAAAGTAACCAGTTAAGTTAAAGTAAAATGTGTTTGTCTTTTCAAAACAAAAGTCCAATGTAGGTTTCCTTTATTTTTTAACTTACGCAACAAAGATTTTGGTTTAGGTTAAAATAAGAACATTGCATGAAATAGATATGTTTGTCCCATAACTGACGTGAGTTAATTATGTAAAATTAGTGATACAAACGTCTTCGTCAGCTGCTCTGACGTCTAACGATGTAACGATGACACGGGAGGGTGTTCTTCTCAGGTGTGTCTTCCTTTCATCAATTTTCCTTTTCTCTTCCTCTCAGCCTTTTGTCTGCACATGCTCTGAGTCAGAGAGGTGTGTGTGTGTGTGTGTGTGCACACTTGTCTCCTGCAGCAGTGTTAATTAGTGGAGGCCAGATGGATGAGGTGATGGCGTGTTACTGTACCCTCTGCAACGCCACTCCCACTGTTATCCAGCACGTTCTCACACACACACACACACACACACACACACACACACACACACACAAACAGGCTTACATAACAGTGCAGTGCAGATGTGCCCTTATTTACAGTTATATCTATTTTGGGGTAAACGTGAAACGCTCTACTATCTCTGCACACGATGCGACCGCACAGCTGTTTGTTATTAGAGATCTGACTTTCAACTCCGTTTCCTTCTCTTACTACCTACTGCTATTTCTGGCGCCTCGGTACGGTGTATTTTTGGTAAAGGCTCAAAGGGTGACAGAGTTATAAGACAGACATTTTTCACACCTTTCCAAAAATAATGTGGGCAGCAACTAATGAGAGAGAGAGAGAGAGGGGAGGTAGGTAAAGTCAGGTTGCAATATGCATAATGCTTCTGTCTCTCTCTGTACAGACGCACTGCAGTAGTCTCTCTCTCTCTCTCTCTCTCTCTCTCTCTCTCTCTCTCTCTCTCCCTCCCTCTCTCACCTTCTTCCTCTCCTCTTGTTCTTCTACTTTACTACGTTCGGCTTCCTCAGCAGGTTGCCACCATCCCATGAGCATAATCACACACACACACACACACACACATGCGTGCGCTGACACAGTGACCTTGACAGACAACACAAGCGATGGAGGGGCAGGCTGGAGGCAGAAGTTGCTCTTTGACTTTTAATCACTGATTCGGGATCAGAACAAGCAGCATTTACCATAAGCAGTATAATGACAAGGTCAGATCTGAGGCAGCGTAGTGTATTATTACACTGTTTGCAACAGAACAGCTGCAGCAGAATACTAGTCTGGTTTTCACCATACTAAGGTCAATCTTTTAAGATTGAACATTAGTCTGGGGAAGCTGCGCTTTGTTTCTACTGCTCAAGAGGCGGGATCAATGGGCATCGTTCAAATGACTCCGTACGCAATAGGATAGTCCTACAACCAATCAGAGCAGGCCAATAGCGTGCCAGGAGAGAATGGCCGTTTCTGATTGGAGCCAAAGATTCTGGCAATGTAACAGCGAAAGTAAGCCTGAGGGTGTCCAGCCTAAACTGCCGAGCGAAATCCAAATTTCCCGGAAGTTCAGGCAGGGTTCACCCAGCCTAGCAGAATACCGCTGTGTGGCCCAGCTTCTGCATTAGAACCCTACATTTAAAGCTGCAGTTGGTATCGTAAAATCGTCATATTTGTTAAAACTGACAGATCTGAGACACTAATCTGTGGAAAAGAATTCAGGTTCCTCTGCTTCTTCTTCGTGCTCATGATGGCGATTACGCCACACTTGAAGGAAAACAGCCAATCAGAGCCGAGGAGTCGCTAACGTAAAGCTTCCTGTCAAAGGAATGAAGATTCTGTTGTTACGTTTCTTAAAAATATATTGTAGCGTTCTGCTTCGCTGTAAGATAAGAACGTTTGTCACCCGGCCGCCATGTTGAAAACACCGATGTAAGACAGTCAGGGAGACAGATTTAGATCAGGTCTTCCTCTTGCGTGGAAGGGATCCCCGGTATCTCTACACTGCAAAGTGAGCTTGAATGACTTTTCTTTTCCTCTGCAGAGCCTAAATGTCAGAAGCCTCGTGAATGGATATGAGGTTCGGGGGGATTGTGGGAAGCAGGTCTGACCTGAGATCTGCTGATGCTGCTTCTCTCAGCACGGCAGAGGGTGTGTCTGCTGCAACGGCATCCTCAAGTCATACAACAGAGTCCGACGTTGCACCCCGAACCTAACGTCGCAAATCTATTGATCACGTGTTGAAGACGGTAGCGTTCCAATAAGTAACAGTATCTGAGCACTGACACAAAAATCCATAGTGTCATCAGCGAGTGGCTGTTCTCTGTTTATCCGTCTATCAACGCGGCAGTGAATTAGCTCCGTCCTTCACAGGCGATCTGCTGCAGAAAATGCCACTCTAACCCTGAGGTATCTGCATGCGTGTGTGTCCGTGTGTGTGTATGTGTGTGTGTGAGTGTGTACTCTTAAAATGCCCAGCCCTGCCGGAAGGTGTGATACTGAGAGAATATCTTTGGAGTCTTGAGATGAGTCCTTTCAGAAGGTTATCCTGCAAAAGAGACGCAGTGTGTGACTTCGTCTCATCCACATTAGAAGCTCCTTGTCCTTCGTGGGACGGAACTACCATCCATCCATCCATCCATCCATCCATCCATCCATCCATCCATCCATCCATCCATTTGTCTATCCTTCCATTCAGTATTGTCTGTTTATCCATACATCCTTTACACACCACCCATCCATCAGTCTGTCCATACAAAAGGCTGGTCCATCTATCTGTTGATTCATACGTCTATTATTGCCCCCCAGCATCTCTAATCTGAAAATATGTGATATGCTTAAAGATTGTGGTCTCAAATCAGGTGGTTCATTGTCCTTGTGTTGAGCACAACTACAGACACAACCACCAGGCACTGCCTCACGAGTATTATTTATTTATTTATTTATTTTTCCATAGGCATTGCATGCAGGACCATGGTGTCCATTGACAGCACACTGATAAAGATCTTCAGTGTAAATCATTTGCATGAGCTGTCTTTGCGGCATGAACTGCATTATTTGCAACGCGTTGCATTTATCTGAAGTTGTCCGACCTCTCACGGCGTTCTCAGGCGTGCTGCTGTGATGTAAACACGTCAACATTAAAGCCCCTTTTATTATTCTGTCCTGTACTCGTTATACTGTAACTTTTGTTCGTCCCGCCTCAGCCAAGTTTTATTCATGGTTGAGCTGGCTGTCTGATCACATAGCCTAACAAGTGCTGCAACTATGTTTTTCTGGGCATTCCTACTCTTTTTGTCCTTCCTTTAGGACACCTTGTCCTCCTTTCTTTCTTTTCTCTTCCCGGAATCTTCATTCTCTCTATTGATACCACTTATTTTATTCTTCCTCTTCTGATTTTCTGTCTCTCTGTCCTTTTGTCTGGTAAACGCTCTAATGGGGATCACTGTCAGCGGTGGAGCTGCTGTGAAATGTGTGTTGAATGTGATTCTGACGCCGCTCACTGTGTCTGTCTCCCACGCAACACACACCAGCTCATCCATTCGTAAATATTTTCCTTTTTAAATTAAAATAATCTTTCTCACACACACACACACACACACACACACACACACACACACAGTGTGAACGATGGGATGTAGTGGTCTGATCCAAAGTGACAGACAAAACTGAGATATAGACTTGCCTGTGTGTGTGTGTGTGTGTGTGTGTGTGTGTGTGTGTGTGTGTGTGTGTGTGATGTGTGTGTGTGTGTGTGTGTGTGTGTGTGTGTGTGTGTGTGTGTGTGCTATTAAGATGCCAAATAATGTTTGCATTACTTTGTGCTCGGGGCCGTGAATGGATGTGAATGCAGCTGTGAGTAAGAGGCAAAGGCAGAATGAGGTGGAATGTGTGCAACCACTTCAGTCCAATCTTACTTATTTATCCGGTTCCCTTTATTGATATGGATTTGAAGTAAAACCGTGTAAAGTTTTTTTTTTTCTTGAAATAAAACACATGTTCATGGTAGATCATGACCATAATTTGAGCTAATTTCCATTAAACTGCTGCAGGAGTCTGTGAGTGAGTGAGTGTGCACCTCCGTGTCTGTCCACAGCTAATCTCATATTCTGCTGCAGCAAACAGCATCATATTATGGGGGGGCCAATCACCTTTTGCACTGCCTGTTTTATACTCCCCCGCTGACTCCTCACTCATTGTTTTGAACTGTGTGTTAGCACCATTAGCTGCTGGCCGCCGGCTCAGTCGTCACCATGTCGAGAGCTGCATGGAGGCGTTTTCCCCAAAATAAATATACTCGACTTTCCTCATTCCTCGTTCAAAAGTGTAAATTCCAACAACTCGCTGTGTGATTTATACGTTTGTTGTTATTGTGTTTATAGATGTATTGATTAACCGTTGAATGTGAAGATGTATGAATGGGTGTCTTTGTTCGTGTGTATGTGCGTGTTTGTGTGCAGCATTAAGACAGAGAGAGTGCTGACCCTGGTGTTTCCTTGTAGGGAGTGGTACAGCTCAGAGGTGTGTGTGCTGAGGCACGTGGATGGCTTAAACACACACTGCCTGCACTGCCAGCAGCCTCACACTCCTCCATGCATGTGTGTGACTCCCTGTCGTCACCAGGTATTCCACCAACACACTCAACTGTCTTCACTCTACACTGCTGTCGGTCAGATAACCACAGAAAACTTTTCCACAAGCTGTCTGCAATCAATCTATTTAAACTCTATGCTACATAAGTCACATTTACCTGCAAAACTATAAAACTGCGTCTGAGTTGTTTTTCTCCTCTTTACATATTTTACTTTCTGTTCTGTTTCTATTGTTCAATACATGTATTCTCTTGCATCGCATCGTTTCTGATGACCTCATTTTCTGTTACGCTTCTGTTTCACACATTATTTCCCTATTTAGTTTGACCTGCTTTGCTTTTCAATATCCTGTTTTTTCAATAAAGGGGCAGTTTGGATGAGTGGAACCGGGTTGTATGAGGTACTTATCCGCAGTCACGCTGTTACCTACGATGGAGGACGGTTGGCACATGTCCAGCTCAGAGAGGCGGACGGGAGTGTCAGTGCGGCAGCATAACGTATTTCAGACACCTATAAAAATCAATCTCACTTTTAGTGTATGCTATATTTAGAATATCTTTGCCGGTTTACCATTTGGGAAGACAGACATTTCCTATGGGGAACTGAAGCTGTTGTATAAGTCTTGTATCCCAGTCATTTATCAGACCACAGGGGTTTCTGGTCTACCGTTGCAGTAATCAGTTAGTTAGTTATGTGTTATTATACAGTATACTGTATTCTGTGAGATAAAATTACTGTTTTCTTGAGTTAAGTCTGGTGACTGTGCTGCCTGCCACATACTGCAGGTAATCCAGTGAATATGGATAAGAACCTCATACTTCGCCACTACAAAATACTTGTACTGGTCCTTAAAATGGTAATTTTACCTGAACAAGTGGGGGGATTTGTACCTCCACCCTGATTTGCTGAATGGGAAATTGAAGAGGATGCCACAGTTCAAGAACTAAAATGAATACACTTTTCTGATTATTATTGTTTTCCTCTAATTATTATTATTTTTTCTACTCATGAACTGTCTGTCTCCATGGAAATTGAAGCTGTAAGAGGAGAAGCTCAGCTATAGATAGAGACCTCTTTCCTCTCCCGATGTTGCCGCATCTCTTTGATTAATTGTGGCCTGTTTGACTTCAGGAGAGCAGAAAATAGCCTCCGTCTCCCAGCATGCCGCTGCCACCTGTGGACCTGTATAATTAAAAGTAAAGAAGGAATCATCGGGAGGATTCCTACTTTCTTAGAAGTTAATCATCATTGAGGAATAACTGGACTATTATGGGCCTAAACACCCTTTATGTTTTTTGGAATCAGAATTAAAGGTGAAGATAAATACGACCAAAATGAATCAACCTTTAATGACCTGAAAACACACCGTGAAAGGGTTGAAGCTCAAAGATGAAAACACTGATGACTCAACGGAACAATGTCGTGGTAGTGACCTGTCAATCACAAGGTAGCCACGCCCCCAGAGCATCCCTGCTTTATGTTCTTTTTGACTTTTAATTGGGACAATGATTTACTAAATAAACATCATGCCTGTGATTGAGACCATAAAGTCATGATTACAATATTTACTGAGGTAATAAATCAAGTGAGCCCCCTTGTGGCCAGAATAGAGAATGCAGATTGAAGAGTTGTACATTGGCTTAAAAGATAAGACACTGACTTAATTTGTGTGACTAATGAAACCTTGGTATCTTCAGACTAACTTTGGGATGTTTTATGAAGAGATCAGGATTCATTACAGCAACATCTGTTCTTTCAGGTGCACATTGTCTGCAAGTTTTTTCATTATTATTGTGAGAGACACTGAAAGTTGATTTGCCGATACAGTTTTCATTTTAGCTGCATTTTAATTTTTTTTTTAATGATTTCATTGTTATATTGGCCGACGTGAAGACTTTCCCTTTAGTCTCCAGGCTCGAGTTGACATCATGACGGATCTCCTTCAGAGCCACAAAAGATGTCAGACATCAGAATCCCCGTCACATGCGTAGACTGACCTTTAACTGAGGTTGAAACGAAACGACAGGTCGTGTCTGTTTGGCAATTGTTGAATACTGCCGTCCCTCAGATGGTGAACGCACCTTTGATATGAGGATTTACAGGTTTGTACAGAGGCGTTGGTACATGTGCTGTTCCCGACCTTGTTGTTTGAATGTTTTGCAGCAGCATCAGGACAGCGTGCTCCCTGTCGTCACCACGGTAACCTTCTAACATGTCAGTTTGGTCAATAGACACGCCCGGGTTGATACCTGTGCTGAATCCGTGTGCCGGGGTCACAGTCGGACATTCACATTCACAGGGTTCACCTTCCTGCAAACATTGATCAACCTCAACCTCCTGCTTGTCTTGCTCCTCTCTTTCCCGTCTTCGTTTATCCTGATTACCCAAAAATAAAACAATCCTCACTCTCCTCTACTCTACAGAAATAAGGTCACTTCCAGAGTCATTTTAAACCAAATCTCAACTTAGCAAAGTAACAAAGGGTCCTGAATACAGATGCTGCTAACCAAAGATGAAAAAGCAAACACCAATGAAAAATTCAATTCATCCAACACATCTGGTTCAGTTTTCTCTCCAAAACTTAAAATGAATTGGAAAAAAGTTAGATTTCACAAAATATTTAAGCTTGACTTCAAATTTGTTGAAGTTTAACCTTTTAAACATTTTCACTGCAGTCGCCTCTTTTCTGCCCTCCTCAGGGCTGCTTGCTCCTATTATACAGATCACTTAGGGAACATCTTTGTTTCGTTTAGCTATGATCACTCTGAGGAGGAGGAGGAGGAGGAAAGAAGTGAAATAAAATCTCGGCCAGAACATGAAATCAGTCTGTGGATCGATGCGTCGCTCCGTTGTCCCTCCGACTGCATTGTGACTCCATTTAGGAAATTGGTCCCACGATTGATTTATACGCTTTATTACAGTTCCTCTGTAGACATAAAAGACCATATTTACTTTATTTGCAAATATGACACAGTAAAAAAAAACCTCAACTTTCCCCCAAATCTCTGTTTTAATTCTTATCTTCAACACAAAATTGCACAGCTTCCTCCATACAGATCAGAGTGACTGCCAGTGAGCCGCCACTCTGATCTGTATGGAGGAAGTTATCCAAAGGGCCGACCGAAACAAGCCACTCAGCAGCTACGGAGACATTTCGGGTCACAGTGTGTCAAGTTTGACATCAAATATCCGATGATAGACATCTTTGTCACATTCACATTTACGGCCGGTTATATAAGGAATACTGAGAATGTAAAGGAAGATACAAAAAGAATACAAATGTGTGTTTGCTCTGTTGCTGATGGGGAAAAATTATGTTTTTTTCTGTTTATCAATTAAATGTGCTAAATTCCAAATACAGAGCGTAATTATGAGAACACGGGGATGGCTGAGCCGGCAGTTAGCAGCTAACGGATGGATAGGTAGGTAGACAGACAGACGGACTGTAATAACATGGAGCACACATACGGAAAGCCTAAACATAACGAAGAGCTTGTTATCAGTTGAAAAATGAAAAAAACTTTATAATTATTTACAGAAGTAGTAGTTATATATTGTGGTGTTTTCAGAGCCACGTGACTAACTGTAGCTGTGTGTGATATTTCTCTTTTTGTCTGTCACTACATATTACATCAGCCTCCATCAGTGAGTCCGTTTGGGCAGCAGGATGATTCAGCTGGCCTCAGTGTGACATCTATGAAAGACAGACATTCCCTGCTATAGGACACGGGCATGTTAGCACGTTAGCACGTTAGCATGCACGCTGTTCATCTGTACCTGGCATTGCCAGGATATTTCCAAATTCCTTAAAAAATGTATCTGTAAAACGTTGGAAGAAACGTTTTTCCAAGCAAAAAATGTTTTTACAGGATCAGGTTTCGAGGTTACCTGTTTTAAATCTGTGAAAACTGTTGAAAAAAAGATTTTCTTTTTTCGGCATTATTTTTCTGGATGTTTGCTCTTGTAAATATTAATTTCAACCACAAGAAGCTGAAGTGCAACACGACCCCACATAAAGCATTGAGATTAGGGGGAGAGAAAAACTATTCTAACCTATTTTCCCACCTGTTTCACTGACGAACAAAGGGAAAGATTGATTGTTCTCAAGTCATTAAAACAGGAGAGAAAACGATTCAGATCCAGATGGATGATTTCACACGAAAAGGGCAACAGTGAAAAAAACTAAAGATGTGTAAAGCCTCTCTGTTTAGGAGGATGTTATCATCCCCCCACTGCATTCTGGGGTCGTTCATTCCCGCAGTGTATTTGTAGCCACTGGAGGCTTTGGATTATTGGTGTGTGTCATAACAACCTATAATAATAATAATAATAATAATAATATAATAGAATCCCATAATATTCGAGCGTGAGGCAGTTTCTCTGTTTGTCCGTTGGTTCCCCCAGTAGCCTCTAGATGATGCTGCTTCTCTCTCTGGACTCACTGAAAGGAGGACTCTGTGTCTGAAGCATGGTTGGCTTGTTAGGATGCATAACACACACACACACACACACACACACACACACGTACACAGCCCAGCTTGATGAGTTTCAGATGAGATTTGGCCTGCAAATTCAAGGCCAGAAGGATGTGCTGACAGAATGAGTGCATCACCACACTGAATGAATTTAGCCGTGTATCGACACATTCGCACTGTCACTGAACACATCGTCACTTGTTTCACACATCTCTCTGTTAGCGGCCACCGAATCGTTGCCGAAGACACTCTGAATGAATTAAAGTGAAAAAAGCTTGAACTCTGCAGTAAAATATTTAGCTTTAACATTTAAAAAATTGTGAAATTATCCATCATAGCTACACACTTTTAACTTAGATTTGATGATACTAGTAAGTCTTAAAAAATGGATAATATATCCAATTAGTAAGTAAAACGTCATTTATACAGCACCGTTTTAACAAAGGTGAAAAAGTAGCCACACTACACTGTATATGGCTTTTTGTCTTGTTTACAGTATAATTCTTTGCAGGTATCTTCAGCCTCAAAAGCTATGTTTATTCTGCAGTTATTTATTATTATTATTTTTTGCCAATGCAGTGCAACAACTCCCAGTGGGGAGATCAAACCTCAGCACCAATGTGGGTGATGGGTCAAACGATTACAGGAAGTTCACCCAGGAGACCGCTGTTAGTGTAGAGTCGTTATTGTCATTAGTCATGAGACTGAAGTTAATGTCAACCGCGCTGTTTTACCTCATTGAGGTGAGAATATGTTGATTCAGGCATACAATGTGAGAATAAACATAATTGTGTATTTGGATATTCAAAACAAATAAACGTGTTCTAGTAGAACCTGAAAATGAGCACACGCCCCCTTTAAGGTGTTATGAGCGTACTGTAGTTGCTGAAGGTTTCACCAAATCCTGGTTAGATGGATTACTGTATGTAATGATCAAATTTAACAAGTTCAGAATTCCAATGACACCAAATGTGCAATACATCCATATTAAAAAGGTAATAAGAGGCTTGGAGAGGCTGGTAAATGGAAGTTTAGTACAAACATATCGTTTTTGGTGTGGAATTGAAAGAGTTGACTAACTTTTGTTGGTTTACATTTGTAGTTGGTACTGATACAATTTGGTCAAAAGGAGGTTTTCTTCGAGGGAGAGTTCAGACAGAGAACAGAAGTGTGAAATAGAATAGAGCAACACTGATCACCATCAGCATATTATTTCTCCTATTTATGAATGTCATAGTTGATCCTTCACATATTAAGATCAACAGCAGCAAAAATAAATTACTACATCAATTATAATCCGTACCTTCTGGACAAAATATGATAAATTGATAAAAAAAAAAACAATTTGATTAATAAATGAAATATTGATATTGATGATATTTATAGTTGGTCTTTAAATCCCAGCTGAACATTTCCAATTAGAGTTATTTTCCTTCTGAATAATTAGAAGAAGAGATGTACTTCATGAGTATTTATTGGTGAATAATAAAGTTGGCAGCTGCTGAGACGTGGAGCGTTTTAACACCGCATTTTGTAGCGCATCGCTCCGCTACACTGTCGCGGTGTTTACCAGCTTAAAAGGAGGATTTGCTCGGTGCCACCTTCCAGCAAACATCAGGAGAAAGAAACAGGAAATGTGAGTTTCCGTGATTGTTGCGCCGCTCGGACGGACCTCCCTCTTTCTGCCGCCGCCTGCTCCGGTTCGCTGCTCCGCCCGGAGGAAACACCACCAGCCTTCGCTGCTGCGACGAGGGCGGAGTCGGCTGTCACTAAAACACATATCCTTTAAAAACAACAAGCAGCCACGACGCTCCTCGCTGCTGCCTGAATCCGCCTCACGGCTTCGGAGGGTTTGTAACCGCGACGACGCGCCCGCTGAGCCGCCTCGGACACGCAGGATGCCGGTGAAGGGCGGAGGAAGACTCGCTTCTTACCCGAGCAAGAGCGACCATGTCGGAGTAAGTGCGCCGTCGGTCCTCTCCACTTTGACACGTGTGAAGTTTGCTGACGTTTGTTAACTTTTGACGTAACGGTGCACGCATTTTCTTTTTTTTTTTTTTTTTACGTGTACCGTTCAAGTGTGTGTGAAAAAAAAACCTACCGAAAGTGGCGTCTTTGGGTCTGTGAGGTGCGTATCGTCCAGCCAATAGGCGGCTCGTCAGTACACCTGTTGTCCTCCGGGAGAGCCAATAGAAAGCTCCGTTACATAAGATTCACTCCGCTTCTGTTCAGGGTCTTTATTAGAAAACTGCAGAACTTTCGCCTAAATCCGGAGCTGAGAGTTGAGTCCGACACCCTGCCGTGATTATAATCCCGTTCGGATTGACATCTGTGATTGTGGTGCCCTCCGGGGATTAGACGGGAACTGGATGTAGGCCAGAATGGGGTCGGGGTGGATAAAGGCCACGCTGCCTTCAAGGAAGTCACCCCGACCTGTTCAGTGACCATCTGTGTGTCAAATCACAGCAGAAGACACTTCCTGTGGACGGAAGAGCATCACATAAATGTTCCCGGTTCCAATTCCAGTGTCACACACTTTCAAATAGTATAGTTGCACTTTCTATTGTGGGGGAAAGAAAGTTGGTGATCGCACAATAACAACAAGTCAAGAGTGACTCTTGTTATCTGTGAGAGTGAGAGAGAGAGAGAGAGTGACAGACAGTGGAGGCTCCATAACCTCAAGGCTCCTTCTGGTCTGGCTGAGGGGGCCTAGTGGGCGAGACGCAGTTCAGATTAATGATCATCATTAATGGGGAAATGTGTGTGTGTGTGTGTGTGTGTGTGTGTGTGTGTGTGTCTTGAATTCAGCCCACGTTTACATACAATACTTTTCTGGTACGTCTCCTCCATTCCAACTGTTAATACGTCATAATCCTGAGGATGCATCGTGTTTTGCTTGTGCTGACTATTGCAAGTTGCGATTGCAGTAAATGGGTCACGTTGCACCATTTAAGGGGTAAGCATTAAAAAGGTGTCTGCTTATATGTTATCACACAGATGAACTCTCATTTAAAGCAAAGTAAGAGATGGAAGTAGAGGAACCGTTGTTCAGCGTACGTAAACCCTGGGGAGAGTTGAAGCGTGTGCACTTCATGGGGGGGAAAATGCTTTTTTAGCACGACAGAGTCATGAAAGTCAACTTAACCTGAAAGAAGTCGTGTCGTCAGTTGAAGGGAGAAAAAAGGACAAAATGACGTCAGGTTCAGGTAATGACAAATTAGTGAAAGCAGTTTAGGCGTTGATTATAGAAAACACTCACAATATGGTAAGTTTCAAGGTTCACTGATCAGTCAAGTATAACAAGTGTTTCTGTCACTGGAGTTTGGTGGATTTATAACAGCTGCTGAATATCAATTATGGAAAAACGAACCGGGATGAGTTTTATTTTGCTGTTTGTTGAGTGCGAATGAAGTGTGTTTGTATGATCGATGAAGGTAAAATGACTTGTTGTCCGAGTGGAGTCCGGTGGCTCTGAGGAGATCGTATTAATAAGTATGTTTAAGGCGTTGTTGGGGGGGTTGGTCCAGTAGGAAAGTGGTAACTTTTAACTCTCATTGAAGTGGGAACTCAAAAAGTACTGTCAGTTGAAATGTAGATAGAATTTTAGATATTCTTGTCTTAAAGAAAAGTTTTATTTATTTTTGTTAATGAGTTCCTGTCTTGATCAATGAGATGCCTCACATCTAATGCAGAGAGAGAGAGAGAGAGATCCCCCATCCCTGGCGTTGAATCGTCATCGGGTTTCTATCAGCGGGGGTCCGTTCATCAGCATTCTGTCTTCTCACAATAGCAGAGGAGCCGGTTCAGCCGGAGTGACGCATTCACACCAACACAGCTGCTGACGGCGAACAGGGCGAGCATTCACACCACATATCAGATGTAAACCTCTGGCACAATCACACACTGGTGCACTATCACTACGGCAACGGGAGAGCTATCACCTAGAATAATCTGCTTGTGTCTCCCGGAGACAGTTGAAGCTTCACGCTCACACGTACGAAACAAGGACAGCAGGAGATTTTCAGTTACATCATTATTCTTTGTGTAAATCATGGTTATATCGGTGTTATTATAACCTTATTATATTCTAAGTGGGAATACACATCTTTAGGATTTAACTACTGCTGGTTTGTGTCTGTAGTCTGGAGATAAACTGCTTTGGGGTGCCGTGTTGTCGGGAGTCTGATTTCCGGCCTGCTGACCTGGTCAGTGCCAGTTGTTCTCACTCGGGTTATTTCAAGCCTGCTTGTTTTCTTTTTTTTTTTTTTTTGTAAGTGCAATCAGGCCCGTCGTCATCACAAGTGGGCATTGGAGAAAAATAATTGTCTGCAAACAGCAAAGCTCAGCCTGGCGCTGTGCTGTTGGTGTTTTTGTATGAGTCGTGTAATCCCAGGTTTCGGCTCAGAGTCTCCCACTCTGTTTCCACCAAAACTAGCCTGGATGTGCTGTAATTACTTTTTCTTTAACATGAGAAAACCCCAAAAAAGAAGTGATATGTTTCACATTCGACGTCGCAGGGTTAATAAACAGTGAAAATATAATGCTTTTTTTTTAAATAGCTGTCTCTGTTAAACTCAGTTGTTGTGGGTGGTTGTTGGAACAGATTTGATGGTTTTGATGAGTTTTATTTAGTTTCTGTCGATGGAGCCTGATCTCAGTAAATTAAGTATTTATTTAAACCAAAAAACTGATTAGGGGACTGTTGTAACAGTAGAAATGTTAACCAAGACCATTTTGTTGTTTTGTTTCTGTTCAGTTCACATGAAGTATTTTGAAGTAAACCTGAAATTATTTCGGACTTTGCCAGTATATGAATACACTCCTTAAAATGTCAAGATACTCCAGATCTCTCTGCTATGTGGGAGTAGCTGACAGATAAGATTCCTGTGTGTGTGTGTGTGTGTGTGTGTGTGTGTGTGTGTGGGTGTGTGTGTGTGTGTCCGTCCTGCCCTGTGACTGGGGAATCGGTTCAGAGGCCGAGGGCGTGGTGCTCTGCTGAAACCCAAGCTAACATCAGGGAAGACCACATTTGGTGCAGTCCTGTCTCCCACTGGTCTGCACATGCGTGCAGGACTTTGAACGGACATGCAAAGCCTGATGTCATGAAATATAGAAAGTAAGCACACATTATCTGTCCACGTGTGAAGTAGGTCGAGTACACCGTTAAATGTAAAGCGTGAGAAGAGCTTCAGCCCCGGTGTGTTTCTGTGGAATGAAGGAGCACAGCGCTGTTTTAAAAATAGCCTTTTAAATGCTGCGTTGCTCATCAGCAGCGAGTCAAAAGGTCAGAAGGGAATTCGGCCACATTTGTGCCGATTTATTTGGCGTGCAGCGAACACGCGTATCATAATTGTTTTAATGAAAACTCGACTCCTGGACGTATGACATGTTTTCTTTTTAAATAAGTGTTTTAAGACGGATCCAGTTTGTGTGGCTTCATGTTGATAAATACAGAGATGACATATACTTTAGAAAGTAGTCTAATTGATAGATATTTACAGACACTTTAAATGTGTTAAATTTAGTTAAGTTGAATATGATGAGGGCTGTTTTTCAGACTGCAATCAATTAATTTCAACTGTAAATGCAGTGGATTCACTGATGGAGGAGAAGCGACAGAGAGTCACGCAGTTGACCAACTGAATACTGTCCTGCTGGGAAATCCTCATAGTAGCAGGAAAATACTATAAACGTGTCCGAACCTGAGTCTTGAAATGACCGACCTGTGGAGCTCATTGTCATGGAAACGGAGAGCAGCGTGATGCAGCTCATGACTCGTGTCTTAACTTTGCACTGGACGGCGACCTCCTCTTACTGCCTTCCAGTGTAAGTGAGTTTGCTGTCGGCAGCCAATCAGGAGAGACTCCACGGCCCACTAGGATTGTATTATCAACTGTGACCAGTAGGCACTGATGTTTTTCATTTTTTTGTTGTGTTTGACAGCGTGACTCGATGAGTTTCTGGTCTTTGGCGGCGTTGCTTTGCTTGTCCTCAGTTTATGAGCTGATGGGGGTGGGGGCTAGTCCACCTCAGCTTTTCTTCTTCACTGTCAATCAGGAATACCAGCAGACACACACACACACATTATGCCGTGGCTAAAAACAACAACGCTTCCTTTCTTCATTCCAACCCCCCCGACCCCCATCCACTCAGATCAGTGCACACACTTAAAATATCCTGACCTCGTTACGTGAATGTGAACTAATATCAACATGTTAACGTTGTCGCTGCGAGCAATGTTGCCTCTAACTCCTGGCGTGGACAGACATTCTGTTGTTTGTGTCTGTTTGTTTTGTGGTCGACGAGTATCTCTGAACTGAAGTCTGGTTCAAGGAGGAGAGATCTGAGATAATGTTCCCTTGGGAGCTGGTTGTTTTCACGTTTAGAAATTCAGATGAAGATAAACAGACTAAAAAGCTTCAAGAAGAGTTGGTGGTTGAGATTTATTGTATGTTTGCTGTGGTTTTGTTTGTTTGTGGACATTTGAGTGTGTGTGTGTGTGTTGCTTCCTGTCCGTAAACATGACTAAGAAGACGCTATCTGTGGAATTACAGGAAGAGGGAGCGATGGTTTACAGGCCGCTTCCTGCAGCAGAAGCCTCTTTCCTCTGTGCTTCCTCCTCACCGCGCCCTGCGGCCGAGCAAGACCACAACCACGGCTCCGACCGAACGCGTCACCGCTGCCTTCGGGCCACATTTCATAAATCGCTTATAAAATCATCAGATATGATCTCTGTGATCTTCGTTATCGGCAGTGGAATGTAGACACACGAGCCTCGGGATCAAGTGTGGTCAGATTCCTGTTCGACCGTCCTAATGGCCTGGCCACACCTGCGTAAACGGCCTTGTGTATGTGTGTCATATGTAAATACGGGACTGATGAGTCATGTTTTTGTTTTTGCCAGCTCGTCTTGTTTGGAATCCAGCAGTGAAATCATAACCAGTTTACACTTTATGTATTCAAGTCAATTGTTCCTTGTTAATTTCATACTGAAAGTTACTTTACTTCACACTTCAATGCCTCAATAGATTCATTAATGAGATATGTTGGTCTATATTGTTTTTTTTTTATATGAATAAGAAGTTAAATTAACGACAAAAATTGCCCACGCTACGTTGTTATTTATAGATTTCCCCTCGGCTTTTAACACTATCCAGCTGCTGTGGTCATCTTAAACCGCTCTTCACATGATTGTGGATCGTAGTAACTAACAGAGCAATATGGTAGCTCCGTATCATGCTAAACCCTAAGCCCACAGACTTTCCATTCAAATTGGAAGGATTAGACACAAATCCCTCTTGTAACTGAGCACCCATGAAATGCTCCGTATCACTGTGAAATTCATCACAGCGCTGGAACTCCATGCAGAAACTTCCGTTTCACTGGGACTTTAATGTAGAAACTTGCACATAAATTCAGCAATTGATAGCATTTCCATCAGCATAGCATCTCCAGTGTCGCAGTAGATTTCTAAACGCTAACACAGTAAACATCTCTCCAGTCACATTAGTTCATCGGTGAGGCATCATTTTTGCAGCCGTCATTGGTGCAGGGCTTAGAGCGAGGTTCACCACCACAGACTGTAAATAACAAGCGGTCGGTACGATGTCACCCGTTGGTTTGTGGTCCTCCTCAAGTTCACCATTGTGGCCGTAGCCATCTTGGTTTCACAGAGAATTAATATCTAGTTGAGGCTCTTCTGGATCCTGTTTAGGTAAACAGGCTTGAAAAAAGTACAAAATGTTGACGAACGTCATCTGATTAAGAACGCGTTTTCCAGCCCGTCTCGCAGGATCTCAGCTCCTCGGTTCAAAGACGGGAAAGCAGCGTCGAAATCAAAGTCTTGTCCTGTGGTGGCTGAGATGCTAATCTGAGAAATTAAACACTGTAATTACTGAGCAATAACAGGAAGAAGTGTGTGTGTGTGTGATATCATCAGTGGACTGTTCAATAATAAGCTCTCAGTCAGCCACTTCCGTAAGCAAACGTATCGTACACGGAGATAATAAAAGAAAACCCTCTGATATGATGTGACATCATTTAAAATGCATATTTAGAGAAGTGGAGAGAGAGTTGATAACTGCACATCAGGTCAGCGTGATGGTTTTACCTCGTGAGGAACGACGGCTGCTCTCACTTCTGCTTGGTACAGTCAAGTGTATTTTCCTGAAATAGCACAATATCACACACAGAGAATTTAATGTCACGTTTTGGGTTAAAATTAAAGCAGATTTGTATTTCTCTCTTCCCTCTGTCTCTTTTCGTTTTCCTCCCTTCATCCCTTTGCAGCCTCAAGTAGAAACAACAAATGTTGGCGGTAAAATTACACCTTGCCACATCTAACAAGTGTTATGTACCTTAATGAGCACTATGTTGTCTGAGACAGGTTAGGAAGGAAATGACTGAATATGTGAGTGGAATAGATTTGCCTCAGGCCTTCGCACACAGTCAGGGCTGCAGGTGCAGCGAGAGGAGAATGTATAAATAGCAGCAGCATCGTTTGTCACAGCGAAGACACTAGTGAGTCGGCTAGCTGCTGTCAGACCATCCACTGGGCTTCTGACTGCTGCAGTCATTTACAACCGTCCACATCGTCACCGCCGCCAGCAGCACCTCGAGGTGCTACAGGAGCCTAAGAACGCAACAAAATCTGAAATGTAGACACAGCCCAGTTAATTTAATCTGCTTTACTCACACATCAGCCGAGTTGGAGTCGTCGTACTCAGGGAGGGACTGAAGACAACCTTTAAAAAATCAAGAAATACTATAATGTTATGTGGAGCCATTGGTTTGGTTTAGTATTTGCTCTTAAAGCTACTCGGAGGAACTTGAACTCATGTTTTGTTGATTTTGGCGGCCCCTCTGGACAAAAGCAGTAGTGCTTATGAGCGCCGGAGTTCCTTTAAAACCTAATTTCACTGCAGCAGCGTCTGCCGGTCTGCTGGTCTGCCCGTCTGCTGGTCTGCCAGTCTGCCCGGCTCCGTCCTGGTTGTTTTCATCTCGGTCTTCATTCTGTGTTTGCATGTCTGGTGGACCTAAAACATTATTGGGGTTTTAAAAACAATAAAGTCATAACAATTTATGGAAAAAAGAAGTGGAAATCAAATTACTAAATAATGACCTAATGACCGAATTTCAATTACAAGCAATAAAAATGATTGCTTTTTTTTATGATAAAATCATGTTTACTTTGACCTGAACAAACAAATTAAATGATGTCTATCGCATCAAGCAGAGCAAATTGGTAAAAGGCATTTATACACAGCGTATCATGTGGAAGTTGTTGAACACAATGAGTGGGTCTCCACACTGTGCCGGACAGAGGCTGACTGTGTTCACGCTGCAGCTGCAGGTCTTACACTGTTGTTCTTGGGTCCACAGACACAGCAGACTTTCTTTTTGTTCCTTGTTGTTAGATTGAGAAATCCCAAGGACTGGTACACACACATGCGCATTCGTAGCGCCACCTTCAGGACAAACATAAGTGTGGGACGCCTCTACAGGGACTCTAAAGAAAGAGAGCTGTGTTTTGTGCTCAAAAGAAGCTCTTTGTCTAAACTCAAGTCCTGAATGAGATGCAGACTATGCTGTGGGGGGGGGGGGGGGGGGGGTACTCAGTCCTTACTGGTGGAGTGGTGCTCTGGACTAATACAGTGATGAGCAGATGGATTGGACTGTTCTCCACTGGATTGCTTCTCCCGCCCTCACAACTTGTTTTTTGACCTCTGGTCTGAGTGGGTGTTCAGTCTGTGGTGCATTAACAACTAAATACTCAGTACATTATTTAAAAAGGGTTAAGGCTTGGAATCTGAATTTGGTGTTTATGAACACGACTTTCCAACAATACAAAACACAAAGGACGAGGAGGAGCTTCAGACTGCTGGACGATGTTGAAACATGGTGGTGAAAAAGCTAGAGAAACTTTAAAATGTGTATTAAATCTTTGGAAAAAACATTAAGTTGGTCATGCAATGGAACAATTTAAGTTATGTTGATTTCCTGTACACGTGTGTAAAGTCTACACAAATAGTACACTTTAAAGGAGAGCAAAGAGATAAAGAAGATTATTTATGATTTACAATATCAGTGTGACGTAAAATTAGCAACTTAATGCGCATTTTTTAACTACGTTTTTGACTCTCCCCCCCGTCTGCATGCAGATTTACTGAAGTGAATGGAAAGAAGGGAAAACTTTCAAACAATTCAAACATTTCCAACAACTAAACTATAAGATGAGACGTGGTTAGCCGTAATGTAAAGTTTACGTAATTAATTTAAAACATGCCAGAACACTGGTGTGGTTCTTTATAATCAGACAGAAAAAGATGGACGAGTCCTGCAGCCGTTGGTGAGTAGAGAACTGACCCGGTGTGCTTGTGTGTGTTGTGTTTGTGTGTGTTGTGTTAACATGGCTCACTGCTGGCAGGATGGAACTGGTTCCCATGACCTTGAGCACGTGACTCTGTGTTTGTGTGTTGGTGTGTGTGGGTCAGAGTGTACATGTCTATTGTGTGGTTTCAGGTCAGTGTTGCGTGTAATGCTACACTCTCTCCATTATACTTGTACAGCTCAGGCTGCCGAGACTCACAGAGCTCCTCCATCCGTCTCCGTAGTGACGGTTCTCTACTCCACCCACAAATCACCATTGTTTTCTGCCTCACATTGACCTTGATGATAATTTGCCTCTTAAATGGAGCTCATCCAATCCAGCATTTTGAGGTTGCTATTGCTTTTTCAGAGTGGGGCATTTGATCACAGTTTATCTGCTTATAGACAAACATTTTCATGCTATCATACCTGTGATAAAATGGTAGTCTTTCTGTTAATATGCTCAGAATCTACAGGCTGCTAAATTTGCTGCTAAATTTCATATTATTTTTAAAATGTGGCCAATATTAAATTCCAGTGTGACTTGGTTGTGATCCTTTTATAAACTGTGTTTAGTAGAAACATGGTTAAAGTGTTTATGTCTCCTAAATGTATTACTTAAATGTATTTTTTTTCTCTGAATATTACCCCACTTTTCACTTCCTATAACCGTTGTAAAAAAAAAAAAAAAAAAAGCATGTTACCCTATTTTCCATGAAGAACTCTTAGCAAATATGAGTTCTACCCCTCGTATTCCACTCTAACTCTGAACTAGAACCACAGAAATGATATGTATTCACATGACTCTCAGGTTGACAGCAGAGAATGTTAACAGGTTGCATAATAATGGAGTTAATGTATAAGTTAAAGCAGCAGGAGGACCTTGACCCCTCACCTTGATCCATGAACATCTTACCTCATCGGCTGTCAGGCCGGTTCAACCTCAACACCAGGATCAGATCTGGCTTGCATGTGCAGATTCTGACAGAATTTAAACCGTGGGCAGAGCATATCATCTCTTTTGAAGTTTGATATACTTTCCTTTTTCAAGCTTTAATGTCAGACGGGCTTGTTCTCAGAGCCGCTCCTGCAGCTGCAACTTCAAAGCTCTCACGCCTCATTAGATGTGTGTGTATCCTGACCTAGTGCCTGTTTAGTGAGCTGCACATTAACATAGCCTACCACACACACACACACACACACATACACACACGCACTGCCAGTCGATAGAGATTGATTGATGGTTGGTCTTTTATGGCCTTAATGAGGAGGTGCAGTGCTTGACACAGCAACCAGGCATCAGCTGTCGGTTACAACCAAAACACACAGATTACATTTCAGTCACGTGGTTGAAAGTTTCTTTTTTGCCTCATAGTAATTCAAGCATGAGCGATACTAGATTTTAAATGGATATTTCCAGACAGATCACATCTAATAACACTTTGGGGTCCTGATTTGACGTCATTCATGTATCGGATGTGTTATGGCTAGTTAGCTATGCTAGTGTCTTTAGCATGGAGGTCCAGTGGCTCCAAGCCCAGATCTGCAGCGTGTCGTTGGAATTGTGTGTCTTTGGCCTAATGATAGTAACATATGACTATTGTATGGGTTGGATAGCCATGGCCACTTGTTTTAATTTAACTTCTTCTACTCTGTATACTGGCAGATTACAGCCGTGCCTATCTGATGAGACTACACTGTAGCTGAGTTTATTGGCTCCAAACCAGCTGATGCAAACGTTGGTATTCTTCTTTTCTGACCTTTGCGAATAGTTTGCTTAAAATTTGCCTGGAAGTTGAATGCAAACACGGCTGAATCCTAATGGTTTTGCTGACTTCTCCTCTGGCGCCCCCCTCAGGCTAACTTTACGTTTGGTCAGGCTCTAACAACAGTACATAAGCTGGCGTGTGATTGGCTGATTGCATAGAGATCATGATGAATATTTGTGGGTTTAGTGATACGCTGACCTGCAGCCAAATGTATTTGGTCTTGGAGCACAACAGCTGATTGACTGGAAACATCAGTGTAATCAGTGCTGTCAAATGTCTCCTTATAGCTGGGAGTCACTTTAACATTTCCAAGTGTGATCCAGAAACCCTATCTGATTCCTCCTCGGCTCTTCCAGCAGTCGCCTCCTCCTCCGCCGACTCGTCCTTCTCTGGACCGACGTGGGCTGGAAAGGTCACCGATAGGGAATCCCTGGGCGCCGCAGCCTCTCAGCTCCTCTTTGAAGATTAAACTTCCATTTTAATGAAAGCCTTCTCTCTCACTTTACCACAACACTATCTCTTCCTCGCTCCTCTCCCTCTCAACACGGCGGGACAGACGGGTGAGCTCTGCATGCCGCTCCTGATATTCAATCTTTCTTTTTTTATTTTTTAAAAGGAAAATGATGAACCAGTCTGGAGGACTTAATGTCTGTATCCGTGCTGCAGTTTAAAGAGTCGGTTAAAGAGTGAAGTCATTTATCTATTTGAAAGTTAATGAGAGGAACTTTTAACTGGTTATGAAACTCTCATTTTGATACCGATGCCTCTGACCTACATAAGCGAATGAGACCACCAGCCAGCAGATTGGCCATTTCTATAATCTTAATGCTTTGGCTGGATTCCGGCAAAATCAAACAAAATCATGCCGGTTCACCAGGAAACTCCTGGCAGGGCCCGATGTGGACCGACCCCATAAATTAGGTCAGTCCACATTGCTGGAGCATCTCTGCCGGTCCACACTGGCGGAGGTGTGCCCATGTGGCCGGCTCCAGGGAGGGGAGGCCCGGGAGAATCGGAACAGGGTCGTGCCGGTCATGGTGAGCAGTAAATGTCCTCTTCTTCTTTCTCAGCATGCACTAGTCCGCTGCTGTTTGTGGACAGGTCGAGATGCAGCCCCTCTCCTCTCCGGTCGAGCATAGTCTTCTTCTCGTCCTCCCCTCGTCCCATTAGCCTGCTCTCTCTACGGCTCTTTGAGGAGCCTTCTTCTTTATTTATGATGGAACGATAATGCCTGAAATATTTACAACAACAAGGGCAAAAAGCGTTTCAATAAGAAATGAGGTAAAACAATTTCAGGAGTTGCTCTCAGCTTTTAAGGAACCGGGTCGAGACAAAGTCAAAAAACGTCCGATGGAAAACGTGGATCCGCTTTAACTGACAAAAAGTGGAGGATTACGTGACGTAATCCGGAGTCCCTTGGTGGAGGAATGAGAAGGACAGAACAAAGCCAGTCATTTCACAGTTTAATTTAAAGAGTACATTTACAGTAGGCATTTAATCCTTTATTCTATGACAAAGAGTATCCACCAGCCATTCACAGAACCCAGATCCAAGACCCCAGAACCCCAGAATCAAGATCCTAGAACCAAGAACCCAGAACCCCAGGATTACGTTCAAAATGATTATAACGTGTAGAAAAGCAGAAACTCCTCACAATGAAGAAGCTGGAAGCATTATCACTTCTAAATTATATATAAATAAATAAAACTGACTGTACTCGAGCCTGTTTAAGTAAGAAGCCTCCCAGTTTTGTCATCTGCTCCAGTTTGAAGTTGCTGTTGCATTGACCTGCTGTCATGTTATATATATTCATTGCTCTGCTAATGTTAATGGAACTTTACTTGAAACAAAAGATTTTTCATATTAAAAGCCTCGTAGCGTCTCCATTTTCTAGTTGGATGTAATGTGAAACAAATACAGGAAGATGGGAAGGTTCGGTGGCGATAGCTCAACGTCAATTCTAAATTATTTATGGAGAGAGAAACGGACAGTCGAAATAAAAGGACTAAAATCAATAATAATAGTAGACTCCATGATGTCCATGCAAAATCCAGTAGTGGAGACTTGGATCTGTGTTTATTAACTGTCCTGTTATTTCTACCACGAGTGTGAACACGTAGTTAACACCGAAGCAGTGCTGCAGGTCCTGTCCACACTTAATTAGCAGCTAATTACATCATCGCTACTTCACACTCTGCTTAATTTTACTGAACACCGCTAGACGTAGGTTGGAGTCTGCAGCCTCCGAGAATAGATTTTTGAATAATTTGAACCATTGTGTTTTTTAAGAACAAATATTCCAAGGTAATTATTATTTTTTTGTCATTTTAAAGCCCTCATGTGGAGGCTGACATGGAAAACACGGTTGTCTGTTGATGATAACAGCATGGCAGAGAGCCAGAACACGATTCATGGTGTTTGTATCCAACGTAAAGAGTCTCCTCCTTCCACACGTGATGCTTCAATCAGCTCGTATTTTCTACTGTGGATCTGCACATTGAGACTTAGCCTCCTTTCATCCCCGTCTCACAGCTCCTCATGTCATTATGGACAACACATAAGACGCGAGCAGATAGCCGTGAACCCCCATCACCTCCATTAATTCTTCAGAATAACTGCTGTTTTTTTTTTAAAGATTAATTCTGTGTTTTAATCCTCGGTTTGAACTTCTTCCCCCCTCATGTTGATAAATGAATGAGTGTTGCTGGCGCTGCTTGCAACGTCGTCTTCCCCGTGCAGTCTAAGAACATCAGGACCTTACTGGTTTGTAAGCTCATGTCCAACCACCACAATATGGTGTGTATTCATGCATATTTATATCCTGAGGTAATCGTATAAACCTCATCCTGGTTTCAGGAGCTGTGTGCCGGTCAGGATGCTCGTATATATTATGCAGCAGGATAAAGAGACACATTGTGAATAAAAGATATGAGTTTCAAGTGCCATTCTACATACTTTTGGACCATTATGTTTTACTATAGATAATTCCCAGAAAGCTTAATAACAAACTCCTTTTTTTTTTTTTTTTTGTCGTCTGAACATTTAAGTAGATTTGGGAAACTGAGGGTGGCCCTGCTTATATGTATTTTTCTAATATGATATGTCCCTTACATATCTCTCATTCTGCTGCATTTTGTGTAATCTCCTGCAGGGCTTTCCTCCCTCTCAGCTCCACTGTTTCTCCTCTCTCTCTCTCTCTCTCTCTCTCTCTCTCTCTCTCTCTCTCTCTCTCTCTCTCTCTCTCTCTCTCTCTTGCACCGTCCAGCATTTCCCCCCTTTTTCCCCCGTTGGCCATGTGTACTACACACACACACACACACACACACACACACACACTGACTGTCGATGCTGTGGGTGCTGCCAGTGCGATGACAGGCCGAGGTCATACCATCGGGTTTAAAGCAGGCGGCGGGGCTGATGGTGTAGTGACTCTTTTTCCCTCTCTGCTTTGATTTACACAAGTCAATCTGCATTTTTTTTTAACTAGCGACTCTCTCGGCCAATCGGCGACCTGGGATGCGACTGGTATTCATAATGCAGATGTCGTGTGAGTGGATCACTTATTTATGCCATTTAATGAGTCATGTGTTCTGGGTTTGAACCCACCGACCGTCCGGGTCCCATCTGTGTGGAGTCTGCATGTTTTCCCTGTGTTAGCGTGGGTTCTCCTCGGCTTCTCCCTGGGTTCTCCCCGGGTTCTCCTCGGGTTCTCCACAGTCCAAAGACATGCAGGTTAGCCTCATCAGGGTAATCCAGTTAAATATGGTAATGAGTCAAAGTGTTTGCACGCACAAGTTTCTGAGTTTTGCATTATATCTTGCCGAGTACTTTCGATGCATGAATTATTGAGGGACCCACCTGAGAGCAGACCAACCTGGTTTGTCCATTTTAAAGGTCCAGTGAGGGCCTGCAGGCAGACAGACACCTGGTTCTTTTTCTAGCGTTGGAAACATTAAATAACCGCACGGCTGTTTGTAAGTTGTATCATACTGCAAACATGGAGACGCCTGCTGGAGCTACGTAGCAGACGCATTAATGTGACCAGAGCCTTTATGTTCAGGTCACAGCTTGAATATTCAGTGATGAATGCATTAAGTGTATTCTGAATGGACGCCTGCTACACGAAGACAGGGTGGAGAAGGAGCTCCACACCTGTGAGTGTCGAGAGTGCAGATGGTGGCATCCAACACACATTAAAACTACTAATGCCAAATTAATTATAGCACAAACTTAAACAAAAAACAATCATTGATATCACCATTTTTTTATATATTTTTTTTGTTTGCAAATAACTACCATAGATAACAAAGTAACGGATCTTAGGAAAAGTTTCAGTTGGTTCCAGTCTGCTTCCTCACCACTAGATGTCACCAAATCCTACGTACTAGACCATCAAAATTAATGGAATTTTACAAAATTAAAAAAATCTCCACTTCAGCAGCACTTTTATACACCACACGTTGCTGTTTTCTGTTCCTTTCTATATTCTGAAGCCTGTTTTTTTTTTTTTTTACAACATTTTAATCCTAAAAACATGCTGAAAAAGGAATGTTGACGGTATATATTCTAATTTATGGAGCGAAGAGAAAAATCAAGCGCGAACAAGGCAACACCGCACATTAAGAAATAATGCCTAAATGTTGAGTGCGGTTCACTCGGGAGTGAGTAAAGTCAGGACACAGTCCTCACAAATACGGTAAACAAATGTGAGTGTGTTTGAGTTAAGTGAGAGAGTGAGAGAGCGAGCGAGTGAGAGACAGTGTGAGAGAGGCAGAGTAAAAAGCAGCAGGATAGTGTGCAGAGTGACAGACAGAGGGAGGACGGGTTGCTGCAGCGGGCAGTTCATTGAGCCCGTCTCTCCCTTTGAACCCGGGGATCCCGCTTCCTACCTGGCCATGTCATCCGGCCTGTGCAGGAAGTGGAGGAGCGCGGTGCGGGCGCTCAGGACTCTCCGCGGGACGGCGGCAGGAGGAGGTGGAGGTGGCGCTGTGAGTCTGCTGTTATTTTTAGTCTCTCCTCCCTCCCGGGGCTCGGCTAATCCGCCGCCACACACGCTTAATCCAGATTGGAGGTAGGACTCAGCGGCAGGGAGGTTAAAGCGCTTGCTCCCGTGGGAAGCTGACTTTGCTTGCGATGCCGTCTGAACTCCCCAAAGTGAGCCAGACGATGCCGAAGGGGGATCACGCTAGTCAGGGCTGCGGGTTTGACAGGGCAGGGGGGCCGAGGAGGATCCCCCACTAGCCATGAGTCTGGAGTGGCTACCGACCGGCTGCTGCACCGGCTACCCCAGCTGGCATCGGTGCAGGCCGGCCGAGACGGGCAAGACCGCGGCCTCAGATGGCCACGGCGAAGGGGGAGGCGACAGTGGGGGGACCAGGATCCAGCTGAGGGGGCTGGACACTGAACAGTTGAAAGGCAGCCTGGTGGTCCTCTACGCACCTGCTGGGAACTCCTGTCTGCTCAGATTGGTGGGACGCGTGGAAGGATGGATGAATGGATAGATGCTAGCGTGGTGTGTCGACTTGTATGTATTCATTTGAATTAGTTGAATGTAAAAGACGTAGAGGTCTTTCACATGGAGGATTTAAAAGATTGGATTTATGGCCGGAATGAGCAACTCAAATGGAAATTTTTTTTTTTTTTTAAAAAGACCAGTAGCTGATTTCTCTCACCAGGCAATGTTCATTTGCTGATAACTTTGGGCTGTTTAGACTTAATGTTTGATGTTGATGTTGTCGGTAATATTTCTAAAGCTTTGTCTGAATTTGTAAGTAATTTCATATTTAGCTTAGGGGGGTTTAACTCAGGAGGTAGAGCGGGTTGGCTGGTAACCGCAAGATCGCCGGTTCGATCCCCGGCTCCTCCTAGCTGAGTGCCTGGTGTCCCTGAGCAACACACCTCCCCTAATTGCTCCTGACGAGCTGGCTGTCGCCCTGCGTAGTTGACTCCGCCGTCGGTGTGTGAATGTGTGTGTGAATGGGTGAATGTCAGTCATTGATGTAAAGCGCTTTGGACAAAAGCACTATATAAATGAGGCCATTTACCATATTCACTTAATGGTGAATAAGTTGAAGACTAGACTTTAAATACTGCGATTGATGAAGTTACATGATGGTGCAACATCCAGAAGTCAGTTAAGACTGGATCATCATGATATCTGTGGTATATGATGATTGAATAAGTCCATGTTACAGAGGTCATCAGAACCAAAAACAGCTGTACTGTCATAGATTGTGTATCCTGCTGCACAATACATTTTATAGAAATATACTGCAATATTTTGAATGCAATAATCATTTTCATATGTTTTTCAATGAAAATGAGGGTAATGATGATCTCTGTAATACAGCAGAATTGCAATTGCAATATATTTTTCAAAAACCTTCAGTCCTGCCTGTGTGGCTTTTGTGTATTTCCTTGCACCTCTGTCCGCTGAACTTCTTCCTTTTGGATGAAAAAGTCATTTTAATCTCAAAGCTGGGTGAGTTTTATGAAACAGTGAAGAAACAGTGTTATCAGTGAAATAGCTCCACCAGCCTTTTTTCTCATTGCAGATCAATTCTTCACATTAATGTGAGTGATGATTTTAAGTGATTGTCATTTTCTCCCCTAAATGACTACTTTTCAGTTCACCTCTCAATTATTCTGCAAATGTCCCTCTAAAATGATTCACATTACTTCAGAAACATCCTCATCGTACAAATCTGTGTTTGACCCAGAAGGCCCAGCGGACGCCGCCGTATCTTCACCGCCGTAAAGCTGTCGGGGTTTTGGCGTTTTCATGTTCCAGGAAATTGCTCGAGCAGAATCGGCTGTGAGGAAATAAATGTGAATGAACGAGTTGATGAACTATTGATTCATGCATTCATGAGTTGGTCAACTTGCCAGCGTCTGCCGGTGCCGCCTGTGCCGATCCGTTCGGACGTCAGCGTGATGTGTTATGATGCGTTTCCTGCAACGGAGACGCAGTGAGGCGAGACTCTGACACATTCGGTGATGCTTCCATCAATGCGGTGGCGTTTAATAATTGTGCTCTTCGACGGCGGCGGGAGATCGTTTGTGGAGGAGAGAACACATCAGAGTGTTCCAGAGCCAATATATATTAATAGATGATAGAATACAGCTGCTCCGCTCCAAGCTCGTACGGTGGTGACGGCTGATAACCGCTGTCCACAGAAACACTGTGAACACTGTCTGTACTCTTGCTAGCGCTGTTAGCTGCTAACCACAGGCTCAGCCGTCTCCATGTTGATAGCCATGTGGAGGCAATCCCTCAATCACAGATGGGCTCTGACTTGTCACACCATCACAGATTCATTTTGCCAAAGGAAAAGTTAAAGATGGTACAGACCGATGATGTTGTAGGATAGGAGTGAATCCTGGACCTCTCGGTTCGGAGGAAGATGTTCTGAGCATCGAGCAACAAGCTGGATGTTAAGTTCTGACAGTAAATTTGCAGGTTTTACATTTTTAAACGGTGCGTTGCAGTGCTGTGTTACTATCCTGCCTGTTTCCCTCCTCATCTCAGTTTCACCAAGGGTGAAGAGATCTGAGGAAGGAAAAGTCTGTTAGCCGCGGAGCTAATTCATGCAGTATAAAATACATTAAGTGCCCTGTCTTAGAGCTACATATTTTTGTAGAAGAAAATGTCTCAATACAAATGAGGACATGATACATTGATGTGAGGGTGAATGAGTTGAGTGATGATGAACTTGATAGTTGGAGGAAGCAGCAGCAGCTGGCTGTAGTTTGGCTACAACCAGGTCCCCAGGGGTCTCGGTCCTGGATGTCAGGTTCTTCGGTAATCAGACAGGATAGGACAGGTGATGTGGTAACATCGGGGAGTCCGGGGCGTCCACACCTGGCCGGATGCTCGAGCTGCAGGATGTTACTTGTGTCTTGAGCTCGGTTGGTTGGATCGGTGTGGGACGTCCAGCTGTCGGTCGCAAAGCGTTGCCACGTAATCAGCTGTCGGAGCCGGTGTCATGTTATATTCAGTCTGCTGGTCGTCTCTGCTGGAGGGAGATCTGCTCAAACTTGCACATGAACACGACGCTATGCAGCGATAGAGAAGGAACATGATGCTATTTGAGGACGGATGTTCATTATGCAGCAAACAGGCTCATTGGGTGTTTTCTTGTTCTTGGTCCTGGGAAAAAGGATTATTCACTATATTAACTTAAGCTGCAACCGCTAAACTTAAAATTTTAAAGCAAAAAATCTCAGTTTATAGCATCTTCAATCCATTGATTTCCATCATATTTCCAATAACGGTGTGGGAAATGCAACTAAAATGAAATGCATTAACCAGCTGTGATTGGTTGTGATCAGAAGTGTGCTTTATTGCACGTGTTACCGAACGCCACGGTGACATCAGCTGTTAACAGCGCTGACAAACCAACAATGTGGCAAAGTGTAATTTTCTGCACGGCTTGTGTACGTGTGCTCTTGGGAAAACGGGGTCGAGTAGTGCCTGAGTACTGATTTCAGTTCAGACATTTTAAAATGGACGAGCTTTTGATGCTGGTGGGATTTTCTTAATGACGAAGTGATTAACACCTCGTAGGGATTAACAACTCCGGTGGGTTACGGTGGCTCTCAACCTTATTATAAAGCGAATTATATCACTAGTACGCGCAGTGTAATGTAAAAAAGCAATGTTTTTTGTTGTTTTCTTCCCAACCATCTAGTTCCCCCCCCCAGAATTAGAACCACTTTAGTCCACAATGCAGGGACGGGTTCCCGCTCCGCTTTAAGAGCATGACGGCGTTGATGCTCATCTCTGGAGGTTCTGATTACTCGAGAAACCGGAGGAGGCAGAATGAAGGGAAACCTCTTGTAATGTCTCTCAGAGTCCCAAAACTCTGAAGTGACTCAGCATTTTTACATTTCCCTCAAGTCAATGTTTTAGCACTCTGGTCAGTCTCTCTGTGTGTGTGTGTGTGTGTGTGTGTGTGTGTGTGTGTGTGTGTGTGTGTGTGTGTGTGTGTGTGTGTGTGTGTGTGTGTGTGTGTGTGTGTGTGTGTGTGTGTGTGTGTGTGTGTGTGTGTGTGTGTGTGTGATGAGTTGGAAAGCGATGAGGACGGATGTGTGTTTTCCAATTACGATGATACAGCAGACAGGCAGGACAACATGCAGCTTCTGTGCTGCTGTTATTGACGTGATACTGTTCTTTCACAGAGGTCAGTTTAGTTCACACTTTTTCTCGTGCGTGTGTGCATGCAGTGTGTGTGTGTGTGTGTTAATCTGGGTTAATCTGGGTCTGTTTTCCACTTGTACGTGCTGAAGCCACAAGTGATCTATAAGTTATTGCACGCAGATCAGTGGAGTGTGTAGTTCTGTGCATTTATACAGCATATGTACTACCTGTCTAAAGATCAAAAAGCATTGTGAAAAAATGTTAATAATTATAAAATGACTTGCTAATCCCATAGCTGGCCGTGCAGTGTTGCCGTGCACCGTGTGCTAAACTGCTGTGGTGTGTGTGTTCCTACAGAGCTCGGGGATGGAGGAGATGGTGTGGGAGCAGTACACAGTCAACCTGCAGCGGGTGAGTTCCTCCACTAACTGTGTCACATCCATCTGTTCATCAAGCATCAACCCCCCGACATCAGACATCCGTTTACTGCACAAAATCTGATCCACCGTTCAAATCTTCATTACTGTTTTTTAATGAAAAACAAAAGGATACCCACTCCCGTCACATCCCAGTCTATGTGTCAGTGCACTGTTCTTAGTCCCTCCGTTTTCCTGGACATTGTAACGGTATGCTGAGGAAATGTCTTCAAGTGAGGTGAAATGTTCCCTTTTTACTGTTGCAACATCTCTTCTTGTGCATAATATCTGATCTGATTGCCCTTCAGGGCTCCATTTTTCACTTTTTTCCTCACAATTCCTCTTTCAACCCAAATTTAACAACTAATGACCCCAAAATCTGGTCCGCCATGGACGTTCTGATAGTTGTTCCATGCCTATCTGAATAAAAATAAAGAAATGAAATCACTTGATGTGTTTAGTCACTGGTTGAGTTACTTGCTCTCACACTATAGGAGAACAATGAAAGCCTGTTTCTGATTGCACAACAGCAGCTTTAAAAAAAGAAAAGAAAGAAGCTTTTACAATTTTCACACGTCTGTTTTTTTTTGTCACTAGACAATAAGCACATAAAAGTTTAATTTCTAATTATCTAATTATTATTAATACATTTAATCCACTGTCCCAAACTTGATACTATACTTTGCAGCGGGGGACATCCTTAATTTTGAGCACTTTTTTTTTACCCTCTTCTTGCAGTTTTAATCCTGACTGACGTGAATGTACTGTATTTACTAATTGATTTATTCCTCTGCAGGACTCTAAGATGGGTTTCGGCATCGCTGTGTCCGGTGGGCGCGACAACCCCAACGTAGACAGCGGTGAGACGTCAATCATCGTGTCCGACGTGCTGCAGGGAGGACCAGCTGACGGATTACTCTTGTAAGTCTGTCAAACTGCCACTAAAATCCTCCTCGAAGTGAAACGCTTCAATAAATGGAGCCGCCTGCTGTGTGGGGTGCAAGAGGTCGCTACGTTTCTGGAGCGTTTCCATGAGGAGGGATTGTAACGATGCACTCGACTCTGCAGCATCCGGTTAGATAACTACAACCGTCTGCACTCACAGTTCCTTCCACTCTATTCATTAATTCCCACCTTGAATATTCCTGGAATTTTACAACCCGACTTCAGCGTTGAAATTGTCCAATCCACAACCTCCTCTCTACCACAGGTCACGACTCGCCAACATGCTGATGAAATCTCTCCACAGTTAGCTATGTAGCATCTTGTGCAAAATCCTGGCTTATAAGGAATTCTAAACAGCTTGTGCTGCACATTAGTGAAGTGTACAAATCATGGGAAATTCTTTATTTTCTCATATCAATTTGTATGTAACTTTATTTGTGTTTCCGTCCAGTGAAGAGGATCGTGTCATTCAGGTCAACTCCATCCCCATGGACAACGTGCCTCACTCCTTCGCTGTGCAGTCGCTCCGTAAATGTGGCAAGGTGGCTAAAATAGTGAGTATGAACCGCATCACTGTGTCCGCTTGCAGAGTTGAGATTGTTCGAGCTCGCCGCCACGACAGCTCACGGTTCCCTATTTATTTTCCTGACCCAACATACAATGGGAAAAACAAATTAACCACGATGGGGTGAGACCAAAACCATATGATGTACCGGGCTGTGAACATGTTTATTTCTGCTGTAAATTTGAGCGTTTCTCTTTAGGTTGCTACGGTTAGCAAGCATCTAGTGGCCATTTGAGGAACTTGAGCTTTTTGCTCTTCTGCATTGGCTGTAATAGTAATCACAATGACAACTATTTGTGGTTATTGGCGCTTACACCAAGACTGGTGTGTGTGTGTGTGTGTGTGTGTGTGTGTGTGTGTGTGTGTGTGTGTGTGTGTGTGTGTGTGTGTGTGTGTGTGTGTGTGTGTGTGTGTGTGTGTGTGTGTGTGTGTGTGTGTGTGTGTGTGTGTGTGTGTGTGTGTGTGTGTGTGTGTGTGTGAGTCTCAGGTTTTCAGCCCGGCCGCTCTAAAAGTAGCAGCAGTTCTCTCCCGTGTGAATACTGAGCTAATCTCGCCGCTCCACACAGCTAAATATAAATGCCTGGCATGTCGAGGGAACCTGATTTGCTGTTTTTGAATCACGACATCCAGCTATCTGAGAGAATCATACAAAGAAGCCACTTAGTTTGAAGCTAGCTTTTTATTTATCTTTTTCTTTGAGATTTTTTTAGTCTTATTGAACAAATAGGTCAGTTAACAGATGAAGTCTGCCTGTGTCCCTTTGTTCTTTTGTCAACACCAGAAATAACATGTAAAAATATTGTTTCTGTGTTGTTGTTTTTGATGAAGAATGTAAACGGAGAACATTCTGACGAACTGTTCCTTACTTAGTCTACTAAAGGTGTACGTGAAACGACAGATCTTAACTCTTTTTTATTCAAGTGTTTTTTGTCATTTTCTTTACCTGCCAGATGGTGAAGAGGCCTCGTAAGGTGATCCACTCCCTGAAGCCGCCCGCCTCCCCGGGCGGAGACAGTCGGGAGTACACGCCCTCCACCCACTACTACGACGCCGACAACGACAACGGCTGGTACCGCGAAGAGAGCAGGGAAAGCAGGGACCACACCTCGGACAGCAAAGGATACCTGGACCCCGACTACAGGGGGGGGCGGGACACAAACCAGAGAGGGAGGAGCCGTGGGCGGAGCCAGGAGAGGACCTCGCCAAGCCCGGACAGATCCAGGAGGGACGGCAGCCGGGGCCGAGCCCTGGACACCAGCGCAGACCGCCAGAGGTACCACAGCAGAGACCGCCTGGAGGACAAGTACGAGCGGGGGGAAGGAGGAGGAGGAAGAGGAGGGAGGTATCGGAGCAGGGACCATCTGAACGACAACCCTCCATCCCCGGAGCCTTCCAGAGAGCTGGAACCGCTGGAGAAACCTGTCAACGTCCTGCTGGTGAAGAACAGACCCAGCGAAGGTAACAATCCACACCTGAGTGGTACAAAACATTTACTACATTCTCTTTTCTACGCTTTGGTTTCAAGTTTTTTATAATAATTTGTCTGCAATCCTTTTAATACGTATAAAGTATCAGAAATGCCTCTACAAAGAGCTACTGGTCCAAGTTTTTGTTGCATCCAAGGGAGTGAAACCTAATTCATGAAAGCGAAAGCTAAAAGACGAGTGAACTACGCCAACCATCATCAGAACATTGTTGCAGAGAGACATTTTATCAGATAATATGCGAGAGAAAGACGGTGCTGACTAGCGACCTACAATAGAAACAGCGTAACATATGACATCACCTCATTATTTAATCATTTCAAACAAGAGAGCCGTTCCACACATCCTAAGTCTCTTCCATCTGGGCATAAAAGATTAATTGACTCTCAGACAAGTTGTCTGTTAAAAGCAGCCAATCGTGTCTCTCGGTGCAGCCGGGTGGGCGTAGTCGGTGTGACATCACGCATTGGTCTGTGGACTGCCGGTTTGTGTTTGTGGCATTTTGGTGGTCGACAACTTTTGGGGTTTTTTTGGAACCAGAAGTGACCTAATGTAGATGGGGTGGAGCTGTGTCCTCATAGACTCCTATACAAGACTTCTTTATGCAACCACAGTGGTCACCCCCTGCTGGCCATTAGGAAGAATGCAGGTTTGTTGCAACTCTTCCCGGGTTTACTAACTTATATTGTAACTCCCCCACTGTGTTCAACCTCAGCAATGTTTAATCTCACATAGCTGCAGCAACAGAATGCAAATTATCTTATTTTATTTCATCCCTCTGATCAGTGAGCCGGTTTGCAGTAACCGTGGTGTGTTGCATGTGTTCACAGAGTACGGTCTCCGTCTGGGGAGTCAGATCTTCATCAAACAGATGACCAGCACCGGCCTGGCTGCCAAGGACGGGAACCTGCAGGAGGGAGACATCATTCTCAAGGTGAACATTGCTTTATTCACAGCACAGTTGTTTATTTGTCTTGTGAAATACTGGAAACTCTCACATATTTGGGCCGTGTGAGAGAAAAATCACTGGTTCATGTCCATTACCTGTGATGATGGTTGGAAACCAGTCATTTAAATAATAGTTTAGTGATAATAAATTACTATTTATATTGATCATAGTACAAATGTATGTCAGATCTTTTGGTTGGATTATAATGTTTAACTATAAAAGAACAATACATTGTATGCAGTCACAACATTCTCAATTCAATAATTTACAAATATAACTATATTGATGTAACAATAGTGCACTTTTATGTTGTTTATGGTTTAAAATGATTATTTGACCATTTTTAAATGCAAAAAAAAACCAAACAAAAAGGGCCGGTTTTTAAACTGTGTTTAATAAAACCATTTATACAATATATGCTGCTTTATATGCTGTGTGTCACAGAAAGTTTAATCGATTGACTATTTACAATCTGAAATAATTCATTTTACTCCAAAAATTAAGCTATGGACTGAGCAAGACATCAGGAAATGCATTATTAATACAATTATTTCACATATAATGAAGGCATAGTAATATTCCATATGTTCTTTAAATCTGCACCTTTTCATCGTGATGATACAAATACAACAATACAATCTTATCCATTGTTTTTATGGCATCCCCTACGTAAATAAATGTGCAGAAATAATGGCAGAAATGGAAAAAACCAAACAATATCTGAACCTGACTCTGAGCTGCAGCCTCTGACTTCCTGTGTGTCCGTGCAGATCAACGGGACGGTGACGGAGAACCTCTCTCTGCACGACGCCGGGAAGCTCATCGAGAAGTCGAGGGGGAAGCTGCAGCTGGTGGTCCAGAGGGACCGCCGCCAGATCCTGGTCCGCATCCCCCCCCTCGCCGACTCTGATTCTGATAATGACGGTGAGTCACTGAATGCATGTTACGGGGTTAGTGTGTTTGTACACAGCGTTCCCGCCTTCATCAAAGATAACGACATCAGAGTCTCTGGAGGGGTGACAGAGATCCACAGTGTGTATATATATATATATATATATATTTATTCCTCAAAACTAGGGTTGGTAATCGTCTTAAAAAAAACATTGTTTGGTTTCTTTGCTGAAATTTGAGTAATGAATAAATGAAATGCACGGACATAAAATCAAATCAAACCTGGGATCTGTGGCTGTCACAGCACCGTAATAAGACCCTTCCAATTATTTCCATATGATGGTTTAGGGGCGTGGCTTTGGAAGGAGACAATCGAGTTTATGATTGAAGCGGGATATATATTCACTACCAGATCATTTTTTATGACATCCTTACTCACTTTTAATTAACCGATGCAAAAGGTAAAAATAGTTCCCTGTGACACGCTTCAACTTCCACAACAAACACAATAAAATGAGCGGAAGGATTTTCAAATTAAAGCAAAGCGTCAGTTGGTGTACAAAGGTTGAACACGTCAGACTCCTAAGTGGCTAAAAATACCGTCCGGAGTGAAGCACTCTGGAGTCTCTGCTCAGTGACTGTGTTGCTTGAAAAGGAGAGAAGGGTCAGGGTTTAATCAGGACCTCATTGTGGGCTGGAGGCTCTGAGGAAAACCTCCTCCAGCCCGATTAGAAACTGAACTGATCGTGTTGATTTGAAGTGCTCATCTTGACAAGCGGCAGCGATTCCCCTGTAATCGCTCAAAAGTGCATCTCTGTGTGTGTTTTCTCTTGCAGATAAAATGTCATTCTTTTAGCTGACGGACCGCCGAAGACGCAGCATGCGTATCACTCTGTTGCCTTTCTGTCAGTTGTAAAACGGCCGCGACGCCACCTGCCTTAAGTTGTAAAGCTTTCACACTCTTTATGCACCTTCCTTTATACTGCTCTAAATCATTTTAATTCATTTTTAATATATGATTCATATTTTCCCCCCTGAAATAAATAAACACATTTATAATCACTACGTACTTTTGCAACTGTGTGATTCATTAAGTGAAGCCGGCGGACGGGGTCGGTGAGTTCATCGTGATGTTTCAGACGCCGGGTGATGATTTATTTTTGTGAATACAGAATATTGCATGACAAAGCGTGGCTCACGGCGTGGGTAAGATGTCTGTTTCATGTGTGATAACATATTAATGATTTGTCCTAACAGTGTGGCAACTCGCCGTCGTCTGTCCAGGCAGTCGATCCGAACTCTCCTCGCCTCCCTCTTGTCTTTTCCCCGCCGCACTTCCCTTTTTCACACATTCTCCCACCTCATCTCACTGCACAATATCTAATACAGCGATGGCTTCTTTTGTTGAAGGGAGGGAGTAGGTGTGTGTGTGTGTGTGTGTGTGTGTGTGTGTGTGTGTGTGTGTGTGTGTGTGTGTAGACTCTAGCAGGAGATAGAAGATTGTGTGTTCACCTGGAAATCCACCCACGCACCTTTTCCCGTCACTACAACCCCGACTAACACCTAAAGCCTCGTCGAAGCAGTCACTAAATTAATCTGAGTCCCATAGGCCAGCAGAGTAGACTCACATAATGTTGCTGAGGTCTTCCTTGATGATGAGATGGCTAAACCCCAATCAGCTGCAAGGCGTCGTAAAAAACACACTTGAAACTCAAAAACATAGAAAAAAGTCGTACTATAAAACACATCCCGTAATCTGCCAAAAACCAAATGAAATTCACCAAGTCGAGGTGGCGGTTATATAGTGTTGAGCTGTTAACTGTGATGCCACCATCGTGGCCCCGTAGTAGCAGCTGGAGATGCACTCTGACGTTTTTTCACTAGAGGGCTGCGGGAGGTTAGCGTGAGGGAGGAGTCAGCGGCGGGATAAAATAGGTCCTTGACCTTGCGGCTGTTACCGACTACCCAAAATATGATGTAGGTTTCTCAGCAGCGTGTGAGATTAGCCGGTTTAAATCAAAAGGTACAGCCAACAACTGATATCTCATTTATGTCTTGTCATATAAACCTCAGTGTAGAACATAATTCATTGTGATATTGTTATATAGCTGCAATTTTAACTATGTAGGACGGTGGTTCTTGACCTTTTCTTGGACCTCTTGTCTTGCGGGGGGCTTCAGTAACATATTTGAAGCCCAATTAAAAATGAACAAAATACCATCTGGTGAGTTTATTTATGTGTGCTACATGCAAAATGCCTCCAGTGCACATCAGAACAATGGCGGAGATGCACAGTATCTTTTGTAATCCAATACGTTAAGTTAAAAAAATTTGAATAACATTTTTAGTGTTTGTCTAGTTTTAAAGAGAAACAACCTACATATTTCACAGCACCTTGCATTTCCACCAAGGACCACCAGGGGTCCGATACGTGAATATCAGGTTTGAAACAGTCTCCTAACATTCTCCTTTTCTTTTCATCCGTATCTCTTGTCCTCCATCTTACATTTTCTTTCTCTTCCGTTTAAATGTCTCTTTCTTGCTTTTCACACTCCCTCGCCTCCTGTTACTGCCCTGCATGTCTCTCTCTAACCCTAATAAAACCAGCTAACACCTTCTCGATTGTTCCTAGACGACCTGCTTTTTGTCTGCTGGTCTTTAATTGCTTTTTGTTTTTTTCAGAGGGACAGATTTATCGGCAATTTTTCGTATTTGCTCTCTTTAATGTGGTTCCTTGCTTGTCCTCTCACACCTTAATGTTCCTCCTGTTTCTGGTTTCTTGGCTTCTGTCAAAGCTTCCATCCCCCCCCCTCCCCCCTTCTTCAGGGTGGTTTGCTGAGTGCCACATGATTGCAGATAAAAGCAGCCAAATCAAAGACTCCCATGTTCACTTCAAATGAAAAATAAAATCAGATGGACTGAATGAAAGCCAGGCACTCTCAGAGGAGAGCCAGGCTACGTAAGCACTTTGGACCAGCTTGTTTGTGGATTATAAAGCGACCCCCATGAGGCCAGATCTGCCCTCGAACCGGCATTACTTGCGATTCATGTATTTGCATCGGTTCTTCCTTCACTACTCGTCCGGATGTGGGGCTGTGATGCCAGCAAGCCAGTTCAGATGTCCTGCAGCAGACTCCAAATAGCAAATCCCGGGCCAGATGGGACCGCAAAGGTCTCGAGGCATCCTAATCGGCTGCCAACACTTCCCCAAGTGAGCGCCTTTCAATGCAAAAGAGCAGTGATGCTCCCCGAAAATTGTACTTCAGGACTAGTTTTCCAGATGTCTGAGCGACTCACCCTGTCCCTGAAGGCATCACCGTAGCCCACTTTAAACAAAGTGCTTGTCGGACTGTTAAACAGCATCTGAAACCTGAAAGTAGCTCTCAGTTTTCTTTTCGACACAACTAAATTCTGCCCCGTCTGTTTGTACAATTTGTAAACCGTATTGAACTAGATATTTAAGACGATGGCTGGTTATGAGCCGGCCTCTAGTGGCCATTTGAAGAACTTCAGTTTTTGGCACTTCCACATGGGCTTCACTGTTTGAGAGTAGCGTGCATTTGTGACGTGCAGTGTTTTAAAAAATGTATTTGCTTCATATGAATGGAGACCAATGACAACCTGGAAGGTAGGATAATAATCTAAAAAGTTTGGGGTATTTTAACACAAAATTCAGTTCCGATCACTTCTGGGCTACGAATTCAGTGTGTTGGTGTAATCGCTGCTTTTATCCTGTGTTTTGAACTGTGGCACCAGAGTTTGTCCTCATAATTGTGACCGGCGTCTCTAATAATCTCCTCATAACTAGCTGGTGTCGGGCTTCCTGAGGTGACGGTTTCCTCCTGCTGGATGTGGTGGTGGTGGTGGTGGTGGTGCACACGTCTAGACAGAAGTCTGTGTATCTAACTGTGATGTCTGTCTGTCTGTCTATCTGTCTGTCTGTATGTATGTCTGTGTGTCAGACATATCAGAGATGGAGTCATACCATTCCTATTCTCCTCCAGAGGAGAGGAGGTCCCGCCAGTCTGACCTGTCCTCCCACTCTTCCAATGAAAGAGACAACTCCAGGTAGGACGGAGGGAATCCTGGATCCAAAAACCTGACTTGGACCGGGATATAGACTAAAGACTTGCATTGGCAAGACTTGAGGCTCAACTCAGATTTGACTTGATTGTCTTGAGATTCAAATTTGAACTGCCTTATTAAAATGTATGTGAGGTCTAACTGTCATCTAGTACATGAGCTATTATGGGATACTCTACTGTTGGACCTTGTGAGCCTCTCATGCCGTCTCTGGATGTTTGTGTGTGAAACAGGGAGGAACCCATGAGGACCGCTGAGATGTCAGCGATGGCTTCCCCGTTCAGGGTCCCTGAAGACCCCCAGGCCTTGGCTGAGCTGAGCAAAGACACGTCGCACATCGAGGAGCCTCCAGGTTATCACTCACACAACACCATCTATCTGGTCACGACATTTTTCACTTTATCAAATTCAAGACTAGCAGTGTCTTTTTAAAGTTTGTTTCCTGGTAAATGTGGACGTAAGAATATGCCATTGCACAGCACAGATTTGTAAATAAATAGATTTTAAATGATTAAAGTATGATGATATAATCATTCCAGTTTCCTTGATTGTCTGATCCACAGTTGCTGTAACAACCACACCCAAGATCCTCCTCCGGCCGAGTCCTGAAGACGAAAAAATATACGGGCGAGTTTATCTCTCTTCACAGTTCTATATCATTGAACTTTTACTGTGTGATCGATTACACATTCCACTGGACTAATGACACAGTTTCTGCTCCGTTCTGCAGACCAAACACTGTGATGGTGAACTTCCAGAAGGGAGACAGTGTGGGTCTGAGGCTGGCGGGAGGAAACGACGTAGGGATCTTCATCGCTAGTGTTCAGGAGGGGAGTCCTGCCGAGGAGGAGGGTCTGCGCATCGGAGATCAAATCCTAAAGGTAACCTGATCCGGACAGAACTTGAATAATTTCATAGGTGAAGCCATAGTCCAGTTAGTGAGAATATAATGGTGTAATTGTTGGTAAGCTTTCCAAACATTATGTTATGATCCGAACCGCCCTGATTATTGTTTCTTTCGTGTCTTGAAGGTGAACAACGTTGATTTTCAAGGTGTCGTGCGAGAGGAAGCAGTTCTCTTCTTGTTGGAGATTCCTAAAGGGGAGGTGGTCACCATCCTGGCACAGAGCAAACCTGATGGTAAATATATGTCTATAGACTATATAGTACATGTACAGTATAAATTAACCTTTCTGATTTCAGTGCACTAAGCGTACTTCTTTTACCTCATCAAGCCAAAAGTTTACTAAGTAAATTTGTGGTCCCAAGTAGCCTTTTGATATTTTTTCAGCTAATTTATGCGAGGTGACGTGATGAAGAAAAACTGTGTGTGTGTGTGTGTGTGTGTGTGTGTGTGTGTGTGTGTGTGTGTGTGTGTGTGTGTGTGTGTGTGTGTGTGTGTGTGTGTGTGTGTGTGTGTGTGTGTGTGTGTGTGTGTGTGTGTGTGTGTGTCGCAATATTAGCATAGCATCGTCCTGTTGGATCCCAACTCCCTTCAGAAAACAAGCTGTTTAAAAGTCGTTTGCTGGCAAAGCATGAATTTAGGCATTTTAAAATCATTGTTTGGCATCTTTTGAATAGTTTCTTATGATCCTGATAATCTGTTTATTTTGGGTTCACACCATCGTGCTGACGGAGATTAATTCAGTCGATGTGTGATTTCTACAACAGACACCAAGCATCAGTTGTGTTTATTTTATCAGGACTTTATACTTTTTACAAAGTTTCCAAACTGGTTGACGTGTTCCTTCGTACCATAAACTCGCTGACTCAGTCCCACAGACGCTGATTTGCTGTTGGAAATGCTCACTAAAGCATCAAATGTGGATTAAACCGCTGCTGAATTAGTTCCATTGAATGCACTATTTCCTCTTGCTTGAGTAATGTTGCTCTTTTAGGATTTAGGAATGACATGGGCCTTCATTAAAATAGTTTTTAAAGATTTACATCACTAATTAGAACCAACTGGCTCGGAGCGGAGAGCCACAGATGGGTAGTTTAGTCTAACATGGAAGTTATTTGACCAGAAGGTGATATTCACTTTTTAATTGAGTCAGTTGCCGGCAACTTGTAGAATATCCCAGGTTCATTTTTTTTTTCCAAAGCTTTGCCAGCTCTCACACTCTCACCACAGGAACATAGTCTCTCTCTCTCTCTCTCTCTCTCTCTCTCTCTCTCTCTCTCTCTCTCTCTCCCCCGTCGCTCTTTTCTCTCCACGGTGTTTCCATCTCATGATGCCGATACCAGCTTGGTCCCCCCGAGGCTTTTAGACCAGATCAGGCTAGTTTCTGGTTCAGCCAACCGTGACACACATGGGCACACGCCTCCAACCGCGTTATGTAATCAGCACATTGGGCCCTTGAGCGCGTGGCTCTGGAAACGGGGAGAAATTTATTTATGAAGCGCAAAAAGGCAAAAAACAGAGCAAAAGAACAGACTTGGGACTGTCCAACACTGGAGGACGTTAGAGGTCATCAGAGGGAGATTAAGGCGTTCACTATGTTAAAAGAGGTGGCACCACACAACACTAGTTCTCATGTAGAGTCATTCAAGTCTATTTATCTGAACTTTGATTTTTGTGTGTCCCCGAAGGGAACTTGAGTTCTGCAGCAGGATGTGCAATCACAAGATATGAGATACTGAATTTGGGTACATAAAGATAACCTTCCCTCCCTCGGCCTGTGTTTAACGCTCTTAATACAATGTCGCCATGGTGCATTTTATGTGAAGTGTGCCATGCTACGATAAGACTACTAAAAAGAAAATATGAAATGCTTCATTGCTTGTCAGCAACCAATTATATGGTACTTTTGGACTCAATTTAGCATGAATTTAAAGGGGTAGTTCACCCCAAAATGAAAAATCCATATCTTTCCTCTTGTTGTCGTGCTATTTATCAATGGAGATTGTTTTTGGTGTGAGTTTTGGCCGTAGACGCGTCTTTCTTCTCTCAAAGTTATTGGGTCTGTACAACCTTTGGCTTGTTGTGCCCAGAGCACAAAAAAATATTTAAAAAATGCATAATTTGGTGATGGAATTGCGTGAGCAGCCCCCTCCCTCCATCGGCCCATCTGCCACGCCAAAGCATAATATGTTAAAAATGTGGAGATGCACTCAGCTGGAAGAAGGTCATGCGAGGGGAACCCTTTGTATTATGTCCTTTTATCAGTGTGACATTAAAGCAGACTGATTGTGCTGCAGCTGAGTCCTCGTGTGCAGCCGGCCGGCGTCGTCGGCGGCGGATTGTAGTCGGTGTGACTGCTGCCTCTGTTGGTCCTTTTGGGTCAGCGCTCTGTCGGACCACACGCATCAAATCAGGACGCCTCCCTGCAGCGTGGAGCGGCTGTATGGTTTATCTCCACGCAGCAGTCAGACAGATGTGTGCGTTGTGTTTTGATGGTGCAAATAAGACTGGAAGTTAATTATTGACCTTTTGAGAACAGAAGCATGTGACAAAACAGCCTCGTGTTACTCACCACAACTCACTGTGTGTGTGTACTTGCTTCCGGTTTTCCTCTTCCCCATATTTATTGGCACATCGCAGCACATCTTCCTCCTGTAGATTCCTACCTGTAAATACGGGGGATCGTGACTTATTTTGTGGTGGGCTGAGCTGTTCCCGAGGCTTCGACTTCCAATCATTTAAATTTGACATCTATGCTTGTGCTACTAAGTCGGAGCAGATTTGAGCCTAAAAGCAGCAGTGTTGGAACGAACCACCAACAAAGAACCCACAACTATGTCTTTATGAGCCGCCAAACTAAAAAATGAGGACTTTGGCAATAAGTTGTGGCAGGAATGAGTCCTTGAACTCAAACCAGTTAAGCAATGTTCCACTGGCGGTTCCATCATCTTGAATGGGTTTTTTTATTTATCCAAATGTCTGTAAAAAGGGTAAAAAGACATAGGGTGCTAAAATGATCCTTTGACGTGTGGAAATCAGCTGAAACATCCACATTTCTCTCCCTCTTTTTTAATGCCCCCTACTCTTTATCTTTCCCTTCTTCCGGTTTCTCTAGTCTATAATGATATCTTGTTGTCGGGCCGTGGAGACTCCTTCTTCATCCGGACCCACTTTGAGTACGAGAAGGAGACTCCTCAGGGTCTGGCCTTCAGCCGGGGCGACATCTTCAAGGTGGTGGACACGCTCTACGACGGCAAGCTCGGCAACTGGCTTGCCGTCCGCGTCGGCAAGGACAAGCAGCTGCTGGAGAAGGGCATCATCCCCAACAAGAGCAGGTATACATGGGTTTAAATACGTCCGGTCTGATGCGTTCCAGAGCCTCAGAACATGTGTGAGTGATGGATGGATCAGTGACTCTCGTGTCCGTCCTCCCCATCAGGGCAGAGCAGATGGCGAGTGTCCAGAGCGCTCACAAGGCGGTGGCGGGCGATCGAGCGGATTTCTGGCGGTTGCGAGGCCAACGTTCATTGAAGAGGAAGGACCTGAGGAAGAGCAGAGAAAACTTGAGTGGTCAGACGCTCGCCACCCGCTTCCCAGCGTACGAGCGGGTGGTGCTGCGAGAAGGTGGGCGACGTGTTTCCTGTCTTTAAACGCTTGTAGTTTACTGCTCAAAAAGAGATTTCTATCATAATATTCTCCATATGAAAAAAATCACAATAAAACAGATGAAAACATTTTCATCTGTTTGATCTCTATTTAGCTGCGACGAGATATGTTGTCCTATAAGTAATGTCACACACTCATATCCTGCATATCTTGTTTGTGACTCTTAAGCTGAACAGCTTGAAACGGCATCAACGTGTGTGTGTGTGTGTGTGTGTGTGTGTGTGTGTGTGTGTGTGTGTGTGTGTGTGTGTGTGTGTGTGTGTGTGTGTGTGTGTGTGTGTGTGTGTGTGTGTGTGTGTGTGTGTGTGTGTGTTGAACTAACTGACAGTTTGTATATGGTGTTAACAGTTTGTATAAACAGCGCTCTGATCACCGCCGTCTCGTTGCAGCTGGTTTCCGGCGTCCTGTCGTTTTGTTCGGCCCGATCGCCGACGCTGCCAATGAGAAACTGGCCTCTGAGATGCCCGACCTGTTTGTCGTTGCCAGTGAGTCTCCAGCAGCTTCTTTCTGTCAACGTGTTCACGTGTGAACGTCTTCCCCCCGGTGTCGTAAGCTTTTCCATTGTTTCCATTAGAAACCGAGCCGAAAGACGCCGGATCGGAGAAGTCCTCGGGAGTTGTTCGCCTGAACACCATCCGACAAATCATCGAGCAGGTACACACATTTAAGGTGTTACGTGCCGTAGATTCATCTTGGGGGAAGAACTATAAAAACAGTATCAATCTTTATCCCAGAAACTGTAGTAACAACTGTGCTCTGTGTTTCATTAACGGTGTAACAATTAATCCGCTAGTTAGTTTGAATAAAAGAAAACGCATTGCGGAGGATGGATGAGGATTATTTATTTCTAAATGTATAAATGCCACCCAGGACAAGCACGCCCTACTGGATGTGACGCCCAAGGCGGTGGACACCCTGAACTACACCCAGTGGTACCCCATCGTCATCTTCTTCAACCCGGACAGCAAGCACGGGATCAAGGCCCTGAGACAGAGGATCCTCCCCAACTCCAACCGCAGCGCCCGCAAACTCTACGAGCAGGCCGTCAAGCTGAGGAAGACCTGCCCTCACTTATTCACTGGTACGACCCGCTGGCGTTGCAAGCGTACATGTACTTTGTGGTCTATTTGAGTGCGAGTGCTGAGGTTGGATGTTTTTTTTCTCCTCCAGCCACCATTGACCTGAACTCCGCCAACGACGCCTGGTACGGCAGCGTCAAAGACTCCATCAGAGAGCAGCAGATGCAGGCTGTGTGGGTTTCTGACGGCAAGGTAAACACACACACACACACACACACACGTTTATTATAGGATTAGTCTTGGCTCTAGTCTGTAGTGGACTTCATCTTTCTGTCACCTTCTTACCCGCCACCGGCGCTCTCAGTATGCTCAACATGTGTCTTCCTACTTCCTGCCAGTAGTGCTCTACAGCTCGGCTCTGTTTTTCTTTCTTTCTTCTCTCTTGTTCTTGTGTTCTATCCGTCTGTCCATCCTTCCTTCCTGTACACCCAAGATCCATCATGTGTCTCTTCTAGCTGGAGGGAGTAGAGAGTGATCTGGACTGCCAGGATGTGGAGCGCCTGTCCTTCCTGTCCGCCATGTCGGCCGACTACCTCAGCATGGACAGCCGGCTGACCTCGGACCTCGACGACACTGCCGACGAGGGCGGAGCCTACACCGACAACGAGCCCGATGCCGAGATGATGCACATCTCCGCCATCAGCCGCTCGTCTGAACCTGTCACGGCCGAGGAGGTCAGAGTCACACGCGCGTTATTATTCCCCTTTCTGTAGAATAAAATAGTCCAAGTCAGATTGACCAATCACCTTTAGTTTCATGCAGGTGAGCAATTGCCAGAGTCAAAAGTGCAGGCAACCTCGAAAACAAACACTTCATTGACCACAATAATACCTGCGTTGCTTTTGCAGAGATGAAACACGGAAGGTTTGATCTTTTTAATTTTATATATTCAGAGTGACTCCATCCGACCGGGCAGTAGTTAAAAGTATATTTACTCCAGTTTTGTAGTACAATTTTGAGTTACTTGTATCTCACCTAGTATCATCTTTCATATGATATGTGTCATCTCACCACATCTAAAAGCAGACCTGGCTATAATTGGCCACCCAGAAGGGTGAAAACACTGTCGTCATAGAGACAGCTGAGATGCAATGACTCATTCAAACGGGATTAATGCTGCACATGTTCAAGACATTCACTGGAACACAAAAAGGGATAAACGCTGTGTGTATAGCATATGAATCTGTAAAGTATTTATGATGGATTCATTAATATATATGAGTAGTCACACTCTTTTAAAGTATTACAAAAGTGTATGAAAGGCAAATTTAGTAGCGACGCGCCGTTTAACAACGGGCTAAAGCAAAGTGCTTTACATACGATATTAAAAGGTATTAAGACATGATAGAAAGGAAACACCATATAAAAGTACATGAGTAGGATTTAAAAGTAAGAAAATAAAATTGGCGATAAATTTAATGAAATAATAAATAGAAGAATACAAAGTTATAGAACAGTGCCTGATATGGAGAAATAGCCTCAAATTAGTTTTAAAACTCTCTTGTATTTCAAATTATTTTTTTTTTAAAATCTGAAGTACTCCTTCACTGCCTTGACAAATTGCTATATGATGATGTTAGACATGCACTCTGATAAACACACAGCCGGATGCAGACTTTGCGGCTCTATATTCTCCTCTTCTCACTCTCATGGGGGTGCTGCCATCTGCAGGACAGACGGGAGATTACAGCTTCAAACCCTCAAACAGTGAGCTTCTGTACAGCTGCCGTGCACTTTAAAGTCAGTATATGCAATGCATTGCATTTACCTCTATAATATATAATAAGTCATTCTGTGCGTAATCAAACGTCATCAATCGAACGCAGAAACCCTGAGTGGCACGTGAGAAAATCTTAATAGGTTTGTCTCCCGTGTTTATGACTTTAAAGCATATGAAAAGTTACTTTTTTCTTCTTCAAATGAAAATTAGAAGGAGGTGAAAAAAAAGGCAGTTGGAAAGTGTATATTTGCAAAAATGTCTGTGTGTGTGTGTGTGTGTGTGTGTCTGTGTGTGTAGATCTTGCGCAGGTACAGTCCAGACATCAGGAGTCGCATTAGGAAAATCAGCAGCCGTGATGTCCTCAACAGGTCCAGCCCTCCACCCGTCTTCCTACCGGACAGCAAGGTGAGGGACACCTACAATCATAATCCACCCGCCTGTAGAAACACTTTTTCTGTGTCTTTGAGCTACGTATCTCTGTACTGTGTGTGTGTGTGTGTGTGTGTGTGTGTGTGTGTGTGTGTGTGTGTGTGTGTGTGTGTGTGTGTGTGTGTGTGTGTGGTGTGTGTGTGGTGTGTGTGTGGGTGTGTGGGTGTGTTACAAAACGGCGGCTGTGGGTGTCGACCAGTCAGCCATGTGGAGTGGGGTGTTTTTTGTGGGAGGTCGTGTGGTCCTGCCTGGAGAACAGGTTCCTATATGTATAATTAGTGTAATATATGTAGAGCCGTTAGTGAGCATGCAAACTGTATGTTCTGGATCACTAACTGAACTAAGGTTACATACTTAACTAAACAATACACCAAATAGAAAATCACTTGGAAACAGGAATGTCATCACATTCAGTTTCTGTCCAAAGCTATGCCCAGATTATTACCAGTCCTTGAAGAAGGGTTGCTTGTTCCTCTGAAGAAAGGAACTAGGAATTCTTGTCTTTGTTGCAGAAGCAGGCTCCGACAGCCAGCTTCTTGGTGGTTTTGAGGGTGCTGCTTGGGGACTTGAGACCTGTGGTCCAAATCCCAGGAGGAAGAGGAGACCTCTGTTCAGGTTGAGGTCTCAGTAGGAAAAGGGACGAGACCTGTGGTCAGGTCGACATCTCGGTAGAAAGAGAGAGATTCCAACTTGGTCTGCTTGGTAGAAAGTCAACTTCCACTGCAGTTGACCAATCAGAATGGAATCTGGAGTTCACAGGTACGTGTCACTCTCAGTGACACAGGCCTGCAGGCAGATGGGGGAGGGGGAAAGACCCCCTGTGGAGGTGCGTGGCTGTGTTTCCACACAGAGGACGCTCCAATCTGAATGTTCAGAAACATTTCATCTGCATACATGAATTTTTTCATAGACCCTGAGGTCCCAACAACAGGGAAAAAGTTTCCACCTGCAGGTATATAGTTCAATCAAAATGATAGAACGTGTGTGACTCTCTCTCAAAGCGTCAAACCAGAAGAGTCTGAACTTGTGATGTCGTCAAAGTCTGGAGCTGGTCCATAGACAACGAATGGGAGACTGATTTTGCTTTCTTTCTTTTATGTAAATGGACTTCATTCAGTTAGATAGACACAATAACAGAGTTATCATATTATATTATTCTATAACACTTCCTTACATTTATGACACATTTCTATAATTTATTGTTATATATTGTTGTCATGTGAATTAAAGATATTATTTCTCAGTAGCAAACGATAAGTATGACCTGCAGCATCTCTGACTCTCACCTCCACTTGCACCTGGCAGATCTTTACCTCCATTGAAAGGAGCAAACTGGCCTTCCCTCTGAGGAACGGCCTGATGTGGAGAAACCACTCCCGCTGTGGTTCAGAGTCCTCCACCGTCAGCTCGGTGGACCAGACGGGAACCCAGAATTCCCCTCAGTTATTGGTACATACTGGTGGGCTCTTTGTGTAGCAGTGGTGTCCAGATGAGCTGTGTTCACGTTTTCATTCCAACATCTCAGATGATTCATCCATCTACTCAATTTAAATTGATCCATTCAACGTAAATAGTGAACGCCTGCTGAGGAGCTGCTGGTTGGAATGAAAACAAGCACAAACACTTCGCTCTTATAGGCAACGTTTTGAGTCTGATCCATAGACCTGTTTGACGTACTAGTCTGGTATCCAGTGGTCTACGTGGAATCTGAAAACTGTATGAAAATGTTTGTTCAGAAATTTGCTTGAAAGGTGTGTCGCATTGTATAGGTGTAATATGTTGAGATTTGGCCATAATAACTCTTAGTTTTGTTCTGGAAGATGGACAGTACTTCACTTAGGTATATGCTCCCTATTTTTTCTTATTTATTTTTTTGTTTTGTTTTTGAGCATTTGGCCAAATATCACACATCGCACCCTTTTAATGGAAAAATCAGCAGTGACTCATTGTTCTTGCCGCCTCACGATGTAGAAAAGCTTTGATTTGCAACTTCAACGAGCACTGACAGAGGAAGCTCATTCTTTCAACCATTCATTGATTTTCATCCAGTTCAGTCTTTCAGCTCGTCCTCTGAGATTCTGAGGAATTTCAAGCTCTTTTGTTTTCACTGTCATCAAAATAATTTTTTGGATAAACAATCCAATCGAGCCTGAGAGAGCAGGGTGAAGCCCTCAGTCGGACCACCTGCTGTTGTAAACCCAGAGAGAGTCGTAATGGGAAAGTCATCGTGGAGCTTTTGCTTAGTTGGTGTAACGTGGTTGTCATAGTAATACAAATCTTAATACCAGAGAACTGTGAGTATCCCCATCTGT